>CM073751.1:13325194-14525194 GCA_037127355.1 Schoenoplectus tabernaemontani
TTTGGACGGACAAGTAGTACCCATCAATGACATATTTTGATATTTAGGATCGATGTTGCAGAGTGACGGAGGGATCAATGAAGATGTTAGTCATAAAATAAGAGCCAGATGGGTGAAATGTAGACAAACATCTGGCATTCTCTGTGACAAGAAGTTCCCAAATAAACTAAAAGGCAAGTTCTACAGGACGGCGATTAGGCCCGCGATGATGTATAGCGCGAAATGTTGGGCTACAAAAAGACAACACATTCAGAAGATGAGTGCAGCTAAAATACGAATGTTGCGTTGGATATGCGGCCACACAAGGATAGATCGAATAAGAAATGATCATATACGGGACAAACTTGGGTAGTACCAATTCAAGAAAAGCTGGTCCAACACCAGTACACAGTGGTACTCTAAGTCGCCCTAATAACACAAGAAAAGGAAGAGGTCGACCGAAACTAACATGAAAGAAAGCAATAAAAAGGGATTTGAAAGAATGAAATATATCCAAAAAGTTTACTTTTGATAAGAATGTTTGGAAGATGGTGATTCATGTATCAGAACCATGATTTAGGAGTTAGAGTCTAGTAGTAGAGTTATAGACTTTAGGTTCTTAGTTTTTCAATTCTTAGATTTTAGGATTTTAGGATTTAGAATTAAAGATTTAGAAATATATTTATAATGTAGGTTTATTATACTATTTTATAATTATTATTAGCATCAATATCATTATTATTATTATCATATTGATATCATCATTATCATTTTTATTTATTTTTATTTTATTTATTTATTATTATTTTCATCATCATTATTATTATTATCAATGATATTTGAGATTTCTGATCTTATATTTTCAGATTGGATTTCATTTCTAGCCTACCCAATTTATTTGGGATTAAAGGCTTTGTTGTTGTTGTTGTAGTATTTTTTTTGTTTTTTTTTGCTGTTGTTTAAGTACTGAATTAGCTAGGTGTAATAGTGAGTATTAGGAATAAAATTCTTACAAAATGCTAACAATAGGGTAACATAAAACTCAGTGCCAGGCCATTTTGTCATTCACCATATGCATGGTACATTCAATCATACTTATATCAATGTATGGCTTATTTTGTTTTTGCCAGAACCAGTTGCTGGAGCTACCAATAGTGTACTAGACCATTAGTGGCAATCACGACTAGTTTAACTATAGCTATAGCTTCGGTAGGTGATGATAAGTAGCAGCTGTTGATTGAACTGTACCAGTAGTCTAGTACAAGCTTGACTGTACTGGAAAAAATAAAAGCATCTAGCAAGTACCAGTACCCATCACAAACAAATGAAACAATGAGGTACACTAGCTACATTTTCACTATTATGACAATAATGCGCTTGCAACTTGCCATACGTTCATAACTTAGAGGATACTAACATAGATCTGAGGCACATCAATTACTAAACCATTCAGAAATTGTTATTATTTGCATAAGATTTTACGCAATATAAGCAAATTCCGAAGTAATTGACATAAATATCTAAAAACAAATGTAACTAGTTTCAAAAATGAAATTTAGTTAACTAAGACCGACCTTGAGCCTTCTGGTGCAACGATTTGAAACTATCAGCAGACCCGACAATCACTATATTAGAACTGCCTAATTCACCAAAAATTAATAAAAAGAAAAGAACAAGGACAAGTTAGACAAAATAAACTAACAATCCACATAAAAGAGAAGAAACAGATGGATGGATTGGATTCCTACTGGATGAAGCGAACGATCGAGATAGTGGAGTGAAGCACGGAGACACTTGGCGGTTGGTCGAGGGACGAGGAGGCGCTGGAGAGAAATCGGAATACGAAGGAAAGTAGGGTGTGGATGAAAAAGTACCAATTCTTTGGGAGATGAGCAAGGGGCGGAGGTGGCTGAGGCGAGAAACCATCCGGCGAAACATTTTTCGCGGTGGAGTCCCTTCTTCTTTTGCTTTTTGCTCTTAGAACCAGCCCTACTAAGCAAGTAAACAACTATGCAATAATGCAATACGAGTCTATCTCGGTTTCTCTCTTGTGTTGGAGCTTGAAAGCGGCAATTCGTGACTTCGTGTTGTCAAACATTTGACAATAAGACCAGGGATACTACAGGCCCGTTTGTACTTAGCGTCTCATTTGTATCCTTAGCCCAAATTAAAATTATGAATCCTTAGCCCAAAAAAGATATGAATCCTTAGCCCAAAAAAGATATGAATCCTCACCCAATTTCTTTTTCTTGTTACGTTTGTTTATAGATTTTCTGTTCTTCTTCATGTTTCTAGCTGTCTGTAATTCCTATTTTCTCACTGTTCATTTCAACTGACACTGCTAGATTATGAAATAAAAACATACAAAAATATATGGAAGATTGTAGGAGATAAAGTAGATAAATATTCTTATTTTGTTTTAAAAAAGAGATATTATCTGAGTGACAGAGTTAGAAATACACAGCTGAAATAAATTCGAACAAAATTTTATTTTATTGCAAAATATAAACTGATAATAAAGGATAAAGTATCAAGTTCATACAACTATTTAGTATGAATAAAATTCTTAAAAAAAAACTACTTTCAAAATAAAATTTTAATTAATTTCAGGGGAATTTATGATTGGGAGAATTTTTATGGGATTGACTAACAGTCTCCCGGAGCAAATCTCTCAAAAAATTCCCCTACCTAACTTTTCATTTTTGGCAAAAAAAAGTATAACATTTTTAACTAACTTTCTGTTTTTGACAAAAAATACGTCCGTCTACATAAATGAGTCAAGTATTTATATAAGTGAGTTAAAAATTTATATAAGTGAGCTAGGTATTTAGATATGTGACTTAGGTATTTAGATATGTGACTTGAGTATTTAGATATAAGACTCAAGTATTAGATATGAGGTTCAGGTAATTAGATATATAACTAAGGTATTTAGATATGAGGTTCAGATATTTAGATATATAACGTACGTATTTAGATATGTGATTTAGGTATTTAGTAAAATAATAGCAAGATAGAGAAAAATAGTCTAGGGAAACAAAGTCACGTGGGAGAAACTGACAAATATCACATGGATTGTACGGGGAAACGTATGTGACAGATGAGAGAGAAGAAAAGTCTCGGAAAATAAAAAGGACTTGAGTATTATATATATATATATATATATATATATGTATATATTTAGATAGGTGAACTAGGTATTTAGATATGTGAATTAAGTATTTTTTTTATAGGTGAATTAGGTAATTCCAAAGAGGTATTTAGATATGTGACTTAGGTATTAAGATATAAGACTCGGTTATTTAGATATGAGGTTCAGGTAATTAGATATATAACTTAGATATTTATATATATTACTTAGGTATTTAGATAGTTGAACTAGGTATTTAGATGTGTGAATTAGGTATTTAGATAGGTGAACTGAGTAATTAGATAGGTGAAATGAGTATTTAGATAGGTGAACTGAGTATTTAGATATGTGACTTAGATATTTAGATATGAGACTCAGATATTTAGATATGAGGTTCAGGTAATTAGATATATAACTTAGGTATTTAGATATGACGTTCAGGTATTTAGATATATAATTTAGCTATTTAGATATGTGATTTAGGTATTTAGATATATAATTCAGTCATGTAGTAAAATAATAGTAAGATAAAAAATAATCTCGGAAAATAAAATTACATGAGGGACAAAAATGACTTAGATATTTATATATATATCTCATGTATTTAGATAAGTGAACTACGTATTTAGATAAGAAAGCTAGGTATTTAGATAGGAAAACAATAACATCACATGAGCAGTACGGAGAATCACACTGTACGGGTAGTCATACTGTATGAGGAGTCGCGCTGAACAGAAAAATACGTGGGGTTTTTCTTGAGGGACGAAAAGTCTGAGGATAAAAAGATTTTCTAAATTTTTATTAATTGATACTTTTAAATTTTAAGTAAATTAATGTTTCAGATGCTGTCGGTGGAAACCTAAAATTTTGGAGGTCTTATTGACACGAATCTAGCACATCATTACATATGCAACGATCTTAGCTGCTGCTACTCATTTTCCGTGGTGCATTCAAACATTCAAAACCTTCTTTGTGTTATTAAAGGAAAGTTTGACCAAGGCATCGTTTTAAAGTTTTAAAGTTTTTAAATTTTAATGATGAAAATCTAAACACAAGAAAAGAGTAATATTAAATTGAAATAATTGAATGTCCAAATATTAGAGTTCGAGTTCCAAGTCATTTCTTTTGAATGCTTATTAAAGTGTGAATAATTTCTGTTAAGGTACCGTTAATCTAGAGTTCGAGTGTAAATTATTAAATTGTTTTGGATGCTTATTAAGTGTGTATAATTAAAATTCTTAATATATAAAGATAGTTAAATTTTCAAACTTTTTAAGCTTGTCATATCATCATTTTTTTCACAATTGATTTTGTTTAAAATTTGTATTCTTCAATCCAAAAGTTTATATAAAATAGTTTCTCTCTTCTCATTTAAAATAATATTTAAGGTGAAATTTAACTCTTAATAATCTAACTTTTTTATATGACCATTTTATAGATTATTATGTATCTAATTATGTTGTTCATTGTTAAACTAAGCACCTTCTTTGATTTGTCGATTTGCAAAATAATCTTAAATTTTATAATTTGCCTTGTTTGAGTTTTGTGCAGGGATTGAAATGCAAATGGATTAGTTCACAAGAATCAAGACTAATGATAGGATATAAGAGCTTAATCAAGACTGCATTAGGTTTAGGTTTAGTTAGACTCAAACTGGGTTGAATTGGTTAAGATAAATTGAGCTTAAATAACAAAGAAAAATGCTTCTGCCCAATGAATCGTTGTAACGGTTCAATAATCGTTATAACGGTTCATCTCAATACTCAAAAATATTTTTAGACATAAAACTTCGCATAGAAACCAGAGCGTATCGTTATGTAACGATTCAACCGATCCGATTAAATTCGGGTCAAAAAATCTTAACTCATATCCGACCCGACAGGTCACAGGTTGGCCTGACCCGACCGGTATAAAATAATTAAATATTTATTAATTATTTTTATACAATTTTAAGTAATAAAATATTAATTAATTTATAATTAATCTTAAATTGATATATATTTAAGCTTTTAATTAGTACTAAATCACAAAATTAATTTAAAAAATAAAATTAATCGGGTCGGGTTGATCCGAACCCGACCCAACCCAATTCGGATAAAAAAAATTAAATTCATACCCGACCCATTTATTTTCGGATCATGTCGGATCAGGTCGGGTTAGATCAGATCAGATTAATCCGTTGAGTCGGATCAATAATTGACAGCTCTAATCTGAGCAGATATTTTGTGGCGGTTTTGTATTGAATAACACGTGCGATCAAGATCAAGCAACTCCATTTCTATAGAAATTTTTTCTTTTCTTTTCTTTTTAAAAAATTTCTGTTCTTCTAACATAATTGTTTGATTCCAACTACTAGTGTATTTTAAAGTTTAAATTTGAAGTGGCTATAAACTCTCAATTACCGCAATTGAAATAATATCTTTTTTGGAATTCAAAAAGTTGTCCATGTGCAACAGTATATGTATATTATTCTCCTTAATGCAATTGAATTGAAAATGAACGTAAAAACGTGTTTAATTTTGTTTTCTCTCAAAATGATAATTGGATGTTATTTGAATGAAAGAAAATTTATCATATTTTAGTATTTTTATGAGAGATTCTACTTTGAATCAAAATAATTTTATACCATTTAATTTTGAATATCGGATGGTTAAAACTTAAAATAAACCTCTTTTATGAAACTAGAAAAGAGAGGTTGAAAGGTAAAAGTCATCGTCGTTGATCGATAGATTACCGACACCTCAACCGAAATTATTCGCTTCAAGTTTTATTTGTACCAAATACAAATCATTTGGCCTTTAAGATGCATTCGTATCTTCTGATGAAGTTAATAATTCTCTTTTAGTACTGGTATGCAACAATAATTTTATTCTAGCAAAATCTGAGTCATATTTTGTTTTTTTCTAATGACAGATGGTTGCTTCAGTTGAAGATGATTCAGCTCAAAACAAAATGGAGAAGGAACAACAACAAGCAGGTGCTGCCAAGGCACATCTTCCTCCCCGCCCTCAAAAAATTCTGAGGCCCAAACCTATTAAGATGAGACACAAATCTTCCAAGAATCAATCTGAAATTTGGAATCACTTCACAAGGCGTGATGACCAAAATCCTGAAGATACTAGAGCTCACTGCAACTACTGTGAAAAGTCTTATGCAAGCCACTCCAAGAGTCACGGTACTACTACTCTATGGAATCATTTTCGACTTTGTCCCAAATCCCCTTATCGAGTAGAAGACAAAAAACAAAAGATTTTATCTTTTGAAACAAATAATAATGATGGATCACTTAAAGCCGTCACTTTTAGTGTTCAAGAGTGTAGAAAAGCCCTTGCAAAAATGATTATTATTGATGAGTTACCTTTTAAGAAGGTTGAAGGAGAGGGATTTAAGATGTTTGTTAGAGCTTTACAACCAAAATTTAGTATTTTATCACGAGTTACTGTTGCTAAAGATTGTTGGGATATATATATAGAGGAGAAGGGCAAGTTAAAACAAATTTTGAAGTCCCACCGCGTGTGCCTTACAACTGATGCATGGACATCGGTGCAAAACTTGAACTATATGTGCTTAACAGCACATTGGGTTGATTCTCACTAGAAATTACAAAAGAGAATCATTAATTTTTGCTTAATTCCCAACCACAAAGGAGAGACCATTGGTGAGACCATTGAGTGGTGTTTACGTGATTGGGGCATTGATGGCATATTTACCATTACCCTTGATAATGCAAGTTCCAACAATGGTGTCATCAAATACTTAAAGCGAAGGAGTAAAGATTGGAAAGGAACTATCCTGGGGCATGAGTTCTTACATGTGAGGTGTTGTGCTCATATAGTAAATTTGATTGTTAGGGATGGATTGGATGAGCATGATGAAACCATTCAGAAAATTCGTAAAGCTGTGAAATTTGTAAGGTCTTCTCCTAGTAGGTTTGAAATATTTAAGAAATATGTTGCAAAGGAACAAATTGATAGTAAAAGTCTGTTGTCCCTTGATGTGGATACTCGTTGGAATTCTACTTATTTGATGTTGGAGAGTGCAGAAAAATTTGAAAGAGCCTTTGAAAGATTAGCTCGAGAAGATCCAAAATATCTCTTATATTTTTCTGATTTGGAGGAGAAAGAGATAGAAGATGAGGAAGTTGGTACCAGAAGGCTTAAAGGAAAAGTCAAAATGGCCACTCCACCCGATGAAGATGATTGGAACAGGGCAAGATGTTTCATTAAGTTCCTCAAACTCTTTTATGGGGCAACCTTAAAGTTTTCAGGTTCTTTGCATGTTACATCTAATGTTTTTTTTCATGAATTAGTTGCAATTAATACCCGGTTGGTGAAAATGGTTCAAAGTTCTGATATAGAACTAAGATTAATGGCAGAAAAAATGAAAGCCAAATGTGAAAAATATTGGGATGACCTTACAAAGCTTAATATGTTGTTGTTTATTGCTGTTGTTCTTGATGCGCGTTATAAATTGAAGTACATCAGCTTCTGGTTTGAAAACATGTATGGTGGAGACAAGGGAAGTGATTTGACAAAGAGGGTTGAGTTAACCTTAAATAGGTTGTATGAGCAGTACCGTCTTCTGTATGGTAGTACTAGTAGCACTGGTGGTTGCGGAGATGTTAGTGTTAATAATACCAATGGAGGCACTTCTGGCACAATCTACATGGAGGAGGCTGAGGAAAACTATTCTGATTTTGTGAAATCCCAATTCAAATTGCATATGATGGTTGTAGAGTCTAAGGAGAACAAGTCAGAGGTTGGAAAATATTTGCCAGAACCATGTGAGGATGGTGATGATAGTTCCTTTAACATTTTGAGTTGGTGGAAGACCAATGCTAATAGGTATCCTATTCTCTCTTCCATGGTCAGGGATGTTTTAGCTATTCAAGTATCAACAGTTGCATCTGAATCTGCTTTTAGCACCGGCGGTCGCATTCTGGATCCATTTAGGAGTTCTCTTTCACCTAAAGTTGTGCAAGCACTTGTTTGTACTCAAAATTGGCTGCGCTCAAGTAACATAATTACTGATGTTAGAGAGGAGATGGAGGATGTTGCAGCATATGAAGCACTAGAAAAAGGTAAAAGTTGTGCAAGCACTTATCTGTATCATTCAATTAATTGTTTATTTTAATTTTATGATTTTAGTATTCTTACACAGTTCATTTCTTGATTTTTCAGAATTGATGGTTGCAAGCACTACAATAAATATTACTATTGCAGACAATTAATATTTGATGATTTACTTCAAGGTAATTCATAAAATTATTTATTTTGTACTGAGAGTTGTCTTCATTTTTATAAGAATTTGTACAGAGCTTGTACAATTCGTATTGTAATTGTCTTTTTTTCCTTTTTATTCCGTAGGTCTAAATAAATGATTCATGAAATTCAGTTGGAGATAGAAGTTGATGGGAGATGACCAATTTTTCCTTTATATTTTATTCAGATATTATAATTTTAGAAATAAAGTGTTTTTTTATCTTACCGTAAGGAATAATTTGTTGTTTAGACCATAAAAGTAATTTTGATGTTGTCATTAATATAGTGCTATTGCGAATTTTAGAATTTAATAAAATCATTATTATATTGATGTATATAGCACTTTCTTCTCATTAATATACATAATTTTGTCAATGAAAAGAGACTGATGAAACCCGTGAAACCCGTAAAACCCGATTGCTTAAAAAAAAATAATTTGAGTGGTTTTTTGTTTCTAATAGTTGGTTATGGGTTGAAAATATTATAACCCGAATAGGAAATTATTCACGCTTTAATGAGCATCCAAAACAAATTACATGGAAATCGAACTCTAATATTGGAATTTATCGTTACTACGGCTCTAACTTGGATTTCGCCCTGATAATATAGTCCTCAAATAAATAATTAATAATATAAAATTTTAAAATATATTTAATAAAATTTCACATTAAAGAAAAATTAAAAATAATATTTTTAAATGCTAAGTAATAATAATAATTATTATTATAATAATTAATAGTATAAATAAATATATAATAATTTATAAATGCTCATATAAAAAATTGGATCATTTTAAGAGTTAAGTTTCACATTTAATATATTACACAAATATTTTAAATGAGGAGAGAGAAACTATTTTATATGAACCCTTAAATTTAAGAAGATGAAAAGATTTAAATAAAATCAATGGTGGAGATAAATGATGATGTGGCATGCTTAAAAAACTCGGAAGCTTAATCATATTTATGTATTAAGAATTAATCATTAATCATTATTATAATTAATCAATATTGATCAACTCAATACAGATCTTTTAGAATCATTAATCATTACTAGAGCTGTAACTCGAATTTCGGCCCAACAATATAGTTCTCAAATAAATAACTAATAATATAAAATTTTAAATATATTTAACAAAATTTCACATTAAAGAAGATTTAGACACAAATTTTTTTAAATGCTAAGTAATAATGATGACTATAATAATAATTATTATAATAATGAGTGATGGCCCTAGGATGGTGATATTAAAGGTCAAAATAGTGCAAGAATGTAAAGAATCTAAGGTAGAAATGTATAAATCGATTTGGGACTTAGTGTTCAAGTGTAATGGCAGCGGAATACAATTCAATACGATTCAATTCTCACAAGAATATAGCAATCAAAGAAATGTGAGAAAATAAAAGAAAAGATCAAACAAAAACACAAGATGTAACGGAGTTCGGCTTAAAAATGTCCACGTCTCCGAGACTCTCAACCTTCAATAATTGAGGTTGAACCAAAACACAAAAAAATAGTTTTACATTTGTAGAACTTGGTCCCTTACATAAAAATGAGCTGTCAAGCCTATCGGTAACAAGAGTGACAACACACTCAAAAAGGGTGAGTGACAACACACTCAAAAATAAGAAGTGAGTGACAACACACTTAAGAAAGGTGAGCACTACAGCTCAAGAAACAGATTACAAGAATATCACGAAGGATCAAGTTGGGAGAATGGAGAAAAGTTAGATTGAGCTTAAATAAGAATTTGATTAATTGAGTGTTTCAATCTCTTGAATTATCTCTCTCACTATGTATATGGCTAGTAAGCTATCTGGAGTAATAATTTATCTAGATATATCTAATTCTAATCAGTGAGATAGGTGATCATTTTAAAATATATCTTCTGAAACAACTAAAGAAACTATTTTCGGCCTAAACTGTTATAACGATTTGGAAATCGTTATAACGACTTAGAAAGAATAGCTGTTGGATCTAATTGAGCTGAAACGTTATAACGATTCACTAAATCGTTATACATTTTATAAATCATTGCAACGATTCAAAAAAATAATAAAATAATATAATCCGACCCGAACCCGATCCGACCCATTGACACCCCTATCTCAGATTCTGATAGTAGTCTAGTGGGTCATATCATATTTGAGAAGGATTGAGATTTTGGTACACCGTCTCCGAATAGAATTTCCGTTCCTCGGGGAAAAGAGAAGGGTCATGTTTTTAAAATCGGACGGTCTAAAAATATTAAAGAGTAACTATGTGAATCTCGAAGAATAACTATGTGAATCTCGAAGAAGATAAAATTAACTCTCATTGTTGGATGCTGAAAAGCAAAAAAAAAAAAAAAACGTTTCATTTATGAAAATAGCCTATTAAGATTGTTTGGTAGCTTTAGGCTACCTACACTAAATTGATGTGATAAAAGTAAATCAAACAGATATAAACAAACAATATTTTGAACTAACAGTCAGTATAACAAAAAAAAAGTGAGTTAGACTTGACCACGCATCACATTTTCGTGGAATAAGTGAAATCTGGAATTATTTTTATTTAATTTTATATATATTCTATTTCTAACCAACCTAGTTAGATAACCCTATCATTGATTTTTTATAAATTTTCGTTCGTTCCTTTTTGTTTGAGATCATATCTTTTGAAATTGAAAGTCATTCGGAGGTCAAAATAGTATATGATATCATAAAAAGAAAGTATAACAATACGTGGAAGAAACAGTGTTTCACATAAAAATGATGTCACATTGGACAAAAATTAAGTAAAAATGGACGAAAATTGCTCGTGGATAATGGCCATAAAAAGTTATTTCACGTTTACAAAGATTATACTCGAGAGTTAAGTTTTCTAGCCTTTTATAAGTATCACCTCAACAAAAAAATATCATCGATTATATTTAAATTATTCATATATAGTTTTTCTCTCTCCTCATTTAAAGTAATATACATGAAATATTTAATATGAAACTTAACTACTAAAATGATCTAATTTTTTTAGATACTTTATAGATTATTATATACATATTTTATATTCAAAAATTATATTTTAATTATTTATTTAAGGAGCTCGAGTTACAACTCTAACATTAGTAGTTTCTCTTCAGAAACTTGTAAAACTATAACTCACTCTCTATATGTCTAGACTTGATTAATTTTGAACTGAAAAAAAATATAATTTTACTCATTTATAGATCTACCACTCTATTTGTGCCTGATATTCTCTCAACCTGCCCCTCACAAATTGATTAGCTAGACGTTCCTATTTTTTACTATTATGATTCTAATCAACCTAATTAAGTAGACATTCCTATTTAGTAATTTGCATTGATTTTTGTATCTTTCTTGTCTTCCTTTTTCTTGAGATAATATATCTTTAAATTTGAAGTCATTATGAGGTAAAATAATATATGATATCACAAAAAGAAAGTATAACAAAACATTGGGAAAAAATGTTCGGCAAAAAATGCGCCAAAAAATACAATAGATAATGAATAATTTCATAACGAGTTCATTATATCTCTAAAAAAGAATATTCCCATAAATTGATTGGTGAAAAAAGAAACAACCTGGCAAGTTTTCGTTCCAAACGTGAACCGCCGCTCTGACTTTATCAGTGTGAACTAGTGGATTGCCGGCGGGTACCGCGGGCACGGGCCGGGTACACCCGCGGCGGGTGGCGGGTACGGCGGGCGCGGGTACGGCGGGTAGACGGGTACGGCGGGCACGGGTAGACGGGTTTTTTTTTCAAAACCGTACCCTACCCGTCTCATACCCGTGCCCGTCGCGGGTACACGGGTACGGGTACGGGGGTACGCGGGCACGGGTAGAAGGGTACGGGTACGATTTTTTTTTTTTTTTTTTTTTTTCTTTTTTTGTTTTATAAATATATTTTTTATTTTGGAATGTCGTAAAATGTGAATAATATCATTTCGGCTAAGTACAAATATAAACGTTCATTTTAAAAGAATAATATATTTTCTAAACGTTCATTTTTTCAATTATTTTAAAACAATAGATTAAATCAAAAAATAGATAAAAAATTTAAAATGAACATTTAAAAATCAAATAATTTAAAATGAACGTTTAAAATATAAATAAAAAATATTTTAAATCAATTAATTTAAAAAGTAAAATATAAATAAAAATTTAGAAAATCAATTACTTTAAAAATAATTTTGAATTATTTTAAAAAAATAGATTAAAAAATAAAAGTCTCCCTCCTCCTTTATTCCGGGCTTGGGACCGGCTATGTAAAATGACATAGGCGGAGTTCTAACTTTTTTTTTTAGTAGTTTTCTTTAAAATGAATAATTTAAAAACTAATTGAAATGTTTAGAAATTTATAATTTAAAAAATAGCCATAAAAATTAAAGGAGGTTAGAGATTAATACCGACACTTGCCTTTTACCTATCTAATAGTTTGCATTCATGTACCATTGCTCGCTCTCTTACGCACCGTCGAATCCGAATTATAACCGGCCGCGGCTCGGTCACGCTTTCTTCGATCTCGACTTCGGATGATTATGGTTGATCTCGATATTGATTGCGCTCCTCAGCATCAATCCAATCTTTCAAGCACACAAGTCTCTCAAAACATGTGCACCCAACTTACTACGTTTATCGGAGAGAATCTTGTTCGCCGAACTAAAGCAACTTTCGAAGGGACGGTTGACACGGCACGAAATACGTCGCGGGCCATCATCGCCGGCGTTGGATAGCCCCTTGCATTTCTCTTCCACCACGTCATGATGTCAACATCTTCATTTTCGTTGAGCATCGACATATAGCTCAATAACTCATTTGTGGATGTGTGCGGTGTGCTTTCCGATTGAAAATCTACTAACAATCCACCATTTGCTAGTGCTCCTGGAAGTGAAACTATTAAATAAAATAATTAGTAGATAAATAATGTAGATATTATAAATAATGAATATTAAAAACACATGTAATTTATATTTTTACCTAGGGGCGCGGCGGGACGAAGACGGATTTTGGTTGTCAACCATTCTTGAGTTGTATATGTTAAACATCTCATCGAACTTCGAATTCACGTATGCCTCTACCCCGATGCTGTTATCGATAAATATAGATTATCTTTGTATCGCTTGAACCATTCGATTGTGTAATACTTCTTGTATGCGGATTTGAGGCGATTACGATGATGGCCGGAGGGGTATATCTTCCCAATATTTCAAAAATTTTTGCTTCGGGATCATCGATCGGCAGAGATTTATCCGGGTTTCGGCTTTTCCAATTCGCGATATACCTTGGAGATGCTATAGAGATGTTTTGATAACTCAAATGAAGTCGGTGAATACGATTTTTTATGGTGATAATTGGATTTGCTTTAAAAAAAGTTTCTAGAAATTTTCTTGAAGTCTTTCTAGTTACCCCGAATGATCAACCGGGCAAAACTCATACAACCACCACATACTTATTGGTTGTTCTTTATGGGTAATATATCGGGCCATTTCACTAAGCATTCTTGCTTCATCGAATTTTGGGTGAGTTACGTACCATCTGGTTGCATAAGGGTTTGGATTTGTCTCGGTCCAAAGCATTTTCACTTGGAACCTCACCTTTTTTTGGTGCATTTCAACATGTCTTTTAAAACTGGTCATACCACTTGATTGTTTATACACAAAAAAAGGTTTCTTGCAATTTGATACCTTACAATCAAGAGTTTTCAAAATGCCATTCTCGTCTTTGGTCACCTTATACCGGACAACCACCACCGATTGTATTCGGGAGCTCTTTTAGTCTTTTTTACTTGGTTGTTCTGTTTGGTTGTTGTGTGGGTGAGCCACTTCTCGAAGGAGAGACATCGCTTCTTGAATTTCGGGAACACCGATCGAAGGAGTAGATGAAATAGGGGCGATGAATTGACTCGATGATACAGAAGAAGTGCCTTCATATGCATACGGTGCTGTTGGTTGAAGTGCACCTTGTGGAATGAATACGTTCGGATCGGTTGAAGTATAATAAGGTGCACTCATTTGGGGTGGTTGTTGATAATTTAAATCTAACATTTGGTCTCTTCTTTGATAATTTTGTGGATAATTTTGTGGATAATTGGGTGGTAGCATTTGGGAGGAACTATCAATATAATTTTGTGGATAATTGGGTGGTGGCATTTGTTCATAGTTAGACGGTATGCTTGGACCAAAAAGGTCTTCAGAAAATCTCACGGCTTCTTCTTGCACTTGTTCGTTATAACTTGACATTTTTAATATCTAACATATTTAAAAAAATTCGAAATAATTTAATAAATAAAATCTAACATATTTATTTTTAATAGGTTATCCATGAAATTTAATGGTTGCCTTTTGGGCCGATTACTATTACACACGAAATCACAACCAGGTAAGTTCCCGGAAAACCAGGGATCACAAAGGATACGCTACGAGTTCCGATTTTCCTAGACGAGACTTTCCTTAGACATTGTGTTTTCATAGTATTACAACAGATTCTTACTAGGGAAACCATTAAAATGTCATAAATAACCTATTAAAAATAAATAATCTAACAATTTATACAAATTAAATCTAACATACAATTTAAATTTTAAATTAAATCTAACAAAATTAAATCTAAAGTGAATTATATGTCAAATAATGTAACCTTCAAATTTGACGAAATTGTACTTGCGGGCGTTCTTAAAATAATTTATTTCCGTTTTCCAATACCTACATATTCAAAACATTAAAAATAAATCCAAATTAAAAAAATAAAATCTAACCTATTTAAAATAAATATAATTACTTCACATATTCAAAAAAATAAAAATAACCTATTTTCTTAACCTATTAAAAATAAATCCGAATTTAAAAAATAAAATCTAACCTATTTAAAACAAATCTAATTACTTCACATATTCAAAAAAATAAAAATAACCTATTTTCTTAACCTATTAAAAATAAATCCGAATTTAAAAAATAAAATCTAACCTATTTAAAACAAATCTAATTACTTCACATATTCAAAAAAATAAAAATAACCTATTTTCTTAACCTATTAAAAGTAAATCCGAATTTAAAAAATAAAATCTAACCTATTTAAAACAAATCTAATTACTTCACATATTCAAAAAAATAAAAATAACCTATTTTCATAACCTATTAAAAATAAATCCGAATTTAAAAATTAAATTCTAACCTATTTAAAACAAATCTAATTACTTCACATATTCAAAAAAATAAAAATAACCTATTTTCATAACCTATTAAAAATAAATCCGAATTTAAAAATTAAATTCTAACCTATTTAAAACAAATCTAATTACTTCACATATTCAAAAAAATAAAAATAACCTATTTTCTTAACCTATTAAAAATAAATCCGAATTTAAAAATTAAATTCTAACCTATTTAAAACAAATCTAATTACTTCACATATTCAAAAAAATAAAAATAACCTATTTTCTTAACCTATTAAAATTAAATCCGAATTAAAAAAATAAAATCTAACCTATTTAAAACAAATCTAATTACTTCACATATTCAAAAAAATAAAAATAACCTATTTTCTTAACCTATTAAAAATAAATCCGAATTTAAAAATTAAAATCTAACATATTTAAAATAAATCTAATTACTTCACATATTCAAAAAAATAAAAATAACCTATTTTCTTAACCTATTAAAAATAAATCCGAATTTAAAAATCTAACCTCGCGGAAAAATCTTGCAGGAGACGCCGAACTTCGTAATTTCAATACCTTCGTAATTCCATGATCGTATTTTTATATTATATTTTTTGGAACAATAAATTTAAAAATTGAGAATAATATTGTATTTGAGAGAATAAAAGATTGAGAGATTGAGAAAATGTGAAAATGTTGAGAGGAAGAGGGGTGTATTTATAGAGTTTTGATTGGAGGGAATAAATTTTGAAATTTATTAAAAAAAAAAAAAAAAAATTCCGTAGGTGTGAACGCATTCTTCATTTTTGTTTGGAGCTTCAAAGTTGAATTAATTTCTCCGTGGAAATAGATCAAATATCAAATCAATCCAAGCATGCAGTAGTACAATAAATCAATAATAGCTTGACCCTGATAAGACTAAACGGTAGTACAAGTTGTACCAGAATCGGAATGATGTACGAATCATCTCCCATCTAGAATCAATGGAGGTGTCCATTTTCATTCTTGCTACTGAAGTTCTTAAATCACTGGAGTGGAGAATTCTTCATTTTTGTTTGGAGCTTTTTTTTACTTTCTCCGTGGAAATAGTTTAAAATCAAATCTTAATACCAGCATGGTAGTACAATAAATCAATAATTTTGATTTTCTAAACGGTAGTACAAGTTGTACAAGAATCGGAATGATGTACGAATCATCTCCCATCTAGAATCAATGGAAACATTTTCATTCTTGCACCTGAAGTTCTTAAATCACTGCCCAAACAAAAGAGACGAATATTGAGTTCAACTCACGCCCTTTGTGTCTTTGGACAGTGTTCGGGCAGGCAAAATGAAGGTTTAAGGGCGTGAGTTGAACTCACGCCTTTATTTAAGCCGTTTGTGAAAATAACTTTGCTCTAAGGCCGGTTCTGTAGATAACATTAATTATTAGACTCTTTAAGTAAAAAGTCCTACGAATAATCTCTCATTCTCAATTCATAAATGCTATAATTAATAATTTATTTTTCATGCTGAGTTCTATATTTTTGAGTTATTAAATTTTAAAAATAAACTACTAAATTTGAAGGCATAAAGTGACCATAATTAATATACATAATAAATAGATCGTTTCCAACCAAAGTAAGAATATAAAGTGAAAAATTTGATGATTAATAACATGAATGGACACAAAAAGGTAAATAAACAGATGAATTACATATTTGAGGCATGATAGGACATTTTTTTATATTGTTCGCTTTTTCATAAATTAAGCAAATTTTCAATGCAAAGAAAGAATAACGGGATGTTTGATTTCAACTAGTGGTTGGCTAATTTCGCTGTAAAACAGAAAACATGAAATAAATAGTTAGTTATTATCTTACTCCCACAAAAAGAAGAAAACAATCAAAGTGGATTTTCAATTAGACAATGCACGTAATGTTGTTATATGTTATGTCAGCTTATCTCTGATCCAATGAACCATTTTCTTCAGTGTTACCACCGGGAGCTTTTTGGTTGCGTTTAGGTTTGAAACAATTAAGGCTGCAAACCAATCGAATTCATTAGTATTTGAGTTTGATTTAAAATTATTTTAAACTAAATCAAATTCGAGCTAAATCAAATTAAATTAAAATCGAGCTCTAAAATAATTCAATTATTTTAATTTTTATATTTATTTTCATATTATCATCAATAATTAGATCTAAATAATTAATATTTTATTAATTTTATATTAAAAATTAAAAAAATATTAATATTTAATAATTTAATAATAAATTAATAATATCTTATTAATATTATAATAAAATAATTATATTATTATATATATTATTGACTAAATAATTAAAAATATATGCGTAATATCGAACTATTACGAATCAAACTCGAACTATTTCATTAAAAAGTTATTGAATCTAACTCAAATCAAACTGACAAAAAATTCTAATCAAATGAACTGAACTCGAACTAAAATCGAATCGAATAGCGAGCGAATTATGATTTTTTCTTGCGGCCCTAGAAGTAAGCCATTTTTTATGAAAAGAAAAAAATTCACCCCAGAACAAAAAAAAAGTTATTCCTGTCTCATGATTCATCATTTTATATTAATTTAAGTACCACATGTTACTTTTATTTTATCAAATACTGAATTAAGTAAAAATTAAATATACAGACTTCGACAAAGTATAATATTCCATACACACAGAAATTACAAAAAAAAATATATATATATATAAATTCGAAATTATACGGTCTCCATATTTATTGACGAAAATAAATGAATAATATAACACGGCATAATTGCTAGATGATTTCTGGAAGAAATGGTACAAAACATAGTTAGAAGAACGCATGCATAAAAGATTATAGAACAAGGCAAGTAGACAAGGAAGTGTGGAGGTTTAAAGCACTTTGAACCAAAAAATTAAAGTTTTCTAAAACCATTGATTTTGCATCGAGATTCGTACTTTTAATAAAATCTAAGTTCAAAATTCATACTATCAATAATCATTACGAATCTCGATGCAAAATCAACGGTTATAAAAGGTTTTGAACCATTTTTTTTGTTCAAAGTGCTGCACTTTGAACCTCCCTCACCTCCGGTAAACAAACGTTAAATTCTAGGATTTGTAATTTATACTGAAACCGATGACAGAAAAAAAAATGTCGATATAAATAAATAAAAATGAAAAATATTCCATTGATTAGAAGATGAAATATGGAATTTCATATATATTATCATAATCAAGGTTCCCAAACAATTAACCAAAAAAAAGGTTCCCCAACAAAAACTAAGAGCAGTAAAAAATAAAATTGCATCTTTAGTTGCCATCCAAACCAAGTCAATTCCTTCTCGTCACCGAACCAAAACCAAACACAGTAAAATAGTAACATACTTCCTTTGTACTGCCTTCTAAGCTCTGTACTTCATTATTTCCCCATGGGCTAGGCCCAGACAAAATGATATAATGATACAAATAACTAGGAGTTCACAAAATAATTATGGTCCATGACTCATCCGTGTTCGACTCAACTACAACTTGTTTATAGCTTGTTCGTTGTTAGTTCGAGCTATTAATGAGATGAGTTAGTTAGCTCATCTAATAACGAGATGAGTTCGAGTTACTAGTAGCTCGGCTCATCTGCTCGCGATTAGCATCTTTCATCAATCTCCATTAGTTAAAGTAACATATAATAAAATAATAATAAAATATTGGAGTTGTAATCAATAAACATTGGAAGTAGAAGACTTATTGGACATAAAGTTGTTGGACGCTAGAGTAGGGTAACATTGTTTCTTATAATAAATTTATTTAATAGACTATGTTATAGATAAAATCTCCATTATTTTCATTAAGTCACCATCACAATCCACTAATATCAATTTGAATTAATTTTCGCTATCTCTCTCAACGAGTCTTCATCCCTCTGTCTACTCTACAACCAGAGGATGTTGCTCTACATTAGCTTTGTCTTTTTTTCTTTCTTCTCTCTGCTCTAAATTGCTATTAGATCACCGCTACGATCTTTGACGAGCCAGCTTGAAATAACTCGACCAAAACGAGACGAGTTCGAGTTATTGGTTTTAGCTCATAACCAGATGCCGAGATGAGTTGGCTCGGTTCGCTAATTCGGCGAGACGAGTTAGCTCGGCTCGCTAATACGGCGAGACGATTTTGAATTTTATCCAACTCGTCCGTGTTTATCTCGTGGGCACCCTACAAATAACATTCCAGCTGACTGCTGACCCTTTCTAATCCTGTTGCAATGCTGCTTTGACCTTTAATAATATATGTTAACGACAGTGAAATGTTCCATCTGGAATTATGGATACACTGCTATCAAATTTCATTATACATCATCCTAATCATCTTATCCAAATATTTAATAATGTCCAAACTAATCCTTAATCTAGTGACTAACAAATAATATTAATATTTTAATATATAAGCAATTGAACAATGTATAGAACATGAGCAATTTGTGAAATGATATGCCAATTTGTGTTCTAAAACAGTTTCAGAACTTATTAACTCAATATGCAGAAAAGGAGGGTTCTGTCACGATTTTTGTGTGCCATGAGATATCATTAATTTATTTTAAATTTATATTTTAAATTTTAAAATTATAATTTTGAATCAAATCCATTGATTTATTAATTTTTATGATAGATACATGTTCATAAATCTTCATGATTTTTGAAGGGTGTCATTTTATACTAACTTAAATAGTAAAAAAATAAATGTATAAAAATTAGTCAATCATAGTTAACTAGATTCGTTCATTTTGTTATCATCTGCTCTAAAATAAAATAAACTCCAAAAATTATAAAATTATATGAATATATATCTACCAAAGAAATTAATAAGTCTAAGGTTCAGATTTAAAATTTGAGTGCTAAATTTGAAATTTAAATTAAAAATTATGTGTTACACCAGAGTTATGGCATTTGAACACTTCTTGTTAAAAAAAGGTTAAAATTTAAAAGGAATAGACCTTTAAGCTTTCTATCTATATCTCATCATTAATAAGAATCTATGCCATTTATCTTATTTCTTTCTCTTCATCTTTCTAGTTTGAATGACTTTTGTGTTATTTTTCTATCTTCTCGTTTAAAAGAGATGAATGTTATATATCTAAGATACAATTTAACTCTTAAAACAATATAAATCTATTATGCTAGTCTATGTAAATTATCACGTGGCTAATTATATATTTTTATTATTGTGCATATTTTTAGCATTTGAAAAAAATTCTTCGAAGTTAGCTTACTTGAAATTAAATTTGTTATGAAAATCATTTCTCTTTCTAAGTATATATTTATTCAATATCAATATATGTCATAAATTTATTTCAATATATGTCATAAATTTATTTTACATATCTAAATGTGTTATATATTGGTTAGTCCTCTTATGTATGCGGTGATCCACTTGAGATACTTTATAATTAAATATTGGAAGTTAAAGAAACTTAAGTAACTCATCGTTTATATTTTAAATAAAATCTATAACATCTCAATCATTATGGTTTCACCTTTATTTTTTTATAAGCAAAAATATGAATAATTATAGATATTAATAATGATGATAATAATAATAATAATAATAATAGTAAAATAATCATAATAAATAATAATATTATAATAATAATATATATAAAAATATAAACATAATCATAATATAGTAATATACTTCTTAGATAATTTTTGAATAATAATAATAAAATATATATATTGTTTCAACATCAACAACACATTATATGATAGTTGAATATACATTAAATATATGTATAAACATGGACATAATTAGAAAAAATGTCAATGAGGGTAAAATATCATTGGATCTTAATAATAGTAAAATAATAAAAAATGTACAATTTTGGGAGTCGGAACAATTCTTATTAATTGTTGGGTTTAAATATGAATTTTCTAAATAAAATATGTGTATATCATTAGAATTACCACATTGATACGTGTAATTAGGGGGGGGGGGGCAGTAGAGGACACGAAACTCCATCTGATGCATATGAATTAATTTGCCTGTGTGAAAACTTCTTTAACATACTTTCTTTTTTTTTAATGAAAAGTAGGTTCTAATCTTTTATTTGTATTGAACCAAAGAAGTCACCATTTTCGGAAGTGAAAGTAAGAGAGAAAAAGAACAAGGTACATTCAAAATGAAAAAGGAAAAACAGAAAAGAAACAAAATAACTATAACAATATTAAATTCGTTGATTTTTGTTGGAATACGACAGAGGTTGGAGAGTAATTATCTACTCTGTTTTATCATTTATATTTTTGTACCGTATATAAAATTAAGGAAAAATGAAAATATCAGAACGACCAAATTTCTGATAAAAAATGTTTTACTGAAATTCAGAAACTGCCACTTGAAATGAGAAAAAAAAATGTAGTGGCCGGTTTGCGGAATGTGGAAGCAATAGAGGGGGAAAACAACAAAAAGCTCTAGTGCATTATCTTCAAATTAAGTGGATGCAACTGTAATTCTGCAAGATGACTAGACTTGCATAAACCACCTTGTGTGTGTGTGTGTAATTTTATTTTTCACTATTTTCACATCCTAAATCTTATACTTACTTTTTTTGTTTCATTACTTTTTTTTTTTATTATTATTATTATTATTATTATTATTATTATTATTATTATTATTATTATTATTATTATCATTATCATTATTCGGCGTCGGCTAAAATTATTTTAGGACATTGGGTGCTGACGGTGCACTTATTTTCAGTGAATAAAAAATGGGATTGATTCTGCCTCGGGATTATTTGTGGTTTCAGAGATGTATGAAAAATTTAATTTCAAAACTAATCGAACCAATTTAGGAAATTGATCAATATAAGCGAATTTATTTCTTAAATGACAAAATATAATTGACGCTGGTGATGGGAATAGTGTGAAAACTCGTGACTGAACATGAATTAATAATTAAAAATTCTGAAAAGTTTAAAAGCAAAAGCATCATGAAGTTTGCAACGCCTCACCAAATTGTAGTGCTTCTTTAGTAGATCACCACCAATTGTCGAGATAATATAGTTAGTAAAATTAGGTTATCTGTTCGGTTTTGATTCTTTATTAAAGAAGTTCCAATTCGTTCTATGTGCTGACAATAATCATTGGATTGCTGACATCATGTGAAATCCACGAAGTTTTTTTAAAAAAAAGATTAATGCGTGGGAGTATTTTTCTTACACGCCACACATTGTTATTTAATGATATTCTCAACTATAACCACGGATGTGAGATCTCATCAGAGTTAAATAAATAAATAAATAAGTGCCTTACTTATTTGATGAATGTACCATTGCAACTTTTAAGCAGAAGTTTTAATGGAAAAAAAATATGAAAAATAAAAAAAAGGATAAGGGTCATTTTATACGGTATCTAATGTCATTAAAAGGCTTTATGAATGATATAACTTACGTAGTTACATGAAGTAAACATTATTATTTTTATCTTCATAATATACATATAGAACAATTCACATTTAAATATTAGAATTCTCTATTAGAAAAGCAAAATATTTTAATATAAAATGTTGGACGTCATAATGTTTATTATTTTGCACTAGCAGTCCAGCATCATTAATTGATCAACAATCATCCTACTTCCTGTGCAACCAGATCAAAGTTGAATATAGTCGTGAAACTAATATCTTTTTTAATATTTTGAATATAAACGTACGTGGATCAGATATTAAACAAATATGAATATATATAAGTTTTATAATTTTTTTTGAAAGTGACAATAATTTTTTAATATAATTATTTATTAAGTAATATTTAATTGGCATAGAAAACATCAAAATTCACATTATCTACTTAATTACAATGGTGAAAAAAAATTAATTTCTATATTACATATTTAATTATATGTCATATATCTACTAGAATATGATAACTAAAATTTAAAACAATATGCAAATTTCATATCGACATGAAAATTATAATATGGGATAACAGCATCTCAAAATTTTGAATTTATATCAAATATATATTATAGAGTCGTTCTCCTATGGATCGGTCCGGTACGCTATTCATTCGTTAATTAAAGGACATTAAGAAAGATCCTTTTGTCTGAACCGACTTGTATAGTTGTATGTATCTTGTATGTAGTTGTACTAGGCTCTCGTGGCTTCCTCAATCCTCAGTTCCTCACTTGTAGGCTGTAGCATGGATATCGCGTGCCAACCAATCCACCGCCCACCGCGCCATCATTCACCTACTTCCCAATTAAGAAAGATCCTTTTGTCTGAACCGGGTCTGACATTACCTCCTGGACCCCCCCCTCAGACGAAAAAGGAAGAACGAACACGAACGTCAACGTTCCGGAATCATGTAAACCGGGTTCAGGCAGCACCTTCGCGAGGATTGGCTTGAGCCTTGAGCCTTGAGCCTTGAGGGTTGAGGTGGACTCGTTAAAACTAAAAGGGACACGAGTCGGATCGGGTCAATTGTCGGACTCGGCTCGATTCCAACCGCCGTGGAGACTGGAGAGAACCCCTTCGGCCTTTGGGCTTTGCTTTGCGACCTGGTTTTGTCAATTCTCTAGTCCGGACTTCAATTTTCTGCTTTCACATTTTTCTTTCAATCTTACACTTCTACCCCACATATTTCTTTAATTGTCTGTTATCCTGGAAGGCATGAATTTGTTGCCAGCTTCCAATTAAATACATAAATTAATTAAAAAAATGCAAATTTTGTTTATTATACTAATGATATAATTTATTTGCCTTAAAATGGCAACGTCGCTGATATAAGATAATAAGAAAATAAGTAATTGTTTAGGACATAAGCTGAATCCGTGGGCGTGCTCCAGAATTCGTGCAATCAGTTAATATAATAAATTGATTCACATGGTGACTGCATCTTTGTTATATTTATATAATTAGGGATATTAGATAGTTTACCTTCCAGTTGTCATGCCAGCCGAACTAATAGAAATATATTTCTGTAAGGAACTAAATTAAGATGTCACACTATACTGCCATATTTTGGAATGATTAAAATATAGATAAACAAATATTTCTCGTTGTATATTGTTGTGTTTGATGAACGATAAAAAAATAAAAGTAAGATAGCGATGGGATTTATATGATTGACTTAAAATTTGAGTTATTGCCCGGACCTCAATTTTAGTAGTGGCTCCGTAAATTTAAGCCATTGACCATTATGACCGAGATTCAAAACGGGCAGTTCGGATTTCACCACAAGGTAACTCAAAATTTATGTTATTTTAGAGTGATGAGGGTTAATTTTTGAAAACTTTTAGATATTTCATGCTATTATTTTATCATCCATTCGATTTATTTTTATTTCCTTTTTTAAATTGATGGGATGACTAAAACATATCTATATCTCTCTTCATTAAAAAGGATATATTTAATATACTTAATGTGCAATTTAATATTTAAAGAAACGTAGTTTTTTTATAATGCTATGCAAAAATAATATTATTAATATTATATACATATTTAATGTTTCAGAAATTACCAAAATTAAATTTCAGCGTATCGTAAAAAATATCTCTAATTTTTATCATCGCTCTTACAAAGATAATAATATTTATTTTCATGGTTTTATTCTCACGTACTAACCGTTGATGAAATATACCCGTGAGATCAGAGATAAATGCAAAATTTTAGTCAGAGCCAGTTATTAGATATTGTAATAATTTAAGGGGTCAGAAATTAAATCTGAGAGAATCAAATTTTTACGAGAATCAAATTAGTAAAAATGTAATCCAAATAATATATATATATTTAAAATTTAGAGGGTCAGCCGACCCCTAAATGTATGTACATCCGCCCCGTGTGAGGTTACAAGTGTCATCCTTCATTCACTCTATTTTATGTCATCATCAAGCATGACATGCAGACACATATTCGGAATTTGGATATAACTGCGAGATTTTTAAATTTTTTCTTCGAATGTGATATGTAAGTTCATAGAATAACATCGAAGACATTATTGTTAAAATCTTAATGCAAATAATGAAAAGTCAAATTGTTCTGTACGTATATACCAAGCTTATCATTAAAACAATAACTAATGTAGCGTCCGCATTTGATTAATGAAATTCATTATTCTTTCTAAAGTGTAGTGTCTTCATTCATAGCATAAATAACAATTTAGGTAGCTGTTCTGTTATTTTCAGTTATACATTATTTGGAACTACAAAAAATATTTGTAATATACACGTTATTTCGTTAATAATTTGGATGTTAATAAATAATTTACAAATAGCCGAATGAAGAATGAGCTGCTCAAACCTTGTTGTTATGGTTCAAAGAAAATGCTTCTGACTTTTGTGGAGTTATTTGTAAATATTAAAGAATTGCATGGCTACTTCTACATGCAACAAGACAATTTTCCAAATCTGAATGTGAGCAGCACCCGCCCACAGTAATCTCATATTCTCATGTGAAACAAACATGGATCTTTTCTTTAATATTTTATTCCAAAACTATATAAATATGCCTGCTTTCTGGCATTAACTCCTTGTTGATTATTACTTAGCCACCCTTTGAAAATAAGCTTAGAATGTTCTATAGCTCTAATATAATTCTCTTGCTAATTAGGTGACACATTGACAATAGGCATGGAAATAGCATTTGGAAGTTGTTTGTCAATTTTTTGAGCTCATTTTTTTAATAGCAAATCTGCTGAAGTGTCTATAATTATTGTGACGTTATTGAAACTGTACTACAGTTAAAACAGAAAGAAACTGTACTACAATAATTACAGAAGGCATGTCTATATCAACATCCATAATTTAATAATAATAGTATCATAAATTATTTGGGAAATTCAAAGAAATTTATTCAAATTCGTGATTCCAAGAAGTCGGCAAATGGAGTGGAAACAGACTACGATATTAGAAAATAAGTATTTACAATTTATTTCGGATCGTTGCATAATTTTGTATCCTTCTTTTAATTTTTAAAAGGCGAGGAAGGGTTCAATAATTAAAAAAAAAAAGAACGAAGGGAGTAAGATGACAACTGCTCTAACAACTCCGTTGACGAGGGAAACTGGGTCTGGGTAGCATTTCACCTGAACCAGATTGCACCCAGCTCATCTCTGTGGGAGCACTTTCTTTCTTAACACACTCCAGATTGCACCCAGAAGACGTCACATCAAAAATATATTTTTTAAGAACGTTATAAATCACCCCACGGCCAATACCAGATATCTTATTGACAAGATAACACTGGTTATTCTTGTGTTAGTACATGGATCCATGAACTATTACATTATTTAATTTAAAAGATAAAATAAATTACTGTCACTCGACATATAAAGATAATATTTCAAGGATATGACCGTTGTGGACTTATAGACAGTTATAGTATTAAATTATGTTAAGGAAAATCGTGAGTTAATGATAGAGAGATATTGTGGGGGATAATTCTCAGGGAATACTTAACACCCCAAGTGCACTGTAACATACGGATTTGTAGTAAATCTTTCCGTGAAAACAAAGTGCAATGTGTTATGTTAATTATCTTTTTCTCCGTGTTTCAAAATACGTAACTCCTTCCCACTTTCTCTCGTACCCAATACAGTCGCTACGAAGAAAATCATATTTCATTTCATTTCTGTACTTCCATAGGTCTCCGCTCTCTCTTTATTTCTTCCCTTTTAATTCCTCCGCCAAAGCTCCAATCTTTCTTTCTTTCTTTCTACCAAATCACAACAACTCGGAAGGGGGGTTGAGGCGGAGAGCTCCCCCAAATCGGAGACATGGCACCTGGTCCCAGTCTACAACACCTACAGCTCACTTCGTTGTCTTCCCGGCGGGATACCGACGGGGACGAACTGGAGGATGTGCGCCTCTTGGACTCGTACGACGAAGAGATGGGATTGAGAGTGTCGAGTGAGAGTGCCGATTTGGGTGTGAAAAAGGTGCAATTGAAGGTGACCGGTATGACTTGCTCTGCTTGTACCAATTCGGTTGAGTCGGCCGTGAAGGCTCTGGATGGTGTGGTTAGCGCCTCGGTCTCTTTGCTCCAGAATCGCGCATATGTGGTGTTTGATCCTGCGGTTCGGAAGGTTTGTCTAATGATCACACTCAACAATCGTAATTTGAAAGTGTCATAAGGGAATTCTATTTTGTTTTGTGTTATTTCCTGCTCTCTATTTGAGAATTCAAAGTGTGATTTTAATATTACATGGTATACAAGTGCAGGTGCTAAGATTTTGTTGATTTTTGGATTATATTGGGATTTGGAATTTTGATGGTTATGTTAAAGATATTTTCGGGGAGTTTTTTGTAATTTTACTTCTCACAGTTCATAACTTTTGATTTTATTCAAATTCGTGATTCCAAGAAGTCGGCAAATACTTGGTTTCAGTGTTGGTTAAAGTATTTTGCTGCTATGGATATTTTTTTCTCGTCTTTTCATCCAGAGACCCACAATTTTCAGATCCTAGATTTCTGCTGGAAGCTGAAATTTACCTACGAAAATTTGCCAAACTTTTTAGCAGGTCTTTATTGGATTTTAATATTTTATGTTTAGTTTGTGAAAACAGTGATTTTAGTTCACAAGGGGAGCCTTTCTTAATGTTATATCTGTTCCAATTTGAATATGAGATTCTGATACTTCATACAGAAGCAAAGTGAAAAACAAAATGATTCAATTTTTTCGAGGGTGGGTATAAGTGGGCATGCTAATAATTGTTAGATTTCCTCTGCCTTTGGACAAAATTGCATGTACTATATTGCTTTTTATTTCAATTACAAGGCCACATAAAGTTTCTTTACTTTTTTTGTTCAGGATGAAGACATAAGAGAAGCAATAGAGGATGCAGGTTTTGATGCTGAGATCATCCGAGAAACTTCCAAACCTAAAAAATCCAAAATGCAAAAAACCCTAACTGGTCACTTCCGTATAACGGGAATGACATGTGCAGCATGTGTAAACTCAGTTGAAGGTATCCTAACCAAATTGCCAGGTGTCAAAAGGGCGGTGATTGCCTTGACTACCTCACAAGGGGAGGTTGAGTATGACCCGACCGTCATCTCCAAGGATGAAATTGTAAATTCCATAGAAGATGCAGGTTTTGATGCATCATTCTTACAGAGCAATGAGCAGGATAAGGTTTTGCTGCATGTAACCGGGTTGTCTACCCCGGTGGATGCTGAACTGCTTGAGGGCATGATTGCAAACTTGAAAGGGGTCAAGGAGGTGAATGCAAATATAAAACTGTCAGAAGTGGAGGTGGTTTTTGATCCAGAGGCTGTTAGGCTGAGGGACTTGGTGGATGGGATAGAAAGAGAGGGTAGTGGGAGGTTTCAATTGCGTGTTCAAAACCCATATATCCGTGCAGCCTCAAGTGATGCACAGGAGTCCTCTAAGATGCTGCGTCTCTTGATCTCCAGCTTGCTTCTCACTGTGAGTTTTATTGTTTTTACCAGGATCAAATACTTAGGTGGTGGTTCTTGTACTGGAACATATCATAGCGGTACTTAATTATGATATTTTGTTTTCCTCCCTTTTTGTTTTTGATTTCTGGTAGTTTATTTCTTCTAGTGAGTACTGGAGATCTTCAGCTTGTTTCTCCTTCTGATTCTATAGTTGGAAAATGAGTTGGGGGTGCTGCACTGTTATCCAGACAAATTTTCACATTAGTATTCCTTTATGGGAGTTCTATTTCTGCTTAGTTCGTAAAATTTATATCATGTATTAAGTATCACCATTATGCCACTGAATGTGAGCTTCATGGTTATATATGGAATGCAATTATTTCACCCTTCCGATCACAATTGATGCAGTTGACTGTGTATTTAGTAAACTAAATCTCTGTAATTAATTTGTCATGTGTTCTTTTGGTCAATATTTTGTGTTTCCCTTTTTACTTGGTCAGATTATATTGCTTACTGTTGTCCATTTCAGTGTATTACACCAATATCATTCATACCCATTTAACTAACTGCTCCCTGCCAGCACCACTAACCAGGAAAGTTGCATCTCACTAGTACATTTTTTTTTAATCTGAATGCAGGTACCTGTATTCTTCATCCAGATGGTTTGCCCCAAGATACATTTCTTCACCTCCTTCCTTATGTCCCAGTGTGGTCCCTTCCACATTGGTGATCTACTGAAATGGTTTTTAGTCACTATTGTACAGTTTGTCATTGGCAAGCGCTTCTATGTTGCTGCCTACAGGGCCCTTCGGCATGGTTCAACCAACATGGATGTGCTTGTTGTTCTCGGGACAACCGCCGCATACCTTTACTCGGCTGCTTCTGTTGTGTACGCTGCCTATACCGGGTATCATACACCGGTTTATTTTGAAACAAGCGCAATGATTATTACTTTTGTTTTGTTTGGAAAGTACTTGGAGGTGTTGGCAAAGGGACGGACATCAGAAGCAATTAAAAAGTTAGTAGAATTGGTACCAGCCACAGCTGTGCTTGTTGTCAAAGATTCAGGTATGTGATACCAATGGCTGAAGTTCTTGACAGTTGAACACCATAGCAGTCAGGTTTTCTTTCTTTTTTTGTAGGTAGAGTATCATCATCTTATAACTTACCATGCTACTATACTATAATGGTAGTACTATACTGGTAGCATACCAGTGTTTATATCAGTATGGTACCAACCTGGCATAACCCAGTATACATATGACTGGTCAGATACTTTGTCATTTTCATTGAGCCCCTCTGTCCTGTACCAGTTCCTTGCATTTTACTATGGTCCTTTGTTGTCATTGTTGGCTATTGATGTAGTGTGTATCAATCTGTTTAGGTGTTTTGGGAATAAAATGTGCTTGCATGTGACTCCATTGTCATGCATACGAGTTACTGTGTGTAATCTGTCAGAAATAAGACCATAATTTCACATGCTTTTTTTTCCCTTTTACTTTAACTAAAATATTGTAGAGGGAAAGCATATAATGGACCGAGAGATAGATGCTCTTCTAATCCAACCTGGCGATATATTAAAAGTTATACCCGGTACCAAGGTACCAGCCGATGGAGTAGTAGTGTGGGGTACAAGCTATGTGGATGAGAGTATGGTCACTGGTGAGTCTATACCTGTACTGAAAGACATTTCCTTGGTGGTGATTGGTGGTACAATGAATCTGCATGGTGTTCTTCATATCAAGGCCACAAAAGTGGGTTCTGATACTGTATTAAGTCAGATTATTTCACTGGTAGAGACAGCACAGTTGTCAAAAGCCCCGATTCAGAAGTTTGCAGATTATGTGAGTATATAACCTATACACCACCTCAAATTGTTTTGTTCAGTAATTCTTCAAATGACTTTTTTCAGTTGAGGAAATTTTGCCCCAGGTTCAATCACCAGTTCCAGTGGGACAAATGTCAACCTGTAGAAAAAAAAAAGTTTGAATTATGTATGAATTTAGGATATATATTTGAATCCTATACATATTCATATCTATGGAGAAAGATACAGGGAGAATTGGTGTGCCGAGATTGGTGGACGAGCCCTGAGCTACTACTGCCAGAAACCCTCATTCTCAAATTATTGATAGCTTTCTAACTATTACAAAACTAACCTGAATTATTTTTCATATTAAAACACAATTAGTATCCTTCTTACATTAAGTGCTTGCTTGGAGTTTTGTTCTTTTCGGTCTCCTAATTGGCATCAAAGCATGCTTCTCTATTTCTCTCACTATCTTTTTCATTTGAGTTTGAACCTAATGGCACTGAGAAGGTTGTGGTGTTTCGTGAACTTTTGGGCTGGTTATGGTACTGATCTCGTATAGAAGTATCTCTTGTGTTTATAATTTAATTATTCCTGATATGAAACACATTATAATTGTTTTCTTTTTTGGTAAAATTTGCAGGTTGCTAGCATTTTCGTACCCATTGTTATCTCCATGTCGCTACTTACATTTGTTGGATGGTGAGTGGATATCAAATAATTGGTTGCACTTCCCAACCCATAAAATTACAATCTGTGTTTTCGACAAGGTCCATGATAAACCCTGTAAAATGTTGAGCATAGTTTGTGCTTGCATTTAGTTCCTTCACTTTGGGTGAAAATAGGCATGGAATTTTTGTAGTTAATTCATCTGTCTATTAAATTTTGCCTTTAAAGTTATGATTTACATCCTGATGTTTTTTAATTTGACAGTAGTTTTATCAAGGCAAGTTATTTTTGATAATATGTTTCAACTCCTTTTTTTTTTTTATTAAGCACTTTTTCTTTGGTACAAAAATTATTTAGGTTCATCTGCGGACTCATTGGGGCATATCCCCAGTCGTGGGTCTCAGAGAGCAAGAATTGCTTTGTGTTCTCTCTGATGTTCTCGATCTCAGTCGTGGTGATTGCATGCCCCTGTGCACTTGGCCTTGCGACACCAACAGCCGTCATGGTAGCAACCGGTGTTGGTGCTTCTCACGGTGTGCTTGTCAAGGGTGGTGATGCCCTTGAGCGTGCTGAGCATATTGACCATGTGATTTTCGATAAGACTGGGACTCTGACACAAGGGAGAGCTGTTGTGACTTTGGCAAAAGTCTTTGGTGGTATGGATTTGGGGGATTTCCTCACTATTGTTGCATCTGCGGAGGTGAGAATTTTTGGCGGAAGAAAAAGAAATTTCCAATGAGGTCTAAAATTATTAACCTGACGTTGCTTTAATCTCATCACAACATTATTATTGATCTGTGCTCGATAATATATAAAAAAAAATGCATGAGCAATATGACCAAAAGAGCTTGAACTACTGAACAATTGAAAGCAATACACTATTCTTTTAAGTGATGTTCATCCTTGTTTTATTTGATATAAGAATTATCATAATTAAATGTAATTGAAGTTGATTACTATAGCACATTGTGTTTTTGATGTAGTCTAGGCGAGCAGTGAGCATCCGCTTGCAAAAGCCATAATGGAATATGCATTTCATTACCATTTCAATGGCAAGCTTGAATCCACCAAACAAAGGAAGGAGGAGATCATGGCAGAGTGGCTGTTAGAATCTGCTGATTTCTCTGCTGTTCCTGGAAGAGGTGTTCAGTGTTCTCTCAATGACAAGATTGTTTTGGTATGTCCAATCTATGCACCTCCTTGTCATTTTTCGTGTCTGAGTCTGGGTGTGTGTTGGTGTCACTGTGTTTGTGTAACTGTCTGCAAGTGTCTGTTTAGAATGATAAAATTAAGTTGGTATGCATACTTTTAACCCCCTACCTGACTCTTGCATCTGTTGCAAACACATACTAGATTTGCAATTTGGCTTCAACTTTAGCAAGTGGAAATATCAGCTTTGTTTTTTATTAGTTATTGTACTGAATATTCATTCTTAAACAACAGGTGGGTAACAGAAACTTGTTATCTGAGAATGGAGTCACATTCCCACAAGAAGCCGAGGGCTTTCTTGTAAATCTTGAGGAGAATGCAAAAACTGGCATTCTGGTGGCCTATGATGGTGTTTTTGTTGGCTTATTGGGAATAACCGACCCATTAAAAAGAGAGGCAGCAGTTGTCATAGAAGGGTTGAAAAAAATGAGGATTAAGCCTGTCATGCTCACTGGAGATAACTGGAGAACTGCGCATGCTGTAGCTAAAGAGGTTAGTTTGGTGCTTTTATCTGTGCCAGTGGCATTGAGAGAGTGCTTGTTCATTGAGAACCCATGACTGATGGAGTTGTGGAGATCACAATAGATCCTTACTGGAGCAACTTTTGGAATATCCTAAAGTCCGTCCAAAGCAATTTTTACTGGAATTTATTGGTATTGACCTCAGTGGAACACTCTTTAGTCATGTAGCAGTAGGGTAGTTTCAGTATAAATTAAACCAAACAAAAAAATAAAGTTGAGAACAATAAATAAATAACTTTGAGAACAACTTGTATTTTTATCTGTATAGTAAATTTAGATTTTTTCATCTGACTAAGCAAATGCAAACTTATGTACCGCAGGTAGGAATTGAGGACGTGCGAGCAGAAGTAATGCCAGCTGGAAAAGCCGATGTGATACGGTCCCTCCAGAAGGGTGGTAGCAAAGTGGCCATGGTAGGCGATGGCATCAATGACTCCCCTGCACTGGCTGCTGCTGATGTAGGCATGGCTATTGGTGCTGGCACTGACATAGCTGTTGAGGCTGCTGACTATGTCCTTGTGCGCAACAACCTCGAGGATGTCATCACAGCCATCGACTTGTCTAGAAAGACATTCAACCGCATCAGGTACCTTTAAAATAATTTTGACGTGTATGATTGCATTACACGAGGGAAAGATGTTTAACTGTTGGTTTTCATAGTGATATGTGTTATTGCATAAACTCTATTACCTGTTCGAGGAGTAATTTTGTGTCCATAATGTAGTTTCCTCTTTTCACGGCTTTAGTATGTAATTTCAATGTGGCTCTGTATTATTACCTTCTTTGTGTGTAATTTTGGTGTGTAATTGCAAAGTGGAGGTTAAATCAGTAGTGACATGTAGAAGTCTGGTTAGGTAGATTGTGTTTTTGAGTTTAATAGCTTCTAGTCTTCAATTGATGTGGTTGTCTTTCCCAAAAATGTTAAGATAAACATAAAATGACATTGATATCATTGTTTGCCTTGATAGGTGGAACTACTTCTTTGCTATGGCTTATAATGTTGTGGCCATTCCTGTGGCGGCAGGAGTATTGTTTCCCGTTACTGGGTTGAGGATGCCACCATGGCTCGCGGGTGCGTGCATGGCGTTTTCTTCTGTTAGTGTGGTGTGCTCCTCGTTATTGTTGAGGAGGTATAGGAAACCAAGGCTTACCACCATATTGCAAATAACCGTAGAGTAAAAAAAAAATTGCTTTTTTTTGGGTTCATTTTTGTGTATCCCAGCTTACTAGTAAAAAGGAAAAAAAAATGGAAGTTGGTGTACTCCCTCTTCGTCTTCCATATGCATATTCGCAAGTTCACTTTATTATTATTTTCTCTGTTTTTCAGTTATCTTATACATAATATTATGGGAGGTGAACGTGTGTAGTAGTGTAAATTATCATAGACGCCTAGACGGAGACAATTTCCTTGAGAGATAATTCGAGTGACAGAGGTAAAAAAATAACATTGGAGCATATTTGTTGATCGGTGTCAATGGATATGGTACGGATCAGATGAAAATATTATATCACGAAATTTTGAGTTGTCACAATTATATCCAACAATTTGTCCCAAGAAAAGAAAGTTTAGCCTCTTATGGTACAAATACAAGGACAAATTAAGTTCTCATCCAATGGGAATTTCCAAAGAGAAAATAGAGAGTAAGATATATTGATTGAATGTGATTTCTGGTATCCTCTTCTTGTTATGTTGTAAGAGAGATGTGAAGATAACGAAGATTGAAGAAGCATATATAAAAGGGTCTGGAAATCTCTTTACATAAGAGGAGAGACGCTAATTTGGACCGTGCTTAATTAATTAGAATTTAGAATGTATATATTTGCTGTTCTGACAGCGGGTCGCAGTGGGTGGTGAATTGGTGATATGGTTCGTTGATGCTGGAGCTGGCTATGAACTGCATACATGGCTGCAATCAGCTTGTTGTCGACTAAATTAATGTTTCGCTATGTTTTTCTTGCTTTTTTATTCACCAAATTTGCTCTGAAACTCGAACACTTGATTTATTGTGTTGTATTTTATATATGAAACAAAGGCAAACTAGCGCTATCTCATCTCGTATGCTGAAGTATTATAACTAATAATAAGTCTTGAAATTAAATGAAAAATTATCAGTCAGATTGAAGTTAACATTAAGATACATTTAAGGAATAAAAACGCCGTCGATTTTCAGATGTAGGTTGTGTCAAAAAATATTGTTAAACAATTTCAAGTATAATTCAAAAAAAAAATCTTAAGACATTGAGAGAATTTCTTTTTAAAAATTTATTGTGTTCTGGTTGAAGTGCAGAGCGATATAACCTACAGCTAACTAATTAAGGAATAACATAAATATTTTTTCTCAAAATAAATAGATAATTAAAATAAGTAATTAATAATATATATAGTCACATAACTACTTTAAAATTGAGTACATTTACCTAGTTATCTTTATAAGATTGGTAACAAACTAGGCAAAATATCCACCATGATAAGACATTTAGGAGTAAAGATGGATATTAAGCTCTTGCACTCACCCACACTCCCAGCTTAAAATAAACCACAGACAAGATTTTTTACTACATCTCTTTGACCCAACCCAACAAATGATTCAGGTCCTCTCACCCCAATCAATAAAAACTATGCCATGCATCCATTAAAATATGAGCGCTCATTACCATATTTACAACTGATTAATCTTAAACAAAAACGCACTAAGTATCATTTGCACAGAGGAAAGTTTTTTTTTTTTGTGAGAGATTCTTACGAAATTCACATGTAAATGAGAAAGATATTAAGTGCAATTTTTGAATCTTCTTTAGAGGCATGACATGCTTGAGAGAGAGAAAATGTGAGGGCTTATTAATATCATTCTTGTTACATAAATATCACATAATAATGGACGTTCTGGCTTATTCGTTGCCTGTGTATAAAGACACAATCAATTCGAAATCAATAAGAGTAATGAGATGTTTTGCAGGTGACGTGGTATTTTGAGTTCTTGATATTGTATAACAATCTATATTGTTAATTCAGGATAAAGGAGTTTAGTACAAGAATGCCAAAATTCCCAGAGGGGATCCAAAATCAATAAGGGACCCTAAGGGTGAATATGTAATAAACTAATAATTGATTCCAAAATAAGCTAATTATGCGGCATTGTAAAAACAAATATTTAACAGTTTCAGATACAACACAAAAAACACAGACATCATTGCCTCGCCCGCCCTTCTTTATCAAGTTATCCGTTATCAGTATTTTATTATTAACGGTCATTCACAATAAAAGTATATATCTTTAAAGTAATTTTGAAGGACCAAACAGATTTCTTAAGGAACTTAACAATAAACTGCCCAGAAAAAGTTATACAGGGACTAAACAGTAAACTGCCCATAAGGATCTAACTTCCATATTGCAGAAACCCTAGTATTAGTAAACTGAAGTGAATTAAGAATAGTAAAAAAATTTTTTTTTTCTCATTGCATTACTAATTCCACTTGTAAGGAATAGCATTACAGAACATGAATTCCATACAGTTGCAAGAGATGCCCCATCATTTTAACTTTAGCAAAAACTAACAGAAAATTGAAGGACTAAAGGGCAATTAAAATATCAAGTATCATGCTAAAGTTAATGGAAGACCCATCTCCTATTATCCGCTTAGTGCCTAATGTTACAAAAATATTAACACAGAACATCTTTCCAGAATAAGGAACAATGTGTATCAGAAAAATTTACATATTGTAGTGATTAGCCTTTTCATAATCTTTTAATGTCTCTGTGAATAAATTTCCAACCCTTTTTGCAAAGTAAAGCACAATTCATTTGATCTAAGTTCAGACCATTTTACTAGATAATATTTTTCTTGTGAGGGGAGAGTCTGTCCCTGCCCACAAATTTTTGTCCTAATTTCATCAATTCTATAAAAAACCCATTTGGTACATATGAAATAAAGAAAATTACTCAATTAAGAAGAACCAGTCCGCCTCCAAGAGACTTTTTTGCTTTTGGGAGATAGTTACGACATATTTTTCTCCTTGTACTTGAGATTTTTGCTTGATTGTAAGTGATTTTATTCCAATAAAGGTTTCCACTAGAATTGTCTGTAAAAGAGAATTTGGTTACAACCAGACACTACTTAATATTACCAGTAAGAAAACCAAATTGATAAAAAAAAACTATAATAGTGAAATTATTGCTCGTATTCTTGGTAAAATGTCATGGCTTGTTGCATTCAATTGTTAAAAGTCAGGATCCTAGAGGCTAGAATTCACTTCTCCGGAGTTTGGTGCATTTGACTTAGGTATTGCGAAACTCAACGAAGAACTTCACCTGAAATTAGGATAAAAGGAACCACAAAATTATCAAACAGTAGTACAATATCGATGGCTATTGCCATGTCGTGGTAAAATGTTTAAAAGAATCATATTGTAACACAACAAAGCAATTCTGTTGTGTTATTGAGCGAATCTAATTAAGAATTTGAGTAATTCTCAAAGAATTTAGAGTTTAACAGCAGCTTGGTACAGAAAACAAAATGAATAGGTGAAAACATATCTTTATTCACTAATTTCATAATCTAACTGGTTACAATCAATATCTTTATATAGACGATGCTAAATCAAAAATAAATTACAACATTGATCAAGAATCAAACTCAATTGATTCTCATAGCGCCACAACAACCTAATGCGTTATTTAACTGTCGCGGTGTTCTTCGCTTTGAATATCGCTGCCCGCTATTTGAATTAACTCCTTGTGGGTCCCTCTTGCACTGCTTGACCGTTGTTTATGGTTTGCCTGACTGTTTTTTTTTTCATCTGACCGTGCAGTTGTAGATTTCATGAGTAGCTAAGGTATCAAGATTTCAGAACTATATAGTCTTCTCAAGATGCATCATCTTCAGATAGGTTAGACCATTTCATGAGTAGCTAAGGCGCAGCTTCATTGTATCATTTAATGGCGCGATGCGTGAGAATGTACTCAGAAAATATCTTTAATTGATCATCCAGGGATGTAATTGAAAGAGTAGGTGAAATATTTGTACCATGACCGATGTATTTCTTCAATTGAGAAACATAGATGACGGGATGGATTGCAGAACCCGCTGGCAGGCACAAACGATAGGCAACATAACCAATTCTTTCTTCAATTTCAAAAGGAGACCCAATTTCTGATGTTTTTCTTTGGATAAAGAAATCTACCGATATGATTGTAGTTTAAGGTAGACCCAACCGTCAGTGGTAAATTTAACTTCAATTCGATGTTTGATGTTGATCAACAAATTTTTTTCATATGGTCTTGTGCCTTAAGGAGAGAGGTTCGGAGTTGAGTGAAGGTTTGTTGTCTTGTCTTAGGTTTGTTTGGCAAATTAAGATATAATTTTAGAAGAGTGATAATTTTGGAAGAGTGATAGAATAGTAATTTTTTTGGAAGAGTGATATTTTTGACTATTCGGAAGAGCGAAAATATTGTTTGGCAGTTGTTACTCGAATAGTTAAAATATGAATAATTATGATATTAATAACGATGATGATAATAATAATAGTAAAATAATAATCATATTAGTAAGATAATAATAATAATAAAGTAATAAAAAATAATCATAATAAAATAATAATATTATAATAGTGATATAATAAAAATATAAACATAATCATAATATAGTAATATAATAATAAAAAATTATAATTACAATCATAATTATAATAATATAATAATAATAATAAGTAATTATAATTTTAATAATATAATCATAATATAATAATCATAATCATAATCATGATAATAATAATTATAGTCATAATCATAATAATATAACCATAATCATAATCAAAATATAATCATAATCATAAAATAATTATAAATAATTATAATTATAATAATATAATAATAAATTAATCATAAATATAATCAACATATAATAATATAATACAACATAATAAAATAATAATAAAGTAATAAAAATAATCATAATAAATAATAATATTATAATAGTAATATAGTAAAAATATAAACATAATCATAATATAGTAATATAATAATTAAAAATTAATTACAATCATAATTATAATAATATAATAATAATAAATAATCATAATTTTAATAATATAATCATAATATAATAATCATAATCATAATCATGATAATAATAATTATTGTCATACTCATAATAATATAATCATAATCATAATCATAATAATATAATAATAATAATATAATCATAATCATAAAAATAATTATAAATAATTATAAGTATAATAATATAATAATAAAATAATCATCACTATAATCAACATATAATAATATAATACAACATAATAAAATAATAATAACTAATAATAATCATAATAATCATAATAATCATAATATAATTATATAATAATAAATAATCTTGATCATAATAATATAATAATATAATAATTATATTTATATTCATAATATAATAATATAATATTAAAATTATATTTATAATAATAGTAAATAATATAATAATACTAATGGTAACGATAATATAATAACAATAATGATAATAATAATAATAAATAATAATAATATTAATATTAATATAATAATAAATTATAATCATAAATATAATATAATAATATAATAATACTAAATCTTAATCATAATCATAATATAATATAATCAAACAATAATCGCTATTCCGACGAGAGCTAATCCTAGGTATTCCACCTATACCAGATTAGCACTATTCCACACTCTTCTACTTAGTCTAAAATTCGTTTGGCAAATTAATTCGTCGGAATAGCTATTCTATTCCCTTAATGAATTCATCAACAACTATAGTATGGTTACGAGTTGGGATGTAAACGGATGGATTGGACACGAATAGATAATGTTCTTATTATATTTATATCCGTTATAATTTTTCAGATACGGATATGAATTGAATATTCAACGGATATCGGATACGGATCGGATATCGATCAGATATCGGACGGATATAAATATAAATATGAATATATTTCGAATTCTGAGCTTGAAGTTGTGTTCATTTTTCGAGCTTCGGATTGAAGGAAGAATAATTGGATCACGAAGAAAATTGAAGCAATTACTTTACCCAAACTATATAAAAATATTATATGTATTATTGAAAAAAAAATCATAGTATTTTATGATAAAATTATTAATTATTAATTATAAATATTAATTATTATTATATTAGTACTTTAAATGTATTAATGAATTATAAAAAAATATGATACATTAACATAAATTAAATATAAAATAAATTAGATTTATAATGAATGCTAAAAATCTAATTAAAAAATACATAATAGAAATATTTCGGATACATATTCGGATAAAATCGAATTGGATACATTCGGATAATGTCGGATATTGTTGAATAATAACTAAACGATAGGATATGGATAGGTAAGGGTCTTACCGTATCCATATCCGTAAAAGAATTTCGAATATGGATTCGGATATATCTCCGGATACAGATACAAATCGAGATAATTTTTATTATTTTTCGGATCAAATCACGAATAAAATCGGATATTATTTGATCCGTTAACACCCCTAGCTGCGAGGAGGATGACCAAGGGATAATTGAGGAGGGGCATACCCGAACAATGCTTGAAATAGAGAAATATTGAGAGAGTGTTGGTATGATGAGTTGTACCACTATTGAGCTAGGTGGTATATATCAGTGTAAATATGGATATCCCTAATTAATGATTAGTAATTATGAGTATTCATATTTACACTGATATATGCAGGCCAACCGTTGGTAAGGGGCATCCATATTTATATTGATATATATCTCCGACCCAATCCGTCTTATTGCCAACTCTATCTAAAATTGACCCGATATTGGGTGATAGGTCGGGTTTCGGGTCGGGTCGGGTCCGAGTCGAACCAAATCAATTTGAGTTTTTAAGAAGTCACGTCGGGTTCAGATCTAGACGGGTCAGATAATATCGATAGACTCGAGATCCAAAATTAACCCGTCACCTAATAACTTTTTATTTTTATTTAAACTTAGAAAACAAAAATAATAATATTAATTTAATGTTCAATGACTAGTTAATTTTTTTTTTTTGAAAGTTTAGAGACCAAATAAGTTCTTATATTGAAAGTTTAAGGATTTATTTGATGTAATTTAAATTTAAGGACCAATTTGATTTTTATGAAGTAGTTTAAAAATCAATTTGATATTTTAAAAAAAAATTAAGTACCAATTTGTTATAATTAAAAATTCAAAGATTATTTTTTTTAAAGTTTAAGGATGAAATAGTAAATTCTCTCTTTTGAAATAATTGATACAGCAGGATATCGATCCGTGTGGGTCTAATATGCCCAAATAGTCGATGGGCCTAATATAAACAAATAGATCCGTGTGTGTAGCTTTAATAGTCTACAAGGAAATAAATAACACATATATGCAGTCCTTTTATGTATGTTGTCCGTGAACTATAGTGATAAGTTTGTGATTGTGAAAACGTTCGATAAGGTTAAAAATTTAACGTTTAGATATAATACAGATATAATTTAGGAATAGTTTGTTTTATATAATATTAATAAAATATATATTATAATGATAAAATATTAAAAAATATAAAATTTTATTTAAAATAATATATAATGTATTTTTTTTGTTGAATAATTTGTGAATAAAATATTTTTTTGACTAAAAAACACATTGTATATTAAACTGATTAATTATTCATGAAACATCTGATCTGATTATGAATGAAAAATGAATTAAACACCGATGCCCGCGTACGTATCTACTTTGTTGCTTTCCTTGACTTACCTTACCGAAGGACATTTAAATTTCAGTCAGCGAAATATGTCTACTAGCCCAAAAGATTTGGCTGATTAATATTAGATTTAGTGGCCAATGGATCACATCTAAACCAAATACTAACACGATTTAAATTTTGAATTCTTAAGTTTAACAAGATTCATAAGTATTTTTTTGGGAAAAAAATATTTATACACAAATTTGTTTTCATATATATCAATTATCTCAATGGTTTTTGCATTAATACTCTTAAAGGTATCATTCTATATATTAAAAATTAAAAGTAACGCGCAATGAATTAGAACCACAAAACAGATCTTACTTCTGGAATATTATAAATTTTCATCATTTTGTTTGTTAAATTCATGACTATTTCAGATTTACGTCCTATGTGATTTAAATGCGATTGTAGGAAATTAACCCACACGCAGATCTAGCACACTATTTAATACATTTTTTACCCACACGTGGATTCATTTATATGACTCGGATATAATAATCAAATTGCAATTTTTTCTTCAACAAAACAGGAGTTAATGTTGATCAACTAGGGGTGTGAATGATATCATTTTACTCATTTATCCGTTTATCCGATTGTATCGTATTTGATAATATGAGTATGGATAAAAATTTGGATAAAGGTCATTTCATATTCATTTATCATACAAAGTAAATTATAAAAAAATAATTTAGATTATTCTAAATAATTATCTTATGTAATATTTTTCTATGTTTGTTACCCCGAGCTTTGTGAAATAATTATTATGAGTTATAATTATTATCTTTCTCAAATTTAACTATTTTATAAATTATAATAAATATTTAATAGATTACTTATTAAAATGATTGAATGTAAGATTTTATTTTAGACAAGATACCAATTTTGTTTTTAATACATTTTATTTTCTACTTAAAACATTTGACAAAAAATGTTCATTTTTTAATTTATTTATTTTAAAATGACTCAAGCTAGAATTGATTCTATAGTTATATTTTAATTTCATATTAGCAAAATAAAGATATATTTATATAAAAAGAATTAGTTTGTATGTTTTTTTACAAATGATGATAAACTAAATAATATATTAGTATTATTCGTTATTATCTATTATCGTTTCGTTAACTATTTATTTTAACAAGTAAGAGTAGGATATGGATAAAAATAATTTTATATGAATACGATAATGAAACTATCTTCACCGGATCTGTACCGTATCCATTGACACTGGTCAACAAATATGCTCCAATGTTTTTTTTTTTACCTCTGTCACTCGAAATATCTCTTAATTTGTCCTTGTATTTGTACCATAATAGGCTAAACTTTCTTTTCTTGGGGCAAATTGTTGGGTATATAGAGAAAGGATTCGCTGATGCCACTTTTAATTTGTATATCAAAATTCTCAACTCTCAGTTGATTTCCATTTCAAATTGGCGCTTACACGGTTACCCTTAGAGATCTAATGCAATAGTAGTTCTCAGTTCTCATTTCTCACCGTCTCAAAAGTAGAAATTAATTTTCGGATTGAGCATATCTGCACAGAGAAAGAAAACACAGTCCAATGTATTTCTATTAAGCTGGAATCTTATCTTAGGCATTTCGTTGAACATTGAACCAAAAAGAATCAAGAAAAAAAAAAGAGAAAAGAAAAACACACACAAAAATGGGGGAGTCTGTCAGACAACCGCAAGAAGAGAAGACCAGAAATCGCATTCAATCAATATATCTTTGGTATAATCCAAAGATATATTGATTGAACTTAATTTCTCTTGTATTTGTACAATTAGAGGTTAAACTATTTTTCTTAGGACATTGTTTGATATAATTTTGAAAACTCAAAATTTCATGATCTAATATTTTTTTAGAGAGATCTGCTGCCAGTAGTTTTAGTGATATCTAATGCCACTTAACTTGTTTTTTTTTTTAATTTATATATCAAAATTATATACCAATTGTACCAACCATGGTGGAAGTTCAAATCCAACCCATACAGATATTATTTTTTTTTTTGAGAAAAAGATGAGGACTAAGCCCTCAAATTTGATTAATTTTAGATCACAAACAGTTACCAGTGTACAGAAATCTGTTATAAACCAAAAGAAGCAAAAAAAAAAAAGACAAAAATGAGTGTCTTGTATTGTCTATTTACATTGAGTCGTCTACACTTCCACAACAACTATGCAAACCAGTCGTGTACTCACGCAATATATGCCTGGCCATGAAAACCAGATTTTGCGTTTCTTCTGCATTTCTCTCAGCATAACACAAATACTGTTGTCACCTCTAGTTGCCTCCATTTACCACCGTATTGCTTGGATAATATCAAGTGACTTGATTCAGTACTTGTGAATAGCTGGCACACTGACATACTAAGTGGCATGATGCCCTGAATATAAATTCTAATTGAATCGCAAAGGAGCACTCATGAAATAAATAATATAGCTATTGCTATTAATCTCAACTCTCACTTGACCTCCATTTCAAATTGTCGCTTACACAGTTACCCTAAGACATAGTTGGTTCTCAGTTCTCACCTGTCTCAAAACTAGAAATTAACTTTCGGATTGAGAACAGAGAAAGAAATTAAAGACAATCGAATGTATTAAGCTGTAATCTTATCCTGGCATTTTTGTCGAACATACAGAACAGAAATCTCTGCGTTCTCTCTGTTTTAAGACATTGAACCAAACACTCGCGAACAAAAAGAACCAAGGAAAAAAAAAGAGAGAAAGGAAAAATGGGGGAGGAGTCTGTCAGACAACCACTGAACCACCCCAGCAGGCCAAAGCCGACTGGGAACGATCCTCTACAGCCGTCGGATACCTCGTAAAGGAGGGATTGAGGCCGTCAATCACGCTCTAGTCCAGTGGTCATGATTCATCAACCAGACTTCGGTGCCTGTCTCCTTTGATCTCAAGGAAACAGTTGTACGATCCTATAGAACAGATCCTGTTCAAGTAAGGTCGTGCTCGAGATGTTCCTCCTCAGTTATATAAATACTCTACCATGACGTTCTTGACTATTGTGGGACTAATATAACCGGAAACCGGAGCTGCGTGAACATAAGCAGGCGGCTGGTTCATCAACCATCATGCAATACTCGAACGTTTTAGGGTTTCGCTCTTCATCAAAGCCCATTGGGTCCAATATGCATGACTCAGCTTATCAATCTTAATTAGAAAAAAAATCATCAGAAAATGAAGATAATGCACCAGACCACAAAGGCTGAGCTTGATTTCTTATAGACGATTCTCATATTGAATCATGCAGATGGATCTGTTTATAGATTGTAACTGTAAGTTGTAACCATAGTAACAACTAATAAGATTCATGATTTATTCATGAATAATTTGTTTTTCACTCATAATCGGATGCTTCACAAATATTTTATCAGTTTAATATACAATATATTTTTTGATCAAAAAAAATATTTTGTTCGTGAATTATTAAGCAAAAAAATAAATTATATATTATTTTATATGAAATTTTATAATTTTTAATAAATTATCATTATAATATATATTTTATTTATATTATATAAAATAAACTATTCCCGAATTATACCTACATTATATCCGAACATTGAATTTTTGATCTCGCCGAACGTTTTTTAAATCATGAACTTGTTACTATGGTCCTAATTTTAAGTGAAGTAATCCATTTCCATGTAGCCTCACGATATTCAAACATAAAATCTGATGATGAGTTGTTCGGTCATTCTGATAGTCCGGGTAATAGTTCTCTAAGCACCAGATATATTTAAAATCATTTTCATTTGTTCTGTCACGATCAGAATTTGTATTAAAAGAGTCGTTCTGTTATGGATCAGACAGAGACAATTTGGCCGGTTATAGAATTAGAAATGTCGGAGTTTGTTAGACCCGAAAGCTTGTCCTCTAGCGCGGGACATAGCTACACACCCACGGCCACGCCACGCACTGTTGGATTACAGAGGGGCTTTTTGAGATTGAACTTGTACAGATCTTAAAGTAAATCAAACGGATATCACACCGCGTTGCACGGTACTATATATACAGTAATTAATATAAATTCATTAAGCCGATCCTTTGTGCGCCCAATGACTATTTGAACTTATTAGAATCACGTGGATTTATCAAATTATTTTATTAACTGAATCAAACATATAAAAAAAATTGAATAAATTATAATTTTATTTGATTTATTTGATTAAATCGAAATTATATTAGTTAAAAAAATAAAAAAATATCGAATTCTTGATAGAAGAGACAAATTGTTAAAAAAAATAAAACAAATAACTAAATAAAATCTATAGAAAGAAATATTTGGATTATTGATAAAACAAATTTATTTGATAAATTTTAGATTATTCGGTTTATTCGATTTAGAAAAATATAAACCAAATCAAAGAATAAAAATCCAATTAGCTAAAATTTTCAACTGAATTGAAAATTTTGAATCGAAAAATCAAACAATAATATAAAATTTAACAACTCGATTCAAAAATTATTAAATCGATTTGTTTGCACACCCTACCAACTATATCAGTTATTCTAGAAACTTTCCTAACCCTGATATTTCTATTAGATGTACAAATTCTAATTTTCATTGTTTGTAACTCTAATTTTATCCTAAGAGTTAGGTTACGGTACTCTCCGTATCACGAATGACCCCATGTGCTACAAATTATTTATCCATTTTGAAAGTTCAAATTATTGATTCAACCGCTCAAATGATTTCGTATGAAAATCTAGTTATGTATCATATTTTATAAATTTTAGAATTTTTAATATTTTTAGATAATTAGAAATTCATTCCTTTTGAATGATTCATCGTAATTAATGTTGGAATTAATTATTATTAATTACAACATGTATGGACTTATATGTAATGAATATATATTGTATAATGAACTGTCAAATTATACCAATAATGAAGTGAACAAATTCTGTATTGGGTTTATTATATATCATGAGAAGTGAATCCTTTAATATGTAGAATGCGTATTAATGACTTTATGATTTAGTGATGGTCTGAATTATATAAAGTTTGATAATAATATAATTATGCTATTGATCTCTGGAGAACACAATTATAGACAGTTTTCTGATTAAGCAGCGAATTAATATCCTTTTACTTATTATTTAAATACAGAAAATGATGATTTTTATAAAAAAATGTATTAAATTAGTTGTGACCGGTTCTCTGCTCAACAGAATCGAGCGCTCGTTTAGTCCCACGAGGACTATAATTTGCGCTGAAGACTCCGCAGCGCCTTATAAAAGGGAAGCGATGGCTGTCTAGCAACTCATACCTTTCTCGGCCTTTTGGCTAAGATCAAGTGTACTATCTGTTCTTATCAGTTTAATATCTGATATGTGAGCCATGTTCTCACAACGATATTAAATTTATTTTTTGGGAGGGAGGGTCCATCACAGTAGCTTGCTACTGGGGCTCTCGAGCGTCGCCCTTGCGCTGCACTAATGCATGGGCCTGGCGCACCTCAGCCAAGACCAATTTATTTTTTTGTTTTATTTTAATATTTTAATATTTTATTATTTTACAATTTTTTTAAAATAAATAATTATTTCTTTTGAGTTTTCTTTTTTAAATAAAAAGAAAAAAAAATTGTTGTGCAACTAAAATATCTTGGGCTACGATTATTCTAATTGGATGAATGCTGAATTGAGAACTATGCGCCATCCATATCATCCAACAGTAAAAATCTCTGATTCAATACAGTGTATGTTTCTGGTTAATGAGAACCCACTGAACCTCAGCATTGTTGATCCTCTTATCAGCTCCATTTTTTAATCCAATTGTCTCTCTGTGAGGATAAAGATAAGACCCTCTTGAATTGTCAAAAATAGCACTGAATGCAGAAGGCGATATAATTGGATTTATGAGGATAATTAAGTTTTCCATGTTTGCAAAAACAATTCGATTACCTAACTATATAAATTATCAATTCATGTTGGACCATTTCTAAAATAGAACTGCTAGAGCCCAACCAAAAGCTTTTGTGCGCAACATTTGGGATTGAAATCATATATCATTCCAAGGGTTAAACTCTTTATATAGAAAGCGGTACATAATGGGCTACCAGTGTGAGCAGTTTATGGCGCTAAAGTTGGGAGGCAGGTACCGCCGTACGCACTGTGAGGGTTAATGCCATATTGTGATCAATACTTCAAACGAGGGGCATTACCTTGCACAATCTACACGGATTACAATAAAATGCAGAAGGCGATATCTAGAACAGAGTCTACCTGTGGCAATTGATTGGCACGTGTACCAGCAAGCGTGAAAACATTTCAGAGAGGAGAGAGCTGTGCTGCACTTTTACCAGCATAGAAGGAAACACAATGGCCAATCGATTAGCAATTTAGAACAATTAATATCTTGTTTTTTTTTTCTTTCCTATTTTTTTTTCCTGAGATGATATGGAATGTTCTGTTATATATTCCCATTATCCTTCAGCCGGAGGGTTAGGTTTAGTCGCAGGCATGTAAGAAACAGTTCATACAATTCTGACAGTTTATAGAATTTGGACAATCTAATATGCAAAATGACGTGTGTGTATAATAGCAGATATTAACAAAATATGATGATATCTTTTTGCACACACATACTTAACTTTCAGTTGATGTGGATTTTGTTGTTTTTTAACATAGATGAGAGTGATTCATTTCAAATTGTGATATTATATGCTTTCATTTGTTTAGTACTATTATTTCCTTTAGAAGAGGCAAAGTGACACCCAAAAATAAGAAGTACAGTAATACACTTTTTTTTTATTAGCTCAGTATGCACATGCATTCTTCATTAGCTAAATTGCTGATCCAGTTGCCACTGTACTGGCATTGATTCTTTACCAGTAACCACATACTATCCTACATTATCAGGTTGTATTGCAGGCAGAAAGTTTTGTCAAAGTACAGCTAGATTCCAATTAATATGATAAGAGAAAAGGCATAAACAAGCCACAACCATATTTAGGCAAATTTGATATTTAACATATGTTTGATCTTCATTAACAAGGTAAGACAGAAAACCTTGTCTTGAACTTTAAATAGCTCATATATAGTTTTCACAACAAGAGAGAATAAATCACGGCTTGATATTGTATAATCAATAATTCTGATAAGGTCCCAAAGGTTCAGTATGCACTGTGCCTGTAACAGTGTCTGATCAATCTGCAAAATATTAATTGTTTTGTGAAATTATAATTTGCAAACAGTAAAGGTAGACAAATTTAGTCAGAATTATAATATATAAAGATATGTAAAGCATCTAGTGAACGAAATTGATAAAATAAGTACCATAATGTTGTGTACTATTAATAAAGAGTGCTGAGGAATCAACTACTTAAGAGGACGGGGAGGGGGAGGTGCAGGTTTCAGAGGATAAATTCTTTTGGTTGGCTCAATGGATGATCCAGCCTTATCCAGATCTAAGAAATTTGATCATTCCTGAAATATTCCGTATGAGATTGAATTGTTTTAGACATATCAATTAATAGGAAAAATTATAAAATATTGAGCTAAGGGATGAATTGCTAGAAAATGTAAAAGAAAAATAGTACTGTTTAGCGGCTGATCATTTGTATGTTCCAGTCGAGCGGGCTGTGGAGAGGGCTCTTTTTGAGTATTATCTAAATAATCTGGGTCTGTTTCTGCGAAGGATTCCATATCCCAATACATCTCAGCCACTTCCGACTGCCGGGCTTCCATACGAGACATATTGTCAACTGTAAAAGTTCAGAAAAACTGCTTAATATCTACAGTAGTCAAATTTCAAAGTGTAGCTCAGGTTTTCCCAAGGGGTTTAATAAAACGAAGTTGTCATCAGAATTTTTCATTTTGCTTGGTATTTATATTTGAAATGTTATCTTATAGAAGCTTCCAATCATCCTTTTATTGGTATTCAACAAGTATCAATGCTCATGCTCGTGCTTGTATACCATGAAAAATTAGCACACCCTGTAACTTGTTTTTCATTTTTTTTCAACTTTTTTATGAATTTACTGTGTGTTTCGTCAAGTACAAAACTGGGTTTTGTAAGGAGTTTCATTTCTTAAATTTACAAAATCATTGCTTAATAATTGTGAAGAAACACACACTATAACTTGTTCGATTTAGCTACATAATTGAGTATCCAAAATAGATATTAAAGAATTCATTTCACCATTGTACAAAAAGAAAGTCTTATAGTCGCATAGAGAAGGCGTACCTATAGCCAAGAACGATAACAATGCTATTAAGAAGACAAAGGAACTCGGCATTATGTTCTTCATTTCTTAGAGGTGTTAGCTAGCTTGCACCAAAGCAGATTGAAATGCGGTTTAAATTGAACATCTATACCAGTAGTATACAGTATATATATAGTGTGCTGAGTGAAGCTTAGTTTATATAAATTACCCAAAAAGTCCCTTAGTGCTCTACTCTGTATTTAGTTATAAGAGATTAACATACCATGATTTGTCCGTGTATTCAGAGGTAACATTTCCAATTTCCAAGTAATTTTTTTTTAACAGAAAGCTAAATGGACCGAACACGATTAGACCTCATTGCGATCCAGACCCTACTAAAGATTCACCTCGAATGTCTAACATAACTGCAAGTACAGAAACTAATTATATAGTCGGATCTCGATCCCGACATTTTTTTTTTCTAATCTTGAAGGAAGCTTATAAATAAGAGACTTAAACTTGCTAAAAGAATCATTATAATCTAAGCTAGTACACACTCACTCTTCGTAGTTAAAACTTCTGTATACCATATCTACACTTCCAATTGCAAGTTCGGAGGGGCTCCTGAAGATTTTTCCTGAATTCATCAATTAAGCGGAACAATACTGTTGTTCCTCAATTACGCGTGAAATGGACCAATCTACATGAGGACGACGCTTCTTGAGGACAAGAATTTGATCGAGGAGGGGAGAGCCTCAAGAATTTGATCGAGGAGGGAAGAGTGTCAGACACTGCTAATCTGACATTAACGGGAGGAGTAGAAGAACGAAGGAATATTAAAATTTGATCTTTAAAAATATTTCAATATAAAAATTATATTTAACGATTTGAATCGACTATTTAATCATTCAAATTTGAAATATAAATATAAAATATGTAAAAATTATATTTAACGATTTGAATCGACTATTTAATCTTTCAAATTTGAAATATAAATATAAAACATGACATATTTTATGCTCTTGAAACATCACCTCTCTCTCTCTCTATATATATATAATCTTGCGAAGTTATCTATGTTACATATAGCTTTATAATAATAACACAATATTTATTAACAACTTGTATGTCTGAATTATTTGATTTTCAATTGTTGAAACCAAAATGTAAATTGAATAAACCAAATTGCCATTGCTTTAATCCAAATAACCAAACCATCATTCATCTTAACCACCAAAAGGTACTACCTATCACATCATTAACCAAATCATTTAAACAATCAAACCATTTTGCAATATCTTAGATTAAAAGTATAAGGTTCAATAACTAGGAATATCCTACAACATACAGCTTAGTTTGCTGCATAGTTATTTTATAATCTAAAGAAGAAAAAAAGCTAGTATTCGTCCCATCAAAATTTTAACTTAATATAATCTAATCATTAAAAGAAAAAGGATGCTCGTCCTAGTGTTTAGCAGACACCAGTGCCATATGCTCAATCAGATCTAGCACCCGGTTACTGAATTTAAGAAAAGAAAAAACTAATCAGTCACAACTGGGAAATCACAGACATTTTCTGAGAAATGTTAATCAACTGAGAGAAAAAATAGACTAAATCTTGCTGAAAGAAACAAATGGATCTTACCTGTAACCCCACTCATTGTCATACCAGGAGACGAGCTTCATGAATGACGAGCTTAATCCAATGCCAGCCTTGGCATCAAATATGCTCGACCTAAGATATCACATAAACAGCATTTAGTATCAGACAGGAGTATCAACGCATCAATTACAGTTCAAACTTTGAAATGAAAGTATTGCTTTACAGTGGAAAGATAGTGAAAACTTGTACCTCGAGTCGCCAACAAAGTCATTGGAAACAACATCCTCATCAGTGTAACCAAGTATACCTTTCAGCGACCCTTCTGATGCATACCTGAAAAAAGTGCACAAGTGCCCCTCAAAAATTATTAATGACACAGAACACATCTAAGCCGACTGTAGTATCTAAACGAGGCCTCATGAAGAATAACAAAGCTATGGTTCAGTTCTGCACCAAACAAACAATTGCCATGTAACTCAGTTTATTGGATAACATTTAGGTTGGTTTTGTCCCAGCAAAGCTCATAATGTTGTAAAGTACTAAGCAGAAAATATAAAAAAACAAACACAAAAACAGGGAAGCTGTGCCCAAGTATAATAAAAAGGGATAATGGTAGGAACTATCCCCATAACCAAAATGAAGGGTAATAGGAGAGCAATACAAATATAAAGAGCCATATGAGTATATTTAGTAAACTGAGGATGCATACTTGACAGCTGCTTTGACATCTTCGTAAGAGGCACTTTTCTCGAGGCGGCATGTTAGATCAACAACTGAGACATTAGGTGTTGGTACCCTGAATGCCATGCCAGTTAGCTTCCCATTTAGCTCCGGAAGCACCTTACCTACAGCCTGACATAACATCCAAACAATTCAATTAAACAAAAGGCAATTTTTTTTTTACAAAAGTGGGTCCTTAAAGCAAATAAAGCATCACAATTATGATCTCTTGACATTGAAGATCAAAACATTTAGGTAGTCTAAAATCATTTCTCATTTCAACATCAGAAACTTAGGCTGAACATATATCAAACAAGTCATTCACAGAATATCTTTCAGTATAATTTGAAGTTCCAAATGTTGAAATCATTTGTGCTCAGGCCAAAAACACGCTATTGTTAGGTATTTATTTACCTTAGCAGCCCCAGTAGAGCTGGGAATGATGTTCTGGCTGGCACCACGGCCGCCTCTCCAGTCCTTCATGGACGGTCCATCGACTGTCTTCTGTGTTGCTGGATAAAAAAAAAAGAGTATAAATTCAAGGATTTAACATAAATTACCAGAAAATATGGAAAGATGGAAGATTGTGTAGTTGTATCAAGCAAGTCAACCTGTGGTTGCATGAACAGTAGTCATGAGACCTTCAGCTATGCCAAACTCCTCATGCACTACCTGCATTTTATTGTATAGTTAAATGCCAACCAAGAAAACAACGACATGACAAGATCATACAATGCCTATGTATTTCAACATTGACCCACATGAGAGTTCCATAGAAGCTGTGAATCAAAATCCACACAGAAAATCCCAATTAAACAGGGAATATATTAAGAACAAGCTACATTGACCATTATGAATCCAGTGACATTGAAAAGCACTGAGGCTTCACGAATAAGCAAAAGTAAGAAGTTGACATATTTTTATTTCAACAGACTAGAATGACTTTTATTTCAACAGACTAACATGACAACTACATGCTGATGGGCACTCAGAATACAAGAGTCAAAAACTAGATACAAACAAAAGAAACACAGGCCCACATATTTTCACAGATGCATGTAAACAGGACTACCCACAGTACCTTGGCAAGGGGAGCTAGACAGTTGGTGGTGCAACTAGCATTTGAGACGACATTCATGCTAGGCTTGTAGGTCTGTTCATTTACACCCACTACAAACATAGGTGCATCAGCTGAAGGTGCTGAAATTACTACTTTCTTTGCACCTCCCTGCAAAAGATCATAAGAAGTTCAGCTGGGAATGAAATTGGTACGGCACATTATATTGCAAAGAAAAACAATGAATGTATGAGATAGAACCTTCAAATGAGCTGAAGCCTTTTCAACGGTAGTGAACACTCCAGAAGATTCCACAACACATTCAGCACCAAAATCAGCCCATGGGATCTCAGCTGGATCTCTATATGTACACCAAGAAGTATTTTATACTCTTTACCAAATTTGAACAATTATAACAAGGTAATAATGTGACAATTAAATTGTCCTGATGCAGCAATACAAAGATTGCTTATTACAGGTAAATGTTTTTTTTTTTTGCCTTCTTTCAAAATCATGGATGAGATCATAGTATCCATAGCTTGTGCAGAAAACAAAGTAACACCATGTCCATAAGCCATGTCAATAGCATACCTTTTTGATGTAACAGACACCTTTTTCCCATCAATCTCAAGGGTAAATTCATCAATCACCTTAATAATTCCCTTGTATGGTCCATGAGTTGAATCATATTTAAACATATATGCCTGTACAAAATAAATTTTGAAAAAAAAGAAGGAATAAATAGAATATATTATCAGTCCTCCTGAATTCACAAAAGTATGATGTGTAACAGGAACTTATTACAAAGCATACAACAAAAAAAACATACAATCTCTGGTTTTACACCTGACAACTAAGATCAGATATTGCATTCTTCTAAGATTTCTTTTGCTCATATAAACAGGGTTTAATCAACCTAAGAATTATGTTGCTCCACAGAAAGTCTAATATTATAGTTGTATCCAGCTTACTGGTACAGTGCTTATCCAGTACGTACCATATATTTGGCATCAATAAAAGGATCATTTACAGCGACAACTTCAATGTCATCTCTCATTGTAGCAATTCGCATAACTAATCTCCCAATTCTTCCAAATCCTAAACAAAACCATGATGTTTTTATTCATGACAATAAAAAGGCAAAAGGATAAAATACTTTGTGCAGAAGTAGTTGAACAAAATAGCAATTACCATTGATGCCAATCTTTATCTTGTCTCCACTAGATGACTCTAAAAATACCAAAATTTCAGAGGTATTAATGGTATAAATAAAATCATACTTCCAAACAGAAAATTGCAAAGAACAAAGTAAACAATAAAACATAACAGTCAAATTAAAATCAAGATAAGTCTTACTGGGGACAACAGGAGGAGCCTGAGTAGCAGTAGCTCTAACAGGCTCAATGCTTCTAGCACTATATTTAGACAAAAACCAATGATTATCAGGTGAGTAAGTCTGTATCTAATGGGACCCACATAAAATAGTGTTAATCTGGATAGTAGGATTTGGAATACACCATTATCTAACAGTAAACACTCACTCCATATCTCAAAATCTCTTTTATATACAACATAAAGTGAATTTCTCATTTTAAAGCATTTGATGGGTACACACAAAATCTCTCTTCTCAAATAAAAATGAAGTCAAGGACTCAACTGTGAAGATGGTGAACGGATAGAACCAAAAGCAGTTGAACTCTTAATGCAAGTAACCTGACCACGAAAATATGCCAAAAGATTAGTTTAATGCCACTTGCAATAGGACAGTAGATATTACCGAATTTATCATCCTCGTATAATTCTTTAGGATTTGTGCAGTGTGCATCTGTGTGGATAAAAGGTGGCATTGATAGGGTAAAACCCAAATCACAAAATACTGGTACAAGTGGACAGAGAGATGTGCAGCGAACAAAGATAACTTCCAATTATATGCATCTCCCATGAGGTTTTAAACGAGCCAATTAATAACCAACTGCACGATAAGTCAAATCTATTCCAACGACATTTACCAACAAAATCAAGGTATAAATAAAAAAGGAAAGAAAGAGAAATCACATTCCTACCAAAGCAAACAGGTTAACAAGACCTCAGTACTAATTACACGCAAAATAAATTCAAGAAAGAAAAAACCATCAATAAGAGTAACAAAATTTTATGACCTTAGATGGATCAGAAGCCCGACATCCACTGTTTGAATCGAGGAGATCGCGAGATCCAGCGACAACCGGACATGCTGATCGGAGAAGAGCCGAATAGGCAGCCATTACTGGGTGGTAAGAGAAAGAAGGAAACTTCCTTTGTATGGAGAACGGTTTTTGCGCTAGATGATGGTCTCCGACGAAACCCTAGAAGATGGGAGAGGGAGAGAAGGGAAAGAGAGGCAATAGAATTTTTTTTTTTTATAATAGATAGAAGGATATATAACACGAGTTTCTTCTTCCCCGCGGGGTTCTTTATGCTTTTGCCAACTCAATGATATTTGCACTCTATTTTATGTTGCGTGTACGCCTGCTGAAAGTTTAAAAGGGACCATCATTGTTTGTGAATCTGTGATCGGTGCCTTTTTCCGTGACTAAAAGCTGTATAAAAAACCTGTGAGCCGCCCACCCGCTCAATCCACCGACTTAATTCTTTTTCATTTCATCGGATGGATTAAAGTATGACTGTGATTTACTGATTTCGACTAATCTGTTATGTGTGATTGGATTACGAAATTTGTTTTTAGAAATTCGTTTAAAATCAAACCCCTCCGCATATAATTGTATATTATATATTTTCAGAGTTTATATATGCAACATATAAAATAATCAATCAAATGATCATTTTAGAATGAAATTCTACTTTATATTTTAATTATTGCGATGTATTTTATTTTATGGATGCCATATATCACTCTTTTTTATTATAGATTGATACTTATATTTTTCCTTTGTAAAGCTTAACAAATATTTAATTTTTTAATATCTTATTTATATATAATGTTGAATTGTCTTTATTCCTATATATTTTTTATATTTTTCATTTTAATTTCAAAATTGTGATACTATTATTTTAATACTCAATAATAATAAAATAATAAAAATATAATATAATTTATTACATTGAAATGTCAAACTATTTAACTCGTATAGTCCGTAAAGACTCGTATATAAAAGATTATATGGGTTGGGTTGAATTACAAGTAGGGACATAATAAAAAACGATCAATAAGGAGTGCCAAGATCAAGGAATTAGAATGTTCGGGTTAAAAAAATTATTTTTTTATTGTACGAACTTTATTTTTCAGCTGAACCAAGAGGTGCCTGGACGTCGGCTGACACCGACCTTGATACCGCCCCTAATTACAGATGGGTTAGCTAAATAATTTTTTCAATCCAATATAACTGGGATGGGTTAAAATTTTAATAAAAAAATAGCGATCCACCCGTTGTATACCTCTAATCGTGACAAGGGATTGCATCGTTGCAGTGGCAATCAACGGATAATAATTCATTAAAATCTGCATTTTGTTAAGATTCGTGTATTAAATTTTAATAACCAACATATTAAAGGGTGATTTATGAATTATGGAAATTCGCATGTCATAAGCGTTGAGTATTGGGTATTAGCCTTTAAATCTTCGGAATTTTAAATGTGATTTTGATCGTCTAGAGAATTTTCGTTCGATTCATTTTTTCGTTTCAAAAAATAAATCTGGTACATTTAAAAAATTACATATTTTTAAAGCCAAAAAAACCAACAAAGACGTAAGATTTTGTATAAATCATTGAATCTTCTTGTTTGTTATACACTTTCTTGTGTTGTGTGATTTTGTATGACAAAGGCCTAAGAAGATCCACAAGTATCACTGATAAAATAAGTTCATCAAAAATATCGTCCTTAAAAATTAATCGGGCACGGAAAATATATGCTAGAATTTGTACAACATTATCAAATTGCAAATTCTTACTACTTCATCTTTGATGCATTTGATACGGCTACAACACGACTGTGCTGATTTTAATCTTAATAAATCGTAATATTCAATTTTTAAATAAAATTTAAAATGCCTTACATTAGAATTTTGATCAATACTGACAAATGAAGTTTTAAAATTAAATTCACTAAAGATCAACATCGTGCACAAAAATTTTTATACTTTAATTGTTTTGAAACATATATTTGCTTTTATTTGGTATTTTCAATTAAAATTTCACCTGAACGTGTCTATATAAACTTTTATGATTATTGAGAACAATATCAAATTCTTCCGTTTTTGGCTAATTTTCTTTATTTTTGTATAAATTTAATTTTACTCCAATTTTATAATAAGAATAAAACATATAGTCTAAAATCTTAAAATGCAATGCACATAAATACAGAATTATTGTGGGAACATAAAAAATGAGAAATAATATGAGCGCAAGCAATTAAAAAAAATATATTTTCGCCATCATGTACATGTTGAGCAGGACCTTAGGGCTAATATTGAAATTTCTTCAAAATCCAGGGATTAACCGGGTCCGTACCCGGGTTAGCAATGATTGTTTCAGAGGGAGAGGGGTGGCAATATCGCCTATCTCGTGTTTGTTTGGTAGTCCTTTTGAGAAAGGTTTATTTGTACTTCGACCAAGTTGACGGAGAGAGGAAAACCGAGGGTTAGGTGGCTCTGTTTCTGGTAAACGCTATTCCTATATCCTACCAACATGAGTACCTTTCCATTGTTCAATATTATGTGCGCAAATCTCGACCGTCCGTTTTGGCATCTGAGATTTCGTCATTTAATACTGGAGCCCACCGTCTATCATTGTGGGAACATCGGCGTATGGAACAGGTCGACCGTTGGTGCCATTAAATGCTTACACCGTATCAATATTCTTCTTTTTGAACTTGAGGTTTATTAACTTATTAAAGAAATGCAAACTTTCATTTTTATTTTATTTTCTCGCAACTGTTTGGAACGTTTGTTTAGGTCCGTATGATTCATTACATTATAAATTTGTTGAATTAAATCACCTGTAATACAGAAAATTCAATTTTTGGTATTTTTTAAATCATTTGTTTTATGAAAAATATTATATTAGTTGGATTAGATCTTCATCTTTTCATCAATCATTTTATAAGAAATATACTTAAGTATGTATAATTTTTTCATGAATTGAATTCAAGGAATGATATTGTGTTATCGATGGCGACTACAAAAGCATAATACCATAAATAAGATATAATTTGATAGTCTTCTAAACGGTACATTATATAAGTGATATTTTATTGTCAAGTCATAAAATTACATGTATAATAAGTAATTGCAATGAATAAAGTTATATATAAGAGGGTTTGTTAGTAATTTCAGTTGAAATCAAATTAAATTTCTTCAATAGAACTCTTATAATGTATATGTATAAAAAAAGGGCAGTTTGAATAATTCGATCACAAAGCAAACTTTAATTTGATTAGTTTGGTTAAACCAAATTAATTTTAATATTTTTTTTAAAAAAAATTATATATATACAAGGACTAGTTTATGGTCGAGATGTAAGTTAAGGTAAGGTGGAGATGTTATCATTTAATGACGGCGCACGTCTAAACAAATCAAAAGGCGTGAAACTTGAAAGCGAAACAAAATAAAAAATTTTGGCCTCTCCTGGAGACATGGAGATCTACTGTCAGAAAATGTGGGCAGCCGGTCCTGAATCCTGATTGAGTGTGACAACATAAGCCCATAAGCATATTCTCTCTTTCTTTCAGCCGTTGGATTCATTATTTAATGAGAAGGAGCAAATCCAACGGATCAAAATATGTTTAACTGCAAGCACGTTGGGGTTAGGTTTGAGTTTGGTGCGGCGCTGTTTATAATTATTTGCACCTCACACCCTCAAAATCTGAAGAAATTGAAATTAACCACAAAGTTGCGTATCTTTCTAACTTTTGCAACAAGATAAATAATTGTTCAACTTAGTTAACACCACAGAATTAAAAAAAAAACGTTGGACCGGCGCCCGATAATTAAAAAATTGAGAATTAAAAACTTAAGCTTTGTTATTTGTTAAGGAGGTCATATAAAAATCATTTCCAACATTAACGTCATAAGGGACTAAATGTAAATAAAAAATGGCTGCGGTATTAAGATGTAAAAAATTTCTGTCTGTCCCTCACATGATAATCATATAATATCACTGGTGAAGACAAGAAATGTTTTTTTTTTCATACATATTATTATTATATAATCTTTGGACAAAACAAGTTACTGTTTTTTTTTCTTTTTGAAAAAAATAGCTCTGCCGTTGCAAAGCCCGTCCACGTTCCAATTAATTAACAGAAATTTATTATGATATCCGCTGCGTTGCATTAAAACTCGTGATCAATAAAAGAAATCACAGGTTCAGGATCTGGATCGAAATATTTCACTAACATTTAAATTTGGTTTACTTGATTCTCATATTTTATTAAAAAAAATCAGCACATAATTGTTCATCATCCATTGATATTTTTTGTATATCTCTCCAACTATTAAAATTCAATGTTCAACGCATCAGTAGAAAACATCCGATGTTATGTATAATGGACATTTAAATTTCATCACTCCATCCGTGATTTTGGGCCCCCATTAATTTGCTGAAAATCACAAACTAAGGCACGATTCAATGCGAGAACTCCATTAATAATTCTCAACAGGTGAAACTCCAATAATTTTTAAATGATATTTCATAATCATAATTGAAAGTCGAAAAGAAAATGTATTGGGTTATAGATTTCATAATCATAATTCTTAAAGGAAGTATGAGATGACAACAATTAGCTATACATTATTTATTACTACAGAAATGAACATTAATTTTGGGCTAAGAAACACTATTACTTTTGTTATATAGGGCTCTATCGGTAAAAGCGAGCTGAAATTGCAAAAAGAAAAAAAGAAAATGAGAAAGAGCCCAAACCTTCATTTTTTTCATTTTGTTGTGGAAATATTGTATTCCTTGCATGAAGATGCAATGGTCTCTGCTTCTTAGGATTTACTGTGGCTTGGATACTTCTTATATATATTTCTTACCAAGTATTTAGAACTGATTTGCATATATCTATATATATAGAGAGAGTCCGACTATAGTGCTTTGCAAAGCACAGAGGCGTTGTATACTTTGCGCTTAATTTTTAATTTTAAGTCAGAAATAATCGATCCAACCCGTTCAATCTAATCTTCATATCAAAATCTATTAGTAAATCTAATTTTATATTTTTTAGATTTTTTTTACTATTTTTTCTGATGAGGAGAAAATGACTTGATCTGATAATTCTAGTTCATCCAAAAATAATGGTTTTCTCTCTATGCAAAAAAAAATAGCAAATAAATTCCAAAAAATATAAAATTTGGTTTACTAATAGATTTTGATACGGAGATTAGATTGAGCGGTTTGGATCGATCATTTCTAACTTAAAATTAATAATAGAGCGCAAAGCACACATCGCTCTCGTGCTTTGCAAAGCACCATAGCCTAATTCTATATATATAGAGAGAGAGAAAGAGAGAGAGTTTGGCTACGGTGTTACGCATAGCACGGATGACTCGTGTGCTACGGACTATTTCTCCGTCTTCAAAGTTCAAATAGTCGATCCGACCGGTCAAAATATTTTTCATATGAAAATCTAGTTGGAGACAAATTTTATATTTTTTTGAATTTTTTTTACTATTTTTTAAGATAGCTAGAAAATCACTTGATTTAATTATTATGAGTCATTCAAAAGGAGTTATTTTCTAGCTCTAAAAAATATAAAATTTGGTATAAAACTAGATTTTCATATGAAAAATATTTTGACCAGTCGGATCGACCATTTAAACTTTGAAGACAGAGAAACGGTCCGTAATACAGGGGCCATCCGTGCTACACATAGCACCGTAGCCAAACTCTTTTTCTCTCTATATATATAGAGAGAGAGAGTTTGTCTATTGTGCTTCCAATACCACTTCGGTCGAAACGCTACCAGTCCAAATTTTAATTTTTTATTTTCAAAATTTGAATTTAAGTAGCTCAATAAAATCTTTATATCATTATCTTATAGAATACTAATTTTTAAGATATTTAAAGTTAGTTTACTATACTTAATAATTTTTAGAAAATACATTTAATATTAATGAAATATGTAAAGCGACAACTAACCGAATAACCAATTTTCTGTTGAATTTTTTTTTTTTTTATGCTGTGAAGCTGTTGTGATGGTTCAGATTTCAACTTAGCGGGTGAACAGAAAAAAAGTTCTTGAATTTCAGCACGGAGTTCGCCGCAGATAATCTACTGGGGAAAAATCTCGTGTCTGCTTCAAGGCTTCAAGCACAAGATAACCAACCGCTCGGAGAAGCGCTAATGCGCCTACCACTAGAAGCTTCTCCTTTGAAGTTGTCGGATCCTTTCCAACAGGGGGTAACACATTAAAGAAATCAGAGAAATCTTTTCCGTTAGTTTGAGATATAATATTCTTAAGAAAGGAAAAGCGGTGTCGAAGATCAAAATAGACGGTCCACATTTATCAAGTACGCTTCAACAATTGGAGAGAATCAGTATACTATTCTGGAAGTACCAACTGCCCGGTGCACGCACCGACAAATATAGAAGTTGGCCTGTAACGATCTACCTGGGTAGCTGGGTCCCGCGTTTCAGTGACTCATTCCAGTTGTACTTTGCAAGGACTTTAAAACCTCTCGCTTCCGACGCTTGCCACGTGTCATCTAAGTGCGTATGTACGTCCCCCACCTATTTTCGCTCGCCATTTCGGTTTCCTTCTCTAATATTATTTTTCTCTCTTCTTTTTCGAGGAGAGAACATCAAATTTTGGGGAAAGATCTGAAGGTTCGCTTCATAATCCTGTATTTAATCCAAGTAATATATGTCTATCTCTGCGTTTATTTTTTTTTATTTCTTTATTTTCGTAATTACGCGACGAACTCAATTGCGTTCTGATTCCGAGGATTTTGTTTCGTGTTTGATTGATCGTACTGTTTTTATCAACCGGAAATTTCGTTTTTTTTTTCGTTTTTGTAAATAAATGCAAAGAATTTCGTGATTAGCCTCTTTGGTAAAGTTGAAAAACTGGGAGCAATTTATTGTGATACTCATTTGCTTAGTTGGAATTAACAATATATACTGCACTTTAGTTCGAAGGAGATTAGGAGATATTTTTTTCTCAGTATTCTGATATTTTGCACGTTGCATAATGCCGCTAAATCTTACCAGTTCTTCAAACACGGAAATTTTCCTCGCTTAACTAAATATAGCTGACAGTTGCACAAACAGGGGACAGTTGTTGGACTTTATCCTAAATTATCAAGGCTTACTCTGACCTATATTGTGGAATTACTAAAATTATACTTCCTCAATAATGAATTAATTTTGATCAAACTTTTTATTTACCCTTACTATTGTGGACTAATCGCATATAGTTTCAATTAAACATTACAGGTGTAGTAGAATAAATATGCCAAGTTTCAGATACTGGGATGATTGTGTCGATCCAGATGACATGAAGGTAATGTGGCACACTGCTGATGTTAGCAGGGAATGGATAGATGCTGGTGAGAAGATAGGTGAGAAGGTTCATATATCCCGGGACCCAGATGGCGAGCTATATTTGACACAAACTGAAATGCTGGTAAGTGTACCTTCTGTACTGGTATAAGTCATGGTTTTCTGGTACGAGTCATGGTTGGTAATATTCCCTGGTAACAGATATACATAATAAATGACTTAAATCTAGACTTTTACAAAACCTTGAATTTATCATCTTTGACATAGCTAGAGATACTGTGCATTCTCTCAATTCAGATATACAATGTAAATCAATGAAGTAACTGTACAACAACAACAACAACAAAGCCTAAATTGGGGTAGGCTAGAAATGAAACCCAATCGGAAAGCATAAGATTAAAGATCTCAAATATCAATAATAATAATGAGGATAATGATAATGAAGTAACTGTAATGTTGGCAATTTTCAGGCTGTTGCTAAAATTACTGTCAGTAGGCATTTCAATGCACAGCTTGATCCGGTATCTTTTCCATCTCTATTTGAATTTCACCAATTTATTTCTTGTATTCAGTACAGTATGATAATGCAACTGATTACTTTTATTCTTTACACCAATTAACTTCAAGATGCAAATTGCTGTTGCTTTGTTTCCAACAATAGGCAAATTGAGATTCAAGTTATAAATGATTGCTCACTGTAGGATTATTCCAGTTTGATTTTAGATTATCAAGTTCAATCATGCATTGAGGATAAATTGTGAAAAAATAGTCTGCATATGTAAGTAGCTTTCGGTCAAATTCATATGATCATGGTGGGTATCATGCACAAATTCATATTTTCAAAACTTAATACCAATTTAATTCTATTGGTGCAGAATATGATTTGTGCTCTTTGTGAGATAGTCAGTGACAGAAAGCTCTTCATAGAGCAGTATGATAAGAAATTGAAGGAAACCAGGGTGGGTATCATGCAAGTGGCACCCGAGACAGCTGATTGGCTTGCAAGGTGAATTTACAATTAAGACATCTTAGTTTTTAAAGTGAAAAAGTTCCATTTTACTCTCTGATATTTCTCAAAGTATGACTGATGCCCTTGAAACACAGAAATCACGCCCACTGCTCTCTATTTTTATTTCCAAAAGAACACCTCAGTTTTCACTTATTTATCAGAATGTGTAATTAATCAACATTTAGTCTATTTGAACATAGATTGGAAAAAATCTGAGCATCAATTTTTTTTTAAATATAACAACAGCAGCTTTTTCTGGGACATAATTTAACTGAACAATCATGAAAATTCTCACCTAAGGCCTTCATCGTTTATTTGATCTAGCCAAAAGACAAAAAAAAAGTGTGATACCCTTTGTGGTTTCTGTCAAAAGTCCTCATGTTATTTTACTCAACATGAAAAAAAAATATATAAAAAGCTAGCATAGTTTGGCAGAACGAAATTGTTAAGGTTTCATAGGGATTAATAAGGAAAAGGAACTTCAATATCAAGTCATCAAGATGCCCTCAGTTTTATATATAAACAACCTTTTGTATATTTATATATCATTCCTTTTGTTGAGTTTGATGTTTTCATTCTGTAGAGAAATGGGTTTTAGAGCTTATGAGATAGAAGGCAACACAGACATGCTATACAGGCCCTTTGTGAATGTGTATTTTGGTGCAGCTTATATAAAGTGGCTCTCCTCTTGTGATGGAAAGTATGTTTGTGTCCATTTTTTTTTTTTTTTCTGCTGGCATATCCTGGTATCAGCTATTGTTTGTGTGAGGTATTGCTTCCCAGAATATGCACTCAAGCCTTGTTAACTTCTCCTCAGGGGATTAGTCTCTGTACTGAGTAGTATAATCCAACCACGATGCAATCCGATATTGCCTCAATTGTATGCTTGGTTACCCTATTATGACTTGATTAGGCTCTCTCTGACCTTGTTTTCTACTCTTTAAATATTTCGAGCTAAATAACAGAACTAAATGAAGTTAAGAAATAATCATCATATGTTATTTATTTGCACATCTTGTACAACAATAACAACAACAAAGCCTTTAATCCCAAATAAATTGGGGTAGGTTAGAAATGAAATCCAATCCAAAAGTGTTTGCACATCTTGTATTGGCAAAAAAATATAATTAGTTGCATTTGTTGCGCGATAAATAGAATATCTATAAGAGCATCATCATAACCACATCTCGTCTCTTCAAGTAGATCTGAAGATAAAAACTACCCTATGTGTTTCTTACCTGAGTAAACAATTTGCAGTGTTTGGAAAGAAAAATGAGTTCTAAAAAAAAACATGTTTTTCAGGGAAAGAAGCGAAGAATTTGTAATACGAGCATACAAAGGTGGTAGAAAGAAAGCCACACATAAATCTACTCAAGTTTATTTCCAGAGATATATGTCTGTGAAAGAGAGTCTCGCCTCCAAAAGGTTTTTCTATCACTCCACTCTGACCATTTTCATATTTATTCTTTCCAATATTTTTCTAAAATTTTATGAGTTCTTTTTTTTTTTCAGGGATGATGAGATAAGGTTACCAGCAGGTGCAGTTAGCAACTCTACAACTGCTACTCCTGGAAAATCAGGTATCCAAATTCTTTTTATTTGATAAATACCTTTCATTGTGAAGATTGTCAAAATAACAGTTGTCAAGCGATCCATGCTTTTCATATGATGGTCTGACAGTTGGATCTCACATCGTAGTGCTTCAGGCATTAATTTGAGGCAGTAACAACTGTGGGACTAAAACCACTTAATATTTTGTTTTTGTGGCCCAAAACTGACGCATGGCATCTATATGTCCAGAAATTTCGAAGCATATATGCTACAAAATGGACAAAAAATATCTACTGAGAAAATGCTTGTAAGAATATTAAGCTTAAGAAAAAGAGCATTTAAGGAATTGGCTGAATGCCTTTTGGATTCAACTCAAGATAAAAGCTTATCTGAGGTTGAAATCCCTAAATAATAAACAATAAAACGAACACCCCCAATTCTTGTTTATGAAGCAGCCAATACCATGGGCATACCATAAGTAATGTATTGAATTGCACGTGACATGGATGGCAATGTGTGCATAGTATTTAAAATGTTGCGAGAGACTTAACCAAGATTACTGACTGCTTCTTATCTCTATCATTTGGGAAAGATTCATTTTAATCTGATTTATTGTGAAAAAAAAAACTGAGCTTAGGTGAGGAATGGGCATTCTGGGATGCAAGAGTATCATTGGAAGACATGGACGCACTGTGGAATAATCCTGAAGTAGTGAAGGAGTGGGCAAAATCAGGAGAAAGGCGAGGCCGGGTTCGTTTCTCTCTTGATGCCCAAAAGAAGCCATATCTTTCTCGAGTGGAGGTCAAGGTATAGGTGTTTCTGTACTTTATCTTTTATGGTTATATTATATAAATAATTAAATATTCTGAAAATAACAAATATACATGAGATAAAATTTTAGCTTTTTGCTTTTCTATTTTCTTACAACTGTGATACAGGGGCTCCTACTCATTTCTTGTCATTTTTTTTTCATAATCAAGGGTAAAGCAGCTGTAGATATTCTCTTATAAGAGAGAAGTGTTAGGTTTGGTTGTCTATCACTCTATTAGTGCTCAAGAGATTTTATTGATTAAATTAACTTGTTCATTCTAATTTCTGGAAACATCAGGCAATTGCAGGAATTATAATTGCTCGGCACTTCAGTTCAAGAGGAGTGAAAGCAGTAAGTTTCACTTTCTAGATTTAATGTTGACATACTGTCAATGTGGTCAGATGTTTGGCATGAGCTGTCTTGTATCTATGGGCCAGTTTATATCAGTATACACCACTCAACTTCTAGCTTTAATCCTGAGCCAGAACTAGCAAAAAAATATTAGAAAAAAAAGAGAAATAGTTTGTGAAACTTAGATTTAGATGACAGTTTCTAACTTATGAATGTGCTTAACAGCTTATACTGTTTCAGAAATCCTAGAAGTTAACAGAAATTTAATTGGGTGAATTATTAAATTGAAATTGAGATGTAGTTTCCAGTTTTAACTTTCTTTCCTATATTTAAGAAAGATTGAACTGACAGTACTTAGTTTATAGCTAGCTGGCAGGACTGGTATGCACCCCCCAATGGTTTACTGTGCTAATTTTGTTAATGCATATCTCTACAGTCAGCACTAGCAGCTCTTGCAGATGTAACCAGTATGAGGTTTGTGAATGGACTGCGGGCCCGTACAGGTCTTCTCGGTATTGACTATCCTACAGCACTCTGGCTTTACAAGTATGTCTCTTTATTATATATTTTAGTTTCCAGTGTTTGCATAACCTTGTAAACCACTCTCAAAATATGAATGTAGTTGCATTGTCCTGAGTTTGGTAGCTTATGTCAAAATTTCCCAGACTAGCTTTTAATATTTTCTTAATAAAGTAGCATCATTAATGTGTATTCCTGCTCAATGTGTTTATCTGTTTGCTTCTTACTATTAATTATTATTTATTTTCTTCCCTCTTTCTGCATGTGTACAGTGATCTAAACTATAGGGCATACAAAGTAATCTCAGTGGATGACCTGTACAATCCTTTTATATCTATGTATTTTGGTGCTGCTTATTTAGCATATTTGTCAGAATATGAAGGGAGGTAAGTTGCAATTTCTGAAAAAAAAAATTTACTTCAAGAAAAAATATATAATTTTTTGAAAGGGCGATACTTAGGAATACAATTTTTTTCATTTCTTGAATTTTTTTGTGGGAGCTAATGACCGATACTTTTTGAGATTTCTTTACTGTACATATGACAGCCATATTAGGTCAAGCAAAGATAATTTTGCCTGTGTTGACAACTTCTTCCCACCTCTAATGAGCGTTTACCCATCTAACAAAACCAAAATTTGATACTAGGGTTTGATTCTAAAATACCCCTAACAATTTTCATTGTCAATTGCAAATATAAAAAGCCTTGAGGACAATTCAGAAAGATGGTTGAATTAGATTAATTCTGAGTAAATTTTACAATTGTTATTCTTTTTCAATGGTTGATATTCAGGGAAAGAAGCTATGAGTTCATAATACAAGCATATTTGAGCGGGCCAGAAAATGTGAACCTTCAAGAGACAGGCCCATATTGGACCAAATTCCAGGATACTTTGAGATTCTATGAAGATTCTAAAAGGTAGTCTTTCTTACTTCAGTTAATTATAACTAGGAAGGTTTAAGAATCATCATTTTTTTATTTAATAGAAAAGAATCTATAGGATGGCAATCAAAATATCCTGTGATCAATTTTTTGAGCTGTAGGACTATTTAAGAATTAAGAACATAAATAATAAAAGATCTAAAATAAAAATTTCTTGAAAACTTCTGAATTTGTTATATAACTGATATGAAGACACTAAACAGTTTTACCCTTCTTTACTGATCTTATTTTGTGTAATATATTAGCATGAATCAACCAACGGGATATCACTGGACAGGTCCAGTACACATCTGTATTGTTATTGATCAGGTTTAGTAATGCAGGGATATTACATGCAGATAATGAAGCAGAAATGTTGTTGCACTAGGTGAATGATTTCAGTTTTTAGTTATAAGCTGATATCACGTTCCTGTTAAAGGAAGAAAACTGAAAGAGTGGCGCTAATCTGGCTTGGTGTTGTGCCTGTCAGACTATAATTATCCACAATAGTGGACTTACATATGTTGACTGCATGTTAACATTTTACCTAATTGTCCAATTTGTTAGGGATCACGGAAGCTGCTCTATTCTATAAGTCGTGCAACAGTTGTGCTGTTGCATTTATTGCTTGGTGTAAGGTACATGCTTTTCGGTGTTTTCATGCAGATATTCATCTACGTATGTATTTACCTTATATCCAAAATTTCTCTAGTATGCATTTCATGGGTGGATTCTATACGAACTAATATATAGTGATGTCAAATGTTATTGGTTGATTCAGTTAGTGGGGTGAAATGAGAACTGTATCGACTTTACTTCAGGCTAGAAAAGATGGAAGTTAAGTAAATAATTTTAAGGAATCGACACATCTGTGTGCATAATACAAAGAACAATGATGGATTAAGGTCAATTTACGTTATTGTGCATTCATCTCGGTGAAATATATAGGATATATTCATAATAATATATCAAGTTATTCACTCATCTGAGTCTTTCTTTTATATATATGACAGGGCTACATCTGGAAAAAGAAAGAACCATTCAGTGAAAGGGGACATGGATTTAAATTATTTTTGGTAGTAATTTGTATTCGATTTGTTCTCACTTTATTATAAAATTCATGAGCTGTATCTGTCTGTTATTTAGTCATTATTGTACCTTTGTATCATCCAACAATAAACTTAAGAAAAAAAAATAAAAGCCCGTTCTTTAGTCTAGGAACAATAGTTAAAGAGTTAGTATAGGGTCTTTATTTCTTTTTCTCTTTTAATGTAGGTTCTTGTACTCAGTTTTGGTACACAAAACATCAGCTGACAGCTTTTGTCATTTTGCAGCTTTCATTATTATTATTGTTGTTATTATTTTGATGCAAATACCTGTTGTCTCCTCATAAATATCAGTTCATTACAAGCTTACTGCTCACTGGAGCAGTATTGCAACTAGTACTGAAGCAAATTAATTTAATAAATAAAAGAAATTAAAATGACTAAAGGAAGAAACTCAAAGAGCTAGAGCAGTGGTTTGCAGTATCATCATGATTTGTGGTTAGGTTCCTCATTTACTGATAAACTAAAGAGTTAACTCGAAAGAACCTGTGGTCCAAATCGGATTTCATAGTCAACTGCCAAAGACTGTTTAAGAGGAGTATTCTTCTTTGCTTCATTTGCCAATTTTGTGTGCTGGATGGAGAGTCTCTCTGAAAATATGTCAGATGGAAATGAGATGGTTGAGCTGGTGCCAGATACGCCATCATGCATTTCCTGGGTGTTAGTTTATGGACAAAGATTTCTTAAGCTCAAATTCTTAAAATTCTTATATCACTATCATTATCCATTTCTTCCAATTAATTATAATTAAAATAAATCAATAATCATAGTGATGTAAGAAGTTAACAATTTTAACACAAGAAATTTGTTGATTTATTAAGATCGATGAGTCTTTCAGGGTAAATTTAACATGCATATTTGTTCATTTGAATTTTTTATCATTCAATTATAATTTTTTTTTAATTTTTAAATAAAATCAATTCATAATTTAGTAAAAGAATAGGATGGCGAGTAAGCTTGTAAAGTAGATAATTTTCTTTTTACAATGGAATTTAATAAATTTGATGTTTAATTTATTTGATGTACAACTATTTTTGAACTCCTATTAATGCTTGATTAAAAATAGCAAACAAAGTGAAGATTAAAAGTGATTTTGGTCGAAATATGAACAACATTTTTGTAAAATCAAACAATCTCAATGGTAAATTGAAAAATGAGTATTTCGGTCACTTTAAAAGCTAACAGGAAACATGCCCGTTGTACGAACCCTCTTAATTTTAATCACTATTTTTATAAATAAATATTATATTTTAGTTAAATATAATTTATATCTAAATTTAATTATAAAGTTTAATTTATATCTAAATTTTTCCCTTGCAAACATAAACCTCTCAACTTTTGAAAGCCCGTTGTTAACTAATACAGTGATAAGATTATTGAGGTAAGACTTGGTTAGGAGGAATATTTTACGAAGGCAGCTGCAAACCATCCTGCTTTGGCTCTGCACTCTCCATCAGCCCAACCTCATGGAGCAACCTTCATGTTTGCGAATAAAATAAAAGATAGTATAGCATTAATTAAAATTACCTTTTATGAGTGGATAGATCCATAATCAAACAAACTAATGGATGCTCACGTGATAATGACACAAGAAAAAACTAACCTGTTTAACAACAACATAATCACCCCATATTAAGTTCGGTAATTCCTTCTCAGATGTGCCATTGAAGTTGTGCATTGCCTGTAATTCACAAATGCAACATCTCATTCACGAACCAGGGAAATTCTGCAGAATGTACTTTTCTTTTGTTTTATTAGTTAACTCACCTCAGCCAGATAGTACAGGGCCTTCTCAGCATGCTTAGGAATTGGAGTTGAGGGCGGTGCAGAAATTCTTTCTTTTGCTTCTCATACACCATCTAGTACATCTGTTCTCCATATCAGGGAACAACATAGTGAGTTATTTTGCTTTACTAACCCATATACTAAATGCAAGAAAATTACCACTTCTTGAACATCATCAAGTATTGCTCCTCAGATGGAATGACTTCTCTGACTCTACCTTCAATTTTGACAAATAACTGAAATGAAGTTAGAAGGGAGTGTTTTCCATGAAAGGAAACAACAAAAAGAAGATGAACACTTGACCTCTCAACATGAATGTCTTCATGCAGGACTACAACTTTGAAGAAGAATTTACAAGTCAGAGATGACATACCAAAGAAACAATTCGTTGAAGCGTCATCCTCTGAATTACAATAAGAATTATGTGAAGATTAACTCAAATAATAAAAGAACCATGTTAGTTGAAAACTCGTAGCATCATTGTTGATAACGAATTTAACGAATTAAAAGGGATAGAAGGTGATCCAGAATTGGACTGTGTCAAGTCAATTACATATTCGGTTCATATCACTTTTGACCGTATTAAAACTCATTTAGTTGCTTATTTTATTCATTCCATATTATGATTCATAGTTATGTTCTTTTTTGAAGCTAGGTGCATCTAATTCTTAATGAGATTTATAAGCTCTATTTGACGGTACAAAACCAACTCAGTTTGTAAAATGAATTTTGTCAGGTTGTCAGTTTATATCCGGGTCCAACTTTAACGCCAAATAAAATTCATTATTTGAATTTACCGTGATATGCAATATTTCATGTGTACCAGAGGATTCTCAATTGTTTGAACTCCTCCTTGGGGCCCTTCGAATGCTAGCTATCACCCCTCCATCAAGATCTAACAAGTGCAAGATTTACATACTACTACTCAGCAGGTAGGGGCGGAGAGTATCCCTCAACAATGATCTCCCTTTATACAGGGACGAATCTATAGTTGAATTTTAAAACAAGTGCCTTTGAGTGTTAAAATCTGATTCTACACCCCCCCCCCCCTCCCGAAATCAAATTCTGCCCTCCCCTGAAATCAAAATTTTCCCGCTCTGAATCCTGACCCATGTAAAATACAAAATGGGCCATATCACGAGACGCGACTCGATCGCTCTCGCTCTCGCCTCTCTGACTCTCGCTGTCTGACTTTCGCGAGTGGTACTTGCTACAGTCTATAGAGTCATGCCTCATGCGCTATCTGACTCTTGTCTCTCACTCTCCGCTCTAACCTAAACCTAGATATTATCCGCTCTCTGACTCGTGCGTGATGACCTCTTTAGTGTCTAGTCTCTTAGCTCTTGCTCTCGCACTGTTGTCGCACAAAGGGCTGAGCAGGGCGAGCAGCAAAAGGGCGACTGACAAGGGCTACTGGACGAGTATCAGGCGATCCAATTGGAGTCTGGCTCGTATAATTGCGTATTTTTCTTACTCGACTATTAGCTTTCCTGGGAATATGCTAAAAGAATTAATTATCATAATTGTGCAAGTATCTGTTTTACTGGCAGCTGACTTGAGTAAAGTAAATATAAACATTAGTTGTTAATTTGGAACTGACATTTTTGTTTCTTTTTTGCCCCTTATTTCAGTGTTGTGCTCATTGCACTGAGGCCTTTATAACAGCTCGTCAATGGATTGAGGTCTTTACAAAGACAAACCTCTGAGAATTGAAGAGAAGATAAATAACTTACTGTTATATTGGTCACTGTTGAGATAACAAATGATTCAAAGGGATAAAAGGGTAATTTAGGAATAAAAGTTGTAAAATAGAAGAAACGGGAAATAATAACCGTACCACTGTAACGGTAATAAATTAGGCCGATAGAGCCTCTTGTATATAAATCGACAGAGAGAGAAAAAGAAACTATCTCTGTGAAATAGAAATTAGATAAATAAAATACCAAATATTATTTAGAGAGTTGTATTATGGTATCAGAGCGGGGGGAGTGAATTCCTTCGATCAATATCTGTTCTAATCAGTTAATATCGAGTAGTATCTGCTCAAATCAAATCTGTTCCCATATCTCCCCCATTTCATCATCTACCAGAAAAAATAACCTTACCAGAGCCATCGAAGCTTTACCAGCATGTCAGAAGAGATAGTCTCAAATCCCACAACCATCACCAACCATATAACCAATATAGATGTCAGCACTTCCTCAATTTCTCTCAAATTGGGCGATTACAATTTTTCCCTGTGGTGCAGAGAAGCAATTCTTGCCCTAAACGAGAGAGAGTTGTTTGAATATGTGACAGGAGAGGAAAAAAAACCAGTTGAGGGCACTGCTGAGTATAGAGCATGGCGAAAAAACAATTACAAGGCCATGAATGTGCTCCTGGGATCCATGGAGCCTAGAACCAAACAACTATTTCTCTTCCACGAAACGACAACGAACTTTGGTCGACCCTCGACAAACATTTCAGCAAAAAACAAAATTTCTCTCATCTTTATAACCTTGAGCAGCAGATTCACAATCTCAAAGCGGAATCAAAAGCCAATTCTCCAATATATAGGGGATCTCAAGAGGGGTTGGGAAGAGGCGAGCCAATACATGGCACCACCACGAGACGAGGCAATAATCAAAGAACGAGAAAGAGCAAAATTATTCCAATTTCTCTCGGGGTTAGATGAATCGTATGAGGCGATGAGAGCTCAAGTTCTCTTCGCCTCGGACCTTCCATTGCTAGAAGATGCCATGGCCGGGTTTCAAAATGAGGAGTCAAGGAGGCAACTCATGGCGGGAGCTTCAACGGCTCACGAGAAGCGGAGCACGCCGCCATGGTTGTCATAAACCTAATTCATCCTCGATACGAAAGAGTGAGAGGAAATCGGCTAAGTGTGAGCATTGCAAGCTCCCGGCCACGATAAAACCGGATGTTGGCATCTCGATCCCCAACTCGGGCCAAATTGGTGGAAAGAAAAATGTGACGGTGGCGATTCTCGGAAAAATCACGAGAGGGAGAAAAGAGTGTATGAGGCGGCGCGGGAAGGTTCTCGAAATGGGGAGAACTCATCGAAGAGGAAAGATGAGAATAATCGAAAGGGGGAGATCTCAGCGCTGTTAGCAAAGCTAAGCGCTCTCTGCTCAGAAGAAAATGAGAACGGGCTTGGGAGTGCGAATGGCCCAATATCAAGTGGGCTAGCTGGATCAGGTTTGGTATTATCAAAAATTTCTGATTCTAGTATAAGCCCAACTGCTATAAACCCAATTGATAGCTTAATATGTGATGGCCCAGGTCCAGTTTCAATTAATTTAGTTTCTGGTGCAGACACAAAATATACTATACCCCAATATCGAAATGTTTGTAAAAAATCCAATAAATGTACATTATTTGTAGAGGCAAATAATGAAGAAAAAAATCATATATTAGAATGGATTTTAGATTCCGGTGCAACAGATCATATGACGGAAAATAGAGACCTCTTGTATGATCTACAACCGAACCAAAAAAAGAATTTGTATATGTGGCCAATAATGATAAGATGGAGATCAATGGTTATGGAAAAATCAAGCTTTTTGATAAAGAGATTTCCAATGTTTTATTGGTTAAAAATTGTACCTCTAATTTATTATCCATTGGTAAATTTTCAAAAGATTTGAATTGCAAAATCATTTTTTCACCAAAACATGCATTTTTTCAGGATATAGAAACGAAGAAGATGATTGGTGAAGGTCTTTTTCAAAATGGATTATATTTTGTAAACAACTTCAAGTTTAGTCTAGTGTCAAGAGCTCAAGATGTTGAAACTTGGCACAAGAGAATAGGGCACCCTTCCGATAGGATTTTGAAATATGCATTAGATTTTTCAAACTTTGATTGTAGTCATTGTGAAATTTGCAAAACACACAAGACTACCTTTTGTATCTTCAAATTCCAAGAGTAATGAAAAATTTGAAATTATTCATTCCGATGTGTGGGGTCCCGCTCCCGTTGATTCTTATAATGGTTATAAATACTTTGTCATATTTATTGATGATTTTTCGCGTCTTACTCATTTGTATCTTTTAAAAAATAAAAGTGAAGTCCCAACTATGTTTCAAAATTTTGTCAACTTAGTTGAAAATCAATACAATGCTAAAATTAAAATTTTTAGGTCCGATAATGGAACGGAATTTGTTAATCAAAATATGACAAATTTTTTAGAACAAAAAGGAATATTACGACAAACTACGTGTGTCTATACACCTCAACAAAATGGGGTTTCCGAAAGGAAAAATCGTCATCTTCTTGAGGTGACTAGAGCACTTATGTTTCAAAATAATATTCCCAAAATATTTTGGTCCGATGTTATGTTAACGACAACTTATTTGATAAATAGATTACCTAGTATTATTTTAAACAAAAAATGTCCGTTTGAAATCATTTATAATAAAAAACCTAGTTTTAACCATTTAAGAATTTTTGGGTGTACATGCTTTGTGCATAACAACAAGCGGGACAAGTTAGATCATACATCAATTAAAACTATTTTTTTAGGATATTCCTCTCAAAAAAAGGGGTATAAATGTTATGATCCTATAAATAAAAAATTATATATCTCAAGAGATGTAACATTTTTTGAGAATGAATCATTTTTTAAAGAGGGAGAAGGAAAGCTTGATGACAACATAACCATTGATGATTTTAGACCTATGACTATTAATCTTTCCCAAGAGCAAGTTTTTATAGGGAATGAAGAAGAAGAGAATGATAACCATCATGAAGGAAGAAATGATGAGAGTCAAGAGGAGAACAATCAAGAAGAAATTCAAGAGCCACAACCAAGAAGGTCAACTCGAGAGAGAAGACAATCATCCAAGTTACAAGACTTTGTAACTTATAAGGTTAATTATCCTATTGAAAATTTTGTTTCATATGGGGGTGTGTCCAAGTGCCAACGTGCATTCCTCACAACCATAGATAAAGAAAATGAACCAAATACCTTTGATGAGGCCAAACAACATATAAGTTGGAAGAAAGCAATGAATGAGGAATTGCGGGCATTAGAAAAAAATAAAACTTGGGAGATTGTTCAACTCCCACAAGGTAAGAAACCTGTAGGTTGTAGATGGGTATACAAAATCAAACACAATAGTGATGGAACAATTGAACGGTATAAAGCTAGGCTAGTTGCCAAAGGGTACACTCAAACGTATGGTGTAGATTATCAAGAAACCTTTGCTCCCGTAGCAAAAATGAATACCATACGAATTTTATTGTCAATTGCCACCAACAATGGGTGGAAGTTATACCAAATGGATGTCAAGAATGCCTTTCTTCAAGGCACACTTGAGGAAGAGGTGTATATGACATTGCCACGGGACATATTTTAGAAAAAAATATCAATCTTGTGTGTAGACTTAAAAAATCGATATATGATTGAAGCAATCGCCAAGAGCATGATATGAAAATCTTTCTCAATTTTTAATAAATTATGGTTTTAAAGTAAGCCATACCGATACCTCCTTGTTTACAAGGCATAACGATAAAGATACAACCGTAATCCTTATTTATGTTGATGACATAATTATTACCGGAAATAACCCATTGAAAATTGATGAGGTCAAGAGAGCACTCAAGCAAAAATTTGAAATAAAGGACCTTGGTAAATTGAAATACTTTCTAGGAATAGAAATTGCTCAATCTACCAAGGGTCTATTTATTTCACAAAGAAAGTATACTCTTGACCTACTAAAAGAAACAGGTAAATTAGGAGCCAAACCAATGTCAACTCCAATAGACCCCATACCAAATTGAATCCGAAATTGGTGAACCATTAGAGGATATTACCCAATATCAAAGGTTAGTGGGGAGGCTAATTTACCTAACGGTAACTAGACCCGATATTTCTTATGCCGTAGGATAAGTTAGTAAATTTATGCATGCACCAAGAAAACCCCATCTTGATGCAATAGATAGAATTTTGAGGTATCTTAAGAATTCGCCCGGAAAAGGTATATGGATGAAAAATAACAATTCTAATGAGATATGTGGCTATGCTTGATGCGAGATTGGGCCGAAAGTTACGATCGAAGATCAACATCCGGCTATTGCACGTTTGTAGGCGGCAATATAGTCACATGGAAAAGCAAGAAACAAAATGTCGTGGCACGGTCAAGCGCGGAAGCGGAGTATCGAGCCATGGCAAATACGGCAAGCGAGCTCACATGGATAAAATAACTCCTTGAAGAGTTGAATTTCAAGACTCACAAGCCAACAAAAATGTTTTGCGATAATAATGCGGCAAGGCACATTGCGGCAAATAGTCAATATCACGAAAGAACGAAGCATATAGAAATTGATTGTCACTTTGTGCGCGAAAAGGTTCAAGCAAAAGTGATCGAGACGCCGTATGTGAAAAGTCAAGAGCAATTAATATTTTTACGAAAGGATTATTTCCAAGACCATTTGAAGAATTAATTAACAAGCTAGGACTAATTGATATATATAGTCCTAGCTTGAGAAGTGTTGAGATAACAAATGATTCAAAGGGATAAAAGGGTAGTTTAGGAATAAAAGTTGTAAAATAGAAGAAACGGGAAATAATAACCGTACCACTGTAACGGTAATAAATTAGGCCGATAGAGCCTCTTGTATATAAATCGACAGAGAGAGAAAAAGAAACTATCTCTGTGAAATAGAAATTAGATAAATAAAATACCAAATATTATTTAGAGAGTTGTATTAGTCACTACTAATATTTCATGTTGAATTGTTGAATTATTTATTTAGCGATTAACTAATGAGTTTAAATCCGATAAAATATAATCATCCGATTACTGATTAAAATCCTACATCCCTGCTCTTAAAGCTCGTCACTACTAATATTTCAAGTTTTGGGTTACTTAGAAAGTTACTCTTCGCGCTGGCTTGCCTGAGCCTGAGCTCGTCTTCATAAATTCCTTTTGTTCCTTCGTTTATTTCTTTTGTTTGCTTTTGATTTTATTTCTTATTGTTAATTCACACCGAGGGACAGAGGGAGAGGTATAAATGGGTGAGAACAGCTGCTCGTAAAAAAAACCAGCTGAAAATTATTCATAAATCTGACGACGAAGAACAACTTGAAAAACACGTACACGAATCTCAAAGAGATCAAATAAATTTGCGTCGTTCGATCCCGACGAACAGAATCATGTTCGTTTTTTTACGAGCAGCGGATCTCGTCGCGTATAAATAAGTCACAAAGGCGGTTCATGGGAGCCACGTGCCAAGTAAGTACAAGGTAACGTTTCTTCTCATTTATTATTATTTTTTTTGCAAATTAGCCCACAAATTATTAAATTTTATCTAACAGTCCAAAATTAATTTACTTGCTTTAATTTTTTAGGTATTACATTTTTTTTAATTAATCTTAGCCCGATGCATGCTAGAATAACGACAGTACTATACTAATTATTGTTTTTTTTCTTTCAGGTTTGATGATGGAAATTTGTTTCAATTTTTCATAAATATATATTACTTTCTTTTACGTAATGTTATTTGATGAAAGTCATGGAACCCTGTCAACATTTCTTAAAAAGTTTGTTAATTACTTTGTGACATGGATGGAAGTCCTGTTATCTCAGGAAAAATATCCTTTCATCTTGCTATAGAAAAGTACTAATTTAATTTCATAATATATATTTTTGCTGCCCATTTAGATTCTCACCAAACTGATTGTGGTAACGAATACTAGCAATAAATAAAAAAATTTATCCTTTCATCTTGCTATAGAAAAGTACTAATTTAATTTCATAATATATATTTTTGCCGCCCATTTAGATTTTCACCAAACTGGTTGTGGTAACGAATATTTGCAATAAATACATATCAATCTTTAAAATTATCCATTTTGAGATTACAAGGTCGCGTAAATTGCATTGCATGGATTTTTCTGCTATAATATATTGTGATACAAATTTATAGAATGAATTCCAGACTCATTTAAATTGCCTGTTGCATTTATTTGATAACTTTGCCAATAATCCAATAGTTGAAAATAATCCTACATGAGACAACCCTGTGCATTTGTACATGTTTAGTTCTAGTTTCAATCTGTTCGTTTGTTATTTTCCTTTGGAAATTGAAAATCTGATGGAAATAAAAATTTCTTATGTTCATTCGTAACGAAATGAGAGTATGTTTTCTTTTCTGCTTATTCCGTTGAAGGAGACCAAAATTAAATTATTTATTTATTTATTACGTTCTTAATGCCCGATAAACAAATAAATTTATTACCTTTACCTTTAGTATGTTTGGCACTGTTCTCGTTTTATAATTTTCTGTTTTCCAAGAACAGAACCAATTTTCGTTTTCAAAACTTACGTTTCCACTTCTCAAAATTAAAAATGGATAAAATCAATTAATTAATGCCCAATTATATGGAGGTTTAAGTTTTCTAATCTCTCACACATACCACATCATCAAGACTTTTCCACCAATAATTTTGTTTAAATCCTTTAATCTATTTGAATCCAATAGTTCAAATAATATGATATACTTAATGTGAAATTTAACTCTTAAAATAATATAATTTTATGTGACCCATTATAGATTATCACATATTTAATTATATTATTTAAAATATTAACTATTATACATATCTTTAGCATTTAAAAATTATATTTAAAAATTTCTTTAATATTAAATTATATATTTTAATTATTTATTTGTATATTATGTATATTATATGGTGAAGTTCGAGTCATAATTCTAGTATCTTTTTAGTTTTTCATTATATGAGGCAAGTAGAACGTCGTATTTACAATAAGAGAATGAAAGAAAACAGAAAAGTTCAACAAACAAAGGGAAGAAATGAGCAACAAAGAACAAGAAACAAGCTGGTAAAACGGACCTACTTTTTACTAACAATATTTAAACCATTCGTTCATAACTTATTTTTTCTCTTGTACGATAAACCGTGTATAACGGACATGGGATGATTCATTTTCATTTCAATTGCTCTGGAGTTTAGCAAATAAAATAGTATTTCATTTATTATGTGTTGTATTCATTTTGTAGCTTTACAATGATGTATATATTTACATATTTTAGAGTGATAATTGGCATATATATTTATAAAACTCATAAACAGTCAACTTTAATTATGACTTCAAGTATATAATTCTGAAGCTATCCACTTAAATCAAATATTGTAGAAGCTATGCATTGGTGCGATATGTTGGACATAAATTTGAATTAATAATAAATGAAATAAATCTCCTTATTCGCATTGAATTTTTTTTTTTTGGAAGATATCTTTTCTTGAAGAAATTAAGGAGAAAAGTCTATAACTAGACAAAAGGGAGAACAAAATTCTATATTTTTATTTAATAGAAGTCCCGTACATAAAAAAGAAACAAATAATAAATAAATTGCAATGCATATGAAAGAAAACTTATTTTTCCATCTTTACTGATTTTTATCAGAAAAAAAAAACAATAATGAAAAAAGCACGAGAGAACAGTACACCATCTCAAATCTGAGGATGGTAATATGTTTTCATGCCTAACCAAATTAACTTTTATTTTAAAACCAACGGTTAATAGTGGAACCTCAGAATTTGGAAACCGGAACATGCTACTCATTTATTGTGGCAAGTTTTGGTGGATACTTGTTCCAACATCCTTTTGGTCTTTTTCTGACTCCTGACTGTGTGGTCTTCCCAATAATTAAGTTTTGGTGGATGTTTATGTCCATAGTAATAAATTCAAGATTTAAAAATTATTCAAGGTTAAAAATTTATGATTCGAGTATAATATGGATATAATTTAGAAATAATATGTTTCATATAATATAAATAAAGTATATTATATTGATCAAAATTTAAAAATATTTTAAAATTTTAATTAAAATAATATATAATGTGTTTTTGCCGAATAATTCACAAATAAAATATTTTTTGGATAAAAACGTATTATATATTAAACTGACAAATTATTTATAAAACATTTAACTATAAATAATAAATAAATTATTCACGAACTTATGATTATACTTACGCCAACATCCTTTTAGTCTTTTTGTGACCCCGAATTTTCGTCGGAGAGAGCCTGATTTGTTTTGCAATTGGTCAATTGTGCAATTGGGCTTCTAGCTATAGGATGTCAATATAGCTCGTAGTCCGTTATAGTCGTCAGGTCCCTTCTGGCCCAATGATTAACCCATCCGACCCAGAGAGAAAATAGGTAGGGTCGGGCTCGTTGCAGGTTTGATGTTAGATCCGTCCATCAGGATATTAATATATTTATGTGTATCATCAGTAGATAATATAATGTGTACAGTAGTATGGGGTTATATATATATTAAATATGATAAATTACAAAGCATATGAAAGAATGAACTTATATTTCCATCTTTACTGATTTTTATGAGAAAAAAACAATAATGAAAAAAGCACGAGAGAAAAAGTATCAATATCTCAAATCTGAGGATGGTTGTATGTTTTCATGCCTAACCAAATTAACTTTTATTTTAAAACAACGATTAATAGAGGAACTTGAAAATTTGAAAACCGGAACATGGTCCTCATTTATTGTGGCAAGTTTTGGTGGATACTTGTGCCAACATCTTTTGGTGTTTTTGACTCCTCTGTGTGGTCTTTCCAATAATTAAGTTTTGGTGGATGCTTATGACCATGGTAATAAATTTGGGATTCGGAAATTAATAGTAAAAAAATTGGGATTTGAAATTATTCGGCAAGGTAAAAAATTCGTGATTAGAGTGTAATACGGATATAATTTAGGAATGAAAGCAAAAAGAATTCTTCAGTGAAAGAAGAGGAGACTTGAGCTTGCTTCAGAACTGAAGTTGAAAAACAATATATAAAAAAAAATGTTATACATAATAATCTTAGCAATCTTGTTATTCTGTGATTTTTTACTTGATGCCGCCTATTTTCTAGAAAATAAGGTTGTTAAACACTAATCTACACTATTCGTATGAGGTTAATGAAATCAAAATATTGCAACATGCTCCATTGTACAACACACTATGATTTCATATCAGGGAGTGTTTAATATATCATAAGGCAGTTAGTAACTTAATTTATCATAGTTGAAGTAAACCTTATATTTGAATCATTTAAGTCATAATCTTACACATTTATAGTAACACTCAATTTCAAACACATCAAGCTACTATCAAGGTTTCAAAATAAAAATAAAAAAAAAGGAAAGAAAATTTTATAGAGGAGATTTCTCACATCAAGCAAAGGGAAAAGTTCTTTTTCGAAAGAAGAGGAGACTTGAGCTTGCTTCAGAACTGAAGTTGAAAAATGATACGCAAAAAATTATTACACACGCCTCTCAACATGGGTCCCACCTATTTGGTTTCGCTCGATTCCTGCAAATCCTGGTCAGCCGCTCAAGTTGGGTATTCAACACCTAAAATCATAGAAATACAAAAATAACAATATCTTGTGATAACTGAAATCATATCTTGTAACAATATCTCGATTCATCCAATTCTGACAGATTTATACTGTAAACACAATTTCCTCAATATTTATACTGTAAAATTGTCCAAATCTGACAGAAAATAGGCGGCACCAAGTGATTAACAACCTTAGTTTCTACTTGAGGTAGGAAAGAAAAGAAAATTTTACCAAAAAAGGGTTGAGGAGTTAGCGTCTAGGGTTCTCGGTGAAAGTTCTCAGTGGCTGTTCGATGACTCTTCTCAGTGCGCAAGGTAGAGAAGGGTTGAGCCGAGAGAATGAAAAGTGCAGCGAACAGAGCACAAGAGTCGCACGTTGTCCGGATCAGGAAAAAGCTAGGGTTTTTCATAAAATGCGGAGCAGATAGTCTATACTATTATATAAAGATTATATAAAGTATTTAAGAATTAGATGGTTTATTTTTTGTCATTGTAATTTTTTATTATATCCATTTTATCTCTCAATTGGATGGCTAATATTTATTTTTGGTTGATCGAACGTATGTGATCGCGTCCATTGATCCCCTCTTTCTCTCCATTTATTTCCCTTAAATACTATTATTTCCATAATATTATTTTTTATATAGAAACCTTGTGATATTTGGTAAGAAATTAATGGTGATAATATATGTTAGAATAATTTACTTTTCTTGCCATAAAAATCATGAATCATTAACTCATTGTGCAAAAATCTCATCCAAAATTAAATATAGTCTTTATTATAGGTTTTCCCTATAATTTGGTGAATTTATAATTTAATATTAGATAAATATAATTTTTTTTTTTATAATATTTTAATGTTTAAATAAAAGAGTCTGCTGTAACGCGCTGGTATATAGCTAGTATTATATTAGGTATTGATGTATTGGAGGAAAAATTTCGGTCAAAAATTGTGTTTGACCATTAAATATTAAATGTCTAATTAAATGGGTAATTAAATATGTAAGCAAGTGTAATATTATCATTAGATATTAGTAAGCAGCATCAGCATGTAATTAAATGCATAATGTTCTCTAGTTGTTATGTATATATGTTTTCACCCAACAAATTAATTATCTCGTCTGTCAAAAAAATAAGCAACTAATTTTATATACATTTAATGTTTGTAAGTTTCCGTCCTTTAAACTATATTCCTAATTTTTCATATTATTATTTTTTTTTTCGGAGACTACATAGGTACGCACGAGTTATGTTGTAATTATTCACCATTTTCAATCAATTTTTTTTTACCATTACATGATTTTATATTTATCATTTTACTCTTTACTAAATGTGATTCTCTCAATTTTTTTTGAGTCAATAGTATTTATTTTTTCAAAATTATGTACCATATCTTACAAAATACACATTCACTATCGCATAGATAACTGGACAATATTTTTCTTGATAAGACATATAATCACTTTTAATATTATAATCTGATTGTAATTTTTCTTTAGAGTGTATAACATTAATTATTTTTTACAAGAAAGTCTTAGAATGTATATCAAATTTGAAATAATTTAGAGATTAATTAATCATTCATCACAATGTCGTTGAAATAGACTCCACTGATAAAATTTTAAAATTGTGTGATGAGAGCCAAAATTTCATTTAATTTTAGTAAAATTTGATGTACATTTTATCTAAGTCAATTAGGAATATATTTATGATTTTGAATCTTTACATTAACATATCTATGAACAATATTTTTCATATGATGCATGTCTATTATTCACATTTGAAACTGAATTGACTATGCCTAGATCCATATTATTTGAAAAGTCAAATTGATCAAAACATAATTAAAAATCTAAATCTGATATTAGCTAAAATATATTTCTGAAAAATGATCCAAAGTCTAACGATCCGAAATCTGACCCGACCTGAGATAAATATGATAAAAAAGAACTCGATCCAGCCCGCTCCGGCCCGAGACTACCTGATGTAAGATGACCTGAAATCCGACCCGACCTGAACCCGAACGATCTAAAATTTGAGACGACCTGAGCTCATAAGAATCTGAAACCTAATCCGTCCCGACCTGATCCATAACCTGATTTTTTATTTCAGTCAAACTAACCCAATCTAACTCGTCCAAACCCAAATCCAACCTGACCCGACCGATTTCCACCTCTATCCATTCCCACTTTCCACTGAATAAAATATGGTTTTATTCGTGAACCAAACTCATCGAATATTTCGGCCTAAGATACTCGGAGGTCCATGGAATATTTTGATGGACTTCCCTCAAGCGCCTGCCAGAGCGAGATAAATCTACCCTAAAAAAAAAGAAACTTTTTCTTGAACACGGTTCATTTTTTTACGTATACTCCTGCTTCAATTCCGTCACCTGTGGGATCCACAATTCATCTCTTTGTTTACAAAATTAAAAACATTTTTCCTGTAATAAAGTCGGACTAACACGGCTGGCCTCAGAGACGGTGCGGATTTGCCATGTCCGCCGGGCTGCGGTAGAGCCGGTACACGCCCTTGCAAATGTGGCGCGACGCTCAGAGAGGAGCTACATTGGTTCACCATCGGGCCAGGAGATGGCCTTGTGGGGCTTACAACCGGATCTGTTGTCCTTCCCACGGGCAGAGCTGGCGCCTCGGTGGTGGAGAGCAGCAAGGGCGGAGCTAGAAATTTTACTTAGGAGGGCCAAAAAATAACTATACAATATTATTGATAACATTGTATAATTTTTGTCATTGTTTATCATAAAGATTATCATTGAATTTCTAGAGAAAATTAATAATACAAATCACAAAACAACAAAAATTTTATTATTGATCAGAATATCAATTTGTCAAGATTAAAATTTATTGCACATCAAGTAAAACTAGATTGTGCCTCTATTTTTTAAAATAAATCTATATTTGTTCTTCCCAAAAAAATTTCAAAAATTAAAGTGATTATTTTAATTTTAATATGTAGAATCTCTAATTTATAACTTAAAATTAAGAATCTTTGTTATATATATACATATATAAAATAAAGATTCTTAATTATAATTTATAAATTAGATATTTTTAATTATATGACAATGGAATATGTTCATTTTTCATACTCAAAAAATTAGAAGTAACAAAATAATTTCAATTACCTGTTAAATTTTCAAACAAAAAGGAAATTAACGAGGCGGGTCGTTGACGGAATGGATGTGCGGCTGATGACTAATTCTCGCGATGGCAACAGCTGCTCTGTATCAGTAGGCCATTTCGTGCTCCAATTCAGCCTCACCTCCTTTCTCTTTCTCGCAGCTGTTGCCATTATAAGCGAGAATTATAAGCGTTCTTCCAAAATTCCAATTATAAACCGGTCAAACATTTTCATCGTTTGCTCGCTTTGGTTTATCTTCGTCAGTCAGTTCACTCTCGATCCATTCTTTCTCTGATTTTTTATCTCATCGTACTCTCAATGGCTGCTGTTGCCATCGGTGTAAAGCACGAGAAGCTCCAACATGGTGTTTCGGCGCTCCATCAGATCAGGTCCGTCCATTTTCTTCATTATATATCTATACTATTATATAAAGCATCTAAGAATTGGAGGATCCATTTTTTGTCATGGTAAATTTTTATTATATCCATTTTATCCCTCAATTAGACGGATAATATTTATTATTGGTTGATCGAACGTATGTGATCGCGTCCATTGATCCCCTCTTTCTCTCCATTTCTTTCCCTTATATACTATTATTTCCATAATTTTTGTTTTTTTTTATTTAGCAACTTTGTGCATATTTGGTAAGAAATTAATGGTGATAATATATATTAGAATAATTTACTTTTCTTGCCATAAAAATCATGAATCATTAACTCATATTGTGCAAAAATCTCATCCAAGATTAAATATAGTCTTTATTATATGTTTTCTCTATGATTTGGTGAATTTATAATTTAATATTAGATAAATGTGAATTTTTTTATCTTATAATATTTTAATGTTTAAATAAAAAATTCTGCTACAACGCGCGGGTATATAACTAGAAGAACTAGATTGTGGTAACGCGCGGGTATATAGCTAGTTATATACCCGCGCGTTGCAGCAAATTTCTAGCTATATAATTCTTCTAGTTTTGTGTTAAACACGATTCCTTTTTTTCATCTATTGCTGTGATGCCTCATATTAATCACTCTCACAGCCTTTCAAATTCTTCTCAAGGGATCAGCGATCAACTGGGGCAAATTGTGACCAGGCACTCTGAATCAGTCAACTCAGGTTTTCTCTATGGTTAATTCAATTCATTACTTTCTCTATGGTAAATTTTTGATCCTCTATTTGAGATGATGTAAAGTTCTGGGTTGCTTTTTATGTGATGGATAGTAGGATACCAAATTCTCGACATAAAAGATGACGGCACTGTACAATCTGACCTTTCAAACTCTTCATGTGAAAAAAATGTCCCAGTAACCTCGCAATTGTCTGACTCAAGTTCATCCAACCACATCTTCTTGAAGTACCGAGATGCCCATTCTATGAAAGATGCAGATTTCCAGAAAATGCTAGATGATGGCTGCGACATCTGTCACAAGATTTGCGCTGGTTCTGAGCAAAGAACTGAGATGCCAATAGATCTCCTCCTACGTGAGCATCCAGTTCCACTGATGGTCGTTCAGATAATATATAATATGTACAAGCAAGAAAAAAGTGAGGCAACAGAATCAGAAGTAAAACCAACCCCGCTGCAAATTGCATTGTCATTCAAAGGTCAACTGCAGCACCTTATACATGAAATGGCCTATGATGGATCTAAACTATCAGCACAAAACTCTAACATACTCCATGTGGTGCACTCCCTTTTCAAGCCATCAGTACTGCTGGGCCATGAAAATGGAGGAACCCTACAGAATGATCTGTCCGGGATCCTCCTATCCAAGTTCAATGTAGCACTTAAGGCAACACATTACTATGAGGAAGGAATATCTTTCAGAGTGAGAGAACTCGGACGAGATGCAGCCTGTTCAATCTTGGATGTGTCGTTCGATTGTGGTACGCTATATATTCCCAAACTCACTGTTAATAAAAAAAACGATCGACTTGTTAAAAACTTTCATTTTATTTGAAAGTCAAGGAAGCTATGGGACGTATGTTACTTCATATGTGGGGTTCTTGTCTAGACTCATAAAAGATGAGCGAGATTTGGATTTACTTTCAAAAAAAGGGATCATAACCAGCAATTGCTTCTTTGAAAAAGTCATGTCAATGATTGGGGATCTTATATCGTTGGTGGAGACTACAAGCAGTGGAGGTTATTTAGAAGAAATTTACCAATCGCTTGATCATTATTATTACAAGAACAGGATTAGGAAATATTTTGTGCTTACTAGAAGAAAACTTAATCCTTGTTGCCTTATAACCTCGGCGGTCACAGCTATAACTGTATTAGGTACTATTTTTGGAATTCTAAAATACTACAAGTGATATACGAGTGATCTCATAAAAAAAAAATAAGGGAAAATTAGTACATGCCACCTCAAAATTTTAAATTTAGCAAAATGCCACTTCAAAACTTTAACTCCCTCTAATGTCACCCTAAAATAAGTTTATTTAGTCTTTTGCCACACTTATATATTTTTTGTTCATTTTTAATTAAGTTCAGTAAAATATTACTGTATTTTTAGAATGTATTTTTTAATTACAAAAATACCCTCATTTCTGTATGATATATCTTTTCCTACTAATTTCGTCTGTTAAAATCGTTGATATCTCTGCAAAATGCGTAATGCAGAAAATAAATTTCAGACTATGAGCATCATGATTCAAAACTTTAAAAACGAAAATTCTATTCGTAAGTATATATAAATACATTTTTATAATTTTCTTTATGGATCATTTGGATAGAAGATTTTAGTATGATTTATTTGTTGACTGTTTTCTCTATTGTAGAATAAAATAAAAAAATATTTGGTTTGACATTTGCTAAAATAATTACGCATTTTGCAGAGATATCAACGATTTTAAAAGACGGAATTAGTAGGAAAAGATATATCATAAAGAAATGAAAGTATTTTTGGAATTAAAAAAATACATCCAAAAAATACAGTGATATTTTACTGAACTTAATTAAAAATGAACAAAAAATATATAAGTATGACAAAAGACTAAATAAACTTATTTTAGAGTGGCATTAGAGGGAGTTAAAGTTTTGAAGTAACATTTTGCTAAATTTAAAGTTTTGAGGTGGCATGAGATTAATTTTCCCAAAAAATAAAGAGTGATTATTTGTGGCTGTGCCCGAGAGGCGAGAATAATTAATGTGACCGTGCATCGAGTATAAAGGATATTGTTGTAATTATATTGAAAATAGAGCATGTTAATTACGTTCTTCAAGCCCGGTAAGCAAATAAATTTATTACCTTTTGTACTTTTGGCAATGTTTTCGTTTTTATAATTTTCGGTTTTAAAAAATAGAAAACCAGTTTTCTTTTTACCAATTTCTGTTTTCAAAACTTAGAAGCAATTACTTTAAAAACCTAGAGAGCAGAACCCGTTTTGGGCGAAAAAGCCTTCTCCGAGAAATGTATAACTGATTTATTTTGATTTATTTTGTTTTTTCCGAGACTCCAAATAAGTTCGGGGGCAATTTTAGTCTTTCAAGATCCCAAATTCTTCCCTAAATATTTTCAATTTTGCCCTAGTGAACCAAATTTTGAACATTAGCAATGAGCCAACTAAAACTATATCATAATTGAGAGATCGGATAGAAGATTACCAAACATTAAGGGAGTGTTGGCACTCAATGGATTAGCAAAAAGTTGGAATAGAATAGCTATTCCAACGAATTAATTTGCCAAATGAATTTTAGACTAAGTAGAAGAGTGCGGAATAGTGCTAATCCGGTATACCAACTTATAGGTGGAATATCGATTAGCTCTTGTCGGAATAGCGATTATTGTTTGATTATATTATATTATATTATTATGATTATGATTAAAATTTAGTATTATTATATTATTATATTATATTTATGATTATAATTTATTATTATATTAATATTATGATTATTATTTATTATTATTATTATTAAATTATTATTATCATTATTGTTATTATATTATCATTACCATTAGTATTATTATATTATTTATTATTATTATAAATATAATTTTAATATTATATTATTATATTATGAATATAAATATTATTATTTCATTATGTTATATTATATTATTATATGTTGATTATTTTTATGATTAATTTATTATTATATTATTATAATTATAATTATTTATAATTATTTTTATGATTATGATTATGATTATTATATTATGATTATATTATTAAAATTATAATTACTTATTATTATTATATTATTATAATTATGATTGTAATTATAATTTTTTATTATTATATTACTATATTATGATTATGTTTATATTTTTATTATATTACTATTATAATATTATTATTTATTATGATTATTTTTTATTACTTTATTATTATTATTATCTTACTATTATGATTATTATTTTACTATTATTATTATTATCATCATCATCATTATTAATATCATAATTATTCATATTTTAATGAGTAACAACTACCAAACGATATTTTCGCTCTTCCGAATAGTCAAGAATACCACTCTTCCAAAAAAATACTATTCTATCACTCTTCCAAAATTACCACTCTTCCAAAGTTATTCCTTGATTTGCCAAACAGACCCTAAATATGTGCGATCTGAGAGTCTCTTAGGAAATAATATGATTACAGTGAAACAGAGCAAAAACAAAAAGAGGTAAATGACAAAATCTGGTGATTATAACGGAATCATAATAGCAGGGGTAAGAAAAATTCATAATTTGTTTGGTGTTCGATTCGGTTTTAGCTCGAATTCGGTTCGTTCGATTAGATTTTTTTATCAGTTCAATTAAAATTTGGTTCGATAACATTTTAATGAACTAGTTTGAGTTTGATTCGTAGTAGTTTGTTATGTAATTATTTACATATTTTTTAATTATTTAGTCAATAATATATATAACAATATAATTATTTTATTACTAAATTAATAAGATATTATTAAATTAATAAATAATAGTTTTTTTAAATTTTAATATAATATTAATAAAATATAATTATTTTAGCTCTTATTATCTATGATAATATAAAAAATATATAAAAAGTTATAATAATTGAGTTCATCCATAGTTCGATTTTAGCTTAAATTCGATTTTGTTCGAATTAAATTTAATTTAAATTAATTTTAAATCAAACTCAAACAGCAAATAGTTCGATCGAGTTCGATTCATTTACAACCCTACATAATACCATCAATTACTAACAAATTAAAAAAGTAACAAAAAAATGAAGATTTGGTTAAAAATCAGATCCTGCAGTGCTCCTAGGTGCTAAGAGACTTTCTTCGTCAATTTGTGAGCAACTGAGCATGCTTCAGTGCGCACCCTTCTCTGATCGATCTCCACAAAACAAAATGCTGAAGTTTTCAAAAACAAAAAAAAAAAATCTTCAACTATTAGCTCCTCCCTCGTCTCCCAGTATTTTTTTTTTCTTTTTGAGGAATTGGAAGCAGGCCGCCAGGGCTGACCTACATAGGTCGATATCTTTCTTGTGCGGTCATCGTGCGCTCGCATTTTTCTTGATTCCACCTTAAATATTTTAAAATATTTGAGAACTGATACAGTGCCCCGTATTTGCGCCCCTATTTTCTCTGCTACAATTGACAGAAGGGGCCACGGACACGTGGCTTTTAGGGGGTTTCGTTTTTCATGACTGTGGGGGAAATAGAGGGGACAAAAACAGGGAAACCATACATATTTCCATATTCTTATCTTTTGCTTTGGATCTAGTCTTCACTGCACCCACTGGATATTGGATATTCTATAGAGACAATCTCATATAACAATTCGTGTTGCCAGGATAACTCCATAGAGAGCGTAGTAACAAATTAAATATGCAGACATAATTCAGCGAGGTTAGCCAGGCTTCTCTTGTAGTGTCTTAATCTCAATTTGTGCCCATTTATTCAATCTCCCCCATTATGCATAGCACCACTTATAAGTTGCTCTCCTAGATGAGACTTGATCTATGGATCCTTCTACCATCTTTACAATTGCTTGCAATCAGTGTAAAATATTGTTAATGTTCTTGGGTTATGCTCAAACTGTTCTAGCATACATTTCATGGCCTCAATCGCTACAGCCTCCTCATGAAACACATCTGTCATCTTGGACGATTTATAGCTAGCAATAATGTTATTGTGCTCAACCAAATGAGTAAAGAAAAAGACTCATGAAGTCCCATTAATTACAGACTAATGATTGAGTTAGTTCTCGTATGAAACCCAAAAACAATTGGCAGACAAAACCATGAAAAATTACAAGCACAAAGGGCAAAGAAAAACAAATGCGGTTATGAAAAACATTAAAAAAAATCAATTCAGGAAGTGAAATCCACGAGAACGCAGCCGAATTAGAAAATAAACCAGAGAAAAACAAGATTTACCACAAAATCAAAACCTGCTGTTGCTTGGAGACTTGCTCCTTGAATTTGTTCGCGTGCTTCCGTAGCGCATCTGTGATCTCCATCAACAGAGATCTCAATTCTTCGAAGAGGATTTCGATTGCTAGCTCTCTCTCTCTCTCTCTGTTCTCTCCAGTCGAACACGCTCTTCTGAACTCCCTCTTGACGATCTGAGTGTGCACCAGGCGGGCGTAGTCTGGATCCAGGAGGGTGCGAAATTCAAGTTGTGTTCCATCCCGTGTAGCGATCCGTGTGATATTCGTGATTTCTGAACATGTAACCATTGTGACGAGTTAATTAATGATCCGGAAACGCTTCGGCGGGATATGATTTCGTCTGCGTCTAGCTTAGTATTTTGAATCTCTTTTTTAGTTCCTCAATATGAAAATGCTTTATTATTCAGTGTAAAAGGTGTAGCTCATGTTTCGTTGAAACTTAAAGTTATTGAAGGCATATTTTTTTACGTAAAGTTATGTTATTATAAATTATTTTTGTTTGATTAAGCAAATAGAAGAATAAGAAAGAAATTACATATGTATTATTATACTAAATGTATTAATAACACCAATAAAATTAAATTATTTTTTGATGGTAACAATAATAAGAATATTATTATTATATCTTCAGCAGCAGCATGAAAATAAAACTAATCATATTAAGAATATAAATTAATATCATGAAATACTTAATTACATCATTATAATTAATTTATTATCATTAATTGTTTATAAGTAAAAACAGTAGCAATGTAATTATAACAATTATGAAAATAAACTATGACAATAAATATAACGATAATTAAATAATAATAAAATAGTAATGAACAATAATCATATTAAAAGAATACAAATAAATAATTATAATATCATTAATAACATAATGTAATTAAAAATATATAAATAAAACTTTTATAATAACTAAAATAGTTTAAAAATATTAACTAAATTATTATAATTAATTGACAAAATAATATAATAATGAAGTCCATATCAATGTTTAAATATTTCAGAATTGAAAATAACTAGTTATATAAGTAGTAGTAAGAAGTAAATTTTCTTCATTAAAAAATTGAAAACAATATATGAAATAACAAAAGAAAGAAAAAAAAAGTACTTAACAAATTAAGAAAAATGATATTACATAAAAATTCTGTAAAAATAATAAATATAAGTGTTCACAAGTCTTAATTTTTATATTGTTTTTCTTGTTTAATAAAGTAACTATCGAAAATTCAATTTGTTCAATTGTTGGAATGATATTTTATTGATAATAAGGTTGTTTTAAAACATCACAAATTAAGCGAGTCTTAACAAAATTGTCTTTGCGTACTGAATTTCCACGTTCTATATACTAGCTATATACCCGCACGTTGCAGCAGATTCTTTTATTTTAACATTAAAATATTATAAAATAAAAAATTCACATTTATCAAATATTAAATTATAAATTCACCAAATTATAAAAGAAAATCTATAATAAAGATTATATTTAATCTTGAATGAGATTTTTGCATAAGATGAGTTAATGATTCATGATTTTTATGGCAAGAAAAGTAAATTATTCTAACATATATTATCACCATTAATTTCTTACCAAATATGCACAAGGTTGCTAAATAAAAAAATAATATTATGAAAATAATAGTATATAAGGGAAAGAAATGGAGAGAAAGAGTTGATCAATGGACGCGATTATATACGTTCGATCAACCAAAAATAAATATTATCCGTCTAATTGAGGGATAAAATGGGTATAATAAAAAATTATCATGATAAAAAATAGACTCTCCAATTCTTAGATGCTTTATATAATAGTATAGATATGATTAGGGGTGTCAATTCTTGACCCGACCCGACGGGTTAACACGACCTGACCAAAACCCGACTCGACCCGACATGACCCAAAGATAAATGGGTCGGATATGGGTTCAATATTTTTGACTCGAATCGGATCGGGTCGGGTTCAGGTCAACCTGACCCGACCCGATTAATTATATATTTTTGAAGTAATTTTATGATTTAGTACTAATTAAAGCTTAAATATACACTAATTATATACTAATTAAGATTAATTATAAATTAATCAATATTTTATTGCTTAAAATTAAAAAAAATAATAAATATTTAATTATTTTACACGGGTCGGGTCGGGTCGATCCGTGACCCGTCGGATCGGGTATGGATCAAATTTTTTGACCCGAATTTAATCAGGTCGGGTCAAAAATAGTAATAAAATAATGTGACCCGACCTGACCCGACCCATTCACACCCTATGGTGCTTTATATTTCTATAATGTTATTTGCTTCGTCTCAAAATCAAGTGATGTTTTATGTGGTCTTGACGTCTTGTTTATTGTATAATCTTCTTTCTTGGCGACATATGAACAGAATCAGATATCGAGTTCGACAATGAGATAAAATTTGGAGGATTAGTTCACTGAAGACGACTGTTACTTCTTCCAATTGGGAGGGGGCAAAGGATTGGTTGACAGCTTTTATTCTAAAAAAAAAATACTTCGAAACACGACCACACTTTTTTTTTCAATGATAAATAGCAATTTCTGAGTTTAACATTTTTTTTTTCCAATGCTTGGGTTCTATCCTTAGCGTACTCAACTTGTTTGTGTTAAAAAAAAAATTTGTTGTTGTTGCTGTCGTTGTACTTTAAAAATTAATTTGTTCGAGTGTTTATGTTAATTTTATATTTTTTTAATGTTTCTGTCAAAAATTTTAACAGAAGTTCATCGAAAGGAGGTTGTTTATCAATAAAAAGTATTGATTTGTCAAAAAAAAAATGTTGACTTTGTCAAATGCTGGCCATCAATCTATTAATCAGCAAAGTATATGTGATATCTGGTACGGTAGTGATATCAGTAAATTATACATGATATATTAACCAATCAAATCCTGCCGTGTCATTTTTCATTCCGAATAGGAACACTAAGACTTGACTGAATATTCAAGCACGGTGATGACTTTTCTAAAATTTTAAAATTATATGATGAGAGACAATTGATTAAAATTTAATTCACATTCTATTTAAATTATTAAAAAACATCTATGATTATATATTTTCATTTTAACAATATTTTTTAAAAAAATATCATAAATATCTGATATACCCAAGCTTTTAAAAAACTTAATTTAACCGTTTAAACTCCGTTTTAACTTCATCAAAATCTTTAATGTTAAGTAAAAAACTTCGTTTAAACCGTTAAAACCGTTAAAAGCCGTTAAATAACTCCGTTTAAACCGTTTTAACTCGAAATTATTGCCTTACAGTTAAATCCGTTAAACCGTTTTTTAAAACCTTGGATATACCATAAAGTTAAATATACATTAGAATTACTCTATAATTTACAAATTATAACTAATAAAGGTAACAGCTCGTCCACAAGCGCAAATAGCAGGGGGAACAATTTGTTAATCGCATATACTATTTAATTATCGATGTCCCCAATTCTTAAATCCTCACGGACAGGCCGGAGCCAAAATATCAAATAGGATTAGGCAAAAAATAAAAAAATATATTAATTAATTAATTTATTATTGTGTATCATATACCTCTATGATTTAAGATTCATAAAATTAAGCATGTAATTGTGAATTTAAAGAATTGATTATATATCTAGCCGGTTCCCAATCAGAGATACTTGGAAAGATATATAATAATAAATAAATCAATACACCCCGTTCTTCTACTTTTATTTCTAAAAATGAACAGTGTGTCAGTGTATGAGCCAATTAAAGTTTAGCTAAATACTGCAACTAAAATGACAAAATGTGCCTTTTTCCTACTAATTGAACTACTACTGATTTTGTTCAAACGGGTGAAATTTAATTAACTGATCCACGTAAAACTTAAATATGTACGCAACACAGGCATTACAGGTAACCCATGTGTGATGTGGCCATGTCTCTTGAAAATTTAGAAAATTTACACCTAAATGTCGTCATCGACCCGCCACACAGTGCGTGAATTGATTTCTATGTCCGTCACATATTCTTTGTGGGGGTGGTCAGAACCCGAGTCTGATCCGATCCATAAAGGTTAAACCATGTTATCTCCAATTCTCCATTACCTAGTGACCCGTTAGCCCAATTTTCAGCGCCATACAGAGAATTCAAAAAAGAGTGTTCGCCTCTTCTCTCTCTCTCTCTTTCTTCGCATTCTCCCTCCTTCCGACTGGTAGTGCTCTCGCTAATGGCGTTAGTCCATCGCTCCCCCGTCGCCGTCCGGACGGAGGCCAAGACTGCTGGCGTCGCCACCAGCCCTCGACGAATCGTCCCTTTGCGGTTATCTCGTCTTCATAAGCCCTAAATCTTTTTGTTTCAAAGACGCATCCAGTTTAGATCTAAATATTTTCACCTTTTCTTGCAGGAAATTGTTCGAAACTGAAGAAACCTCAGCTGATCTCGCGGATCCAATCCGGCCATGGCTACGGTAACCCTACATTTTAAGTGCTTTTTGAAATGTCCCTCAAAACCTGATTTCTTTTAATCGTCCTTTCCATGTTTATTTTTGTCAATTCGTTAGTCATCTTATCTTTCCTTTTCTACAAAACATTCGAGAAACTATTAGATTCGTAGTATGTACTCACTGAGCTCCGTGCTCTTTGCTGTAATTTGTTCAAGGGGGCAGAATGACAAAAGTACTTAAACAAAGTATAATTGGTATCTGCCACAGATTTTTTATAGCCTTCTTTTGGATTTTACTCAGGAAGATTAAAAAATCTTTAGACGAGCTTATGAAAAACCCTAGTGTTCATGCACGGGACCGTTTCAAGAATCTCCTAGAGGAATGCATCAAAACTATTGGAAGCAATGACCTATACCGAAATAATACCAGACTTCTCAAGATATGGCTTCTCTATGTAAGGCCTCTCATATAGTATTTATTAGGTTTACTGTTATATTCTGGTTTAGGCAGAAGTGGGTTATTGGTGCTTAACTTTTGAGTTTTGTCTGAAATTTTCTATAAAAATCTCAGAAACTTATTTGAACCTTGATTTCTCTTTTTCTTCTTCTTTCTATTTGCAAACCATATTTCAGGCTGATGTAATTGGGGATATGGAAAAAGTATACACATTTTTAGAAGAGCGAGAGCAGTTTGGGAAAGAAGCATTGCTCTATGAGGCTTATGCATCCTTTCTAACTTCAGAAGGAAAACTTGTAGAAGCTGATAAGATATTCCGTCTTGGTATTTCAAGGTGCATATTCTGTCTCATTAGGCATCTTCTTATTTTTTTATGTATAAACAAGTCATATTGAGACTGTTTATGTGTATAAAGAAGTAAAATTATATCATATATCTCTTGACATAGCATAAAAAATATCATTAATGTCATTGTGATATGGAAAATTTCTCCAATACAACTAAAACACAGAAATATCACACAAACCCTTTCTCACTATGTAGGGGTGATACAGGAAGGATTAATTTGGCTTTTCAGTGGATACTTTTTGTTTATGCCTGTAGGGGCATATGTTAACATTCCTAAACTACATACATACTTTGATAGTTGATTTGCATGGACTTGAGAGATAGTTTGGCAAACTTCAGTAGTTTCTTTATACATCTAGATTGTCCTTTTTTGTTGAACAGGAATGCTGAGCCACAAGGTAGGTTAAAGGAATCGCACACACTCTTCTGTCACCAATTCTCATATGCTTTTGTTAAACCTGAGCCCAACCTAGAGGTACAACAGCTATATCCTCTTTTACCATTTAGCATCATGCACTTTTAATCTGAATTTGTATTCACAGACTTCAAAGCATGTTTTATCATTTTTCATTCAACAAAAAAGAAATTTCATCAAAAAGACAAAAAAAATAATTAATTAATTAATTTGGCAATCAATTTTCCCGCAATCAGGATTATAATAGTGTAATTGCCTGTGATAACAGAATTTATTTGCAAAACATCACATCGACTTGTACTTGCAAACAGAAAACAAAGATTAATATTTAATAAACAAGGAAGAGTTCCTTGCAGTGTTCATTTGACATTAATAAGCACCAGTGTTGTGGTTTTACAGAAGGGATACAGAACATAGGGGAGAATGAATTCTTAGCTCTAAAAGTGTATCGTGGATTGCTCAAGTAACTAATAGCGGCATAGTGTTCATTTATACCTTTTCATTCTGGAAATCAGTTATTGCTATGCCATAGGAAAATATTAGAAATCAATATCGTGATTTCTGCATTTGATGAAAATTAGTTCTTTTCTCATCTTTTTGCAAATCCCTTCTGCCAGTAGTTATTAAATTATTTTCTCCCATAAATTATTTGCAAGCTTAGAATTTATGAATTCTCATGTAGGACGAAATACCAATGTGTTCAGAGCAGCCAAGCTCTGTAGACCCATGGAGCAATTCCACCATGGATACTTTAATAAAGAAGCTTGATCCACGGATGAAAAAGTACAAGGTAAGACCTCTAGCTTGTGACTGTGTGAAGTTGTTTTTATGATTTTATTTTGCTTTTCTGAATTTAAACTCCTTGTCTTGTTAGTATTTGGATAACTACACATACTACTTTTTTTAATCCATTTTCTCATGTACTTCCAGGGTTTTCATAGGAGCAATAAATCATATGAAGGAAAAGTATCTCTGACTTCTCAAAACAGTTCAAGAAACAAGATTGTTGAGTTAATAGGTAATGCATCTTATTTAGTTAGACTTAATTCAACTTGGTTTCTGTTTACTTTTAATCATGAGAGGCTTGATTTCTTCTTTTCATTTTGGGCAATCAAGGAAAAGCCAAATACCAGATTAAGGGTTGTGCTGGTTCTGGTGGCTTTGCACAGGTGTACAAGTCTTTTGTTGATGGCAATCCAGAGGAAGTTGTTGCCTTGAAGGTTACAATCATTCACAATTTCTTAGAGATGAAAAACAGTGCACTATTTAAAGAATACTTCCGTTTTACTTTGCCAAATCACAGTCTTTTGTTATGGTTCAACAAGCTAGATTATGATTCTTATTGCTGTGTAGAAACTGGAAGAGGGCCTTAAATTTTATAAAAGTTCTTAAAGTTTAGATTTGGTTTGCTATTTACCATTTAAAGCCTTTTTATTACATTGCGTAGGTTCAAAATCCAGCGTGTCCTTGGGAGTTTTACTTGTACCGTCAGCTGGATGAACGTATATCAGGCAATGAGGTAATCTATTAAATTCTTTTATGATGATTGTTTTTCCTTCGTGATTTGTTGATAGGCCCTAACATTAATTTCTGAATAATTAACTGCATTGTTAGAGATCCAACTTTGGTTATGCCCATAGAATGCATCTTTACTCTGATTTGAGTGTGGTGGTCTGTGATTATCTATCTCATGGTACTCTCCAGGTAAATATTACAGATATTACAGTGTTAAATTTATATGATTACTATTATTACTACTGTTATCACCGTAGTATTTAGTTGTTCTTTTATTTTTTGACAAATTTGATAAATATCATTTAATGCCAACACTTAATTTACTAGTTCTTGAGAAAACTAAAAGCACCTGTATCTCATATCTGTGGCGGATCTAGTAACAAAGACTGGGGTTCAATGAACCCCATTTTTTTATTAAATTATAAATGTATATATAGTATTTTTAGTGTTATATTTTGTGTTTTTCTTAGAAAAAATCATAGTCGAACCCCATAAAATATGAAAATTATTCCACTGTTGATCCCCATAGTCACAACTTAACAATTTTAATGTGATTATTTTGTTACTATCAATGTTTCATATAGTACTTGATCCCCATTCAAGAATTTTCTGGCTCTGTCCATGCTCATATGTGTGATGTTTGATATTTTTTTAATGATAATCCTGATGGCTGTGACCAGCTACTAACTCTGTAGTTTTAATATTATATAGGATGCGATTAATTCCCATATTGTTACAAACCAACACATGGATGAGGTGCTATGCATGTATTACACCATACAGATGCTATACATGCTAGAGATTCTGCATGGTGTTGGATTGATTCATGGTGATTTTAAGCCCAACAATTTACTAGTTCGTTACCCAAGGTAATTTATAGTGTGTTCCTTAATTCAAACACTTTGAAATCTATTAACAATTGTTTATGCAGTATTAATTGCTAACTTTTTGTCGTTGTTTCATTTTTAAGAGAGTTCTCTGTGGATATGTTCAAGGAACAAAATGGATCTTGGCGCAGTGAGGTCTCTCTCTCTCATTTTGAATAAACCGGCTTAAGCTGAAATTTTAATTGGGAATTTGGGACGGTTCAATCAGGGGAAAATTAGAAAAATCAAAACCAGAGTTACTTGTGATGTCATCTCTCTTGGGTATAGAGTTATTCTAGATCTACAAATATCTGTAACTTAAAAATGTCTAAGACTTAATTATGTTTTCAGGGGATATGCCTTATAGATTGGGGAAGAGGAATAGATCTCAACCTTTTCCCAGATGGTACAGTTTTTCATGGAGATTGTCGTACATCTGGGTTTCGCTGTGTGCAAATGCAAGAAAAACAGAAGTGGAAATTTGAGGTCACCTCTTTTAACTTTTAAATCAGTTTTGATTGTCTAAGTTGCCAAAATTACAACATTAAAATTTAGAAGTGATACCTCATATTGCTAAACAACCATTATTTACTGGTCTTGGCAGAATGAACATGTGAAAACTTAGGTTATACCAACAATAAATTTGAAGACTAAGGTTAAGCTGGCTGACTTGGTTTTCAGTATTTTTCAGATTAGCTGAGAAAAGCTGCTCACTGAATTTGAAGGCAAATTGTCATTAAAATAGTTACCAAGGGAATATGAATTATTCAAATTTTTTATAAACCTATAGCATAGATGCTATTTGCAAAATGCTTCAGTGTTGGTATTTGACTGCCCAAGGAGTGGATTGCATGTGAAAGAAGTTCTTACATCTGTTAAGATAACATAGATTGCAACATTAAAAATATATATTCTTCTCTTTTTCTTTGCAAAAATAGGTTGACACATACGGTTTATGTGTAATTGTGCATATGATGCTCCATGGAAGTTACATGACCATTGAAAAGAAGGTGAATGTTGATGGAAGCTATCAATACCAACCCAAGTCTACTCTGAGAAGGTACAGTATTTTTGAAACTGGTATCCTTGAATCTGGACTAATTTCATTTGCATCAAGAAGAAGAAAAAAACAAGGGCATCATTTATACCACAAACTCAGAACTTTATTCTAACACCTGGGATCAATATGAGAAATATCATATATAACCTCTCTTTTTCTTTAAGAGATCTCTAAACTGCTTCTTGGAAAGGAAAGTGAAACTAGATAGGATATGAGGACATTTCTCATGTTTAAAGTTCTGCAAATTAATATCTTTGAATGGGCGTAAAAGGAATTGTGATTTTGTAGGGCATCTATTTAAAATTATTTGTTTACATTCTTAATTCTTTCTTTCAGGTACTGGAGAGTTGAGTTATGGAAGAATCTTTTTCACACTTTACTCAACTTCCATTCAAATGAGGGAAGTGATGTGCCGGTATTGAAAAACTTGAGAGAGGGATTTGAGGAAAACTTGTGCAGCAATCACCAGCTGGTATCAAAGCTAATCCATCTCCTTTCAAAGCAGAAGGCTTCTCTCTGTTCAGCATAGATTAGCTATTTAGCTACCACTCTGCATATTGCTACTTCCCTACAATTCCCTGCAGTTAATATTTCAATCGTAGTTTAGGTGAAGGAACTGCTCTACCTGCTAACTCTGTTTCATTTGTCTCGTGAATCAGCTTGCTTAATAATTGTAGGTTATTTTATGTAGATGAATTGAATGGCTTTGCTGGGATTAAAGGCTTTGTAGTATTTTTTGTGTATATGAATTGAAATATGTGTGATTTTCTGTTGTGGTGTAGTTTGGTTTTTGTGCCATTTCTAGGCTGTGATGTGAACTCATTCTTGTAAATCCGGATTTAGTATTGTCAGTTTCTGTTGAAAAGCATTTTGCGTACTTACAGGATGTGTAGTTTTACTAATAGTGAAAAACATGTATTGTTTTCTTGTATGCTCAGCAGAGGGGACCTAATTTCAAGTGTTTTTTTGTAATTGTATGAAATGTTTAGCTTTTATGTTAAAGTTAAATTTGTGCCTACCTTGCAAATATAAAATAAGATATTTAGGTTTACCCATTAAAAATGTACTTTCGCCTGTTATGGCAAAAAATGATGAGAGAGACCGAAGCGCTTTGTATCCTCAGGCCGGAAACATTGGGATGGTGACCTATTGTCAATTTAGCCCAATACTAAGAGCTCCCTTTAAAATAGGATAAGTTTTTATTTCGTTGTGCTTCTCTTGGACTCTGGGCTTTCAGCCTTCCACTAATTGCATAATCTTAGGCGACTTGTTACGAGGTATCTTCTTCACCACACAATTTCTTCTGTATTTTTATAATTTTTTTTCCTTCTATTTTGCTGGATAGTGTCGTTTTAATTGACAAATTGCTATAAAGTAAAGCATAAACTCTTTTAGACATTGCTAATGGCCTTCCGATCATAGAAGGCGTCTCCACCATGTTACACCCAAGTGTTGCCCCACATCTACTAGTAGTCGAAATACAACAGTAGTTGCATTACCTGACTATAAAATAGATAAGTGTACAATGTTCGAGTGTTTATGTATTACCAATTGGTGTTTAGTAAACTGGCGAATCTCGTTGTTCCTACTAGATGAGGTGAGACTTTAATATTGGATATATGGTTTAATTAGATGCAAGAAGAGTTAAATTATTGTAAATATTGATGCTTGGATAAATACAATTAAAACAAAAAAGTGTATATGAGGGGTGATTATTAACATATAAGTCGTGAGTAAAACTACTATATTAGTAAAATTTATACTTTTCTTCTTCCTCTTTTTTTTTTTTTTTTTTTACTTTTTTTATATACTAGCATAAAACCCAACCGTTGTGTGGATGCTTTTAAATAAAGTTAATCATATTTGATATACAACTTTTTTTTTTACAAAATAGTTGTATTTAACGTTAATTTTATTAAAAAACAATATATTACACTTAGACATAATTTACATCTAAATCAATTACAAAAGCTCTTAAATTTTTAAATAGAATTAATTCGTTATTTAATAAAAGATAATGTGTAAATTATAATATTTTTTCTGAGTAAGGTTTGTATAATTTGTATTTCTTTTTACAATAAAACTTAATAATAGTTGATGTTTAATTTATTGGATATACAACTTTTTTGGACCTCCTATAAAAATATGGTAAAAAATATAGCAAATAAAATGAAGAGAAAAAATGAGTTTGACTGAAATCTGAACCGTTACTTTTATAAAATCAATCAATCTCAATTATAAATTGAATATAAGTATTTCAATATTTCAAATATTATTAAGTTGTATTTTAAAAAAAGTTATACATTTTACGACCTTACTCAGAAAAAGGAGTCATTATATTTTGTGCATAGTCTTTTATTATATAATAAGTTGGATTTATTTAAAAATTTAAGAGTCTTTGTGATTGATTTAGACATTAATTTTATTTAAGTAAAATATATCATTTAATTATAATAAAATTATTACTAAATACAAATAAAATTGAAATTTGAACCATTACTTTTATAAATTGAATATGGATATTTTGATATTTCCTATTCAAAACGTAATCTCTGCTTTCAAATACGATAATTACACATTATCTAATAACATTAATGGACGCATCCAATATATATGCTCTTTATAATCTTTATAATATAGTATAGATATTTTTGTAACTTTTTCAAAACCAAAAAAACCCTCCCCATATGTAATTAACAGATAATAGAGTCTTTGGGTTACAACTTATCTAGTCGACTACATCAATTATCAATTTATCAGTGGATTATTCCTTTATCACAATAGAACCCAAACTAACATTTTTCAAAACATAAAAATCCTTTAAAAGTTCCAGTCTAGTCCCTATCAATCATTTTTTTCTCTGAATTATCCCTTTATTGCTTTATCACAGTAGATACGTATCCAACATGTAACAACAAATGTAGAAAATATGTAGAAATTTTGCTTTTGAAAATAATGCAACAACATATGTAGAAGAATTAAAAATTATAAAGAAGTGTATAAGGAATTCTATCTATTCTGTACAGAAGAAAAGGAAGGATCTTTTGTTCGTTTTATTTATGATGAATATGATACTGTAACAATAACCTGATTACTGATGCATGCCTAACTGTTCCAGCTGCTACCTGACATGCAGGAAAAGAACATCCAACGAATGCCTTCTATGCTGACTCAATGCATCTGACAAGCTCTCTTTATTACGTATTTCTATACGAATCCAAGACTAAAGGAGAGTATAATTCCCTTGTTTCTCACCTCCCGAAGGACCTCGATAAAAGTAAAAAGGTGAAAATATTAACAATGTTATCCTGCATTGGTTTTCTAAATTTATTCGCACTTCTAAGTTCTAATGGATAGTGTTATCCTTTAGTTGAACTCCCCCAGGCCACTTGTAGGAATTTATTTGATAGGTCTACTTCTATATATATCTAAACCTCCCCTTTTAAAAAGTGATCATTCCAAAAATATTAATGCCTTTCTGTATGAATACGACTTTGTTGGTTTTTGTCAATTTCCTGGTACTTAACTAGATGATATTTGTTTTATGATTGTCGATTATCATAATTTTTCTTCTTGTGAAGAATATGTTTCTTCAAAAATCAAAAGCTTTTAAAAAAACTGGTTATTTTTAGCTTGCTGATCAATTTCATGAGGTCTTATTTGAGTGCTACAAATTCTTGATGTGCAAAACGCCATTCAATCTTGGGGGTGTGGGGATTCAGCAGTTTTATGAAAAATAAACAAACACTATAGGTAAAATTAATCGGAAAGCAAATATGATTTAATTTCTCTAAACGAAAATATAGAGATAAAAAATATTATCAGATTTGGTCCAACACACCCAATTTTAGATGAGGACTATAGTTATTTTTCACCATCAGATAAATTAGAAACTTGTATATATATTGAGAAAGTATATATAATTATTGAGTACTAGTTATTTAGAGACAAATTTAAATATAGAATGAGAAGTATGATTGTATCATGTTGAAACAATTTTGATTAACATATTCTCATCAAATAACTACGGAAATTGTGATGACAAATATTTTTCTAATAAGAGAGGGCAATACAATAAAATTAAGCAGTTTAATGATCACTCATCATTTTTTTTGGGAGTACTGAAGACTGCCCGAAAGACACAACTTCTCAAGCAAATGCAACTGCTCGAGGAACAATATGTATGTATGGCCATCAATACGTATTTCAATATCACAGCTTCTCTGGATTTCAAATTTCTCAGATCCATTATAAAAAGAGTACTGTAGCTCTGGAAGTAATCATAACGAAAGAGACGGATAAAAGCAACAGTTAAAGAGAACTGTAGGGAGCAAATGGCAATAACCTACTGTAAAAGCAAGATCCCAAAGTTGGGTTTAATGTAATTTATAGACTTGAAAATGAAGTACAATGGGAAAGTAAATTGTTTGAGGCAGTGAGTGAATTGGAAATATCAGACATAGAAGTGTATATACAATTAATTACAAGCAAGAAATGTTGAACTACGTACAATAAATTAACTAGTATTATCAAAAAATAGCAAATTGAAAAGAAATACACAAACAACGAAAGCATTGAGACATGAAGTAAATTCCATAAAAAGAAATCTAGCACAGATTTACCATTACAAAAGCCAGAAGCAAAAGAACAATGAAGAAAAGGACCTAAACCTTGACCCTCTATAATTCAAATAATATAGGGTAGCAAGTAGATTAGATAAAACAGGAGTATCCCATTATCCCATATACACAAACAAAAAGATAAAAAAGAAACGAAAAAAATGTGAAGAATTAAACACAACATCTCCACAGCCCATTCTCTTCATCCATTTATATTCTTCATAATTTTATTGCAAAGATGGACTTGAGGAAGAAAGTTACAAGTCGAAATGATCCGAGTCTACTCTCCGTGCAAAGCCCGACTCTCTTTATGCCGCAAAATTATTTCAGAAAAAAACCAATAATTTACGGCACTTGAGGCAACCTATGCAACTGAGACGATCTCTCCGATCCAAACTTTTGTTGGATTACTTATTAGTTTACCCCCAACTAGACCTAGACCCACGACCTCAGATCTTAATAATCATATAGCACTTAATATCAAACAAAAAAAAGCCAAACCACTTATCAAATAGAGAAACAGAGAATTTAAATTAATAAATAACTAGCTAGAAAAGAGTTGCAACCGATGATCCATAGTTCACTGAATCTGACAATCCACCGCCATTAGAGAACACTGGTAAAGTGTTGTTTAACACCTGAACGTGATCAGAACCAATTGGAGACGTAAAATTATCACAAGGAAGTTGCCATTGTACCTTACTTTCTCTCTGCAACTTTGCTTCCTTTGATGCACTGATATTCCCGCAATTGGTCGTGCTGGCAACCGCATTTAACTCCTCAAAATTAGGAAGCTTAAAACTTGACAAGAAAGAGGATCCAAAAATTGGGTACTGATCATCAATTACACCACTTTGTTGCAGAGTTTGGAACTGGTCGGATTGGCCAAGAAATCCAAGGCTGCTAACTTGGGTTTGTAGATCAAATCCACTAGCAGTACCAGTAGACGTTATTATGCCGCCAAATCCAAGATTTCCACCGAGGGAGGAGTTATAGGTAGAATTGTTGTGGAATATATTGTTTAGGGAATTTGAGAGCCAATTGGGTGGGTCTAGCTTGGTAGAGACAGTAGGTGTAGAATTTGATGGTTGCCTCTTTGCGCGTTTATTCTTTCGGCATCCACCTCCAACCGGCACGTTGCGCAAGGTGCCACCACGTGTCCAGTAGCGTTTGCAAGACTTGCAGAAGTGGCGTGGCTGAGCTAAACTGTAATTGTTGTAGTAACAGAACTTGGTATTCGAAGAATCACACCGTGGGCACCGGAGAGGGGTCTGATTAGAATTAGAGGAAGGATCAGGGTTAGGGTTGGAGCTATGAGGAGGGATTGGTGGCATGGATTGGCAGTTGATGGTGTTTGGAATGATGGTTGGAGTGGGGATGAGAAGAGGTTCTCCCATTAGCGCTAGAGGTGAGGTGAAGAAGAGAGGAAGGAGGAAGAAAGAGGTAGGCTTTTAGAGAGAGAAGAGAGAGAAAGAGAAGCGTGGTGGGTGGATAATGTAACCCAGAGGAGAAGGTTCACTGCCAATAGCTACACAACAAAATTGGGCATGCAAATTATTATTGACCTGATGTGGAGAGAGAAGAGAGAGAGAGAGAGAGAGATTGCTCTGTGCTAGTGGTCTAAAGGGCGGACATGTTGTTGGTTGCTACAGAAAAAACAGCGAGAAAATTTTCAGATTTGCACTGAAAAATTAATATTCCAACATCATCAACTAAATAGCAATAAAAAAAAAACTAAATAAGTTGTAACTTGTAACTAATGTTTAGTGGACAGTATACGACGTACATGCCTATTGAATCAAACTATTTGTATTTCAGTCGTACAGTTGTACCAGTATCTTATTTTTCTTTTCTTAAGAAATTTTAAAGAAAGCAATAGTCGTTTTGCTGTCGACTTGGCATATGTTTTTTAACGGGTGGGGATTACTTCACAACGGATTATTTTGTCAATTTTGAAAATAAATCTTTAAATAAATATTAAAAAAATCTTACAAATATGTTTTTCTACTTATAGACTGATGGTAATTTAAATTTCATACAATTTAGTTATCGTTTGATACTCCATTGAGGACCATCAAAATTTTATATAAGTTACAACGGTTATAATTTAATGGTCTTTGATAGATTACCAAACTATAATGGTCTTTGCATGATATTTGAATCACCACCAATCTATAAGTAGAAGAACATATTAATAAGTTTTTTTTCTATTTTTAAGATTTTTTCGTATTTATTTGAAAGAGAAAATCTTTATTTCCCCGATATTTCATCCCCCACTCCCGTCCCCCATGCTATCGATATCATTCTCTAGTATTGTTCTCCAGTCCTCGTCTCCAATATTGTTCTCCATGCTATTCAATCATTCTCTAGTATTGTTCTCCAGTCCTGTCCCACATTGCTCGCCTCGTCCTCATCAGATTTACTCTCGGGAGACGCACCACTACCCACTGGAGCGATTAGGTCTTTCTCGTTGGAGTCGACGTCAGAGAGGAAGGTGGCAATTCTCGATGCCCTAGTGGTATCAAAGTCGGCTCCTTCCACTCTGTACGCTTCTCCCCTCTTTGAACCCCTCTTGGACTTCTCTGCCTCTTTCCATAGCGCTCTTTAGTATCCTTTCCGGCCGCTTTCGATGCTCTTTCGAATGATTGCTGGATTAAGAGGGAACTGAGCGATGGTGGACTTCACCGGCTCCTTAACTCCTCTCCTTTGTTTTTCACAACTCGATTCGATACTGGTATTTGATTTCTCCCTTTCTTTTTACGTTATGGCCTTGTGTGTCATTTCGTTGTTGCTCAGGTTGAGCCAGACTTTTTTCTTCTTGTTTATCTCTGTACCAAAGGTTTCAAGAACCGCTGATTGTTTATTGATAAAATAAATATCAATTTTATTCTTTGTTGCATTTCTTAATTTTTTAACCTCACTATTGTGGCTTGGAGTGACTATCCTTTCTTTAAAAACTGGTACGATGAATATTCATATTAGAAAATCACTTTAGATTTATTTACAATGATGTTAATATTTGTTATAAATGTCTTTTCAGTTATCTTTTTCATTCTTTCCATAGCCCACATAGTATAAACTAAACTATTGGTTGGTACTTAATCGATTTCACTTGATTTCAATGTGAATAAAAATTTAAGATCCTATGCTCTTAGCTTACTGATGCCAAATTTATGAGAAAATATAGGTGATTGGGACATGAGAAGATCATCACTATCGGTTGAATGATCCGGTGGAATTTACATTTGGAATGTCCCATAATATGCTTCTAGATTTCTTAATTGAACTTACTGATATTCCTTGGTAAAACGAAAATGTCATATCAATAATTGTTGAAACTTTATTTGGATTGTAGTTATTCTGCTCGGTTATGTGTTTCATTCATAACGGTTTCATAAATGTAAGAACTAATTTGTTTATCTATCTCTTTGACTAACTTGAAAACATAAAAAAGACTAAATACTGAGATATTTAGAGAAACTAAACTTCTAGTGAGGAATTGTATTTCTGGCTTTAGAATTAAAGGAGTTGTTCCTATAGTTGTATCATGAGATATATGACAAATATGGATACTAATGAACCAACAAAAAAAAACCAATTGCACCAAATGATAACTATTTTTTTTTATTTGTATTGATGTAGTCTATAATTGATATAAACATCTGAATCATATAATTTATATAATTTTGCATTGTGTATATGTGCCTTTGATATATGATTTGTATATTCCAAAACAGGTCTAGTAGATTGAGGCAGAGTGGCACATGCTACAAAAGATAGGTCGTTGGAGGCTTGGATGCTAGAGACAAGGCATCATCTTCATTGCATATATGATGCACAATGAAAGATATAGATTTGTCAGAATAGCAATATAGCATATAAAAGAATCCAAGCATACAAATTGATTAAAATAGAGGTTACAGGTATGCATAAGGTGATGATGACATTGAAAATCCAACCATACTGCACAAACAATAAAATTCAATAATTCTTTCAGATTATTGTTCACTGGTAGAGGTGCCTAAAGAAAGATGACCAAGTTATCACTCTAGTAATGAAGTAGCAACCATGATGAAGGAGATCAGAGAAGTCCTACATCAGGTACTGTCACCAGAAGAGTGTTAATGGAACCATACCGCTTGGCCAACCTTGTCAAGAGGATAGACTATTCATTTATCATGTATGAGCAGGAAATCCTTAATGGCATGTACCGATCTACATTTGATTTTTCAGAAGAGGAATAGCCTGAACGATAGTGCCTTATAATATTTGAAAGGATAAGGGTGTTCTTTGTAATTTTGGGGTCGTGCGCAAGTATAGAGCGCCCAGTAAAACATCTCACTAGCAGGGTTGATTATTGATTAGTTTGTGGATAAAGGTAGGAGTAACTCTAGATCATATTTTAATATTTTTTTTTGTGTGTGTGTGTGTTTAATTAATGATCTTTACGTATTACTTTATATGTAAAATCGCTTCTATAAACACTACATATGAAATATAAGTACCTGATTTTAAATATAAACACTTTCTTTTTCATCTTCTAAGATATATAAACACTTAAAATTAGAATATAAACACGTGAGATTGAAATAAAACACCTATTTTTAAAATATGAGTAATTTAAAACAAGCTAAATATTATAAGCAGTATAAACACTTAAATAATAATATAAATACATCAAGCTTAAAGATAATAATTAGTAAACATATAGAAGATATAAACATCAGATTGAAAAATATAAATACTAACAAAATAATTATGAATACATGAGCTCTCAAGCAGTCGTTAGTAAAAATGTAAAGATATAACCACTCAATTGAAAAAAATATAAATACCAGTAGAAGAATTATGAATATATGACTTTGTGACTTAAATCTATATATCTGACATTAAGATATAAACACTCGTGATAGAAATCTAGCCACATTGATTGAATAATATTTTGTCGTATGGTATGAGTACTTGAAATCTGAATATAATAACCACTTGTTGGAATATAAACACATGTGACGTTAATTTAATTATAGATTTGTATTATACTATCATGTCATAATGTGTACTAGAAACACTGAAAATTTAAATAAAATAACATCTCATTCAAATATAATTATTTGAAATTTGAAATCTTATGTACTCACAAGTTACATGTTGCTTTCAAAGATGCTAGCTTCGAAAGGCGCTAGATACTAAGCATATTTACTAACATTGTGATCTATTCGTGTAGAGTGTACTTTGTTTCTTTTTGTTTTTTGCTTTAGTTGACCGGTCAAATTATCTAATTTAAGTAATTTTGTTAAGGGGGACGTCGGTGGGGGATTGGATTAGGGGTACTAGTAGTAGTACCCTATTTGAAAATTCATTGTCAAAATTGTCAAGATAACCATTATCAAGTGATCCCTTCTTTTTTTTTAACACATCAAATAATTTCTAATGAAGTGATTTATGTGGTTATGTCGGTTTAAAAAATAAATCCAACTGGGTGAAGTAACGAAGCAGCATTTCAGATTGCAAAATTTATTGTAACTAAAAATTCTGCAAATTAACTTCTTTTTCTAATTGGCGGAGAATGTGTATGCGTAGACTCATTTATCATGATAGTAGCATGAAAGATAGTAACGTGAAAATATACAACAACAACAAAGCCTTTAATCTCAAATAAATTGGGGTAGACTATAGTAACGTGAAAATATAATTAAATATAATTCAGATATAATTTAAAATGAACTTAACTAATATGTTTGATGGTGTACTTACGCGACGCGCTAATTCAGTAAATTGTACTAGTATCGGAGGCTATGTGTGGGATGCAACTCAATCGGTAAATGTTGATGTCGGTACATTCTTTCTTCAGAAAGACTAAAAGGTGAAATAAACTAATTGACTGATTTCTCGATATGTCCGATATATATTTCCTGTTATTCCTAAATATGCTTTAAAGATTGCATTAGTTAAAACTGTATATGGCAAAAAAAAATTACCAACTCAGATACGCAACTATATATTAGCAAAGAAAGACTAAATTAATAGCTTTCGTATGACCCAATCTTGCTGTGCGGATATATTAGGAATGTTTTAATAGAGAATTAGATTTTTTTTTATATATATATTTCTATACACAGCTTGTAAGTTTCTGCAGCTTTTTTTTTGCTTTATTACCGAATGCATAGAGCTGCATATATCGTATTTAATGCGGTCAAATCGATATCCGAGTAGGATCCAACCATTCAGTTATCATGAATCATTTTCTGTTTCCTCTGGTAGCTTGTCCATTGAGCCACACCAGCCTTGAATCAGTTATACAGTAAAATAAGTTGGGGATGGTAAGACAATATGACCCACATTTTTTTTCTTGGTGCTGCACTTATTGTACAAATTCTCAGGAACTTCATGGATTCTATTATGAGGAAACTTTTTTTTCCTTTTTTTCTGAACAAAGTGTCTTCTAAGGACTACGGCTTCTTAAAAAGTGTCAGCTATATATCCATTAATTAGTTTAAAAAGTGTGAACATGCATGCATGTTTTGTTGAAGCCAAGTCCAAAAAGAAAAAAAAAGATAATAATGAACGCTAATCAATATTTTTAGAGGTTGATTAATTGTGAACTAACCATAATTAATTTAAGGAACTCACAATGAAAATAACTAACGGTGAGAATTGCTAGTGTTTGTTAGCTATATGCAAGAAAAGTCCATAACATCAACCGCTCAAACTAATTGAAATTTGACCTGTAAAAAAAGGAGAGATGATGTGTGCAGCATTAATTTATGATTTGCCAACAACTGGACTAAAATTTTTGCTCAATAAAACTACACTAATGGATTTAAAGAATCAGAACAAGGATGGAAAATTATACAAACTACCAAAAGATGACGTAGTACAGTACGTGTATGACTAAAATTCTCTAAATATGGCGAATATACTTGAAGAATATCACATATATTGAGTGATTTCATTATTTTTTCACTGAAGTTATCTGTCTTTAAAATTACAAGAAAAAACATCTACAGTTCACCTCAGCTTAATTAATGTTGACGTACGCGATCCTCCAAAGCTTTAGCTTATTTTATTATAATCAACCGTATGGCTGGAGAGAAGAACCAAGTTCTTGACCCTCATGATTTACGTAAGTATAATGAGGTTATAAAATTAATTATATCAGAGCGGTTCATCGGGTTACGTGCTAAAAAACATAGCATGTGTAAAATGATATATTTAGAATGAAAAAAATTCTGTAAAATAACTTTTCTAACATATTTTTTTGAACATAAATATATATTTTTCAAAATACTAAATTTTTTAATGATAAATATTATTTATAATCCATTCAGAAAGAATATACGAAGAGTTATATTGCTTTACTATTTAAATTGTATCTTAGAGGTATTATATCATCATTTTAAATGGAGAAAGAAAAAAATAATATGAGCCATTTCATTAAGATAAATGAGGAGAAAGAAACAAATTTAATGATGAAAATATGGATGATGTAACGTAGCTAAAAATATTAAAAAAAAAATCTAAACCTCTTTCTGGATATAAAATTTGTATTGGATTTACCGATTTGGTAGGGCTATCAATGATATCTTTTTGGTCATTTACCCGATTAGACGGGTATTGGTGATGTTTTATTTTTGTTAAGTTATCATATATATATAAGAAATTTTTTTTGTTAACATATCGGGTATGAGTATAGATAAGAATTATTTCTTACCCGTTATCTATTTCATTGCTAATTGTATTACAATCTTCATTACTAATCATATTATAATTTCATTACTAATTATATTATAATATTTTTCATTGTTATATTGTATTATAATTTTTTCATTTTGAAAGTTATGTGGCCATTTTTTGACCCGCATCATACCCGATTAGATGGCTATAGATAAGATTTTATTTTACTTAAGTTATCGGAGATGAGTATGAGTAAAAAAAATTCATGAACTTATCGAGTATTTAAATATAAATATGAATAAGAGGTTTTCATTACCTTACCTAGTCATTGACAGCCCTACCATTGGTCTATCTATAATTTGTTTCAATCATTTAATATTTTAAATTCCACCGAATATGTTTCAATCTATTCAACCGGTCATTTAGAATACAAATATGTATGATCGGAACGTGGCAATTAGTCAATAAAATTATAGGAAAATTTACAGTGCAATTTTATTTCGACCAGTTATATTCATTGATTTATTATTCATTCAAAAACAGATTAAATCAATATTTAATTTTCCCCGTTGATCTCACCGTTAAACTCGCATCAATTCTTAACAAATTAAATAAAAATACAATTGTAATGTTACCTTGAAATAAAAAATCCTTAACATCATAAATTCATAATTAATAGTCGAGATATAAATCGCTTGTGAATAGCACAACCGTCCATAGTTTTTTATATACTAGTAGTCTAGTATATAATAATTAAAAATAAGAGGGAACGACTGAAGCCGCGTTTGAGAGAGAGCATGAAAGAGATGGCTTGGCACAATAGCACCTAGTGTTAGTTCCTTCTCTTGAGAGAGAAAGGGATAGTTCTGAGTTCTGACTAAGACGATGGAGAGAGATGGACGTGTGTGTGCGTAAGCTTGAGAGCTACTGTGGAAATTGATGGAAGGCCGATTGGATTGGTACCAGACAAGTCAAGAATATATCTCTACCCCGATTGAAATTGATGGAAGGCCGATTGGATTAGTACCTAGTGTTAGTGCTCTATGATTATATGCGTGTGTGTTTGGTTTGGAATATATTTGGTTGGTTTCGTACTGTTTGTTCATTGTCATTTAGCTCGGTAAAGTGAGATTCTTGCTTTGACTGATCTGGTCGTCCTTTCGAAATTATTCTTAAATGACAAACAGAGTAATGCATATAATTAATTAGGGGAGGATCCTTGGCAATCCTTAGCAATGGTTATTTTGACAATTTTGATAATAAGTTTTTTTTTTATAAAATCGAAATAATTCTTAAAAATAAAAAAAATTATAAATATATTTTATACTTATAGATTAATAATGCTTCAAATTTTATATAAATTTGATAGTCCACCAAAGACTGTTAAATTGAAACCGTTACAATTTATATAAAATATTGATATTTTTTGATGAACTACTAAACAGTAATTAAATTACATAAAAATTAAAATATTATCACCTATAAATAGAGAAATATATCTATAAACTTTATTCTATTTTTAAGATTTTTTTATTTTTTTACAATTTGTTGTGAAAATTGTCAAAATATGCCATTGTCAGAAATCCCTCCCCAATTAATTAAGTGATAGTTTGGTAATTTCTAGTACGTAGATTTTCTTGGATTCTTTTGCACGATACGCGCCTATTTTTTTTTTGTGCCTTAAAAACCGGATTTCTACCAGGCAGTAACACTTTCACAAGTGGCTGTAGAATCATAGTTTTTTGTTTGTCGGTCAAAAAATATTTCAAGAATATTACTTTTGATCGCGTATGTCAACAATATGTAACTGGTTGCTATTAAAAAAGATGAAATCTATACCACTAAATTTCAATATGATAAAACATTCAAATGATATATGGCTAATTAAGTGTCAAAAGGTAATTAAGTCCATTTTAGATAAAATAATATATACAGAATCAACGCATTTTTCTTCCTCATTTCTATGAAAGTTTGGAGTTGATGAATTGAACCTCTTCCTCAGTACAAGTCAGAGGATGTCGTACCACATCTGAACTTAAATTTACACCATATAACCAATTAAACAGTCTGTATGGTGCCAAGTCAACACTACTTAACACCGAGTGTACGAGTCGTCACATGATAAAATCGCACAGCAACCTGTATTAGTGGCATGTCAGAAGTTGTCTAGCAAATTATATCGTGTTAATCTCTTTATGTGAGGAGGACAATGCAGACACCCTGGAATTAAGAAGAAATTGCTAGCAATCGGTGAGACATCTTTGTCCTTGGTCCGTGCATCAATTAGTTCAAATATATTGCGCTCTTTAATTAGCATTTCAATCATAGTGTAAATTATGTGTCAAATTACATTTATATATATGAATTTATAACACTTGATGAAATTGTATTGGACTCGTTTAGTTTTGTGTTTGACTGTTTATATTTATAACTTTCTCTAATTATGGCACAAGTGTGACATGACACAATCGCAAGATGCAATTTCTCTATTTCTTTTTGCACGAGTTGCTTGATGTCTTCTTTTTTAGCAGAGATGATATGCAAAGTTATTTAATCTATCTTCTTTGCACGTACTTAATTTTAAACTTACTACTTCACATCTTTGCGAATGATAATTAATTAATGCATTAATTAGTGAGTAAGTCATATATGATTTTTTTTATTTTTTAAGAAAATGTGAAATTATTTTCTCAATAGCTAGTACGATCAATTTTTTTACACCATGAATGGGAGATCAATATGGTCTACGATACCGTAAAAGTTATAGTGGACAGTTCAAAAGAGACAAGGGAAATGGTCAGATAATCAGATTAACAGTACAACTGATAACTTCAAATTTATAGAACCTCTATTGATTTTAAAATACAGATAACATTTTACCTCTGTAGTATCACATGATGTGGATTCTTGAATGGGACGGAGAAAATATTTCGGTCCCCTTCCAAAACCCAAGGATAAGAACTTTTTTTGTATCTTTATTTCCTTGGGAGCTTTGCTTCCTAATTAAGGATTGTCTGAGAGAGTGAAAGAACTGGAATCCTTTTTCCCTATCACGTGAGTGTTTTGGAAAAGGATCACAAAATATCTCGATCTCTGCATGAAAAAACTAAAGCACTCATGATACTAGTTTTAAAAAAAAAAAAAAAATGTTTCAAAAAGAAATTCTGATTTTTTTTACTCAATTTATTTTTTTCAAGTAAGTAGGACAAATCTAGTTTAATATTTTTTTAAATAAAAAGATAACAAGCTAGAGAGTGGAGGGATATAACATGAATCAATCTCCATGATGCTCTAGACTCAATTTGATTCGATTGGATGACTCTTTATTTAATCCAATAGATTATTATGGTACCATAATAAATTATGGGTGTGTTTGGATAAAAAATAGCATTATTTTTGGAGCAGCTTGTTATTCTTGGGTAAGATATAATCCAAATATCAATTAGCCCATTGAGAATAGTACATATTAGTGCTATTTTGCTAGTGAAGGGATACCTGATAAAGTGACAATAGATCTTCAAATAAATATGAAAAAAATTTTAAAAATAAAAAAAAAATTTATAGATATGTTCTTCTACTTATAGATTGATAGTGATTAACGTTTTATATAATTTTATTATTGTTTGCTAGTTCATCAAAATATTATGCACTTTATAACTGTTTTAATTTAACAATTTTTAGTGGATTATTAAATGATAATAAAATTATATGAAATTTAAATCACTGTCAATCTACAAGTAGAAGAACATATCAATAAGGTGTTTTCTATTTTTTAATTTTTTTTCATATTTATTTAAAGATTCATTATCAAGATTGTCAAAATAACCATTGTTCATCTATTCCCATTTTGCTAGCCCATCCGATAGTTGATTTAGGGGTTAGAGAAAAAGATGAGGAGAGAAAATAATTAAAATATATATATCACCTCGTTTTTTATTTATCTTCCCCTATATTCATCTTGCCGTAAACAATTTTTTCAAGCAATAAATAAAATATTAAAATAAATATATTTATATTGAACATACTAGTGAAAAATGATAAAAAACAAAATGATAATAAATAAGTAAATAAATAGAAATAATGAATCATAATAATAATAATAATAATAATAATAATAATAATAATTAGTATTAAAAAATAATAACTAATAATATTATAAAGTAATATTAATAAATAAATAATAATAATAAGTAGTAATAAGAAATAATAATGTCGAGTAATAATAAATAATACTCATTAATATTAAATAAAATAATAATTAATAATAGTATAAAATAATATTAAATATAGTACTAATTAATAATACAAAATATGAATTCTTATATTAAATAAAATAATAAATAATGAATAAGTTGATATGATAATAATAGTCATTAATATTAAACAAAAAACATTATTTTATTTATTTCTTCAATCACTATTCTTATGTTACCATTCAAATAATATTTTACTAATCCAAAATAATAAAACCAATACTCTTTTTATATATTTTGAGTCATGACTAACTCATACTATTTTCAGCTACTAACATACCGTATAAGAAGGTAGAATAGCTTATGGAAAATAAAGTAAACAGCCCAATATATACAAGACCACATTTTAGCTAGTCAGTAATGATTGACAATAAGCCGAAACAAACACTATACTTAGCTCTTGACTTTTTATTTGCCCAAGAAACAGCATCATTGCTTGAAAAATAAAATAAAATGCTAGCTAGAAACCTCGTAGTTTGAAACATCCCCCCTGCCAAGAAATTTCGAATCAACACGTACGTCTAGATATATGGATAGGCCGCGCACAAGAAATGCTATGCTGCTAGCTATGATCGTAATCATCATCATGTTATGTATCTGATAATGAGAAGGGATGGCTTGATAATTTTCACAATAAATTTTTAAATAAATATTAAAAAATTAAAAATATTTTTTTATGGATATGTTATTTTATAGATTGATGGTGAATTAAATTTTATGTAACTTGATTATTGTTTAATAGTCCATCAAAAATCACTAAATTATAGCCGTTATAAATTGTATAAAATTTTGATGGTTCTTGATGGAGTATCAAACGATAATAAAATCATTCCATCAATGTACAAGTAGAAGAACATATTCATATGATTTTTTTTTCTATTTTTAAAATTTTTTTAGTATTTATTTGAAAATGAATTATCAAAATTATCAAAATAACTCATTCTCAAGTGATCCCACCCCTTAATTATTTTAGGACAATAATTAAGTGTACTAAACTAATAATAGAGAGAGTGAGGAATCCCGAGAAGGGACGGACAGGATTGTGGTGAGGTACATATACATGTCAAAAATGCTTTTGTTGTGCTTCCATAGGCTGGAAGAATCATCTTAGACTCTCGCAATCTTCCGTGGCAACACATCCAGTGCGAATTTGTAGCGAGTCTAATTTATTAATTCAAAGATCTATATGGAATATTGTGGGTTACTAGCAAATTCACTATGTCATTTTGTGAGAAATGTTATGGAATTTAGTAAGCCGCTGAATTTACAAGGACTCGCTCGATTTCTTAATTTTGGATATCGTATGTGGTTACAACAGTGTACTCATTCAAAACTTTGGGATTAAAAATTCAAGTGGAAGTCAATTGTTCATCTGACTTTTCTGTATTCATAATTGTGCATGCCACAACACTAATTTTATCAGTGCTAGCGAAGTTCAAAAATGAATGGACCTAAAGACGTATATGTATTATTCCAATTATAAATTTACATGAATTGATAATGTTTTTTTTTTAATAGAAGATAATTAAATGGATGTTGTAATTAACATTTTCTTTTGCAAATTGTAATTAATTAAAAAAAATAATACTTTTCTTTGCCATGTTCCTTTCTTTTCAATGATTAGTTACTAATTAGACAATTTAAACAACCAATATATATAACAATTTTAAGCTGATTCCCAGTCAAATACAGTATACACAATGCTAATTTTAACTCGGTAGACAGAACACAACGGAGCAAGAACTAGGGATGATGCATGCAGCAGCGGGATGCAGTGGGAAAGGTAGGGTTGGAGGGGCAATGTCTGGATCAATAGACAGATGGATGGATAGATATTAGATAGAGATGGAATCATATGGAGATAGAAAAATAAATAAATAAAATCAAGGAAGAGAGAAATTCTCTGCTGGAAAGCGACAGAACCAGGCCATGTGCAACCCTCATAGCGCTCTCTCTCTCTCTCTCTCTCTCTCTCTCTGGACACTCAAACTGTGCATGGTGGGCTCGGTGTCTCTCTTAGTTCAGAGTTCAGACCCTAGATGGAGAGAGCATGGAGATCAGATGAGAGTAGATGGGCATGCGCACATACATGGTGGCACTGGAAAACCGTTGGGTTAGCAACAGACCTGTCCCAATATTTCACTGCCACTTGCACACTCTGACCAGTGACCAGAGCTGCTTGGATACTGTCCTGTAGGACACTCCCCCCATGTGATGATGTGATCGCCATTTGCCAGCCCCCACCCCATTTTTTTTCTCCCCTCTCTATACAATGTTCCTACTGATTTTATATGATGCACTTTGTTTGGATCAGATTACACTGGGTCTGGGAGAAGTGATTATACATTCATCAATTTGGATTTTAGAGCTTTTCCCGTCAATTGTGGAGATTAGTTTAAGTTATAAAAACATCCATATATTTTTCAGTTGTAATTCTAGATATATATAATTTTCCCGTCAATTGTTCTCCTATAAAAGAAAGAAATGAGCTGGTAAATTAAATCATTTCTAAAAAAAATGTTAGGTATTTTTTCAATTGCTCAAATATTTGACTGTCCTAAAATACTACTACTATCTCAATAGTACTATTGTCAGAATATAATAAAGCTGAAATTAATTACTCACCGAATTTAAAAAGATGAAACAAAGAATTAACGTAAATGAAGTAAGCAAATTTGGGTTGACTCGATGGAAGGTCACTCAATTTTAGTCTATATCAAATTTCGTACAAAATTGTTTTTATCCGTTTGGAATCATAACATTTTTTTTCCAAAATATTGGATTAGTGTGTACATTAAAGAATCAAATTACATGGATTTTTTTTTTCAAAATTATGAATCTACTATAATGGTCGAACAAACTAAATAACATATCATGATAATTTTAGAAAAAAATGTCATGAATATTTACATAATTTCAGATATAACTTTTACAACACCATGAAGGAAACGAAATAGACAAATCTTCTACAACTACTACAAATCAAAACATTTTTATCTTGTTATTTTTTTAGTGGAGTATATTTTTTTTTCAAAAAACAAAAAAATCACAACAATTTCTCATTCACATGACAGACAAAGAATGAAATCAAGAGCTAACTATCTTAAAATAAATTAAAAAAAAGTAATTTGTAAGAACATCTGTATTGGTGTCGATTGTCAAAATTAAAATTTCATGTCACATCATCAAATTGACAATTTATTTTAAGAGTGACATTCCTGAATATAATGAAATTATTAAAATGACACTTTCGTAATTAATTTTCTGCATATTCGTTGATGTGACTTGTCAAATAGACTATCAAATTTAGATAATTATCTAATTTTATCTAATCTCTGCATCTCTAAAATTCAAATGATAATTATCAAATCAGATTTAATAATTAATTTAATAATGAAATACGGATGCTCTAACTCGTCGTAATTTGAAACCATACATTCAATGTGAGAAATTGCTCAGCGCGAAGCATCCAAGCTAGCGTCATAGATTCTGAAATGCATCATAACTTAAGCAAGCACTAAAATATATAGATAAAAAAGTATTGTTACTTATTAGAGAATAAAAACAGAGATTTTGTAGCGGCCCGAGAAATACTCCAACAAACCCACAATTATTCCCCCACTCAAATCTAATTATGCTCCCAGCTCAAAATCACATGCGAGCAAGAGAGAGAGAGTCACGACAAAATAATATTTATTATGTCCTAGGAGAGGGAGCGCACCTTGAGTTTCGTGCACATATATTTTAATAACACTTGCAGCTTGAAGCATTGTAGCTATATCTAAATACTCCAATAAGGCTATAAGCCTATAACAATAAGCAACAGTAATTGATAACCACTCTTAATTAAGAGAACCTTGTACCACCCAATTTGTCTTGTACAGATGAGTAGGCTTTGAGGTTGAATAATTACAGTTTCTTTTTTACTTTACTTAGTTTATTTGACAATATTTTATATAGAAAAATATGGGCTGAAGTTTATGAAAATAAAAATAATAAACTATTAATTTTTATTAGTTGTTGCACCAATAGAAACAACAATTCTCCCTGAAATTACACAGAAAACTTTATTTTCTCTGAGAAAATTTTTGTTGATCAGTGGTCCAGCCTTTTTTTTTTTTTGCATAATTGGTCCCGCTACAATTAATCCTATTTGTGGAAATTATGCAATGTCAAAACATGGTTTTGTCTGAGAACAGGAAATAAAATAAAACTTATGTAGCACGCAAAATATGTCCTTATAAGCTTGAGTTGGCCAGATCAGAGATATATATTTTTTTTCTAAAAGTGGGACTAATTAGAAAAAAATATTCTCACTGTCTGAATACTACTATTTTTTTATGGTTAATGAGGTTTTGAATTGAGGGACAGATTTGTGTCCTTGAAAACTTTTTTTTTAGAAAAAGTATCCTTGAAAACTTGATTTGTGTTCAGACTATTGTCATATTGAAATAATTCTCTGATTGTGTTCATACTATTTATAATCTGATCCATTGGTAATTTCAATACTAACAGAAGACATTTATGTGATCGCAGTTATGACAAAGGATAAATTTGACCTTTCTAATTAGCTAGGTGCTCAAGTAATTAATTATGTGCTAATTATTGTACTTACTTTTCTTACAGTTCTTTGTCATTATGATAGAAACATTTTTGAAAAAGGGCTTTCCTTGCTAATTTGTTGGTTTGATCAAATTTAAGCACGTGTTTTATTTTACAGTAAACAGTTTTTCTTGAGTACCACTAAACAATTTAATCAAATTAAGCTAGTAGAAGAGATTGCCCCACTTAGTGCATGTATTTAGGTCGCCACCTTCACCTTCCTTTGACAAGGAGTCCCAATGTCCCATTCCTTTGTAAATAGTTTGTATTTAAAATTTTGTTTGTAACTTTTTTTTTATTTTTCGTAGAATCTCGTTATTAAAATTTCAAAATAATCATTGCTAAGCTAGTATTTCCTCCCCTATATAAGTTATATACGTGATCAAAATAAGAGTCGATCGGTTCCTCTGGTGATATAAATACCAATAAATTTTCGAAAATGGCAGAAAAAAAAGGTCTGGCCAGAGTAAAAATCTTTGATCAGCCCCTAACCCGAGTTAAAATTCGGACAACCAGGCCCTCAACACAAAAGACCACACCAAAATCTGCAAAAAAAAAATGGACCAAATTAGAAATCTGGACCAGTCCTTGCACGAGTTTTTGACTCGGACCATTGTATTAATCAAAATGTGAAAATTTTATTTTTTTTTTTTTTTTTTTTTAAAAAAAAGAAAAAATTTTGCACACGTTAATTTGGAGAGATTTATCATTTCTATATATTTCTTTCAGAAACAAAGAAAGACAAACCAACCATAGAATCTCTCTCACCTGAAATCAATAAAAAAGAAAATCTCTCACACCCACCGTGTACCACATCCAGTGCACACAGGCAATTATTCATCTCCAAATTCATATATTTGATTTGACTATTCCTTATTTCCTTATTTATGATCCAATAGAGTAGCTACAGCCTGCTCCAATACCTGCTCCAAGAGAGAATTCTATTCTGTTATTCAGTCCAATCCAAAGATAATCTGTGGCTATGATCTAAAGGCCCATGACTGTACAGGAGACCACACACAAATATATATCCACTTTAGAATTAATTAACTAAAAGATATTTATTTTCCATATTGAAAGGACGTTCGGAGTACAACTCATGAAAAACATATGAAAAAAACAACAGATAGCAGTTGATAATTGGAAGAGAGAGAAAAACAAGAAAACACTAAATAAACGGACGTCTGATATATGTTCATACGGTGTCTCTTATTTTGTTCCTTCATTTCATTCATTTTTACTAATGCACAGGGGATCCATTTATTAACGGTAGTTGGTTTATGTGGGAGGCATTAGGTCGGAGGCAAAATATATTTTTCACCAGGGTCTATTGAACCTCCAGAAATAGAACCAACTGAGATGAAACCCTGGTACAGGTAAGATTCCTAAATTTACTGTGCTAAGAGCCTGATACGATAAACCATTCCTCATCCAAATAAATCGACCGGTATCTTTCTCAGTCTGCATTATATATCCCATGCATGGTTGGTATATACGCCTTTTAGTAATGTGATGTAATAACCATTCGCTTCACTGAGAACCTTTCTGTACCTGTAACTGTCGAGACGTATCTATATGTATATATATATATATATAGCCAAGTTGAATGCATCTGCTTCTGATTTTAAGTGTGTGGTGCCACCTGCCATGTCGGTACTCGGTATGCATTCCACAAAGCTATTTCATTTCAGAATTCAGAATTGCTTCGATAAGCACCTCACAATTCATCATTTTGCATGGTCCACTGGATTATCTTCCTGTACAGAGGCTGTCGCTGTGTTTTTTTTTTTCTTTTCAAACGCTTATGATCTAGTGATTGAAATATTTGCAGCTTTTTAATCAAGCTTCAATATATACTTGGTATCTGAATGGTCAAATCAGATGATTATTTTCTCTGGAGGAATTTATAGCTATTAAATTATTGATAAATCATTTGACCTAACGTCATTCAAACAATTCACTCACACTTTTTTTTTTTTTTTTTTGCGTCTGACGCTTTTTATGTCTGACAATGTGAAAGTTTGAACGTAGACGAGCATCACCCAAATGATTTATTTGGTTTTGTCGAAATTTGGAAGTTCTGCGAATCGTAGTGTTTTGTTGGCACATAATATTTAATATTTGAAAACTTAATCGTGGGCAAAGATTCTGCGAATCAATCACCTTAGTTATAAAAATTTTGTTATCCTATTGGATTAACAATTAACTAATATCCTGTCTAAATCTACTTTATTGTCCGATTTTGATTAAACTAAAAAAATGTTAGAAAATATTTAGAGCTTGAGCATGATTCAAAAGTTTAAGTTATTTAGAATATGATAATCCAATAGGATATCTTCAAGTCGAAATTAACTCAATTAAACCACGAGGTAAATTAGAGCTAGAAGCAGAGTTCTGCAGGTTTTAATTTAATTTCCAGCATGGTACAGACTAGAGACTACGGACCAGTCAAAATACACAGAGAGTCTGGTCCACATATATAAATTTCATCATATACTGTTTCATTTTATTTATCTACTTTATCTGCTATATATGGACTGATATCCTTGTCCATTGCAACTTATTAATTGCTGATCCTGGATACAGCCTACAGTGGAATTTCTGTTTTCTGTCATCTTTTTTTTTTTGGTTCTAACTTTCAATCATATGCGTGCCAATTATTGTCATTGTTCATGTGATGAGAAGAACTTTTCTTTACAACAATATATGGAAATAACTTGATTCGTTGAATCAATATATGAAATGTCTTTTCATGCAGGCTTGTCTATAAATTTCGTTGTTCACTGAATTCATCATCAGATTAATAAATCACTATTTTTCCGATGATTGCACAGAGCATAAAATGCATCATCATTTTAATTGCAATATAACGTACTAACTGAGTGAAATACTGTAGTAGAAATAGGATAATAAAATAGGAAGTGAAAACAATGAACTACATGTTATTATAGGGGAGGGATCTCTTGACAGTGGGTTATTTTTACAATCTTAACAATAAACTTCTATAAAAATATGAAATTTCTTAAAAATAAAAAAATATTTATAGATATGTTATTCTACTTATAAAATTGATAGTGTTTCTAATTTCATGCAATTTCATTATCATTTTATTGTCCATCGAATTCGTTAAATTAGAATCATTGTAAATTACATAAAGTCTTGATGATCATTGATGAACTATTAAATAATAATGAAATTATATGAAATTTAAAAAAACTATTAACTTATAAGTAGAAGAACATATGTATTTGTCAAAATAATCCATTGTCAAGGGATCCCTCCTCTATATTATATTATCACAAGTTAAAGTTCTATGTTTGAGAGAACCAGCCTTTGATCTAGTGGTAAAAGGCAACACCTTCTGTGTGGGAGGTCGTGGATTCGAAACCCGGATTGAGGGTTTTATGGACAATTATGAAATTTGAGAGCTCGATTCTCATCTTTCCAATAAAAAAAAGTTCTATGTTTGATGTACCTTAGTTGCACCTATATTTTGATAGTTGATCACTAGACTAACCCGTTTTACATATATTTTGTGTTATTTTGTTATATTTTGCTCCTAGTTCGGGATTAGGCCTGCATACGAGCCGAGTTTGAATGAGTCAAGGCTAACTCGAACTCAGCTCATGACATAACGAGTCGAGTCGAGTCGAGCTATATGCATCACTATCGAGTTGAAAACCTAGCTCGAACTCAACTCGAACTGGCTCATGACTTGTGAAAATAGCTCATTTCACATAAAATCAGATAAAATTTTTACTAGCAAACTGAATTACTAGATTACTGAAATATAAACTGAATTGCAGGAAAAACTCAAGAGGCTCAAGGGACTACTACTTGCAAGTCTTGCGAACTTTTTTTTTATATACCCTATGTTAACGAGCTACCGACTCGAGTTTCTAGAGAGTCATACTAAACTCGAACTCAGCTCAAAATCTATCGAGCCAAAATAGCTCGAGTCATATTAGCTCGAGTCAAAATGACTCGAGCTTGAGTCGAGTTCGAGCTGAGCTTCGAGCTCGAGCTTTTCTGTGCAGCCCTATTCGAGATACTTGTTTTCAGGTTTCTTTGAGCTTTTTCTATACTTGGAGGCACTCGAGATATCATACAGGACATTTTGGGCACTAGCGTTGAGCATGCGGACCACACACAAGCAAATATGGTAGCCAATTGAGAATCAACAAATGTCTTCGTTGATGTCTCTTGGCTATATAAGCCAACCCTAGCCGCCTATTGCACCATCTTCGACTACTTTGAGTTCAAAGGAGGCTGGGAGACAATCTAGGCCTTTTTAGGGGTGTGTTGAAGGCATTTTCAAGAAAGATGAAGACCAAATGGTGAAGAACAAAGTCGAGGATTCGAGCGACAAACTTGGATAGTAGTGGTTTTCTTGTTCTTTATCTTGATTTATTATTGTGTACTATTGCTATGATATTTTTGATACTTTTTTTTGCTTGTTTAGATATAACCATGTTTTGCTAGATCCGTTAGTTTCTAGGACTAGAATTAATTGATACTTAAGTTTTGGTTATGATCTGACATTGTTATTATCATTATCTATGATTTTGTATATTGTACATTATTTATATGTTTAGTTAAATGTTTGCATTGATTTGGATAACTCGTAGGTATGTGACATACCTAGTGCTGGTCTCGTTTGAGCCAAATACACTTCTATCAATTGATTGCACTACAAGAATAGATTAGAATTGATAGTTTCATCAAGCGTTAGCCGAAAGGTAAAATAGAAATTGACCTAGAATTGAGAGATCGAGCGTGTCTTAGAAAGTCAACACCAAAACTAATAGAAATTGTCCTAGAAATGAAAGTACGGTTAATATATCTTTAGAGGTTTAGAAAAACAAACAGGGTAATCAAATATCTTCATGTGATAAATCAGTATATGCTAGATGCCAAAGCATCCCGAACTAGGTCTTCACAGATCGAAAAAATCAAATCTATCAACAACCGTCGAACTTATCTGTAATGTATGTGGTTCGCACAGTTCAGACCCAAGTAAAAAGTTATCTGAAATCTTAAAAACATTTATTTAAAAGTTAAAACACTTTCATTATTTCTCTATTATTGTTAGTTTTCATACAAAATCACCAAAACCTCTAAACACGTTTGTTTGAATCGAATCTGGTCAAATCCTTCGTCTATGTGGATTCAATACTCTATTATATTTTTTGAGTCGTACACTTGCAACTGGAGCTATATATTTGATATTCATTAGCTATATCGCCCCACGATATCAATGCTAAAAGAAATTATTTTTTATGAATAGTCATGTCACATTAGACTCAAATAATAATAATAATTATAAATATTTACAAATAAAATATAACTAAAAATTTTCTTATGTGAAATCGAAGGAAATTATATGAGAAAAATAAAAATTCATTTTTATTGATTGTTCTTAAGGGAAGGTAAAATAGATATAACATGTATGAATGAAAATGAAGAAAAGAAAAAGATACGAATGTTTTAATGAATAATTTAGATGGCAATAAAATTTGATTCAAATCAAACTTAAAAAAGAGCATGAAGTAAGATTAAATCTGACAGTAACAATTATCTAGTCAAACTAAATTTTGCATGCACCTTTTGATCTGAAAGAAACAAAGAGGGCCATTCAATTAATGTAATATAGATCCGTACATTTAAAGAGTAGACCAAATCATGTCACCCTGGACTGGCTGCTGGGCCCAAAGAGGGGACCCGTGATGGCGAAACATGGTCCAATGGATCTTTTTTTTTAGGTAAAGCCCGTAGGCATGGTCCAATGGATCGACAAGTCAATGATGGGTTTGGTAGAGCAGTAAACCAGTGGTGCAGTGCATACTATCATCCGTCTGTGATGCCTGGCGTTTGTGCCAGTAATTGGCAGGAAGCACTAATACTTTAACTTCCAAAGACTGCTGCTCCAGTTTTTTTAAGTAATAATTCATTGATCGAATAGTTGTATTCATTTAACGCGCATGCCATCCGATGTTCCTAGTAGATTGCTACCGGAGTTGCGTGATAATAGTAAAAATTAGATGTGGTAATCCGAAGTTCGGATTGAGTTCGGATACGAGCGGATCAAGTTAATTAAATTTGATCAAAAAAATTATCGGGTCATTGACTGGGTTCGAATTGATCTTGTTTGGGTTAAGTTTTGGGTTTTCATGAGCTCAGATCATCTTGAGTTTCAGGTTCTTTGTTTCTAGATCAGGTCAGATTTTAGGTCATCTGATATCTAGTAGTCTTGGATTTTGATTGTTTCGGGTCAGATTAGATTGGATTGAGTTCTTTTTTATCATATTTTATTTCGGATCGGGTCGGATTTAAAGTTGTCAGACTTTAAAATAATTTTTCAAAACTATATTTTAGTCAATATTAAATCTAAATTTTTAACTATATTATGATCAATTTGACTTTTCAAGTAATATGAAACGATTAATTAGCTTAGACATAATCAGATCAGTTTCAGGTCATCATACTTCATTCATTTTATCAACAAAAAGAAGACGTGCTAATTCTCCTAATTCTTATTAATAGATAATACTTCTTATCGTAATTTTAATTTACAACATGTAAATTCTGATTAATGGTCATTGTTATGCTAATTCTCAATCAAATGTTAGCAAAATTTATGAGCTCCAAAAATATATATATAGTTAATAATATTCATTTATTTATTTTAAAAGGGGTGTTAATGCAATTATATTTGAAGCTAGTGGAATGTTAACAATGGGACTAAAATAAATTAAGTCACGTAAAGAAGAATATGCGATATGCCCTTAAAAGTACCAATATAGTATTCACTGTCTTTCAAATTTAGTTCCTTTGAAAATAGACAATATAACATCTTACTACGAACAAGTAAAATAAATACTATTAATAAAAATGATCCACAATTATCTGCACATTTGAAGCTAATGATTTACAAAACCCAACGCAAACAATGCCAAAAAACAAAAAAAGAACAATTCTGGCTTTAAAGAAGTATCCGGGAAAAAGTTATTTTTTCGATAGCAAGATATTTAATTTTTGAAGAAACAAATTGAAAAAAAAATCATCTATAAAAATAAAATCCGGATAGGAGTACCAACAAATTGTTCACTTATAGCTGTTATTTACATTATAATTAATTAAAATTCAGTTAATTTAATTAAATAAAAACAATAAAACTAAAATAAATATATATGAAATAAATATACTACATAATTGTAGTTCAATTATATTTAAATCTTTCAAAATCATGTCGGGTCGAGTTTTCAAGATGTTTGATTTCAGGTCGTCTTGTGTTTTAGGTCGTTCGGGTTCGAGTCTATTCAAATTTTGTGAACTCTAATCTTAGTCGTCTCGAGTTTTGGGTAGTCAGGGTTCGAGTCGGTCGGGTCGGGTTGGGTTTTGGGCACTCTAATCTCGGGTTGTCTCAGATTTCAAATCGCCTCATGTCAGATTGGTTTCGGATTAGCTTGATTTTCTAAAAAAAAATAATTGGTTCAGTTTCAAATCCAGATGGGTCCGTTCATATTTTACAAACTCTAACAAAAATGATGAATATATGATGCTCCACTTCTGAGTCCAGTATAATGGATATATTATCGGTGAAAATATGAACTTATCGAAGTATATTTAGTATTTTATATATTAGTTGATTATAAATTTTTATAAGCAAAATTAATAGTGCAATTTTTATCAGTAATAATATGAACTGATCAGATTACTCAAAGCATATTATTTATTTATATCAGATGACATCCCAAATTTTATCATATATAACAATTATATGAAATATTATTTATTTCTCTAAAAGAATTTATGGCAGAACTTAAGACAATGCATCATTACTCTAATAAAAAATGCCTACTCCAACAGGGTTGTATGTCCTTCTCAAAAAGAAAAGGTTGTATATTGTAATTTACTACTTGGGAAAAAAAATCTTGTATGTCTGGGCCTAATTAGTAAAGATGTCATCATCTCCTTTCGTTTATAATATAAAATTTCTTACATTTTGTGCAAATTTGTTGGTTGATGGACATATGGGTTGTATTACAAGACGGTTTTGTCCGTGTGTAAATTTTTAAATAATAATATAATTAATTATGTTTTTAATAAAAAAATTAATTATATTTTTAATACTAAAAATAACAGCACACTAATGAAAGTGATGTATTTCTTTTTTTTTCAGTTAATTTATCAAAAAAATGGAACGGATGCAATTTCACTGGCAGAAAAAAAAATAAAAGTTGCAATTTTTGCAACTCAATCAACTTAAAAAAAATTTTGATCGGAAGAGAAAAAGAAGATACCATTGACAATTTCATTTTTGTACAGAGCGTCACTGGCATGTATGCAAAGCACTAATGCCATTAATGCACTACTATTTTTAATATTAAAATTAATTTAATAAATTTTTTTATGAAAAAATATAATTAATTATATTACTTTTATAAAAAAAAATCACGGCCCTTTCAAATTTGAAATTGACGATGAAAACTTTAATCCGGGAAATTCATACAATGAAATCACTCCAATTATTTATTGTAAAATTATTTTTCGCTGTTAATTACGTTGGATTGTGCAATTTAGCTACCGTTGTTGTTTTTGTTCTTATATATACGTCCTTATTGTTATTATTGCTGATGAAGCGTTATTAATTAGATCCATAAGAGAATATAATATATTAGGGGTGTCAATTATTGATCCGATCCGACCTAAAAATAAATGGGTCGGATATGAATTTAATTTTTTGATCCGAATCGGATCGGGTTAGGTTCGGGTCAACCCGACCCGACTCAATTAATTATATTTTTTTAAGTAATTTTATGATTTAGTACTAATAAAAGCTTAATCTTGAATTTAATTAGATCGGGTTCAGATTGGGTCAAAAAAATAATAAAATAATGTGACCCGACCCATTGACACCCCTAGAATATATATATATATATATATATATATATAGAGAGAGAGAGAGAGAGAGAGAGAGAATCCAACTATGGTACTTTGCAAAGCATTGGAGCATTGTGTGCTTTGCGTTCTATTTTTAATTTTAAGTTATAAATGATCAATCTGAATCGTTCAATCTAATCTTCATATTAAAATATATTAGTAAATCAAATTTTATAATTTTTAAATTTTTTTTGCTATTTTTTCTAATGATGAGAATATGACTTGATCTAAGAATTCTGGTTCATCTAAAAATGATAGTTTTCTCCTTATCTAATAAAAAATAGAAAAAAATTCCAAAAAAAAATTGGTTTACTAATAGATTTTTATGGAAATTAAATTGAACGGTTTGGATCGATAATTTCTAACTTAAAATTTATAATAAAGCACAAAACATGTAATGCTCTTATACTTTGCAAAGTACCATAGCCTAATTCTATATATATATATATATATAGTGGGAAAAACAAATGAGGATTTGCTATTTAATGTGTGTGATCTCCTCGCCACTTGCAAGACTAATTGCAATTGTATACCCAATCACACAGAAGAAAACTAAATATAGCTGTCCCCTGTAATGCCATACTGTGTGCCCCACAACCTATGTGAGTGTGGCCCGCTAGTTTTATGGTTGATTATGCATTGCAGGTTGATGAAATCAAGAGATAAGCATTCAAAATTGCCCATTAATTACACGGCTTCTGATTTGAAGAGAAAACAACTAGTACTATTATGGGGAAGCCCATAAAGGGAAGATTAATGCTGAAAGTGAAAACATTATATATAGAGTAAAACATTATATACATATAAAGACTGTGGGTCCGTTTGGCAAATCAAGGAATAGCTTTGGAAGAGTGGTAATTTTGGAAGAGTGATAGAATAGTATTTTTTTTGGAAGAGTGGTAGAAGAGTGGTATTCTTAACTATTCGGAAGAGCGAAAATATCGTTTAGCGGTTGTTACTCGAATAGTTAAAATATGAATAATTATGATACTAATAATGATGATGATTATAATAATAGTAAAATAATAATCATAATAGTAAGATAATAATAATAATAAAATAATAAAAAATAATTATAATAAATAATAATATTATAATAGTAATATAATAAAAATATAAACATAATCATAATATAGTAATATAATAATAAAAAATTATAATTACAATCATAATTATAATAATATAATAATAAATAATCATAATTTTAATAATATAAAAATCATAATCATAATCATGATAATAATAATTATAGTCATAATCATAATAATATAATCATAATCATAATCATAATAATATAATAATAAAAATATAATCATAATCATAAAAATAATTATAAATAATTATAATTATAATAATAATAATAAATTAATCATAACTATAATCAACATATAATAATATAATACAACATAATAAAATAATAATAAAGTATTAAAAAATAATCATAATAAATAATAATATTATAATAGTAATATAATAAAAATATAAACATAATCATAATATAGTAATATAATGATAAAAAATTATTATTACAATCATAATTATAATAATATAATAATAATAAGTAATCATAATTTTAATAATATAATTATAATATAATAATCATAATCATGATCATGATCATAATAATATAACCATAATCATAATAATATAATAATATAATAATAAAAATACAATCATAATCATAAAAATAATTATAAATAATTATAATTATAATAATATAATAATAAATTAATCATCACTATAATCAACATATAATAATATAATACAATATAATAAAATAATAATAAATAATCATATCATAATCATAATCATCATAATATAATAATATAATAATATAATAATAAATAATCTTGATCATAATAATATAATAATAAAATAATTATATTTATATTCATAATATAATAATATAATATTAAAATTATATTTATAATAATAATAAATAATATAATAATACCAATGGTAACGATAATATAATAACAATAATAATAATAATAATGATAATAATAATTTAATAATAATAATATAATGATAATAATAATAATAAATAATCATAATATTAATATAATAATAAATTATAATCATAAATATAATATAATAATATAATAATACTAAATCTTAATCATAATCATAATATAATAATATAATATAATATAATCAAACAATAATCGCTATTCGACGAGAGCTAATCCGGTATTCCACCTATAAGTTGGTATACCTGGATTAGCGCTATTCCGCACTCTTCTACTTAGTCTAAAATTGTTTGGCAATCGGAATAGCTATTCTATTCCAACTTTTTGCTATTCCATTGGGTGCCAAACGGACCCTGTGATTTTGCAAAGTATATAGAGGTCGTGTGTTTTATGCTCAATAATTAAATTTTAATTAGAAATGACTGATTTGAATATTTTAATCTAATCTTCATATCAAAATCTATTAACAAATAAAATTTTATAATTTATAATTTATTTACTATTTTTTAATAGGAAAAATTATGATTTTTTGGATGAACCAGAATTTTCAGATCAACTCATTTTTTTCACCGAAAGAAATAATTTTTTTTTAAAAAAAAATATGAAATTTGATTTACTAACATATTTTTATATGAAGATTAGACTGAATGATTTAAATCAGTCATTTTTTAAGAGCAAAGTATATGACTTTTTTATGCTTTGCAAAGCACCATAGCCGAATTATATATTTGCGTGTGTGTGCGTGTGCACGCGCCTTTTCAATATATGAGTTATGCTAGAGTGTGATGCGAAGTATAAAATGTCTTTTGCACTTTATGTCATATCTTTTATTTTCGAATTCAAAATATTGATCTAACCATATTAAAGTGATTTGATATTGCTAATACTAATTAATTAATTAGCAAATAACGTTTTAGTATAATGTTACATTTTCTTCATGGATGCAATAAAAAAATTAAGATTTGCCAGTCAATAGAATATATTTTAATTAAAACATTTAAAATTTGATGTTTATTACTATCTGGATTAATTTAATAAAATTTTAAAAAAATAAGCATATTCAATTGCAAAATTCTTGTAAATATTCCAAATATAAAAGTAGATGATAATGTTTCTTATTCAGTCAATTATGATTACATATGTTATATGTTATATTAGATTGAAAATTACAATAACATTTTTGCCTGAATTTTTTTTCATAAAATGTCCGTCATATATATTTTTCTGCTGTAAAAACTCATCCAAAAATATTTTTTTTGGCAAAAAATTAATTCTTGATGTAAATAAGTCAATATGATATGACAAATTAATATATGAGATTGTCCTGCGAGAAGTTGGCAATGAACCTAATCTGTCTATGATATACTGTTGTTCAACTTTTGCAAGAAGCATATTTCAAAGCTAACGGAAGCTCCTATTGTAAGAAGAATAGTTTCTCTTGAAATTAATTGAACTGATCATCAGTTCTCTGGATATGAAATAAATAGAGGATAAACACGGGTACTAAAAACGATTAACTATTATAATGTATTACTGTACGTATTAGCGATATGAAATAGTTTGTGCCAAGCCAATATGAGCTTAAGTTCACCAAACCCTTGATGAGCTTGACTTAAAAATATACTATAATATTTAAAAATTTTATTTATATTACTCAATAAATTTTTTATATCAAAATTTATTAGGATACAAAAATTTACATTTTTTAAAATTTTGAAGTATTTGTTTTGAGATTTTTTAATGACTCTATAATAATAATAATTGTTGTTGTTGTAAATAATTCTCAAAATGATATAGAATTATATTTTCCAATTTATAAAATAATTATACGAGTATTTAACAGTTTTTTTTGGAGTTTATGAAATACATATACAGAGCTTTAGCAGGAGAATATATGCATGAAGATCTCAAAATATAGTTTGGTTAGATTAGAATTATAATAATTAAATGTAATCAAAATAGTCTTAAGATTAAATCACTCAAAATATAGGCTTTATACTCTAAACGTTGCAACAGAACCTCTAACTGTTGTAACAGAATAAATCAATCTTATATAAATTTGTCCAAATTGCTCCAGAGCCTTTTCATATCCCAACTCTTACAATGGATCTCACATTCATTGTAACATATGACCTCGAGATAACTTTAGCCTTTAACCATTATAACGGATCATAATATCCGTTATATAACAGATTAAATTATTTGTATATAAAATTTGGTCAAAAAATACTAGAACAAACTTCTTTCATATCAGTTATAACGGATCTTACATTCGTTGCTGCGGTTAAACTAGCTAATGTTACCCTGACCTAACCGTACAACAAATCCTACCGATTGCTTACCAATTTTGGTGTATCTCTATATATACACTTTTCATCTTCTCAAAACTTGATATATTTTTTCATAGCTAATCCCTAACTGTCATCTTGCCTGAGTGCAAACCCATCTTCTCTACTGTGTTAAATCTCAAAACTACTTTACCTCTATTAGAGTGAGAAAAATTAGTTCTTAATTATTTCTTAGTGAGACTTATGTTTTCACGTCTAGTTTGTGTAAGTTGGTCGACAACTGTCCGTTTACTTGGTGTAAATGACCGTAGTTTTCAATTGTAAGACTCATTTGTTATAGTGACCCAGCATAATCGACTATTGGTAATTGACAGTCCCGAAAATGTAGGTTTGTTATAACCGAATTTCATTATATCGCGTATTCTTTCTCTTTAGTCTTTACTCCTTTTTACTTTATTGCTTACTTGTGAATTTAATACTAGACCTTTAGAAATAATAATAATTATTAATATAACAATAATAATAATAATTATTATTATAATAATAATAATAAAATTATTGCATATGATCATGTATAGGCCATTCTACATAAATCCAAAATAAATATTTAAATTTTATAACCCAAGAGATTTTAATATATATTAAGGATTATTGAGAAACATAAATTAAAATTTAAAAATATTAAAGTATATTTTGAATCAATATCTTAAAAGACTTGGTGAGCAGCTCATACTAACTTTGCTCCTTTTTATACCATTCTATTTTACTCTATTATAACAAGAATAACTTCTCTATTGAAATTAACCCAACCGCCACTTATCCAGATATGAAATAAAATTCTATGGATAAGTAGGGGGACTACAAAAAAAATAATTAACCACTGTCATGTATTAGCGACCTATATCTTTAAAAAGAAATGGTGACATAACAAATTTGTCGGCTAGCTATTAACATTTCCAACAGTATACGTGTCAATTTGTTCTTGTTGCATATTTAAGACAGAGGAGGTAGCCAATCCAAACAATGGGAATATAATTTTATAATATATATTGCAGGAAATTAGGTAAGAATAGTGCTATGCTAAAACCCGCCGGGTACAACCCGTACCCGTACCCGCGGTACCCGTACCCGTGCCCGGGTAGAGGCGGGTAAACGGGTACACGGGTACGGGTTTGAGAAGGGCGGCGTGATTTTTTGAAAAAACCCGTTGTACCCGTACCGTTTACCCGTACCGTGCCCGTGTACCCGCGCCCGTGTACCCGCGCCCGCGTACCCGTACCCGCGTACCCGCGCCCATGTACCCGCTCACCCGCGCCCGCGTACCCGCGTACCCGCGCCCGCGTACCCGCGCCCGCGTACCCGTACCCGCGTACCCGCGCCCATGTACCCGCTCACCCGCGCCCGCGTACCCGCGTACCCGCGCCCGCGTACCGCGTACCGTGATTTTCAAATTTCAAAAATTTTCCCCCCAGTTCACATCAAATCAAACCCGTACCGTACCCGTACCCGCCAAACCCGCCGTACCATTTGAATTTTTTTTTTTTTTTTTTTTTTTAATAAATTTCAAAATTTATTCCCTCCAATCAAAACTCTATAAATACACCCCTCTTCCTCTCAACATTTTCACATTTTCTCAATCTCTCAATCTTTTATTCTCTCAAATACAATATTATTCTCAATTTTTAAATTTATTGTTCCAAAAAATATAATATAAAAATACGATCACGGAATTACGAAGGTATTGAAATTACGAAGTTCGGCGTCTCTCGCAAGATTTTTCCGCGAGGTTAGATTTTTAAATTCGGATTTATTTTTAATAGGTTAAGAAAATAGGTTATTTTTATTTTTTTGAATAAGTGACGTAATTAGATTTGTTTTAAATAGGTTAGATTTTAATTTTTAAATTCGGATTTATTTTTAATAGGTTAAGAAAATAGGTTATTTTTATTTTAATATGTGAAGTAATTAGATTTGTTTTAAATAGGTTAGAATTTAATTTTTAAATTCGGATTTATTTTTAATAGGTTAAGAAAATAGGTTATTTTTATTTTTTTGAATATGTGAAGTAATTAGATTTGTTTTAAATAGGTTAGAATTTAATTTTTAAATTCGGATTTATTTTTAATAGGTTATGAAAATAGGTTATTTTTATTTTTTTGAATATGTGAAGTAATTAGATTTGTTTTAAATAGGTTAGAATTTAATTTTTAAATTCGGATTTATTTTTAATAGGTTAAGAAAATAGGTTATTTTTATTTTTTTGAATATGTGAAGTAATTAGATTTGTTTTAAATAGGTTAGATTTTATTTTTTTAATTCGGATTTATTTTTAATAGGTTAAGAAAATAGGTTATTTTTATTTTTTTGAATATGTGAAGTAATTAGATTTGTTTTAAATAGGTTAGATTTTATTTTTTTAATTCGGATTTATTTTTAATAGGTTAAGAAAATAGGTTATTTTTATTTTTTTGAATATGTGAAGTAATTAGATTTGTTTTAAATAGGTTAGATTTTATTTTTTTAATTCGGATTTATTTTTAATAGGTTAAGAAAATAGGTTATTTTTATTTTTTTGAATATGTGAAGTAATTAGATTTGTTTTAAATAGGTTAGAATTTAATTTTTAAATTCGGATTTATTTTTAATAGGTTAAGAAAATAGGTTATTTTTATTTTTTTGAATATGTGAAGTAATTATATTTATTTTAAATAGGTTAGATTTTATTTTTTTAATTTGGATTTATTTTTAATGTTTTGAATATGTAGGTATTGGAAAACGGAAATACGAAGTTAAACAACGCGCCATAAGTACAATTTCGTCAAATTTGAAGGTTACATTATTTGACATATAATTCACTTTAGATTTAATTTTGTTAGATTTAATTTAAAATTTAAATTGTATGTTAGATTTAATTTGTATAAATTGTTAGATTATTTATTTTTAATAGGTTATTTATGACGTTTTAAGGATGCTCTTAACCATAAAACTGTTGATAATTAAATTTAAGGATGCTCTTAACCATATTGTTTCAAACCAAGAAAGAAAACAACGGTTCGCATTGATGTGCGTCAACTATGGATTGAGCAAGTTGAGAGTTCCTTGGGATATAGATACCGTTGGAACTCTACCTATAGATTTTTGCACCGATGCCTTCCTTACCATGCTGTTATTGGGGAGTTTTTGAGAAGCTCCACCCCAGAGGGAATGGCATTGGAACCCAATGTCGAGGAATGGGAGCAACTAGAAAGACTTCGAAAATTTCTAGAAACTTTTTTTAAAGCAACCGTCCAATTATCCTGCTCGTATTCACCGACTTCATTTGAGTTCTTTGAAACATCTCTATAGCATCTCCAAGGTATATCGCGAATTGGAACAAGCCGAAACCCGGGATAAATCTCTCACGCCGATCGTAGATGCCATGAAGCAAAAATTTTTGAAATATTGGGAAGATATACCCCTCCTGGCCATCATCGCAAGCTGCCTCAATCCGGCATACAAGAAGTATTACACAATCAGAATGGTTCAAGCGTACAAAGATAATCTACATTTATCCAACACCGGGGTAGAGGCATACGTGAATTCGAAGTTCGATGAGATGTTTAACATATACAACTCAAGAATGGTTGACAACCAAAATTCGTCTTCGTCCCGCCGCGCCCCTAGGTAAAAATATAAATTACATGTGTTTTTAATATTCATTATTTATAATATCTACATTATTTATCTACTAATTATTTTATTTAATAGTTTCACTTCCAGGAGCACTAGCAGTGGTGGATTGTTAGCGATTTTCAATCGGAAAGCACACCGCACACATCCACAAATGAGTTATTGAGCTATATGTCGATGCTCAACGAAAATGAAGATGTTGACATCATGACGTGGTGGAAGAGAAATGCAAGGGGCTATCCAACGCGGCGATGATGGCCGCGACGTATTTTGCCGTACCGTGTCAACATCGTCCCTTCGAAAGTTGCTTTAGTTCGGCGAACGAGATTCTCTCCGATAAACGTAGTAAGTTGGGTGCACATGTTTTTGAGAGACTTGTGTGCTTGAAAGATTGGATTGATGCTGAGGAGCGCAATCAATATCGAGATCAACCACAATCATCCGAAGTCGAGACTGAAGAAAGCGGTACCGAGCCGCGGCCGGGTTATAATTCGGATTCAGACGGTGCAGAAGAGAGCGAGCAATGGTACATGAATGCAAACTATTAGATAGGTAAAAGGCGATGTCGGTATTAATCTCTAACCTCCTTTAATTTTTATGGCTATTTTTTAAATTGTAAATTTCTAAACATTTCAATTAGTTTTTAAATTATTCATTTTAAAGAAAACTACTAACAAAAAAAAAGTTAGAACTCCGCCTATGTCATTTTACATAGCCGGTCCCAAGCCGGAATAAAGGAGGAGGGTAACTTTTATTTTTTAATCTATTTTTTAAAATAATTCAAAATTATTTTTAAAGTAATTGATTTTCTAAATTTTTATTTATATTTTACTTTTTAAATTAATTGATTTAAAATATTTTTTATTTATATTTTAAACGTTCATTTTAAATTATTTGATTTTTAAATGTTCATTTTAAATTTTTTATCTATTTTTTGATTTAATCTATTGTTTTAAAATAATTGAAAAAATGAACGTTTAGAAAATATATTATTCTTTTAAAATGAACGTTTATATTTGTACTTAGCCGAAATGATATTATTCACATTTTACGACATTCCAAAATAAAAAATATATTTATAAAACAAAAACAAAAAAAAAAAAAAAAAAAAAAAAAAAAAAAAAAAAAAAAAAAAAAAATCGTACCCGTACCCGTACCCTTCTACCCGTGCCCGCGTAAATTCGTACCCGTACCCGTGGTACCCGTGTACCCGCGACGGCACGGGTATGAGACGGTAGTAGGTACGGTTTTGAAAAAAAAAACCCGTCTACCGTGCCCGCCGTACCGTCTACCCGCCGTACCCGCGCCGCCGTACCCGCCCCGCCGCGGCGGTGTACTCGGCCCGTGCTCGCGGTACCCGCCGGCAATCCACTAGGTAAGAAGAATATGAAGGTTTGTTATCATCTTCCGAGATGTTTTCTTGTTGGCGTCATATGATAAATAATATAAATATGGCAGATGCAATTAAATACATGCGAATAGAATGTTAGTAATTGCATCGTCGAATTGAGCAAACAAATAAATGTTGACGTGCTTACATGGTCAAGTCTGAAAATTTTGACTTTAGTACTAAGGAGGTAGGGCTGTCAACGAATTCCGTTTCGACCATGTTTTGTTTCGTTTTGTGGTAACGAAACGGTTAACGAAATGAATTTTTATTTCGTTTATTAAACGAAACTGTTTTCTATTTCGCGCAAAAAATGAAACGGTTGACGAAACGGTATTTTTCATTTCGTTAAGAGTATTTCAGTGTAAAATACACGAAATTTTGTGTTTCGTTCCATTTCATGATAAACAAAACGGTTAACGAAACGATTTTCTGTTTCGTTTATTAAACGAAACTGTTTTCTGTTTTGTTTATTAAACGAAACGGTTGACGAAACGATACTGTTTCGTCACCGTTTCAGCCGTTTGTCCCAATTTGACCGCATGCTGTAGTCATAAACAACGAAAAAAATAAATAATATTTCATTTTTAAGAAAAATTGAATCCATTAGCCGTCTAGTTAGCTTCCTCAAGAATTAAGGATATTCAATTTATATTTTAGACTCTGTTTAGCCTAATTATTATTATTATTATTATTATTATTATTATTATTATTATACATTTATATTCTCACCTTCTGCACGTGTACTGATATTAATATGCAGGTTTAAATAGTGGTACATATCATATATGTTCATGGAGAGAGCTAGAGCCTAGAGATTACCTAATCAAGGCCAACTTTTCATGTCGTAATGTATTTGTCGTACTATATCCGCGCTGCAAGTTAGGTTTATAATTCTCCAATAATGCGACATCCATTAACTTACCGGTGTTTGGTGCGGAGAACGTGAATTCTGTTCGCCAATCCCTAATTAAATTAAGGATAAATATATCTATCCCAGTGTTTTGTCCCCAAAATTTATCCCCAAGCGGACTTTCCATTTTGAACCTCAGATTTCAAATTTTTAAGTGGTTATTTTTGAATAATCAACGCACCTTTTCATATTTCAAATTTTTAAGTGGTTATATTTTTAATTTGTTTCATTTCGTCCGTGCACACTCTATTCTGGTTTCCCCCCAAACATCCCTCTTAGGCTCTCACTCTTTTCTCCATTACTCGCTAATTGCAAAGCACCTATAGTTTTTATTTGATGTTTAACATCAGATTGATTGTTGAATTAAGGTTTCATTTAAACAAAATTCTCACATCATTGATTTATTGTTCAATTTTTCTTTTTTTTTTTTCTGAAGATTTAGGATATAGTTTTAGTTTTTCTGGATTGATTATTTTGTTCCACTTCACAATAATTTTTCTACATAATTTCATACTTTTTAATGGTCTCTCCAAACATCAATGTTTTTAATTTTTTTAAGTTCTACAATCTACATAGTCCTTTCATTTTGTCTCTAATGATTCTATATGCTAACTGTTATGATTAATTAATTTAATTTGTTAAATTTTTTTTGGTGTGTCATATATTTGGTGTTTCGTTGGATTTGTATCCATTATTGTAATGAAATTAGTTTATTTGTATATGTCATGATTCATAAATCATTATTGTAAGATTTTTTTGTCACTTTTTTCTTTACTAGTTTTGTCATCTTTTTCCTCTACTAGTTTGTAAGACTTAGTCTTGTTGCTGTTTTGAAATAATTATTTTGTCTATAAATATATTTGATTATATGTTGTCTTTATGATGATAAGTAAAATAATTGCCATAAATAATTCAAGTCACAAGTATAAATATCTTCATAATGAGTACTCATTATACATATTTTAATAACTGAATTATTTAGTACAAATAACAAAAATAATTGTTATAAATAGTTGACATGGTGTACAATGCCTAAACTAAGTATCTGAATGTTAGAACGCTTAGATAATCAATATTTGGACATTTGACTTTTGTGATAAATAACTTAGAATTAGTGCAATATTAAATTATTAATAAGATGTGTAATTGATATAAATAAGATAACTAATAATTATAAATAGTTCAACTTAGATGCTAAAAAATGGCTATTAATGACTCTTCATTTAGTATAAATAGTATCAATATTTAGTAAAAATATTACTTTGACTCTTAATAGTCAACATTTGAGGCGATGATTTAACACTAATGATCAGTAACTAAGATAATTGATATAAATAAGATACTCAATAATTATATATAGTTTAATATAGATGTTGAAAAAACTTGTTATTAATGACTCTTTCATTTAGTATTAATAACAACGATATTTACTATAAATAGCAGTACAAGCGCTACTTTGACTATAAAAAGACAACTCTTGGGGATAAAATATGGGGACAAATATGTGGGGACTATTATCAGCCTCCTTAAATTAATATGGCTCTATATGGATTGCGCGTGCAAGTATTATATGAATATCAAGATACTCGTTATATACCATATATTGACAGATTCGTCTGTGCTTTTAAGGCTCACAAGCCAGGACAACTTGTTTGATCCCTTATTTATTCCTCTTTCTTTTTTATTTATTTTTTGTTATTTGTAATAATTGAAATTTATATAGTCTTATTTATAAAATTTATAAAGACTCTAATAAAAGATAAAAAAGTGAAAAAATTAGATAAATTTTTGTGACAAAAAACACTTTCATCTTTTTCTTTATTCTCTGTTTTGCTACTACTGTAACATCAGAACTCTATCTGAGTTCCGTCAATTTTGTGATCCAACTTCAACGTGAGATTGTCCTATTTAAGGCGATCTTCTTCCTGTTTAGGGTTTCAGCACCCAACACAACTCAAATCAATCACATAGCCCCCCCCCCCCCCCCCCAATTTTTTTAATAATAATGCAAGGTTCTATGTTCTAACAACCCAACTATATACTCGCTGCTGACACTCGCACGGTTGTTGATAGAAATGTATTTGAATGCTAATTGTATGACACTGAGATTGCGCATGAATTTGACACAATCAATTTTATAAGTAACAATATTTTTATAATATTTTTATTTGTAAGACATCTTTTGAATTTATTTGAAATCTAATTGTCAAAATAATCGTTCCAAGTAATCCCTCCCTAAACACAATTAGAAAGATTAAAGGTCAAATGGAGATCGCGCTGAAGTTACCAGGGGTGGAACCAGTGCATTGTAGACGGGTGGAATCAGAATTTAAAATTAAAAGTGTTCAGAATTCAGAGAGAGCTAATATATGAGTGATACCATAATAAAGCGTAATCAAAGAAGAAAATTCATCATTCATTATCAGTCGAAAGTAAGGAAAGAAATCGTCAAAAATTAAATTGAAAAGTTTTTTTATCCAAATTAAATTGAGAAGTGAATACAATTGGCGTATAATTGAACTAAAATATGTCTACAATTTAAATTTTTGTAATAATTTATATATTTAAAATATAATTATTAGAGCGTCTGGTAGCTAAATATTTTATAAATACAAATAAAAAATGATATTTTTTTTATTAATCTGGATAAATTATGGGGTACTAGCCTATCAGGCCCCCTAGCGCCCCTTTCTCTGGCCCTGATGGCAGGGGGGCAACAGCTCACTCTTAATTTTTTTTTTTTCAAAAAATAGACTTACAGTTTAAAATTTTAAAAAAATACTTGATTTTTAAGAAAATTATGATAATGTCTTACCGTGCAAAATAATTATAAAAATATCTTTAAAACTATATTTTTTTTCAAAATTATTAAAATATTGTACCTGTTCGATTTTTTTTTGTCCGCTCCTGTTTTAATTGCTGGATCCGCGCTTCGGTAGTTATACAGTAGCAAAGAACAGTGCCTCTCCTTGCATCTGTGACCGTCTTATCGATAAGCGCCGTTTACCTGCTGTTTGCTTTAATTCAGCCTTTCAATTCTTCGACTTTTGGGCTGTCCTCTAGCTCTACTATTCTTCATTAATGTGTTACTCTTTCCCTGTTCTTTGCTCTTCTTTTCTTATCTTACGGTTAACTCATGGTCTAATTTTGCTACTGCTTTTGAAGAGTATTCCACCGCTTCCTTCTTTGTCTACCTAATACGGATTACTTGAACTACCATTCCCTACTATTTTTATATATATATATTATCCTGAATGTTATTGTAAATAGTTCGTGTCTTTATAATGAATTTCACTATTTCAGACACTTGGTTGAGAATTGGGTAATGACATGACATTAGAACTTCCTTGACTCAGCAACTTGTACGGTTGAACTATAAGTACTTAGAAACGTGGTAATTAAAATTTATCTGTCGTATACCATATTTGCTGGCTGCTGCAAAATAACCCAAAATTTTGAACAAAGATGCATGTCAGCATGTGTAGCACCTGTTCACCAAAGACACCTGTTTGTAGAAAATTATAAACAAAAGTTTGAAGCAACCAAATACAAGATGGATGCTAAAAGCTCTTCAACTAAACTTCATCCAAAACTTATAACTGAACTTATTTTCTAGACGAATTTAATTAGCTGGAGACTATTAATAAGCAAAAATATAGAAAAGTAAAACAGAACACTTTGTTCCAAAAATTATGCGCCGCATCACTCGATAATCTATAAGAGAAACAAAACAGAATGATGACCTTACCAATTGAACTATAATCTATATCAGGTTAGAAATGAGCAAAACTCGACAACAGAATGATGACCTTACCAATTGAACTACCACTAAATCTATCCATCAGGTTAGTAGCAACGAGCATGAAACTCGACTTAACAGTCCCACTCAAACCATGTATGTCATAGAGACCTGCATCAGCTTTGTATGCGGTACACTCAGTGTTGCAATACCCCTCCTACAATTTTTCCTCAGAAAAGCATAGAAGTAATTAATCACCAACTTCTTAATAAACCACGAGTCCTTGCGAGCCCTGATATCTCCATGGCCTAGCAAGTAAACAACACCCGATTCCTTAGCTTTGCGTACAAAAAAGAGCTCCCTCTCAACCAAGCTGTCCACGTCCTCACCTTCACTTAGTTCTCTAGGTTCATCAAAAGATGTGCTGGCTTCAACAAGTGTGGATTTCTCACTTTGGAGCAGGGGCACAGATAGGGAGTACAGACCACCATTGGGGCCAACAACATAGCGGGAGCAGGATGTGGGCGAAGGATTGATCACATCGGAATCTGTGTCAGATTCATAGTGGTCACTCTCAAGAAGCAGTTCCTGGGCTTCCCGGCGGATGAATTTCTCAAGTGAATCAATCAGGAGCTGCTCAAACGTTTGGTGGTTCTCCTTGCGCACATCCTTGTAGCCATACCTGTAGATGAACCATCATTTGATTGCATAATTGGTGTAATAGTATCTCTATTCAGTCACATTAAGGTAACAAAAATATCCGCTGACCAATGAATTATGGACGCAAGCAAATCAGAGAACTGTGCAATGGTATCATCGCAGTGATTTATCCTCTACGTGCTCTTATAAATTTCAACACACAATATATTTGGTCTCTATCCCTTCATTAATCCCACCCTCTCACTGTCTACTAATGTTACAAAAAAGGAGCTGTACCTAGCAATGCAGCGGAAGATGTGGTAATTCTTTGGGCCAACCCGCCGAAACAGAAACCTCTCACTTTGTGGCACGACCGGCACTGGCACATACTTTATGCACACAAATATTACCATTGAGTGGATTGCTGGCAGAGTTGTCAGGAAATGGCCAAAAATGGCAGGAACACCTCTAACAAGTTCATTGTACAGTAATCCAATCCCTGGAGCCCTAATTGTTCCTAAGCTGCACCCGAGCTTCATAAGAAAATCCATGGAGAGTTTTTGTTTGACTTCAGTCTCATATTTTAATTTGCTACCATAGTTCCATGTATACATTACAAGAAAAACAACCAAGGCGAATACAAGTAAGACCCAGCTGCCATCAACTACATTGGCTAGGACAGAGGATAAGAACAGGAATTCAATGCCCAGGAAGAGAACACAGAAGGAGAGAACGAGCATAATGTTGATTTGCCATATCAGGAGCATGATTATGGTCACCAGGATGGTGGTCATGACCATTACTCCAACCTCTGCAATGCCTGGAAATAGAGTTTAAAAGTATATTCAGCATGTTCAGTCAAATTTGGTTCTGTTTGTTATATACCGGTATTAGCCATGCTCGGAATATATACTGACAAGCATGGTACAGAGAAGTCCACATCAGGTAGAAAGCTGTGTTTTGTTTTATTACTGTTTCAGCAGCCCGCATCCTAATGTAACGGTACAAGTTAGATGCAGCTGCTGTATGTACTCTCCAATATAGTAGCCACATGCCATTGTGGCACCATTATAAATGAAACCTTTTGCTTTTCATCAGCTCAGTAATCAAGGCCAATTTCAGTCCAACTCACCATTACTGCAACAACACACGATTATTGGGTTTTACATTTACACTTAACAAAAGTACAATTTTAGTCAAAAAAAAAAATATCCGTGTTTGGCAAGTGAAGTAAAATTGAAGAGGAATGAATATTAAATTATTTTAATACATTCGTGTTTACTGGTAATGAAACAAGAACATGAACTTGTGACAGTATGAAGTGATAAAAAAATAAGAAAATTGGAGATTTAACTTTTACTCCACCTCTATAGGTGCTTTAACTTACTCCACCTTATACTATTTCTGTTTAGTGCATTAAAGTGCTTTAAAATACTTAAATCACCGTTACACACTTGCCAAATGAGGGGTTAAACTAACAAGATTGTAGTAAGATACCATATGCATTGCCAATCTCATTGATACTGCCAAAAGTCAAGATGACAGCAAGGCAAGAGACCAGGAGAAGCCAATTAATGACAGGGATGTAAATCTGGCCCATAAATTTGCGAGAAGTGTGGATTATTTTCAGTCGAGGGAAGCACTGGAGTGCTGTTGCCTGCTTTATAATTGAGAAAATAGCTGTCGTCATTGCACGGCTTGCTATCAAAGAAGCAATTGTGGCCACACACATTACTGGCCAAAATGCCTGACCTAAATTGCAGAAACAAATAATTAAATATATACCAATGCAAAAATATAGGTTAAATAAGCTAGACCTTTTAAAACAATACTTGTTGGCCATTCTTTTATTTCATTTCAGTTAATTAATTATATTAATTTATTGTTGTCATGCATTAATATTTGATTGGCTACTTTTATGAGAAATTTGACTAATCTAAGGCATGTAATTTCAAGTGAAATACTATTTTTTCATATTAATTTGGTTAAGAGTATTACTTGGAATGGACAAAAAGAAGACTTGCTCATAGTCAGTTGGGTTTTCCAATAGGAAGGCAGCTTGGCCGAGGTAACCCAAAAGAAGACATGGGAGAACCAAAAGTATGAATGTAAACTGCCAAATAATAATGAAAAGTATGAAGTATAAGCCTATAAGGTCAGTACATATATAAAGAAAAACTTCCAGTTTAAACTAAGAGATGCATATCAAACTCCTGCAATGAAGCATGACGTTCCAAGAAATGGTTTACTAATTTAGAGCTGAAGTCTCAGTCAGTTTGAACCAGCAGATTGACTGAGGTTTAACCCCATACAACTAAGGTGCACTCACAGCCTCAATTATTCTAATTTAAGAGAACTAACTTAAAAATTGAACAAAAGTGCACCAAAAGAAAGAGAATTACATTCCATTAATAACAAGAAAATATTATAGATGACTTGCCTGTACAGATTTGACAGAAAAATAGCAAAGATCAGCAAACATTGCTTCAGATCCTGAACAAGTGGAAGCTCATCATCTTTCTATTTTTATATAACAAATAAAGTCAAAATGAAAGCTGAAGAATCATGTTTATCATTTTAGAGCAACATGGCTGCACTATCAATATGCTAGTACAAATTCCATCATATAAGACCTGCTCACCTTAGTGTGTTAACATCTATATGCAAACCATAGAAGCCATTTAGACAAAGAACTATGTACCTGTTGCACACAGCAGACATCCACCAAGAGATAACCAAGCCTGGGTGGGACTCGATTTGAAGAAAAGATAGATGTAAAAAGGATTAAAAGCCCTCAGAGCTTCATAACCGTAATTAAGGAGGTTATAAATGCCTATCCCACCAAGGCAACAAAACCATATGAACAGCGCAGGCCCCACAGCTAAACCAACCTTGCTTGTACTGAACCTCTGTACACTGAACAAGACTATAAGGAAAGCTACTGTGATCATCACCACCTCACCTGACATCAAAATTTTCAATGCACATCAGGAATCTTACAAACTCAAAGTGAGTAGCCATGTTACATGTCTAGAATTTCAAATTTAGTGAGAACATATTTCCTGTGTGAAGCAAAACTACTGCCAAAATGACTGAAATCATCTAGCTTTTCTGTTGAGAAAAGTCACAAGAAGGACAAACAAAATAAAAGGTAAAAGGAACAAAACAAAAATAAAATGAAAAAAGAACCCTCAAACTGCCCTCTTCCTCCATTTTATCTGGAAAGGAACAGAGAGAACAGAAATTTCAGGTGTTCTCTTTTCAAGTGGAGTTGGGAAGGGACAGGTATAGATGCTAATGCTGTTCACAAATTTCCATAGGGTATCGATGATCTCCCTATAGTTTTTGGGTTTTGCAGGCCATACTTGAAGTTAACCTTCCAATTAAATGTCAATCTGAATAAATAGAACAATAAATAACACTTGTCAGTGTATTGGGCATTGCCTTACTGCCAGTTTATCTTCACTTGAGCAAATCATTCTCAGTTAAGCAACTAAGCAACAATTAATGACTAATATAACATTAAAGAACTTGAGTACCATCATTTACGCTTGGCAGTCCAGCCTTGAATCCATTCACAGCTGACATAACTGCAGTATATCATCAGAAAAAAGTATAAACAAACAAAGAACATCTACGTGAAATACCCTTATAGGAATTTCATATTGGAAAAAGAATGAAAAAAATCAACCTGACATGGCTGGAGTTACCACACCATCTACAACGATCATAGAAGTGCCCACTAAAACTAAAATCAGAAGCAGCTTCTTTAAAATAATTGATGTCTCCAATCTGTCTTTGATCTTTAGAGACCTCTCTAGCTCAGGTGAAGGCACCTTCAGTCTAAAACTGGAGATGCGTTGATCCGACGGTAGCTGGTTGGGTAGGAGGCTTGCTTGTGCATATCTACATATTAATGAGTAGAGAGCAAATATTCCACCTGAAGAAAAACATTGATTGATTTTTCTGTCAGATTTCGGTGCAATTTTATTAACAGCATTTGTGCCAATATTTGATGCATTGGTAATAGTAGTTTTGGCTACAGACTGAGCCCTTCAATCATGATCTTGGCTCAATTGATGCCTCGTTTTCAAGCTGCAGCTAAATTTGCAACTTGGTGCCTCAGGTAAGACCCATTTGAGTGCTCCGATAGCAACATTTTGGCCCAATTTTGAATCCTGTTATGATTTTGGTTCAGTTGGGCCTCCAGTCCAAAGCCACAGGCAAATGTAAGAAACATGATTTATATTTAGACCCAATTAAAGTAGGCTACAGGAATGACTGGATCAAAATTTAGGTTAAATGATAAAAAAAACAGGTCAAAATCAAGAAAATTAACACATTACAGGGAGAAGCAAAATATGTTGGATTAATTTGAGGTGTACTGTGAACTTTTATTTGTAGCTCAGCAAGTTCCAGTTGAAACATAGAGATGGCTGAGACAAATATAGAAGAGGATTGAGAATTGCTTGAGGAAACTTTAGGTTAACAATAGGGACAAATGGACAATCAACTTCATTTGAAACTATGGCAACCAAAGTCAAATTTGCTCGGAATCAGAAACAAAAATCATAGATGTGTTTTTTTTCTCATTGAGATCGACTAGGCTCAGTGCCAGTTCAGAATCATTTAGTCACATGACCAATCAGTTTTTAAGTTGCCTACATCTGATACACTTATCAAAATAATTGACAACATATGTACTGTAGTTATGGGGTCCAAATAAATTTGTTATCAATGTAATGAATTGCATGATTAGATATACAATTGAGTACTGTCTAGGGATAATTGTCAGCATCCAAGACATGCCAGAGAAAATTTTAAAAAGTACTCTAATATACAGGCTGCAAAACAACTTACCTTCGCCATTATCATTGCCCCAGAGAACAATAAAAACATACTTCACAAGTGGAATCAGAATCAAGGTGTATAAAACAAGAGACAGTGCTCCTAGCACATCCTCCTTTTTCGTGACAGGGTACTTATTGAACATGATATCAAATGTGTACAATGGGCTTGTGCCAACATCCCCAAATACTACTCCAAGAGTTTGAAGTGCCAGGACTATGCTTCGACAACAGCTGAATTCCTGCTATTATACAAAATTTGCTAAAGGTCCATTATCTAAAATTAAAGAAAAAGACTCCTATTGATCGGGCTTGAATTAAAGGTCTCAAAGAGTATTGAATCACTTCAAGTACACATTAATTGGTTTAAAGGATCTAATAGCCAATCAACATAGCTCAACCTTATGTCAAACAACACAGAGGTCTGTGGGTAAAAGTGCTTGACAACATGTATTTTCTCAATAAAAAGAAAAAAAAAATCAAGATGACAACACATGATATGGTTTGAATTTTCAGTCTAGAAGCATTTAAACTGTTTTTATTAGATGGTCATATCAGAAAAGAAGATTCTACTAAATAACTATCAAGCTTTGAAATTTAAGAATTGTGAACCACAATAATGTATTAGGAACGTATAGTATTAGACTATTAGTTACCATATTTTCAAAAAAACTAACAGTATGTCCGTACAGTTGTGATACACAAACCTATCCCTACAATTGATATATATATATATATATATATATATAATTTCATCCGTTCAATTAGATAATTAATTCAACTACAATCCACGAATGAACTCCATTCATTTATGTTTTACTCAATCGTAAAAAGTAAGTCACCAAAACAAAAACGGACGCAAGAGAAATTGAACCTTTTTACCTCGTTAAATCCATTCACCTCATAGCCAGGCACCTCAAGCGCCTCTACATCGAAGGAATCAACACGAGGCCCAGTGCGAATCAGTCTCTGATGCTCACTATCAGCACCATCGTCATCACTCTCCTCTTCCAAACAGGACCTTCCAATGAAATCCTCCAGTTCGTCGGAGGTCCCCTCTTCATCCTTTAAGGCCCATCTCAGCTCCATTGATTCCGTCTTCGCCAACCCACCGTTGCCTCTCATGGATACCCCCGACATCCCAAGCCAAACCTATTCAGAAAAAAGATCGCGCATGTGTTGATCGACTTAAGCGCCGAACTGAATATTAAACTCGAGAAATTTCGATCGACTGAAAACGAAGAGAACTGATTTGATCTGGTATGGATCAGAAACGCTACGAGTGCTCGTTTTTCTGGGGTTTTCACAAATGGCGCACTGAGCCCACAAAAGCTGGTTTTAACTTTTTCCAGTAATTTTATTCAAATCATCTCCAGTTGACAAAGCGTGAAGATGTCCGGTGTTTCATGATGCTGCCACGTTGATATAGTGAGACTGAAGAAATTTCAACACCCGACAAAAATGACAGTCGCAAATTTTAGTGTAACTTATTATAAACTATTAACTATGTATCACTTCTATCCTTGACTACAGATGCACTAGTTTGGCACCCATCTCATACAAAATCGAACTCGTGGATAAACTGGGATAGATCAACACAGAGAGTAGAGTTCGTATTTGTTCAAAATTAAGGCAAACTCAGAGAAATATTCAAGAGGAGAAGAAATTGTGAATACAAGTTCATATGAGAATTTCATCCAATTGTTCAACAAGCATATATGATTTGCATATTTTATAAGATATAAAATTACAATTATAAATTGATGAATGTAAGATCTTCAGTAGAGCTCCAAGAAAAATTCGTATCTACAGTATTTATCTTGGAAAATAAACTAAATTTGTCTATGAAATGAGCATGGGACCTTCGATATCCACAGTACTTATCTTGGAAAATAAACTCGTAGCTCAGAACCGATAACACTAAATTTTGACGGACAACATTGGATATAACTAAGAAATGCATTTATATCTTCATCCATATTAGATGCTATAAGATGCAAAATGTAAGGATATCCAAATGTTATGTTAAGATTAACATAAACTATGAACCGAAACTAATTCAAGTACTACAATTATATTTTCTTTTATGAACTTAGCATTGTAAGATACAATGCTCATTTAATATCTATTTGTTTAGAATCTTGGTATCTAATTTGATTTTGTGCTTGCTTAACTACAGATGTTGTACACTTCCTGAGCTAACATTTCAGCTTCTGTAAATGCAATGTGTCATCACCATCACCAAGGAATCAACAAACGACCACGAAATGAGATGTATGCTAGTAATGTGTCATCATTGCCTAGATGGTAGATGATGAAAAAGGAACAAGAAACTGTCCTGCAAAGTAAGAAATAACCAATCACAGGGAAATCACAGAAACACAAGTTACATAATCAATGTATACATCAAGCTAGGAAGGATACCCTGAGTACACAAAAAAAGGATATATTAAATCAGAATTACATGCTACAGATCTCATGCTTTTAGGACGACTTTGTGCACCATGGTCTCCTTGTGGATTTGGTGGCAGCTCTTCTCGACAAGTTCTAGAAGCTTCTCCAGGTTACCTGCCCAGGAATTGAGCACATCATTGCTGTCCTTCTCTGTCTGGAAGCACACTACTCCCATTGGTCGGTCAATTTTCGCAATCAGAGATTTTGACACCACCATCTCTGATAGGTACTTCTCAGCCTCCTGCACAGCAGAGTATTTGATTACCAAAAGAGAGAATCAACCCTGCCTTGAATCTTTGTTTCAACTTCAGTTGTGTTCAAGAGATGACCAAACTTTCCTTTTCATGTGCCTAGCCTATTAGATAATATTTAAAGGGCAAGGAGCCCTTGACAACTATTTGTCTTAACAATCTTAACAATCATTACAAATAAATTCAATAAGGAGATCGCATGATCAACATGCCCAACATATTGTACCTATATTTTGGCGCATCACCAAAATATACTTAAATTGCATAGAACCTTTTTTGGTAGCTTACATATACAAACAACACTGGCCAACTGGAGAGAAGATAGGATATTTCAGATAATTTCCTGGAGTGCATAAGATTAATTCACATATTGCAACACACAAAGACACTTATTCTATTCATACTGAAAATTGATGTAAAATATGCAATAAAGACAAAAGGCGAGCATCATCCGAGCAAGGAATACAATAGGTGTACCTCCAAGCTAAGGCAGAGCAGCTCAGAAAGCCTCTTCAATGTAATCCTTGAATAATACTTTGAGACCACCAAAATATTCTGAAATCAGCACATAGTTTAATAAGTAAACAATGAGCAAAACTAAAGCAAACAGCTGGAATGCACACAAACACATGCATTTAGTATAGTACTTTGTGAGCTTTGATTATAACTCCTAAATGGGATTTGAATACAAACATCATAGTACACATGAAAACATACATGCTCAATGATGCGAAGCTTTACGTCCTCAGCAGCTTTCTCACTGAGGGGCCCACCAAGCAAGTTCTTCTCATTTTCAAACTCAGTCTTGTACATCTCCCACAGGCTAGTCCATTGTATCACCTCCATTGTAACCAACTGTTTAAGCAGCAGCCTATTGGTTCAAGAATTTAATAAATTATATCACCACATCATAAAGTATGTCTTTCCTTTTTTGGAGGATCCTGTTCTCTGAAAGTTCAAATTATAGGCCCAATCCTTTGCTGAATAAGAAATGTTACCACAAATGGATATGTACAGATTGATATGAACTAAAATTATCACTTCCTCCTTTCTTTGGAAGGAACCAAAATACCATTTCTAATCAATAAGAAAGACAATTGAGAAGAGGGGAAGGTTCTTTTCATGGAAACAGGAAACGATGGGTAATCATGATTTGTCAGGAAATGCAAAACATTTAAATTATGCAGGGATATTTTGATTTTAGATGTTCGAGTAGTTAACAATTTTCCTGTCTAAAATGCTATCCAAGAACAAAACCTACTTGAAGTTAGGAATTTCATTGAGATTTTTGTCCTCCAAGGTGGCACTAAGAAGGCTAGATTGCATGGGGTCATGTGGAGAAAGCACCAGGTACCAACAGATCTTTCTCAAAACCTACATGACAAATAGAAAGTTAATCTTCATATAAGATAACTCCAACAATCAATATAAAAAACAAATAATTTTTTTTTACTGGAATCCACTGTGAAGGGTCCTCTTTAACAGCAGGGATGTCATAGATTGCCTTGTAACTACGACAAATCTCCAGGTAATCATTCTGATGGGAATAGTACCTAGAACATATAAAGGTGCTTAGTATTTCAGGTAAAAGGAAAACAAATTAAAAATAATAGAAAGGAAATGGATATATAAAATACCGGATCATATGCTGATAATAAATGCGCTTCAGCTCTAAAAGAGAAGGAATATCTGCTGGTGCCTCTTCAACAATAGCATCTCCTTCCTTTGGTTTCTTCTTCTCTTTTGAGGGATCAATGTTGAAAACCCTAGGGCTGATTTTTCTTGCCAAAATCTGAGCCCTAACATAGTCCTGCTTATCTAAGCACAACCGCACCTACAAATTTTATGGACAAGACTTTAATTTAATTATTATAGTCAACATAAGTTTGAATAGGTAATAGCATTCCTTTACATTATCTTCAGCATTGTTTAACAGTGTAACATCAATTAAAAATGAAATTGACTTGAAAACCTTGATAAGGATTATAAAAGCTAAGGACTTCAAATTCAGAATTCTAGCTCAAAATGTGATACATATATCCACCACACAACAAAAGGAAATTTGGCTTGGTGCACCATTTATCAAAGAATTTGAAGATTGCAATGTCTCACTTGAACAATATCCGATGCAATATAAAATGGTACTAACTTTGAAATAAACTAGATATAAAAAAAAAACCTAAATATCCAACAAACACGACCTTGTTTTTGGTTTTGAAACTTCTTAACATGACTTGAGTAACCTTGTCAACGTTATCACAGGATCCTGTTCCAATGTTCGAGAAAATAAGCATAACATATACTTTACCTGTTCAAGAATAAATGCAATTTTCTCAGTCTTTGCCATTGCTCCAAAAGTTTCCACCTGGAAAACAATTAAATTACAAATGAGCCTTTGCATTGCACAATAGAAGTAATTATTTGATAAAGAGAGATAATAACAATTTAAAACTAAACATGTAATTATATATACAAATGCCAGAAACAATACTTACAGCAACTTCTTGCATCAAATCAGCAGCCTCAGATATAAGTCCCTGTTCCTCCTTTATCTTTGCAAGTTTTCTGATTAGCCTCGTCCGCTCTATCTCTACATATATCTGATAAGGGATAAGAAACAAAAAATGTATCATTTTTCATCCGCATCCCCAGTATGGCTTCGGTTTGCTATGAACATAGTATAAAAAAAACAGATAGTAAATCACACAAAAGAAAGAAAGAAATTACTTGTATCTACCCAAAACAGATAGTATCATGTTATAAAATGTAGAGATGCACAATGTTAAGGTACCTTGCCAGCAGAGACACTATTGAGTGTCTTAATTAGCTCAATACGAGTATCCACATCAGGTGTTTCATCTATGTATTGCATTGCCTTTTGCACCATTGCTGTTACAGCCTACAGAAAGAAGCACCAAACATAAATAAACAAACAAAAAGATAACAAGATGAATACATCCTTTAAAAAAGAATATATCACATAACAGTTAGTTTTCTTATAGGATCATTTACCACAAATTACTAGATCAGACCATGAAAAGTGAGAATATAAACAATCTGAACCTGATTAGATAGTTGTTAAACACAAGATCAAATAGGTTCCACTTAGTTCGGTAGATGCTTAATTGGAATTGGGGATTCACATTATATAGGAACTTCTTACCTGATTCTATAACTAGAATGCATTAATTTGGCTTTGCAAAAACTAATCATGTAACAGAAAATTTTTGCAACAGCAATTTCAAATTTTTGAACCAATTAAAACAGCAAGGGATTGGTCAATTTTTCATGCATTTAACATAAAGCTTTTCCAAGAATATTATTATTTTTTCATTCTCATCTGAAGCAGCAATAAAAAACATAGATTTTGCAAATATTAGTTAGATAAAAAGTAATAATCACAAACACAACAGTTCATCATGACCTTACCAAAGAGGAATCACATTTACAGCTGTGCAAAAAAAAAACAAACATATTTCTGTCAATTGGAATAGACTTTAACTCTAGGTGAAGGTTGTTATTCCTAACTCCAAGTTGTATAAAATCTCAAAGAAAAAACAAGGATTGTTAGTACATCAGTTTTAAAAGCATATGATAACACAGACCTGTTTAAGTTGGCCTCTCCTTTTAGACAGAAGGACAATTTGGTCATTTAGTGTTTTCCAAGCCTTAGCCTGATAACATAGCTCCACAATGTCCATCACTGCTTTTTTTGTGCCGGCCACATCACCGGCCAGCCGCATCTGCTTTTCTACATTTAACAAAGCCTCTATCTTTCCTTCTAAAGAGACATTATCTTCCTGTTTTGTCCATATAAACATACAAATGTAAAGTTTAAAATTAAGAATACAGTTCAATAAAGCAATTCCGGAGAGATCTTATGAAATCACTAGATAATACAGGAAATAAGAGGGCATAAGGTATGAGTTAGTTTTTCTCTTAATGTATAACCGGTAGTATACTAAAACAGACTCGAAATCAACTTCCTGAAGATATCTTATCGAAGAAGAAAAAAGAAAAACTAGAATCTCGATTCGTAACCAACAATTGTCGAAGTAGAACCTTCTTGCGACTAAATCGAAGAGCGAAAGAAAGGAGATCGAAAGAGAGAGGGTGAAAGAGAGCTTACCATGGCTGGATCGCAAGGAAACAAGGCTGCGAGTTGAGCTGCGCGCAGAGCTTCCTTTCTTCTTTTCCACGAATGCTCAGAAGTAGGAACCGGGGGGGAGGGAGTCGAGAGAGGAGGAGAAGGGAGCAGTATATGTCGACCAAATAGGCCCGAGTTGAAATAATTAGCAGTAAATTAGGCCCAAATTAGAAATTAAAGCGTCGAAGTAGGAAATTGAAGCCCAAACTAATATTCAAACGCCTTAGTACGAAATTTAGGCCTAAGTTAAAACTTAGAGAGCCTTAAAAGGAAATGTAGGCCCGAATTAGAAATTAAAGCGCCTTAGTAAGAAATTTAGGCACAAATTAAAATTTGGGATCAGGAACGAACGGGAGAGGAAAGAGACTAGTAATTGCACGCTGCAGTGTACGAGTACGATATAATAAAATTTTGAAATTAATTAATATTAATTATTTAAAGAAAAAGTAAGAACATAATTTTCAACAATATGGTTTAAAAATAATTAATGTCACAACACCAACTCACCCATTGATCCCTAAACACTACATTTGCTCCAGTCTAATTATCTTACATGCGGTTTGGTCAAGGTCACATCATTAATTGAGCATGATGAACCATCACACTTAGATGATCCCATTCCATTCTCTGTTACTCTCACATTGAAGTTTGCCGGCTGCTTCGGCTCTGGCAGAATTACACTTGCAGTGGTAAGAAACGCAACCACGTCAGACATAACGGGCCGATCGGCTGGGTTCTCTTGTACACACAGTAATCCCACCTGGATGCATCTCTCTACTTGTCTTTGGGGAGCTTCAGTTAATGTGGGAGAAATCAGCTCTGATATATTTCCTCCTTTCCATCTATCCCATGCCTGGAAATGAAAGAAGAATATATCAATACCAGTGGTCAGTATCATCACACAATCATTAAATTGAGTTCAATTTATACACATTTTATTTTATTTTTATTGAATTACATATCCAAGGAGGTTGAGGAAGTCTCCATATCGGTGGTTCCTTTTGCTGCTAACAATCTCTAAAAGTAGCACGCCAAAACTAAATACATCTGATTTGATTGAGAAAAGACCTTCGGATGCATACTCCGGAGCCATGTAACCACTGTAAAGGAATGAAAAAAGAGAGAAACATTTAGCCTTCTTAGAGATTTACACACCTAAAGAATTTGAATTTTGCTGTCTTAGTTATCTTTTTAAGAATACAATTAATGTATTTTTAACTCGATCTATTTGTTATCTGATTGAACCATGCCCTTTGTTTGTACCAAAATTTCCATGAAATTTTATTTCGCATATGGTGCCGTACTCACTATGTCCCGACTACTCTGTTGGTTGTTTGGAGCTTTTCTGGGCTGCAAATCCTGGCCAATCCAAAATCTGATATCTTTGGATTCATTTCAGAATCCAAGAGAATGTTGCTTGCTTTCAGATCTCTATGAACAATTCTTAGCCTTGAGTGTTTGTGGAGATACAGAAGTCCTTGAGCAATGCCTTCAATTATCTCAAAACGCCTTTCCCAATTTAGAAGTGCTTCTCTTGTTTTATCTGTGATACATTACAACACGTTGTAAGAGAAAGCTGTCAGAAACAAAATCACATATTAGAGCTTAGTATATACAGACATCTTCTCCAAAAATGATACCTACTTATTATCCCATTTAAACAAGTCAGATTAATGTATTTGTTATTTAATTCATATAATACTTCATAATTCAGCTTATATTTTTATTATTCAGATTACTGATACTAAATTGAATATTGAAGCACAATATGACATTTATGTTGCATAATAAAATCATCAACGTGAGTAATAATTTATTTAACTGGAATAATAAAGTGGATACCTTAAAGAAATGAGTTATGTAAAATGGAACTAATAATTTCGTCTGTGGAATGACAAAATTATAAACAACCTACAACCTTGCAGATTGTGTTTCAAGAGATTTACCAAAAATGAATTGGTCCAAGCTCTTGTTTGGCATAAACTCATAGACCAAAATGTTCTCCTCTCCTTTGATGCACCACCCGACCAGCTTAACTAAGTTTCTGTGCTGTAACTTTGCAATAAGTTGAGTTTCATTTTTAAATTCAATTAGGCCTTGACCCGAATAGGTGGAAAGCCTCTTCACAGCTATCTCAAGTCCATCTTGTAGCACCCCCTAGAAGAAGAACTTAAAATCAAAATTAAACCCATTTTTTTCTTTCAATTTCGTCATAAATAATCAACTATATATTGTAAATTATTTTTATGCATTTTTTTCTAATTTGCCAATTAATTGGTAATTCTTTGGGTTCTATACTTCTATCAATGAAAAAAATTAAAAATAATAAGAAAGAGAACAAGTAAAAGCTGGATCCAGATAGAAGGAAATAGGAAAGCACCTTATAGACGGGTCCAAATCCACCTTCGCCGAGTTTATTGTCCAATGAGAAATTACCTGTCGCATTAACTATTTGATTGAAATGGAAGAGTGGAAAATCTGAAATCCTATCTCCTCTCCATCGAACCATTTCATCATTTCTTGCGAGCATTCTTTCTTCCAGAGATATCCCATTAATTGCTAAAACATTAAAGAGAAACTGTTAGCTAAGTTTTCTTTCAAAAAGAAGTGTTCACAAGTACTTGTTCAATTGTAGAATTACACCTGCACTTCTCATTTTTCTGATCCATAGAAAGTTGATGAAGCAGCCAATAATGAACAATGCCACAAATACACCAATGACAATGATAAGCCTGTTCTTTCTTCCTGAAATATTTGTGGTTGAAACTTTCAACAAATATCAACTTCTGTTCCAATTTTACATATATGAGAATTTGAACAAAATAATTCAAAATTCGTAAGGAACTGATGGATAAACCGATCCAATTGGAAATCAGGTAGTAAATGGACATCAAGTTGGAATCAGATCAGCTCACTTTCACCAATAGTACTGCTCTTGGCTTCAGATTTGGGTTGTCGACTAAAAATCAGTTTCCATATCTTGGTAATTTTCAGTCACATGTCAGTTGAGTTTGAATTCTATTGAGCTAAGTGTCTTTTGAGATCCTATGATTCCAGTCGAACGTGTGTCAGTCAGATTAAGGTTAGCATGTATTATCAAGGGCGGATCTGATGTATACCAGGGGGGACAGCTGCCCCCCTGGATTTTGAAAAATAGTATTTTTCGGTAATGATTTCGGTAATTTGCCTCCCCTGAAAAATTGTTTTGCCCCCCTGAATTGTCTAATTAATTTTATTGAGAAAAAAATATTTAATATCATGCATAATGAAATAATTATACAAAGATATCAAAATATAAAGTTCCGTAGACAAAAGCTTTTTTTATCAACTTGATTATCTATTACTTTAAACTTTATTTTATTGTTATTTTTAATATATAAAATGTTATTATTTTAATATTTTTTTTATTAGATAAGAATATATATTAAATTATTATTTTTTATTTAGTACCCGATTAGTTAATGGATTTGAACCCGATAAACTATTACAATCCGATAATTGTGCCCCCCTGACCAAAATTCTGCATCCGTCCCTGTGTATTATGAGATAATTAATTAAGCATTGGCCACAATAGGTGTTGATTAGTACTCACCTTTACTTGTACTAGATAAAATAATCATACTTACACCATGTTTTCTTTTCATAAAAGCTTTAAAGATAAATTACTCCATGCCAGTTTTTTTTATCAAAGGCCATGTCAGGTGTTGGATAGTACTCACCTGTACTTGTACTAGATGGCTGATTACCAGATGCTTGATGAGTCCGCGTTACTGTTCCTGAGATTGAACTTATTTGTACATCTGGATCTCCGAGAAAGAAGATTGATGTGTCATACCTGAGGGTGCATCTAATCCCAAAAATCTGTCCACTTTGCCACCCATCAAAATACTTAAGCATCTGATCAATAAGGTCTTGTAAACAAGCACGGCATGTATAGTTTGAAAAATCAGGGGTGCACTGGGACAATCCATAGATCACCGGCAGGGATTCACTTATGTTTATCATTGCGGTCCCAAATCGGTTTCTCGAGTTAAAAGCTGCCTGATGTGCAACATTTTTAAGTAAACTATTCATCACAGTGTGGAAGTAGTTTCTGATAGTACTATTGGATCGATCCCATCCAATAAATCTATTATTAGTCATGTTTTGAGGGTTGTACTTGTATGTCATGAAACTATCAATATTCTCAGTTGTGTTGAGAAACTGCCGGTCGGAGTAATGGATGAGGCAAAAGTCATCAAATATTGTCACTTCTTTTGAGTATTGACACAGTTTCGTTACACATTTGAAGGATTGGGAAAGGCAATCACCACAGGTAGAAGAATCAACATCTCCACGACAGAGGACAAGACCAGAGATTTGATCTGGCGCTGTACCAATTGTACCCTTGCAGAAACCTTGCTTTGCAGCAGCTTGTGCAGAAAGAGAGGAGAATAAGTTCCGCAGGTTGAAACCGTATGCGCTATAATCAGCGTAGTTTTTGGTCATGTTGCATACTTTGTAGATCTCATATGCCAATGCTGGATGTAAGCAGAGATTTGCGAGGAAAAGAGCAAAAAGACAGTGAGTAATTTTCTGCATTGCTCTCCTTTTGGACTAGCAATGAAAAATATAAAATGATAGATGACGAAATTGAGGAATTAGGATTTTTTTTCTATTTCTGAACAATAGTTGTCAATGTCAGCTATGAAATGTCGACAGCAACTGATTTCAGGTCAGCTCCAAATCAGAAGGAATGAGAGAATGAAGGGGACGGCACGGTGACTGAAACCTTCCAAACTATTTTACTTGCTTCAGAACCTTATATGAGTCTATTCAGTTATCACAGAATTGCGGGGGTTGAGATTTTATGGAAATGAAATCACACGAGTCAATTTCATGGTAATCCAAAATTATTGACAATACAGAAATAGCTGTGGAAATATGCTGGAATCAGCATTCAGTTGCACCACGAAAACAAATATATGGAAATTTTGTTTTTCTGTTTTAAGCACTTCATATGATTATGTGAATGTTGACTTTATTATTACTGATTGCAATTCGTTCCTAAAAAGTCTTGTTAATTACCTCATTTTCAGTAACTGGTAGTCAGTTTCATGGAAACAGTGATTGAAAAGAGAGCGAAGCAGATAAATTTCTTTAATTAGAATAAGAAATTTAAACTCTAACCATATAAATGATTATATGGTTACTCTAACCATTCAATGCATCTTTTATTCCTCTTAATAACAAAGTTACTAAATTTAAACTCTAACCATATAAATGATTATATCCTTGTAAAATAAAAATTCCAGATTTGAGATGTACTATTATTAAAAAAAGATGCATACCGACGAATGCAAGAATTATCCTTTAAATATAAATATAAATTGAGGTCAATTTATCGCAGAACTAAGATCACCTAATATTGACGTTTCTCCTCCATTTTTCACTCCTATTGCATTATATGGAAATCAGCTAAATTAACCTGAACCTCAGGTCCTCAATAAACTTCTTTCCGAAGCTGTTATTGCCTCACACCAAGTAGGAGGTGAATCCGATTAAAGCGTGACAACCTACCCATCATGAAATATCATGACATGTGTGATGTGCTTGCAAACAATGCTAAATTTTACTATATATGTAACAGATCCTATGTTATTTTTAAAGACATTAGTAAACGGACTTATATATGCTTAGTGAAATAAAAATACTTGTTACATACTTTTGTGAGGCATTGGAGGGAACCAAAATTAATAAAAGAGCAATTGTATTATACATTTTAAAATATAACACAACTAAGGGCATTTGGTTGAATGGCACCCAATCAGCAACAAACCCTAAGGCGAGAAGCGAGAGTAAATATGCTAGAGGTGGAAGTGGTAACAGAGATGAAAATGCATCGGACAGCCAAAAATCAATGTTGGTTGAGGAAGTAATTAAAAAAATCTACAATCATTTCTGGATGAGTTTATTGTGAATTCCGCCTATTTGATATGTTGGTCACATATTATAGGTTCATTAATTATTTACATCCATTGATATAAAATTCTGTAATCTCTCACAAACTATACAGAGATGTGATTAAAAAAAGTCTTAGTTAATTTTGATAAATATTAATTATTAACATTTTAAACATATTTTTTTAAGTAGTACACTGTAAACATATTAAATAAAATTAAATAATTTGTTTAGTATACTAGTTAATAAAAATATTAATATTGAATTTATATGCAATATATTTGGTTGCTTTCCTTGACGACAAACTATATAAATAATGGAGTCAATAAAATATCAAATGGAATCCGATAATATGGTGTTTCTTGTAGGCTTCCAAATATTTTTAAAAGTAAATAGATCTATTTTTTATTAGTAAGAAATTGTAAATATAACATTATTGTATATGTTAATTAATAAGTAACCATGTACTAAATATCTGATTAAATCTATGGTTTACTACTGATTTGAATTGTCTGACATTTGTCACATTTCTATATATAATTAGTGCATTGAACGGTTGAAATGGTTTGATATTTCATATACGTTTTTTATATATAAAAAGATGATGTATTTCATATAAGTTAGTTTACATTTTATATTTTGTCACCGAACGTTTTTCTTTTTATCATTTTTTTCGGCACTTATTGTTACAATTCCTAACAAGTGGCATCTTGATAACATAAAAGACTAAACATGCCACTTATCACTCGGTGATTATATCCATTACAAGATACTCCTATTTTCTAACATTTTTTTACAACTATATATATATATATATATATATATATATATATGCTATGCTATGGCTTCGTTCGTATCTCAAATTTAAAAGTTCAAACGGCCGATCCAAACCGTTGAACATCATCTTCATATTGAAATATCATTGGAGATCAAAATTTATATTTTTTTGAAATTGTTTGCTATTTTTTAAATGGGTACAAAGTTTGCTGATCTAACGATTTCTGCACCATCCAAAACTAGCGATTTTGTACTCATCTAAAAAATAGCAAAAAAATTAAAAAAATATATAAAATTTGATCTCCAAGGTTATTTTAATATGAAGATGATGTGTTTGGATCGGCCGTTTAAATTTTTAAATTCGAGATACGGACGCAAAGCACCATAGCATCACTCTATATATATATATATATATATATTATCATATACCTCAAATGATGCAACATGCGCATGCTTCACAAAAGAGGCGTAACTTTTGATCCGACCGTCGGATCGGACTGAAATCTTGACAGAAACTCTACAACCCAAAGCCGGATCCGAAACAATCTATGATTTGTGTCGCCCATTTTTCGGGCTCAGATTCGCGATCAGAGTCTTCCTTCATGGACTTTTGGACCTTTCTTTATAATTTTAGAGTTTTTAGGGTCTTTTATGTATTGTTTATGTATTTTCTGTTTTTAGGGTTTGTATTTAAACAGACGTGATATCTTTTGGCAGAAGTTAGTTTTTATGTATCGATTTTATCAAAGAATTGAGAATTTGTATGATCTCAGAACTAAATCTATCTTTTCATTACTTTTTTTTCAATTTCTTGATCATTCGTGCATCATTAAATGCAATATGACTAACAGCGCCGAGGGTCGAAAATTCTGCTGCAGGTATTTTATCTTAGCATTATCTTAGTTACTTCAAAAATTGTCCTTCGTTTAATACTTCTACTATCAAATGTGATCGTTAGTACTTAATTAACTGAGCAACCGCGCGTGCTAGCATCATAACTATATTAATTGAGGAGGAATTCAAAATAAGAACAACAACAAAGCCCTTAATCCCAAATAAATTGGGATACACTAGAATCCAATAATTAGAATATTAAATTTGTATATGCATGATATATATTCATTATTTTAATTATTTTGAGTGAAGGTCTGCATATGATGTAATTTTTGTTCCTATATATACAAGACAATGGAATTCAGAGCATAGCGACGCACTGTTTTAATTCCACTAGTAATTATCTTACATCCGGGTTGGCCAAGGTCACCTCATTAATTGAGCATGATGAACCATCAAATTCAGATGATTCCAATCCTCTCTCGGTTACTCTTACATTGAAGTATGCTGGCTGCTTGGGCTCCGGCAGAATTATACTCGCAGTGGTGAGAAATGCGATCACATCGGACATGATTGGTCGATCGGTTGGATTCTCTTGTACATACAGTAATACCACATGGATACATCTCTCTACTTGTCTATGGGGAGCTTCAGTTAGTGTGGGAGAAATCAGCTCTGAAATATTTCCTCCTTTCCATCTATCCCATGCCTGGAAATGGAAGAAAAAAATAAATACCAAGCTTTGGTACAAATTACATTAAACAGACTTTAAAATGTAAAACTCGTTATGTTTAATGAAAGTTTAAGATATTAAGTATAATCTATTAGCATAATAATTTTAATTACGAAATGTTCCATTACATATCCCAGGAGGTTGAGAAAGTCTCCATTTTGGTGGTTCTTTTTGCCGCTCACAGTCTCTAAAAGCAGAACGCCAAAACTAAATACATCTGATTTGATTGAGAAAAGACCTTCTGATGCATACTCTGGAGCCATGTAACTACTGAAAAGAAAGAAATACATAATTACTTGTCATTAGCTTTTTTTTTTTAAAAAACAACAGAAAGCAATAGGGTGTTACAGAACATCATAATTTGAATTTAGGAAGTCTTAAATTTTATTTTTTGGAAAGAGTACCTGAGCAGTTGACCCATCATTCGAGTATATTTCTTTTCTTGGTGGGATTCCTCGACAATTTTCATCTTGACGTCAACTTTAAAGATTTATTATAAATTTATTTGAAAGCGGTTGTTAAGATTGTGAAGATAAATAGTTGTCAAGGGATCTTCCACCTTGTTTTCTAATTGAACTTTATATGCCTTGTAGTTCATCCTAAAAGTTCCTATCAAATTTTAATTATTTGGCATATGCGCCATATATACTCACTATGTTCCAAGAGAATTTAATTATTTTAAATTCGGATTCATTTCTGAATCCAAGATAATGTTGCTTGCTTTCAGATCTCTGTGAATAATTCTTAGCCTTGAGTGTTTGTGGAAGTATAGAAGTCCTTGAGCAATGCCTTCAATTATCTCAAAACGCTTTTCCCAATTTAAAAGTGCTTCTCTTGTTTTATCTGTGATGCAACACTACATGTACTAAGCGATCAAACTTCAATGGAAATAGGCCACATAATACAGGAAAAGGAGTTGGATATTTGGCTTACTCCAACAATTCAAAATTTCATTGGTCTAGCAAATATTAAACCCAATTTTATTTTTCAGCTAGTTTCAACACCAAGAATCAATTATTGCAATTATCTTTATTTGCCCTTACATTTGTAATTGTTGGGTTCTGTTAATTGAAATAATAAGAAAGAGGTGAAGGAAAAGCAGTGTCCAGTTGGAAGGAAATACGAAAGCACCTTATAAACGGGTCCAAAACCTCCTTCACCAAGTTTAATCACATTTGTCAGGGTCCAAAACCTCCTTCACCAAGTTTAATCACATTTGTCATAGAGATAGTAACATTAATTGATAAATAACTCAATCCGATGAGTGATATTAGCTCTAAAAATTTAATAAAAAATTTAAATCGTTATAAAATCAGAACATATATGTGCTTAATAAGGAGTAGAGATAGAAATAATTTAATTTCTTTTGAATATTTTAAAATTGTAATAATGACAATGACAATGATAATAATAACGTTAGTAATAATAATGATGATGAGAACAACAATAATAATTCAAACTATAATAATAATCTTTTTTTCATGTCCTCAAAAAGTACCAACCAAAAGTTGGTAATGGAGCAAAAGTTATAAAGTAATAATACTAAGTCACTGATTATTTATATTATTAATAAATATCTATGCAAGATTGTTTTTCCTTTTCGCTGAAAATGAAAAAAATAAAATAAACCACCGATCCGAATGATTTTACATTGTTGAAACTAAAGGATAAAGATCAGATCAGTAATGAATTAATGATTTCTTGTCTCTTTCTTTTAACATTTTAGATCCACCGTTGGATAAAAATCTTGCCACATGTGAACACTTAAAAGGGGCAGGGACCATCCAATAAAACCGGACACTGGAGAGGAGCCGAATACCCACTCGTTAGTGTGGATTTTTTACTTGAACAATCAAAAAATGATCTTATTTATAAAACGGCCTAAGAGTAAATTTATTTTCGCAAACAGTCTAATAAAAAGCGTGAGTTCAACTTACGGCCTTAAAATATTATTTTCTCTGCCCACCTGCTGCCCAAATGAAAGAGAGAGCAAAATGACTCAAAGGGGCGTGAGTTGAACTCACGTCCTTTAGGTCCACCTATCGTATTTGTGCTATTTTTTTCATTTTCGGTGTTTTTAAAATATAACTGTTGTAACTACCGCTATAATTGGGCTCAAGTCTAAAGACAACAATTAGAGCGCATTCACGTCTAAAGGCCGTGAGTTCAACTCACACACTTAAAGCATTTTATTCAAAAGGCAACAACCATAACGCATATACGTCTAAAGGACGTGAGTTCAACTCACACACATAAAGGTTTTTATTGAAAAAAACAACAAATAGAGGGCATCTATGTCTTAAGGGCGTGAGTTAAATTCACGCCCTCAAAGTTTTTTATTCAAAAGTTTAACTCACGCCCTTAGACGTGTTTAACTATGGTGGTTGTAACCAGATAATTGAAGATAATATAGGGCGTGAGGTTAACTCACGTCTTTTTGTGTCTTTAAACAGTGTTTGAGTAGGTAAAATAAAAATTTAAGGACGTGAACTAAACTCACGCCTTTATTTAAATCGTTTGTAAAAATAACTTTACTCTGAGACCGTCTCTATACATAAAATCTGTTCTTAAGCCCTTAAGTAAAAAGTTCCTGAATGTTCCATATCAATAAGAGAACATTAATTAATTGGGCGGATAATAGCGACGAATAATCAGTATTGACCCGTTAAGAGGCTCTACTCGCCGGCTCGCCCCCAACAAAACGATAAAACTTCTCGGAACCTTAAGTTATACCTCAATAGTTTGGTTTCTGATAAATTGGCTTCAAATTTTAGTTTGGAAGCGGCTAATAGTACAGTTAAATCCCTCGAAATCTCCTTACTTCTATTGTTTAGTGAAAATTTCCTTGAAAAAGTTGCCAAACACATAAATTTCTCAACGTTCCGCTCTTAGCCCAAACACTCCAACGACGATCCTTGAGGGTGTAAAATGTATTTAGATACGTACATTAGATATTTAGATAGAAACAATGTGTTAAGATAGAAATAATATGTATATAGATATATGCATCGAAGATTTTCCTTAACATTTTGCCCCCCTTTTTTTTACAGTAGGTTTCAATATAATCTAATATATTTGTAGTAGGTTTTAGTGAGATTTAAAATATGAATAGCTTTATATTTGTACTTATCATTTGTAAGGATACTAGTAGAAAATCCGCCCGTTGTGTGAGATCCACTTACTTTTAAAAATTAGAAGACAATTTGTTCATTGTACGGACTCTTTTATTTTAGTGTATATATAAATTTCATTATACTTTGAAAACAATTTCTAAGTAATGATATAATTAATTTTAGTATAATTATAAGGGTTCAAATGTTGTACAAAAGAATTGCGCACCTCTCACATAACAAAAAAATGGAAATAAAAAATATTCCTAACAACACACACAGCGCCAAGTACTTGGATCTAAATCAGGAGGGTCTCTATCTGCAAAATAAAAATATAAACAAAACAAAACAAAAAAGATAACAAAAAATAGAACCCTAGATACCCTAACAAAATGATTACTTGAAAACATCTTAAATTCAGACTTGCAAAATGCAATTTCAGTTGGGAAAATTTCAACGGAGACTTTAAAAGAGACTAAATATTCAATACATTACAGATCAGATTCACACAGCACTAAGATATATTATAATTGCTAGCACTTCGGTTCTACATCCAAGAAAGATGTAAACTTCTAAAAACAAAATAAATAGAAAAAGTGATATTTTCATAAACTCTTGTTATATTTCACTCACTTACATGCAATTGAGGTGCTATGTAAGTCAAAACGCAAAAGAAAGACCAGATCAGAAAAGTAACAGCTGGAATTCAATCTTGAGCAAGTTCCAGCTCCCGTCTCCCCCAATTCCACCAGTACAGCAGTACTTGCTGGTAAATTGGTTGTTATGCATCTAAATCAGACAAGAACAATAATTCAAATTATTGAAGACATTGCTGATTCTCTGATCATCACAAGCACCCACAAATCAAGGAACGATGCTACTATATCTTTGGCAGTAACCCGAGCTCCAACTCTGTCCAGCCGAGAGACTGCCTTTGTCTTCAAGCCTCCTTCGCTTAAGAAGGCCTCCACCATCCTCTCCCCGATATACTTCCCTTTTTCCTCGCTGTTTGTCAAAGCAACTACAGTGGGCACTCTTAGGCTCTACTATTCCATCTGACGAGACTACAGAGCCCAATCAGATTTAAAACTCATGCACAACATGTGTAAAGAAACTAAACAAACAAACAATGGGATGTCTGGCTCGAGTTCTTCAACTAGTGACCATGCTCACAATTGGAAAATGAAGACTTGAAGATTAGAGGGGAGCAGCAATTAGTACAGTGGAATGAATAAGTGAGAAGTAGCGACAACTATCAATTAGAACCTGGAAGAGGAGAGGAGGAGAGCATCAGCAAAGGAGAGAGGGAGCAAGTGAACAACACCCAGTCTATTACATCCGATCCTGACGTTTGCTCTAAAATATTTGCTCTTACATCCGATCAATTATCCGGACATTTGCACTAACTTAGTCCCACATCGCTACAAATATTTACTATTAGATCCGATCGATCATCCGATCCGGACGTTTGCGCAAACTTAGTCCCACATCATTGCAAATACTTACAGTGCAGCGCTTGAGCGGTTATAAAAGCAGTACCACTCAGCTGAGAAAAATTCAATTCCTCCAGTCCCATTCTATGATGTGATGGGTTTTTGGAGGATAGTACACACTTTTGTGCGTATTATCGACTGAAATAGTTTCGGTCAGAAAAAAAAAGGTTTTCTTTCGGGGGTCGGTTAACCGGGGCTGCATTGCGCCCTGGCGGGATTGGGGTTCGGGGCTGCGTTGCGCCCCTGTGGGGTCGGGGTCCGGGGCTGCGTTGCGCCCCTGCGGGGTCGGGGTGTCCGGGGCTGTGTTGCGCCCCGGCGGGGTCGGGGTGTTCGGGGCTGCGTTGCGCCCCGGCGGGGTCGGGGTCCGGGGCTGCGTTGCGCCCCGGCGGGGTCGGGGTCCGGGGCTGCGTTGCGCCCCTCCGGGGTCGGGGTCACCGGGGCTGCGTTGCGCCCCGGCGGGGTCGGGGTGTCCGGGGCTGCGTTGCGCCCCGGCGGGGTCGGGGTGTCCGGGGCTGCGTTGCGCCCCGGCGGGGTCGGGGTGTCCGGGGCTGCGGTGCGCCCCGGCGGGGTCGGGGTTCAGGGTCGGCGTGGCGCCCCGGAGGGGTCGGGGTTCAGGGGCGGCGTGGCGCCCCGGCGGGGTCGGGGGTTCCGGGGCGGCGTGGCGCCCTGACAGGCTTGAGAGGCTATGTTGAGATAACTTAGCATTGGCACAAACTGGATAACTTAGTATGAGTATGTTGTGAGAAGTTCAAGATGCAATTCAGAAAGTTGAAAGAATCTGGCAAAGTGGGGTTTTCGTAAGAGTGCTCTTTATGTAGGGTTGTGAATAGGGCCGTCAAACGGTCAAAACGTTGACAAAACAGTGTCGTTTCGTTAACCGTTTCGTTTAATAAATAAAATAGAAAATTATTTCGTTAACCGTTTCGTTTATCACGAAATGGAACGAAACACGAAATTTCGTGTATTTTATACTGAAATACTCTTAACAAAATAAAAAATACCGTTTCGCGAAATAAAAATTCATTTCGTTAACCATTTCGTTTAATAAAACGAAACAGAAATTCATTTCGTTACCACGAAACGAAACAAAACGCGATCGAAACGGAATTCGTTGATAGCCCTAGTTGTGAATGATATTTTTATTATATTTATTCGATTCGTATCATAGTTGACAGCCCTAGTTGTGAATAAAAAAATCCTGTTAATTTAATTGCTATGAATAGGATAAAAAAATTTCCTTAAATAAATAAGGATGAGTACAAGAAAGGTAATTGTGTATCCATTACTCTAGAATAAATTATTGAAAAAATTATGTTCTAATAATTATCTTTTTTTAATTGTGTATTCATTTATAAAATTTTTTATATTTATTTAGAGGTTTGTTCTTAAAATAACTCATTCTCAACAGATTTTTTTATTTTAGTAAATAAAATAAATAAATATAGCAAACTGGTCATCTCTCTTCTCACTTTTGCATAAATAGCTAGACCCGAGTTTGAAACTCAGGTCCGGATTTTTTTCTTTTTACACAAAAACGAAAAAAAAATTTACCCGGACCCGAGTTTCAAACTCGGGTCCAGGTAATTTTTTTTTTACGTTTGTGTGTCATATTAAAAATAAAACACAACAGTCAGTAGTTGATCTAAAATATTACAACAAAAATTAAAATAAATTTTTATAAAGCCAACTCGAGGTCGAGCTCATTCGAACAGAGCATGATTTAGATTACCAGTGTGTTTATGTTTTTTATTGTTATATTTACCAGAACAATTGAATTTTAATTATTGTTGTAATATTTCAATTTGTTTGACACTATTTTAGAACAATGTATTAATCGTGCTTATATTTGGCTTTATAAAATTTTATTATAATTTTTGTTGTAATATTTTAGATCAATCTATTGACTATTGTGTTTTATTTTTAATATAACACACAAACTCGGGTCGGGTAAAATTTTTTTTTTCGTTTCTGTGTAAAAAAAAAACCGGACTCGAGTTTCAAACTCGGATCTGACTATTTATGCAAAAATGAAGAGAAAGATGACCAATTTGCTATATTTATTTATTTTATTTACTAAAATAAAAAAAAAAATCTGCATTCTCAACCGATCCATTCTCATATGTATAATGGCAAAGTGTGGGCTATATTTTCTCGTGTCCAGATCACGTGCTACTCGCCTGCCTGGAGTAATAAACTCTGTCACGACACACATGCTTTTCTTTCTACAAAACGGGCTCTTCTCATTGGCGGATTGGATACAGCGTTGAGCCTCTCATAACCTGCATGGGTGACTGGGTGGAATTTGCGATTGGATGGAACAACCGAGAACAAGATTCCTTCCAGGGTGGAATTTGCGATTGGATGGAACAACCGAGCACGTGCTTCGAGAGGTTTCAAGCCTTTAACTGTGCTACATATCTTTCAACCGTTGATTGTTTTGATTGTTTTCAAAATTCATGCAATACCACTATACCAATCCCGAAAATCTTTAAATTCCACCTGCCTGTCACGTGTGTGGTGTGCTATTAGTTTTCATTCAAACATTCTGCTAACATGATTTAGTAACTGGATATTATTTTATTTTTTGTATATAATTCCCAAATTTTAACCCCTGGATAAAAAATCTAGCCACAAACAGAAATTTGTAAGCAATAATTATTGCTTATTGTTATCTTATCATTACCTACTAAAATTAATAACGAACTAAAAACAAAATGTAATTCATATATTCATGTGTGGATAAATAACGAATACTTAAAAATAGGGAAATTTTCTTTGTCACCCAAAATTTTAAATTAAAAAATTATCTCCTCAAATTTATTAAATATAATAAATTTCACAATTATACATTTCATTTTCATATTTAATTAAAAAAATTTGAAAATACAATAAAGTAACATATTGACTAAAATACCTCGCCTCTTAAAAAAGAAAGTAAAACTACCCCATCTCTCCCGTCCAAGCAACCAGAGCGGCTGTGCCAAGCATGGTGTCTCCCTCGTACATTTCTATTAAATCTTCACCCATCGTCATTTTCTATCGCCCCCTCCGCCCTCTCTGCTCACTCTCGCCAACTCTCTCTCTCTCTCTCTCTCTCTAACTCCTAAGTGCAAAATCTTAAAACAGTGCACCTCTGGCATGCTCTGAATGATCAGAATATTATGCAATTGGCACTTAGGAGTTCGTCGACTTGTCACGCGTCTCGGATGATGACCATCAGTTCCTTCTCGGTTTGGTTGTTGCTGAGATAACCGAGTCGCTTGGCCAGAGGTGCTCCAGCCCAGTTCTCCAACGGTTCGTTCGTGAAGAATGGCTCTGATCCTTGTGAAATGGTCAAATGGAAGAGTAGGGTATTTTAGTTAATATTTTATTTTTTTTAGAATTTAAGCTCTCATAGAGCTTTTATTGATCCTTATTTTTCTCAAAACCTCGGAATGATTTGGATTTAAAACATACTTTTCTTTCACACATAGAGCTTGTAGGGACTGATTGTGTTATAGACGTATTTTTCAAAATTATGCGGATCTTGTTCATATAAAAGCCATTATTTACTAATATTAATCGCTATAAAAATGTTCAGTTAGTATATCTCATCATTATTATAAACATGATCAACTGAATAGTTAAAAAAAATATTAATTGATTTATTAGTATCATGTCCGGAGAGGCACTTGCTGCCCTTAAGATATTTAGATAATTAAAATTTGTCCGTTGTGAATTGTGACGTGTGATCATATCAATTTTCATGTATCATCAGAATATGTGATCATATCAATTTTCATGTATCATCAGAATAAGATGTGCTGATCATTCGATCTAATTCGAAATTTATGCTACTTCAATTTCAAAAAATCTCTGTTCGTACAGCGCGCATCAAATGATGAGGATCCGATTTAAAGGTATGAAAGTCCCTTACCGCCTTACTTTGAGTCTCCATCAAACCACGCACTCAAATCTCACAAAATCTCATCTTTGCTTTGGTTCCTTTGCTATAAAAGACAAATCAAGCAAGCACTATAATAAAACCGTTATTCCGTCCAAACTATTTTAAACTTTTTTTTATAATTTGTTTTATTTTCATTTTTTGAAGTAAAGTGTTATTACAAACAGCGGTGTACCGTAGTAGAGTCGGACACTATTTTTTTGATAATTTTTTTTTTAAGTGAAGTGTTATTACAAACAACGACGTAATTATATATATAGTAGGGTCCGACACCGTTTTTTTTATAATTTTTTATTTCTTTTGAAGTGAAGTGTTATTACAAACAGTGGAGTAATCATAGTAGGGTCTGACACCGTTTTTTTTTTTTGATAATTTATTTTATTTTTTTTGAAGTGAAGTGTTATTACAAACAGCGGCGTAACCATAGTAGGGTCCGACACCATCGGAAGTTTGTATAAATTAGTATTTTTTTTCTGAAATTTAAAGAATATAGATGAAATTTATATAAGTGTCTAGATTTAATTAAAAAATAAATCTATCATATTTCAATATTTAAGAATCTAAGACCCGCCTACTAATTATATCATGGCTTACGAACTGATTACGAGGAATAATGATCTGGATAAATATATGCATATGCATATGTATATTTTTCTGAAGGTTATCGAACCTTGTTCCAGAATTGTGTTTGAACTATGAGTACAATTAATTTATTTCTCTGAAGTTGTTGAAATGGCGTTTTTGCCAAAATTTGATCATTGTCGGATGCTGATACGACTTAAACTTGAAACGATCCACAGGTTGCAAGTACATCGGATAGCAAAAAAATTTTTTTTTATAAGAATAGAATAATTTTCTTACATAGACATGACGCATGAGTTTATTGTGAACTTTATTTATTTAATACGCTAGCCACAAATTATAAATTATAGGTTCATTAATTGTTTATGTTTACTATTCATCCCTTGAGTATTCATCCCTTGTAGCACCCCCAAGAAGAAGAACTTAAAATCAAAATTAAACCCAATTTTTTCTTTCAATTTCGTCATAAATAATCAATTATATATTGTAAATTATTTTTATGCATTTTTTTCTAAGTTGCCAATTAATTGGTAATTCTTTGGGTTCTATACTTCTATTAATGAAAAAATTGAAAATAATAAGAAAGAGAACAAGTAAAAGCTGGATCCAGATAGAAGGAAATAGGAAAGCACCTTATAGACGGGTCCAAATCCACCTTCGCCGAGTTTATTGTCCAATGAGAAATTACCTGTCGCATTAACTATTTGATTGAAATGGAAGAGTGGAAAATCTGAAATCCGATCTCCTCTCCATCGAACCATTTCATCATTTCTTGCGAGCATTCTTTCTTCCAGAGATATCCCATTAATTGATAAAACATTAAAGAGAAACTGTTAGCTAAGTTTTCTTTCAAAAAGAAGTGTCCACAAGTACTTGTTCAATTGTAGAATTACACCTGCACTTCTCATTTTTCTGATCCATAGAAAGCTGATGAAGCAGCCAATAATGAACAATGCCACAAATACACCAATGACAATGATAAGCCTGTTCTTTCTTCCTGAAATATTTGTGGTTGAAACTTTCAACAAATATCAACTTCTGTTCCAATTTTACATATATGAGAATTTGAACAAAATAATTCAAAATTCGTAAGGAACTGATGGATAAACCGATCCAATTGGAAATCAGGTAGTAAATGGACATCAAGTTGGAATCAGATCAGCTCACTTTCACCAATAGTACTGCTCTTGGCTTCAGATTTGGGTTGTCGACTAAAAATCAGTTTCCATATCTTGGTAATTTTCAGTCACATGTCAGTTGAGTTTGAATTCTATTGAGCTAAGTGTCTTTTGAGATCCTATGATTCCAGTCGAACGTGTGTCAGTCAGATTAAGGTTAGCATGTATTATCAAGGGCGGATCTGATGTATACCAGGGGGGACAGCCCCCTGAATTTTGAAAAATAGTATTTTTCGGTAATGCTTTCGGTAATTTGCCTCCCCTGAAAATTTGTTTTGCCCCCCCTGAATTGTCTAATTAATTTTATTGAGAAAAAAATATTTAATATCATGCATAATGAAATAATTATACAAAGATATCAAAATATAAAGTTCCGTAGACAAAAGTTTTTTCTATCAACTTGATTATCTATTACTTTAAACTTTATTTTATTGTTATTTTTAATATATAAAATGTTATTATTTTAATATTTTTTTTATTAGATAAGAATATATATTAAATTATTATTTTTTATTTAGTACCCGATTAGTTAATGGATTTGAACCCGATAAACTATTACAATCCGATAATTGCGTCCCCCCCCCCGGACCAAAATTTTGCATCCGTCCCTGTGTATTATGAGATAATTAATTAAGCATTGGCCACAATAGGTGTTGATTAGTACTCACCTTTACTTGTACTAGATAAAATAATCATACTTACACCATGTTTTCTTTTCATAAAAGCTTTAAAGATAAATTACTCCATGTCAGTTTTTTTTTTTATCAAAGGCCATGTCAGGTGTTGGATAGTACTCACCTGTACTTGTACTAGATGGCTGATTACCAGATGCTTGATGAGTCCGCGTTACTGTTCCTGAGATTGAACTTATTTGTACATCTGGATCTCCGAGAAAGAAGATTGATGTGTCATACCTGAGGGTGCATCTAATCCCAAAAATCTGTCCACTTTGCCACCCATCAAAATACTTAAGCATCTGATCAATGAGGTCTTGTAAACAAGCACGGCATGTATAGTTTGAAAAATCAGGGGTGCACTGGGACAATCCATAGATCACCGGCAGGGATTCACTTATGTTTATCATTGCGGTCCCAAATCGGTTTCTCGAGTTAAAAGCTGCCTGATGTGCAACATTTTTAAGTAAACTATTCATCACAGTGTGGAAGTAGTTTCTGATAGTACTATTGGATCGATCCCATCCAATAAATCTATTATTAGTCATGTTTTGAGGGTTGTACTTGTATGTCATGAAACTATCAATATTCTCAGTTGTGTTGAGAAACTGCCGGTCGGAGTAATGGATGAGGCAAAAGTCATCAAATATTGTCACTTCTTTTGAGTATTGACACAGTTTCGTTACACATTTGAAGGATTGGGAAAGGCAATCACCACAGGTAGAAGAATCAACATCTCCACGACAGAGGACAAGACCAGAGATTTGATCTGGCGCTGTACCAATTGTACCCTTGCAGAAACCTTGCTTTGCAGCAGCTTGTGCAGAAAGAGAGGAGAATAAGTTCCGCAGGTTGAAACCGTATGCGCTATAATCAGCGTAGTTTTTGGTCATGTTGCATACTTTGTAGATCTCATATGCCGATGCTGGATGTAAGCAGAGATTTGCGAGGAAAAGAGCAAAAAGACAGTGAGTAATTTTCTGCATTGCTCTCCTTTTGGACTAGCAATGAAAAATATAAAATGATAGATGACGAAATTGAGGAATTAGGAATTTTTTTCTATTTCTGAACAATAGTTGTCAATGTCAGCTACGAAATGTCGACAGCAACTGATTTCAGGTCAGCTCCAAATCAGAAGGAATGAGAGAATGAAGGGGACGGCACGGTGACTGAAACCTTCCAAACTATTTTACTTGCTTCAGAACCTTATATGAGTCTATTCAGTTATCACAGAATTGCGGGGGTTGAGATTTTATGGAAATGAAATCACACGAGTCAACTTCATGGTAATCCAAAATTATTGACAATACAGAAATAGCTGTGGAAATATGCTGGAATCAGAATTCAGTTGCACCACGAAAACAAATACATGGAAATTTTGTTTTTCTGTTTTAAGCACTTCATGTGATTATGTGAATGTTGACTTTATTATTACTGATTGCAATTCGTTCCTAAAAAGTCTTGTTAATTACCTCATTTTCAGTAACTGGTAGTCAGTTTCATGGAAACAGTGATTGAAAAGAGAGCGAAGCAAATAAATTTCTTTAATTAGAATAAGAAAAATACAAGTTATCTAAGAGCGCTCCTGCTGATTTTCAATTCATCTTTTATTCCTCTTAATAACAAAGTTACTAAATTTAAACTCTAACCATATAAATGATTATATCCTTGTAAAATAAAAATTCCAGATTTGAGATGTACTATTATTAAAAAAAGATGCATACCGACGAATGCAAGAATTATCCTTTAAATATAAATATAAATTGAGGTCAATTTTTCGCAGAACTAAGATCACCTAATATTGACGTTTCTCCTCCATTTTTCACTCCTATTGCATTATATGGAAATCAGCTAAATTAACCTGAACCTCAGGTCCTCAATAAACTTCTTTCCGAAGCTGTTATTGCCTCACACCAAGTAGGAGGTGAATCCGATTAAAGCGTGACAACCTACCCATCATGAAATATCATGACATGTGTGATGTGCTTGCAAACAATGCTAAATTTTACTATATATGTAACAGATCCTATGTTATTTTTAAAGACATTAGTAAACGGACTTATATATGCTTAGTGAAATAAAAATACTTGTTACATACTTTTGTGAGGCATTGGAGGGAACCAAAATTAATAAAAGAGCAATTGTATTATACATTTTAAAATATAACACAACTAAGGGCATTTGGTTGAATGGCACCCAATCAGCAACAAACCCTAAGGCGAGAAGCGAGAGTAAATATGCTAGAGGTGGAAGTGGTAACAGAGATGAAAATGCATCGGACAGCCAAAAATCAATGTTGGTTGAGGAAGTAATTAAAAAAATCTACAATCATTTCTCGATGAGTTTATTGTGAATTCCGCCTATTTGATATGTTGATCACATATTATAGGTTCATTAATTATTTACATCCATTGATATAAAATTGTGTAATCTCTCACAAACTATACAGAGATGTGATTAAAAAAGTCTTAGTTAATTTTGATAGATATTAATTATTAACATTTTAAACATATTTTTTAAGTAGTACACTGTAAACATATTAAATAAAATTAAATAATTTGTTTAGTATACTAGTTAATAAAAAATATTAATATTGAATTTATATGCAATATATTTGGTTGCTTTTCTTGACGACAAACTATATAAATAATGGAGTCAATAAAATATCAAATGGAATCCGATAATATGGTGTTTCTTGTAGGCTTCCAAATATTTTTAAAAGTAAATAGATCTATTTTTTATTAGTAAGAAATTGTAAATATAACATTATTGTATATGTTAATTAATAAGTAACCATGTACTAAATATCTGATTAAATCTATGGTTTACTACTGATTTGAATTGTCTGACATTTGTCACATTTCTATATATAATTAGTGCATTGAACGGTTGAAATGGTTTGATATTTCATATACGTTTTTTATATATAAAAAGATGATATATTTCATATAAGTTAGTTTACATTTTATATTTTGTCACCGAACGTTTTTCTTTTTATCATTTTTTTCGGCACTTATTGTTACAATTCCTAACAAGTGGCATCTTGATAACATAAAAGACTAAACATGCCACTTATCACTCGGTGATTATATCCATTACAAGATACTCCTATTTTCTAACATTTTTTACAACTATATATATATATATATATATATATATATTATCATATACCTCAAATGATGCAATATGCGCATGCTTCACGAAAAGGGACATAACTTTTGATCCGACCGTCGGATCGGACTGAAATTTTGACAGAAACTCTACAGCCTAAAACTGGATCCGAAACAATCTATGATTTGTTTCGCCCATTTTTCGGGCTCAGATTCACGATCCGAGTCTTCCTTCATGGACTTTTGGACCTTTCTTTATAATTTTAGAGTTTTTAGGGTCTTTTATGTATTGTTTATGTATTTTTTGTTTTTAGGATTTGTATTTAAACAGACGTGATGTCTTTTGACAGAAGTTAGTTTTTATGTATCTGTTTTATCAAAGAATTGAAAATCTGTGTGATCTCAGAACTAAATCTATCTTTCCATTACTTTTTTTTTTTTTTCAATTTCTTGATCATTCGTGCATCATCAAATGCAATATGACTAACAGCGCCGAGGGTCGAAAATTCTGCTGCAGGTATTTTATCTTAGCATTATCTTAGTTACTTCAAAAATTGTCCTTCGTTTAATACTTCTGCTATCAAATGTGATCGTTAGTACTTAATTAACTGAGCAACCGCGCGTGCTAGCATCATAACTATATTAATTGAGGAGGAATTCAATATAAGAACAACAACAAAACCTTTAATCTCAAATAAATTGGGTACACTAGAAATCCAATAAATAGAATATTAAATTTGTATATGCATGATATATATTCATTATTTTAATTATTTTGAGTGAAGGTCTGCATATGATGTAATTTTTTCCTATATATACAAGACAATGGAATTCAGAACATAGCAACGCACTGTTTTTATATTCATTAATTGAGCATGATGAACCATCAAATTCAGATGATTCCAATCCTCTCTCGGCTACTCTTACATTGAAGTATGCTGGCTGCTTGGGCTCCGGCAGAATTATACTCGCAGTGGTGAGAAATGCGATCACATCGGACATGATCGGTCGATCGGTTGGATTCTCTTGTACATACAGTAATACCACATGGATACATCTCTCTACTTGTCTATGGGGAGCTTCAGTTAGTGTGGGAGAAATCAGCTCTGAAATATTTCCTCCTTTCCATCTATCCCATGCCTGGAAATGGAAGAAAAAAAATAAATACCAAGCTTTGGTACAAATTACATTAAACAGACTTTAAAATGTAAAACTCGTTATGTTTAATGAAAGTTTAAGATATTAAGTATAATCTATTAGCATAATAATTTTAATTACGAAATGTTCCATTACATATCCCAGGAGGTTGAGAAAGTCTCCATTTTGGTGGTTCTTTTTGCCGCTCACAATCTCTAAAAGCACAACGCCAAAACTAAATACATCTGATTTGATTGAGAAAAGACCTTCTGATGCATACTCTGGAGTAGGGCTGTCAAACGGAAGGAACGGTAACGAAACAGTACCGTTTCGTTAACCGTTTCGTTTAATAAACGAAACAGAAAACAGTTTCGTTAACCGTTTTGTTTAATAAACGAAACAGAAAATCGTTTCGTTAACCGTTTCGTTTATCACGAAACGCGGTCGAAACGGAATTTTACACTGAAATACTCTTAACGAAATGAAAAATACCGTTTCGTTAACCGTTTCGGCCGTTTCGCGAAATAAAAAACAGTTTCGTTAACCGTTTCGTTTAATAAAACGAAACAGAAATTCATTTCGTTAACCGTTTCGTTACCACGAAACGAAACGAAACGCGGTCGAAACGGAATTTATTGACAGCCCTACTCTGGAGCCATGTAACTACTGAAAAGAAAGAAATACATAATTACTTGTCATTAGCTTTTTTTTTTTTAAACAACAGAAAGCAATAGGGTGTTACAGAACATCATAATTTGAATTTAGGAAGTCTTAAATTTTATTTTTTGGAAAGAGTACCTGAGCAGTTGACCCATCATTCGAGTATATTTCTTTTCTTGGTGGGATTCCTCGACAATTTTCATCTTGACGTCAACTTTAAAGATTTATTATAAATTTATTTGAAAGCGTTCTTGGTGGGATTCCTCGACAATTTTCATCTTGACGTCAACTTTAAAGATTTATTATAAATTTATTTGAAAGCGGTTGTTAAGATTGTGAAGATAAATAGTTGTCAAGGGATCTTCCACCTTGTTTTCTAATTGAACTTTATATGCCTTGTAGTTCATCCTAAAAGTTCCTATCAAATTTTAATTATTTGGCATATGCGCCATATATACTCACTATGTTCCAAGAGAATTTAATTATTTTAAATTCGGATTCATTTCTGAATCCAAGAGAATGTTGCTTGCTTTCAGATCTCTGTGAATAATTCTTAGCCTTGAGTGTTTGTGGAGGTATAGAAGTCCTTGAGCAATGCCTTCAATTATCTCAAAACGCTTTTCCCAATTTAAAAGGGCTTCTCTTGTTTTATCTGTGATGCAACACTACATGTACTAAGCGATCAAACTTCAATGGAAATAGGCCACATAATACAGGAAAAGGAGCTAGATATTTGTCTTACTCCAACAATTCAAAATTTCATTGGTCTAGCAAATATTGAACTTAATTAAGGAACCTATGGATAAAGATCAGATCAGTAATGAATTAATGATTTCTTGTCTCTTTCTTTTAACTTTTTAGCTCCACCGTTGGATAAAAATCTTGCCACATGTGAACACTTAAAAGGGGCAGGGACCATCCAATAAAACCGGACACTGGAGAGGAGCCGAATACCCACTCGTGAGTGTGGATTTTTTACTTAAACGGTCCAAAAAATGATCTTATTTATAAAGACGGTTTAAGAGTAAATTTATTTTCACAAACGATCTAATAAAGAGCGTGAGTTCAACTTACGGCCTTAAAATACTATTTTCTCTGCTCACCCGCTGTCCAAATGAAAGAGAGAGCAAAATAGCTCAAAGGGCGTGAGTTAACTCACGTCCTTTAGGTCCACCTATCATATTTGTGCTATTTTTTTTTCATTTTCAGTGTTTTTAAAATATAATCATTGTAACTATCGCTGTAATTGGGCTCAAGTCTAAAGACAACAATTAGAGCGCATCCACGTCTAAAGGGCGTGAGTTGTTGACTCTTGAAGCATTTTATTCAAAAGGCAAAAACTATAACGCATACACATCTAAAGAACGTGAGTTCAACTCACGCCCATAAAAGTTTTTATTGAAAAAAGAAACAATTAGAGTGCATCCACGTCTTAAGGGCGTTAGTTCAATAAACTCACGCCCTCAAAGTTTTTTATTCAAAAGTTTAACTCACACCCTTAAACATATTTAATTATGGTGGTTGTAACCAGGTAATTGAAGATAATATAGGGAGTGAGGTTAACTCACATTTTTTTGTATTTTTGGACAGTATTCAGATAGGTAAAATGAAAGTTTAAGGACGTAAACTGAATTCATATCCTTACTTAAACTGTTTGTGAAAATAACTTTACTTGTATACCATCTTTGTACATAAAATCTGTTCTTAAGCCCTCAAGTAAAAAGTACCTGAATATTCCATATCAAGTTATTAACTACCTCACCCTCAAACAAAAAAAGAAGTTATTAGCTACCTCAGGTCGAGTTGCAACAATAAGATAACATTATTTAATTGGGCAGATAATAGCGACGAATAATCAGTATTGACCCGTTAAGAGGCTCTACTCGCCGGCTCGCCCCCAACAAAACGATAAAACTTCTCGGAACCTTAAGTTATACCTCAATACTTTGGTTTCTGATAAATTGGCTTCAAATTTTAGTTTGGAAGCGGCTAATAGTACAGTTAAATCCCTCGAAATCTCCTTCTATTGTTTAGTGAAAATTTCCTTGAAAAAGTTGCCAAACACATAGGGTCCGTTTGGCAAATCAAGGAATAGCTTTGGAAAAGTGGTAATTTTGGAAGAGTGATAGAATAGTATTGTTTTGGAAGAGTGGTAGAAGAGTGGTATTCTTGACTATTCGGAAGAGTGAAAATATCGTTTGGTAGTTGTTACTCGAATAGTTAAAATATGAATAAATATGATACTAATAATGATGATGATAATAATAATAATAGTAAAATAATAATAATAATAATAATAGTAAGATAATAATAATAAAGTAATAAAAATAATAATATTATAATAGTAATATAATAAAAATATAAACATTATCATAATATAGTAATATAATAATAAAAAAATATGATTACAATCATAATTATATAACCATAATCATAATCATAATAATATAATAATAAAAATATAATCATAATCATAAAAATAATTATAAATAATAATAATTATAATAATATAATAATAAATTAATCATAACTATAATAAACATATAATAATATAATACAACATAATAAAATAATAATAAACTAATAAAAAATAATCATCATAAATAATAATATTACAATAGTAATATAATAAAAATATAAACATAATCATAATATAGTAATATAATAATAATAAATTATAATTACAATCATAATTATAATAATATAATAATAATAAGTAATCATAATTTGAATAATATAATAATCATAATCATAATCATGATAATAGTAATTATAGTCATAATCATAATAATATAACCATAATAATAATCATAATAATATAATAATAAAAATATTATCATAATCATAAAAATAATTATAATAATATAATAATAAATTAATCATCACTATAATCAACATATAATAATATAATATAACGTAATAAAATAATAATAAGTAATAATAATCATAATCATCATAATATAATAATATAATAATAAATAATCTTGATCATAATAATATAATAATTATATTTATATTCATAATATAATAATATAATATGAAAATTATATTTATAATAATAATAAATAATATAATAATGCTAATGGTAACGATAATATAATAACAATAATGATAATAATAATTTAATAATAATAATAATATAATGATAATAATAATAATAATAAATAATAATATTAATAATATTAATATAATAATAAATTATAATCATAAATATAATATAATAATATAATAATACTAAATTTTAATCATAATCATAATATAATAATATAATATAATATAATCAAACAATAATCGCTATTCCGAGAGCTAATCCTAGGTATTCCACATATAAGTTGGTATACCGGATTAGCACTATTCCGCACTCTTCTACTTAGTCTAAAATTCGTTTGGCAAATTAATTCATCGGAATAGCTATTCTATTCCAACTTTTTGCTATTCCATGGAGTGCCAAACACTCCCATAAATTTCTCAACGTTCCGCTCTTAGCCCAAACACTCCAGCGACGATCCTTGAGGGTGTAAAATATATTTAGATACGTACATTAGATATTTAGATAGAAACAATATGTGTTAAGATAGAAATAATATGTATATAGATATATGCATCGAAGATTTCCTTAACATTTTTCCCCCTTTTTTTTACAGTAGGTTTCAATATAATCTAATATTTTTGTAGTAGGTTTTAGTGAGATTTAAAATATGAATAGCTTTATATTTGTACTTATCATTTGTAAGGATACTAGTAGAAAATCCGCCCGTTGTGTGAGATCCACTTACTTTTAAAAATTAGAAGACAATTTGTTCATTGTACGGACTCTTTTATTTACACAACGGACTCTTTTATTTTAGTGTATATATAAATTTCATTATACTTTGAAAACAATTTCTAAGTAATGATATAATTAATTTTAATATAATTATAAGGGTTCAAATGTTGTACAAAAGAATTGCGCACCTCTCACATAACAAAAAAATGGAAATAAAAAATATTCCTAACAACACACACAGCGCCAAGTACTTGGATCTAAATCAGGAGGGTCTCTATCTGCAAAATAAAAATATAAACAAAACAAAACAAAAAAAGATAACAAAAAATAGAACCCTAGATACCCTAACAAAATGATTACTTGAAAACATCTTAAATTCAGACTTGCAAAATGCAATTTCAATTGGGAAAATTTCAACGGAGACTTTAAAAGAGACTAAATATTTACAAGGATTTCAATACATTACAGATCAGATTCACACAGCACTAAGATATATTATAATTGCTAGCACTTCGGTTCTACATCCAAGAAAGATGTAAACTTCTAAAAACAAGATAAATAGAAAAAGTGATATTTTCATAAACTCTTGTTATATTTCACTCACTTACATGCAATTGAGGTGCTATGTAAGTCAAAACGCAAAAGAAAGACCAGATCAGAAAAGTAACAGCTGGAATTCAATCTTGAGCAAGTTCCAGCTCCCGTCTCCCCCAATTACACCAGTACAGCAGTACTTGCTGGTAAATTGGTTGTTATGCATCTAAATCAGACAAAAACAATAATTCAAATTATTTATTTCTTATTTCCAAAAGTATTCCCATCAGGGCTAATATCCACCGCCCCTGACAGTGCTGTCTCCCTCACTCTCCCCACCATACTTCCAACCCACAAAAAAGAACTAAAAAAGAAGACATTGCTGATTCTCTGATCATCACCAGCACCCATAAATCAAGGAACGATGCTACTATATCTTTGGCAGTAACCCGAGCTCCAACTCTGTCCAGCCGAGAGACTGCCTCTGTCTTCAAGCCTCCTTCGCTTAAGAACGCCTCCACCATCCTCTCCCCGATATACTTCCCTTTTTCCTCGCTGTTTGTCAAAGCAACTACAGTGGGCAGGCTCTACTATTCCATCTGACGAGACTACAGAGCCCAATAGCTGTACAACGCATTCCATGTTTTCGTGAAAATTTTATTAATGCATGGCTCTGTACCTCTGCCATTGACAGAATAATCAGATTTAAAACTCATGCACAACATGTGTAAAGAAACTAAACAAACAAACAATGGGATGCCTGGAGTTCTTCAACTAGTGACCATGCTCACAATTGGAAAATGAAGACTTGAAGATTAGAGAGGAGCAGCAAGTAGTACAGTGGAATGAATAAGTGAGAAGTAGCGACAACTATCAATTAGAACCTGGAAGAGGAGAGGAGGAGAGGAGGAGAGCATCAGCAAAGGAGAGGGGGAGCAAGTGAACAACACCCAGTCTATTACATCCGATCCTGACGTTTGCTCTAAAATATTTGCTCTTACATCCGATCGATTATCCGGACATTTGCACAAACTTAGTCCCACATCGCTACAAATATTTACTATTAGATCCGATCGATCATCCGATCCGGACGTTTGCGCAAACTTAGTCCCACATCATTGCAAATACTTACAGTGCAGCGCTTGAGCGGTTATAAAAGCAGTACCACTCAGCTGAGAAAAATTCAATTCCTCCAGTCCCATTCTATGATGTGATGGGTTTTTGGAGGATAGTACACACTTTTGTGCGTATTATCGACTGAAATAGTTTCGGTCAGAAAAAAAAAGGTTTTCTTTGGGGGGTCGGTTAACCGGGGCTGCATTGCGCCCTGGCGGGATTGGGGGTCGGGGCTGCGTTGCGCCCCTGTGGGGTCGGGGCTGCGTTGCGCCCCTATGGGGTCGGGGTCCGGGGCTGCGTTGCGCCCCTGCGGGGTCGGGGTGTCCGGGGCTGCGTTGCGCCCCTGTGGGGTCGGGGTCCGGGGCTGCGTTGCGCCCCTGCGGGGTCGGGGTGTCCGGGGCTGCGTTGCGCCCCTGCGGGGTCGGGGTGTCCGGGGCTGCGTTGCGCCCCTGCGGGGTCGGGTTGTCCGGGGCTGTGTTGCGCCCCGGCGGGGTCGGGGTCCGGGGCTGCGTTGCGCCCCTCCGGGGTCGGGGTGTCCGGGGCTGCGTTGCGCCCCTCCGGGGTCGGGGTGTCCGGGCCTGCGTTGCGCCCCGGCGGGGTCGGGGTGTCCGGGGCTGCGTGCGCCCCGGCGGGGCCGGGGTGTCCGGGGCTGCGGTGCGCCCCGGCGGGGTCGGGGTTCAGGGGCGGCGCGGCGCGGCGGGGTCGGGGTTCAGGGGCGGCGTGGCGCCCCGGCGGGGTCGGGGGTTCCGGGGCGGTGTCCGGTGCGGCGTGGCGCCCTGACAGGCTTGAGAGGCTATGTTGAGATAACTTAGCATTGGCACAAACTGGATATGTTGTGAGAAGTTCAAGATGCAATTCAGAAAGTTAAAGAATCTGGCAAAGTGGGGTTTTCGTAAGAGTGCTCTTTATGTAGGGTTGTGAATAGGGCTGTCAAATGGTTAAACCCTTGACGAAACAGTGTCGTTTCGTTAACCGTTTCGTTTATCACGAAATTTCGTGTATTTTACACTGAAATACTCTTAACAAAATGAAAAATACCGTTAAACGAAACAGAAATTCATTTCGTTAACCGTTTCATTACCACGAAATGAAATGCGATCGAAACGGAATTCGTTGACAGCCCTAGTTGTGAATGATATTTTTATTATATTTATTCGATTCGTATCATAGTTGATAGCCCTAGTTGTGAATAAAAAAATTTTGTTAATTTAATTGCTATGAATAGGATAAAAAAATTTCCTTAAATAAATAAGGATGAGTACAAGAAAGGTAATTGTGTATCCATTACTCTAGAATAAATTATTGAAAAAATTATGTTCTAATAATTATCTTTTTTTAATTTTGTATTCATTTATAAAAATTTTTATATTTATTTAGATGTTCGTTCTTAAAATAACTCATTCTCAATAGATTTTTTATTTTAGTAAATAAAATAAATAAATATAGCAAATTGGTCATCTCTTCTCACTTTTGCATAAATAGCTATACCCGAGTTTGAAACTCAGGTCCGAATTTTTTTCTTTTTACACAGAAACGAAAAAAAAACTTACCTGGACCCGAGTTTCAAACTCGGGTCCAGGTAATTTTTTTTTTACGTTTGTGTGTCATATTAAAAATAAAACACAACAGTCAGTAGATTGATCTAAAATATTACAACAAAAATTAAAATAAATTTTTATAAAGCTAACTCGAGGTCGAGCTCATTCGAACAGAGCATGATTTAGATTACCAGTGTGTTTATGTTGTTTATTGTTATATTTACCAGAACAATTGAATTTTAATTATTGTTGTAATATTTCAATTTGTTTGACACTATTTTAGAACAATGTATTAATCGTGCTTATATTTGGCTTTATAAAATTTTATTATAATTTTTGTTGTAATATTTTAGATCAATCTATTGACTGTTGTGTTTTATTTTTAATATAACACACAAACTCGGGTCGGGTTAAATTTTTTTTTTTTCGTTTCTGTGTAAAAAAAAAAAACCGGACTCGAGTTTCAAACTCGGATCTGACTATTTATGCAAAAATGAGGAGAGAGATGACCAATTTGCTATATTTATTTGTTTTATTTATTAAATAAAAAAAAAATCTGCATTCTCAACCGATCCATTCTCATATGTATAATGGCAAAGTGTGGGCTATATTTTCTCGTGTCCAGATCACGTGCTACTCGCCTGCCTGGAGTAATAAACTCTGTCACGACACACATGCTTTTCTTTCTACAAAACGGGCTCTTCTCATTGGCGGATTGGATACAGCGTTGAGCCTCTCATAACCTGCATGGGTGACTGGGTGGAATTTGCGATTGGATGGAACAACCGAGAACAAGATTCCTTCCAGGGTGGAATTTGCGATTGGATGGTAGTAAATTCCAAGCACGTGCTTCGAGAGGTTTCAAGCCTTTAACTGTGCTACATATCTTTCAACCGCTGATTGTTTTGATTGTTTTCAAAATTCATGCAATACCACTATACCAATCCCGAAAATCTTTAAATTCCACCTGCCTGTCACGTGTGTGGTGTGCTATTAGTTTTCATTCAAACATTCTGCTAACATGATTTAGTAACTGGATATTATTTTATTTTTTGTATATAATTCCCAAATTTTAACCCCTGGATAAAAAATCTAGCCACAAACCCTATTGTTATCTTATCATTACCTACTAAAATTAATAACGAACTAAAAACAAAATGTAATTCATATATTCATGTGTGGATAAATAACGAATACTTAAAAATAGGGAAATTTTCTTCGTCACTCCAAAACTTAAAATTTTAAAAATTATCACCCAAAATTTTAAATTAAAAAATTATCTCCTCAAATTTATTAAATATAATAAATTTCACAATTATACATTTCATTTTCATATTTAATTAAAAAAAATTGAAAATACAATAAAGTAACATATTGACTAAAATACCTTGCCTCTTAAAAAAGAAAGTAAAACTACCCCATCTCTCCCGTCCAAGCAACCAGAGCGGCTGTGCCAAGCATGATGTCTCCCTCGTACATTTCTATTAAATCTTCACCCATCGTCATTTTCTATCGCCCCCTCCGCCCTCTCTGCTCACTCTCGCCAACTCTCTCTCTCTCTCTCTCTCTCTCTCTAACTCCTAAGTGCAAAATCTTAAAACAGTGCACCTCTGGCATGCTCTGAATGATCAGAATATTATGCAATTGGCACTTAGGAGTTCGTCGACTTGTCACGCGTCTCGGATGATGACCATCAGTTCCTTCTCGGTTTGGTTGTTGCTGAGATAACCGAGTCGCTTGGCCGGAGGTGCTCCAGCCCAGTTCTCCAACGGTTCGTTCGTTGTTTGTTGCTCTGGTGAAGAATGGCTCTGATCCTTGTGAAATGGTCAAATGGAAGAGTAGGGTATTTTAGTTAATATTTTATTTTTTTAGAATTTAAGCTCTCATAGAGCTTTTATTGATCCTTATTTTTCTCAAAACCTCGGAATGATTTGGATTTAAAACATACTTTTCTTTCACACATAGAGCTTGTCAGGGACTGATTGTGTTATCGACGTATTTTTCAAAATTATGCGGATCTTGTTCATATAAAAGCCATTATTTACTAATATTAATCGCTATAAAAATGTTCAGTTAGTATTTCTCATCATTATTATAAACATGATCAACTGAATAGTTAAAAAAAATATTAATTGATTTATTAGTATCATGTCCGGAGAGGCACTTGCTGCCCTTAAGATATTTAGATAATTAAAATTTGTCCGTTGTGAATTGTGACGTGTGATCATATCAATTTTCATATATCATCAGAATATGTGATCATATCAATTTTCATGTAACATCAGAATAAGATGTGCTGATCATTCGATCTAATTCGAAATTTATGCTACTTCAATTTCAAAAAAATCTCTGTTCGTACAGCGCGCATCAACTAATATTAACCGCCTTACTTTGAGTCTCCGTCAAACCACGCACTCAAATCTCACAAAATCTCATCTTTGCTTTGGATCCTTTGCTATAAAAGACAAATCAAGCAAGCACTATAATAAAACCGTTATTCCGTCCAAACTATTTTAAACTTTTTTTTTAATTTGTTTTATTTTCATTTTTTGAAGTAAAGTGTTATTACAAACAGCGGTGTACCGTAGTAGAGTCGGACACTATTTTTTTGATAATTTATTTTATTTTTTTTGAAGTGAAGTGTTATTACAAACAGCGGCGTAATCATAGTAGGGTCCGATATCGTTTTTTTTATATTTTTTTATTTCTTTTGAAGTGAAGTGTAATTATAAACAGTGGAGTAATCATAGTAGGGTCTGACACCGTTTTTTTTTTTGATAATTTATTTTATTTCTTTTGAAGTGAAGTGTTATTACAAACAACGACATAGTAGGGTCCATCAGAAGTTTGTATAAATTAGTTTTTTTTTTTCTGAAATTTAAAGAATATAGATGAAATTTATATAAGTGTCTAGATTTAATTAAAAAATAAATCTATCATATTTCAATATTTAAGTATCTAAGACCTGTCTACTAATTATATCATGGCTTACGAACTGATTACGAGGAATAATGATCTGGATAAATATATGCATATGCATATGTATATTTTGCTGAAGGTTATCGAACCTTGTTCCAGAATTGTGTTTGAACTATGAGTACAATTAATTTATTTCTCTGAAGTTGTTGAAATGGCGTTTTTGCCAAAATTTGATCATTGTCGGATGCTGATACGACTTAAACTTGAAGCGGAGGGGAGTCTTGTTCTTTGAGACCTTGATCATTTTAATTGTGCACTGGATTTATATGATAATGTTGCGAAATGTTGAAATGAGTGGATAAAATATAATTTCAGCTTTTGGATATATATTTTCACTTTCTCCTCGTTAATTTCTTCAACATAGAACGTAGTAATTTTGTTTATAAATTTAATCTTCTATAAAAAAAATTATGTAGATTTTAATTGCTTGTTGTAAAAGCGGTCTTATCGGTCGATTAATCGTCCATTTATTTGGATGTAGTCATCAACCCGTCACGATTCTTGATGCAGAGACGGTTTGTTATACGATCATTTAACATTTTTTTTAATTCGACGGCACATGTTATAAATTCAAAATAAATCTAGCATAAAACAAAATAATCTTTCGATATATCTACCGTCAATGATGTTGTTATGTATTTTCCTATTTTATGTAACTCAGATTTCGCTCAGATAATATAGTCCTCAAATAAATAATTAATAATATAAAAATATAAATATATTTAATAAAATTTTACATTAAAGAAAATTTAGACACAATATTTTTAAATACTAAGTAATAATGATAATTATAATAATTATTATTATAAATAAAATTAAATACATAATAATCTATAAATGATCATATTAAAAAAATTAGATCATTTTAAGAATTAACTTTCAACTTAAGTGTATTACACATATTATTTTAAATGAGGAGATAAATTATTTTATATGAACTCTTGTATTCAAGAAGATGAAAAGATTTAAACAAAATTAATGATAAAGAAAAGTAATGATCTTATATGTTTGAAAAATTTAGAAACTTTACTCTCTTTATGTATTAAGAATTTTATTATAAATTTTACTTCTTTTCATTATTTTTCATTCACTCTTGTCATTAAGGTTCATTTTTTCTTTCTCATCTCTATTTTTAAGTTCTATTTTTCTTTTTGCGAAGTTGGTGTAGATCTTGTAATAAGTTATAATTTGGTCATTAATCCTAAATTGTTTGTGAAATGTTTTTATTTATATATCTAGATAACTATATCAATAAGTTATCTTTTTGTTTTTATTTATATATCTAGATAACTATATCAATAAGTTATCTTTTTGTTAATAAATCGGTTCCCTCTATATATGATGGTAAAAAAGGATCTAAGATTGTGATTATATAATTTTACTATGATATTATGATTTTTGTGTAAGTTCATTGGGTTGTGATAATATGACTTAATTTGTGTGATAGAGATGTGTTATTAATTTGTTGCATAATTTCTATTATAGAATGAAATTATCCTCGATCCCTGTTAGGAAGTAATGAACTTTTTTGCGATACTCTGTGGTCTGTGCTCCCTGCCCAGCATTTATATAAAGCGACAGAAAATTTATCTTTACAGAAAGTCAAAATTCAGAGAGGCATCGACTCACTTTGACGTGAGGTGACCATTTTATGTTTAGATGACACAAGAATACTAGAATAAATGTTATTTTCGTAATAAAAATGGTAACGATATAATCAAACGTAAATTTACTGTTTCGAAACAATGAGAATAACTGTTATTTTGCTATTTCGAAGGGGAAATAAAATAGTTGTTCTTCTCAACTCTCCATTATTATTCTAAACAAATAATTCAAATAGCATTCACACTATTCGGAATAAAATCATATTTTTATTATCCTCGCGCTAACTGAAAAATCACTAATTTTTACTATTTTCACTTACTATTCTCAATTTTTCTATTCTTACACTATTATTTGCACTATCCAAACATACCACACGGAGTCAGAGTCACAAAATTTTCACCATTCCCATCGCTCCTCACGCTCACGGGTTATTTCTTCAGCATTCTCGATGAGATATGGATTGACTAAACTTCTCGCGCGATGGCATGGAATTTATGAGTCTACGATGCAGATCTTGATCAAAAATCAAATGCCATTCTTGATAAGCCCTCCGAAGTGAGTCCGATTATTGAGAAATTTGTTTCTTACCATTAGAAAATGCCAAGGTAAGTTTATGAGGGCTTGATTTTTTTTGAAGGGTTGACCGAACTGGATTTAAAATCAAACTCTTATGAACTATGCTTTGCCATTTTGTATTAATATATGGATCCTGCTCCTGTATACAATCATTAAATTTTTTAATCACTCATAGACTGTACACATTAATGTGTGATTACAAAAGCTCTTCATCTTGATATACCCATTGAAATTAAATAATTTGTTTAATATACTAGTTAATAAAATGGCAGCTGTTGCTGCTACTTAATAAAAATAATTTTTAACATGCGTACGCAAAATTAATTAACCATTGCACTACTTATTCTTACTCAAATTAAAATTAGAGATATAAATACTGAAAAATGATATCTTAAAAAATCATCTGATGCAAGGAATCTGGTGTGTTGTGTATTTTCCTCTTGAAATGATGATGTTTGCCACAATCAGAATTAAAAATGGAGTTAAATGAGGAAATATAATTGAAAAAATTGAACTCCAAAAATAGAGTTTTCGGATAAGAACAGAGGTGAGAAGGAGGAGGTCAAATACGTTTTAATTTATTCTGGAAGCTGACCTGAGTTTTTTTCTCAAATCAGGGGTGGATCTAGTTTTTTCCTCGGACCAGATGTTGATCTATTCTTCTCAAATATTAAGATATTAATAGCTGGTCGGACGAAAAAAAAACTTAAGAGCAGGAAAAAATTCCATTTGTTAAAACATGCGATTTTTTCTATTTTAAAAAAAAAACAGTAGAGTCGAGATCGAGTCTCGACGCTGAAAGATTATTTTGCACTTTTGTTGAGCGAAACAATAAGCATGAAAGATGTTCGAGGATCCTTCGTGAACAGCACTGTGTTTCATTATGATTCAACTTTGTTATTATTGGACTTCTGGGAAGTTTAACACAGTGCGAAAAGAAAGGACCCTGAGACTTTTCATTTTATCAGATCTCAGGCATATATTATATATTGTCTCTCCATATATAGATCTCCAATAGTTGGTAGAGTCGGTTAGAACTACATCGCTCTACTAATTTACTAAATTAATCTTTTGTACGAAGATGAGTTTGAAATGCGAAATATTCTCCCAAATAACCGCTCGTTATTGCTTTACTAAATTTAACTGTTATGCAAATTGAACTTTATAATTAATATAAGAAGAAAACTTTATAATCAATGATCGGGAGGTCGGGTCAGGGCTGCGCCTTGGGTTGGGGGGTCGGATCGGGGGTTGTGTCCCGGCGGGTCGGAGCGTCCGAGGCGTGGCTGCGCTGCATTCTCGTGGGGTCAAGCAATGGCGGATGCAGAATTTTGATCGAAGGGACAATTATCGTATTGTAATAGTTTATCGGGTTCAAACTCATTAACTCATCGGTACTAAATAAAATATTAATAATTTAATATATATTCTTATTTAATAAAAAATATTATAATATTTTATATATTAAAAATAACAACAAAATAAACCTCAAAACAATAAATAATTAAGAAAGTTTTTGTTTACGTAACTTTATATTTTGATATATTTACATAATTATTTCATTATATACGATATTAAATATATTTTTTTCTCAGTAAAAATAAATAGACAATCCAGGGAGGCAAAAAAAATTTGACCGACAAAGCCTTGTACTCCTATCAGGCCTTACAATAGGAGTAACCTGTTGATTGTAAGATGCACTTACAATAACAATTTTACTATACGAAACACTTATTAGTTTAGCAATGTAATTAAATCGATAAATATATATTATTATATAAAGCAGCTAGGAATAAAGAGGGTTCATTTTTTGTTATGGTATTTTTTTTATTATACTCATTTTATCTCTCAATTAGACGGATAATATTTATTTTTTGTTAATCGAACGTATGTAATCGTGTCCATTGATCCCCTCTTTCTCTCCATTTCTTTCTCATCTATACTATTATTTTCATTTATGTACATGATTTACAAATTAGAATACTCAATATTTTTCTATTTATGTTATGATATAAAAATTTGATATAAGACTTAAGATATGTGTTATGATTAGCAACTTTGTACATGTTTGATAAAAAATTAATGGTGATAATATATGCTAGAATAATTTCATTTTTTTTACCATAAATATCATGAATCATTAACTCATATTGCGTAGAAAATTCCATTCAAGATTAAATATGATTTTTATTATAAGTTTTCTCTATAATTTGATGAATTTATAATTTAATATTAGATCAATATGAATTTTTTTATTTTATTTTTATGTTTAAATAAAAGAGGATATATTGATAGTTTCTTAAAAATACTTCTAAGTTCATTGCAAGTGGTATAAGAATCTTTATCCTTACAATTCTATCTTTATTGATTAGAAATTCCCGCTCCGTCATAATAAAAAATGCATAAATTTTGTATTCTGAAATTAAATAAAAAGGATTATTATTTTTTTATTTAACAGATTAATGATTTTACGGTTTTAGAGACGAGGATGCTCTGACCAATTAAATTCAAAGTTCCATAATATTTCATGTGTATATGTAAGTTTGAATAAAATATCAGCATTTTCTAGTGCGTTGAACAGGATATTTACCGGTTTAGCATCATTAATTTTTATTCGTTCCTCACTGAGCAAGTAATTGATTTTATATGTTTCCAGAAGCTTGGGAGAAAATGACCAAGTCGGGTTTTCATTTAAAAAAAAACGCTTAACTTTTCAAAAACCATAAACTATTTTTTTAAATACATATTATGTGCGGAATTCCATTTTTATTCAATTTAGCACTATTTTCTTAACACAGTCAAATTGTAGGGATCCATGTAGTGAATGACATTCTGAGAAAAAATTATGAATAATTGCGCATAAACTATAGAGTTGTAACATAATTGTCTACAATGGCAAAGTGTTGGCCATTTTTCTCGTGACCAGATCACATGCTACTCGCCTGCCTGAGTAACAAACGTAGTCATGATCACATACACACATACTTTTCTACGATAAATACACGCGCTCTTTTCATTGGAGAATTGGGTACAGCCTCTAGAATCCTCTCTGGGAGATTGGCACTCTCTCCTCCTATTCGTAAAACGTCTAAAATAGGTCCATCAAAGGATCTTTCAGGATAGAATTTGCGATTATATTCCAAGCACGTGCTTAGAGAAGCTTTAAGCCTTTAACTGGGCTTCATATCTCTCAACCTTTTGAGTTTTGATCGTTTCCAAATTCATGCAGTACCAATCTGAATTCCGAAAATCTTTAAATTCCACCAGCCTGTCACCTGTGTGCATATTTTTAATTCATGCATTCTGCTGACATGATTAGGAATTGTATGTTATTTTATTCTTTTTTAATATAATTCCCAAATCTTAACCATTGGATAAAAAATCTAGCTACAAACTGAATTTTGTAAGCATTAATTATTGCTTATTGTTATCTTATTATTATCTACTAAAATTAATAACGAACTAAAAAAATGTAATTCATATATTCGTGTGTGGATAAATAACGAATACTGAAAATTTGTATTGTCATAAGAATGCTTTTGTTATTGGGAGGAAAAAAGGAAGCTCTCATTTTAAATTTTGTATAATGTTTCTTATTCACGACTAGTATCATGCCCACATGATTGATTTAAAAAAAATGATTTAGAATTTGATTTTCTATACATGCCTATGGACCTATATGCAATCGGTAATGTATCAATGGGTGCCAAATGTTTATTCAACGAGATAGATGTTATATATTTTTATTTATATTATGTATAAATAAAAGAAAACAGTTGATGGCTCTAAATTTATTTACATTGTAAAATCTAACTTCATGTTTGCTCATACTTTTCATTCTTCTTTTCGTAAATAATAATTTCTCAATCTAGTTACTTGATTTAAAAATAACAAAATCAGTTTAGTTGCATTACTATAGAAAATTTTGGATTTATGTGTACATTTTTCAAACCCAATGATATGTAATTTGTAAAAATTAACCAGAATAGATAACCAGAATGAGATAAAATTAAAATCACAACAACGAACAAAATGAGATAGTAGTTTAACATTGTGACATAAATTATTTGATATATTCATTTTAGATCGGTTTTGACAAAGCTTGGACAAAAATTCAATTATAAATGATTACTTTATATTTTCCTTGTACCTATACTTTTCAAATTGGTGAAAAACGAACCTTTTCCAGCAAGTTCTTCAAGATTTAACTCAGACATTGCAGTTATAGTGATAAAATAAATAATTAGTGACCATTAATACAAAAAATATGCATAATAAAAATGGACAACATAGAAGTAAGATGGTGTAAAACGTCACATAGTATGGAAATAAAAATCAAATTAATTGAGCAATTAATGAAAATCCGAACAAATAACCAAATAAAATTTCCCATGCATACCATATCAGATGGCGTGATTTTCCCCTCAAAGAAAAACGTAAGTCACCAAATAAAGAAGGAATTTCAAAATTTTACAAAGTTGGAAACAATTTTAAGAGCAATTATAACATAGCAAATATAAGAGAAGAGAATAAAAACAAAATATGGAAATAATGAAAATAATATGACTGTTGACCTACAAAAAATAAATGAAATAAAAACACAATAAATGAATTCAGTTCAGAGAAATAAACTAAGATCAAATTAAAATTTATGAAAATCGAAGATGGGATTTGTGAAAATGAAGAGGAAAAAACGTAATGAACAATGATCTCCACACAAACTTGAACAAGATTGCAAAAAGTTGATGAACTTACTGTAAGAACAAAACGCATCAAAATTGAATTTCAAAAAAATGTATATCTGAATTAGCAAATTCATATCTTAAAATATCTAATTTGAACTACTTGATGCACACGATCATCCTTCAGTCTCCCCTCTTTCTTAAGCATCTGAGAAGAAAGTATTAATCAAATCACATAACAAGAAAATGTAAGAGGAAGGAGAGACAAATATTGGGCTGCAAAAAATTATAATCATGAAGCAAAAACTATTTAATTATGTGACGTTCCAATTATTTTCATGGTTTGAAAGGAGGTTTTCATCTCATGAAGCTGGGAGTTAAGCACTTCGATATAAAAATAATATAAAAAAATACATCTACAATGAATTAATATGAAGCATGAATCAAACCAAAATTTCTTCCTTAAAGAAAAGAAACAAACCAAAATGTAAAAAATATAACTAATGAGTCAAGAACCCGAATTTGTATTGTAATGTACTAACTTCTCCAAAGTATGATCTTCAGGTTTCAAGTTACCACAACTAAAAAAAATCATTTGCAATATCAATACTTATTTTTCATTAAAAGAAAGCCACATGCCCATAAAAAAACAAATAGAACAATTTTCAATTAAATCTAAATGCAGTCATTAGTAGTAGCAAGGTTATTTATTTCTTCTCCTCCTCTCTTTTTTTTCTTTTATTTTACATGAATGATAATCAAAAGATTGAGGAGAAAAAAAGAAAAAAATGAAGAGCAAAATAAAGATTAAATTCGAAATTAGAAGATAGAATGTGGAACGAACTTCTAACTCCCATAGCCCATTTGAAATTCTTCTCAAACCCATCTATTCAATCAATTAATCTCCGAAAATCCTTCTCTCTATCGTAAGCATTAGCTCTCTCGTTGAAAGATAACTAGGGCACACTTGACAAAAAGGAAAGAAAAATATCCTTACAATCAATTAGCAATTTTATTTCTCTTAAATTACGGACGAATAATATATAGACAGACAATGAGACAAACAAGAAAATATCCATGAGAAAAACTTGCGAAAAAATAGAAACTCTACCTCAGACCAAGGTGGTCGAAATCTGGATCCGTTTCATTTTCTTATTAGAGAGACTCAAGGTGGAGATCAGTGAGAGCGTAGGGAGGAGATGGATGTGACTCCACTTTGAAGTGGGTAGAAGGGTACGACGGAGGGGGAAGAGACAAAGTTAGGTTTGAGAGAGCAGCAGTTGCAAAAATAACAAAATTGTAGCTTAGGTTGTGCAGTGCTCCGTGTAACAATCCTGATTGTGAGTAAAATAGAACTTTAATATAATTTTTACAGCTGTAACACTCAAATTTGAAAAATAATTTTATCAGATGGCTGATATTGATTCTGAAAATGTAAAAATAAATATGGACCGTTATAAAATCTGAACAGTTAGATGCTTAGTAAGAAGTAGATAAAGAAATGATTTTTAATATTTTAATATTTTATGTATATTATATAAAATAAATTATTTTTGAATTATATCCGAATTATAATTTTTTAACTCAGCCAAATATCTCTCAATTATCATTTTTTTAATATGTTGAGAAAACCTCACCAAACATCTTCTGAGTCCAGGGGCGGAGTCACATTTGGCTGAGCTTAATTTTCAGACATAAGTGTTAAAGTATAATTTATTTTTTTTTAAGCTGAAAAATATGGAGATAAAATGTAATGGTGTCTAGGCTTTGCTCGCAATTGAATTTAAGTTTACGGTAGAAAAAATCTATAACTATTTTTTAGATGGTTCAAAATCTATGATTTATAAATAGAATAGAAATCTATAACTAGTTTACGGTAATTAGATTCAGTGATATGTTTTGTAAATATAATAGAAAGGAAACGAGAATAAGATTCTGACAAGTTGGGACCACATTTCAATTAGCTGGTTTTATAAATGAATTGTAGTTATTGGGCCTTCTAGAATATGGGACTTAATCTCAACTATTTTATTTAAAAATAATTATAGTTCAATCGTAAATTGTATGAAGTACTCAGGGTCAAACAAAAATCTTACACAATTTTTATATAAAGTTACAACCTTGTTGTATTAGAATCTATGTAGTTTCTTTATTCAAATAAATAAATTAATTAAAATATAGGAAACCGAACAAGATTGCACCAATAAATTAAGATTATCAAAAGAATTTGAGATTTGGAGGATCATGTATTAGTATTTTTTTCCTCTAATTAGCTTATTTAGATGAATGTCTTTTCATGGTCACGACATCATAATATATAATAGTTTGAATTGATGTTATATATATATATATATATATATATGATGCTTTTGTTACTAAGAAAAAGGCCAATTAGTGAAAGTATATATTATCCTATATTTTTTTAATATATGACGATACTGTTATATATTTTTTATAATTTTTTATATTTTCTTAACGAAAAATAAGTATTTTTTTTTAAATCTGAGTTTCCAATTCATTCATCCGATTCTTGCTCATTCATCCAATTTGAATGCACACTTAAAGATTCTACTTTCGATTCTCATTTTTAGAACCATGATTTTATCTTTAAAATAGTTGACATTTAAAATTGACGCAATAAGATAAAATACATACCATAGGATATGACAATTAGAAAATGTTAATTAGATAATATCCATATTAAAAAGAAGAAAGAGTTAGTATTTATTAAAAGCATAAAAAAGTAATAATGAAAACCATATATATCATAAAAATACCTCAATTAACTAAATAAATTAAGGAGGAAAATTGATGCTTTATTTCTTTTTGTCATCAATTTCTTAGCTTATTTTTTTCTATTTATTTTGGATGTGAATCATAAAATAGCAAGAGTGGGATAATACAAAAGAGAGAAATAGATATAACTATTTTATGCATTACTATGATATCAAATTATAACTTATTATTGTTACTATATTGTTGTTTTGGGCTTGAGTAGCGACTGGATTCGCCACTGTCCGAGTCATCAATTTTTCAATATGCGGAGAACTCAGAAATAGGCAAGTTCCAAACGCACAAACACAGATTTGGCCTTAATATGGGTTGCATAGTGACTAGTGTGATGTTCCTCTGACAAGCTCTGTGTTGGATGGTTACTAAAAGGACAAATATTTTTTTGAGGTGGAAAGTCTTGACAGTTTTCACAATGATTTTTCAAATAGGTTCAAAAAAATTTTAATAGGATGAAAAGAGATAATAGAAGAAATCATTTCAGAACGAACTATTGTAGTAATTTTGAAAATCGTCAAAAAATGTAGCCAGAACTAAATTGATTACTACTTGAGTTCAACTTTAATGTAGCCAGAAGGAATTTTCCTTTGATGAAGTAATTTTGTTGACCAACTAATCAGTTAGTTGACATAGAATTTATCAAAATATTCAAAAATATGCCAAAATAATTGGAAACAGTTAAACTTCAAGAAGCTATTTTACTGGTGCAAGATGTACAAATATAATATACGCTGTTGGCACCGTTAACTAAAAACTATTTGGACCATACAAACTTGTATATCATCGCTTTGTTTTTGTCAAATCTATGAGCAGCTACTGCAATTATTCCATGTTGTTTCCAATAAACAACAAAAAAGAAATCGGTCAATATTACAATTTTCAAATTTTTTTTTACCTCCTATGATGATAGACTGATCTGAAGCAGACATGTTGCGTTTTCTTTCTTACTCCAGAGGCAACCAATCAATCATATGCAATCTATTTGGATACTGTATGTGACTTAGACTAAACGAAAATCGACAATAACAGACCTAATTGAAGCCATCAAATCAAATCAAATTAATCAGTAAGGCTTCTTCAAGTAGCATCAGTGGTGGTTTGTGATATGTACATTTCGCCTCTGTTTACCTGCAAGAAATATAGTCATCCAACCAAAATTGAAATAAAAATTTCAGCGATTCTTACCTTTTAAATGAACAAAAATTAATAAGAAAGAATAAGCCCTGTCAAAGGCATTGGTTGGGTTATCAGGGTTATATTGGATAAGGTTTGTGTTGGGTTCGCAGGTGGATTCACTCTTTGCAAAATGGGGTCAATTGATCCTTTTTTTTTTTTAATTTACACTATTTAATTTGTATAGTAATTTCTCTTTTTACAAATTATAAGAAAATTTTCAAAATTGACCCAATTATTTAGAAAAAAGAACTATTATGAACACCTTTAGTTTTAAATTATAATCAATGATATCGAAATGATAACATAACAATTGATATATTGTAGTATTTACCCTCATTAATTTGAAAACTTTCCGCCTCCACCTCTCTTCTAGTTCTAGATCATGGTCTTGATCGAATTGTTTTGATCATACCATCAGATTTTTCATGTAAAAAGCAGGTCCAATTATATGATGATAAAGTACCAAAAGTTGGTTCTGCTAACTTTCATATGTATGCAAACTCTTCCTCAATTTAGTTGTTATCCATTGAAAAAAACTATAGAGAATGAATAAAATAATATGTTATCATCTATCAGACTATCACCGTCGACTTGCAACTTCCTTCTCCTTGCTTCTTACTCCTCTTGCATCATTTTCGTCTCTCTCTCTCTCTCTCTCATTTTTCCCTTTCACATGCACATTGAAATTATAATTTAACATTAAAAATTTAGAAGTTTGCAAAAAATGACATTACGTGAAATCTTTAATTTATTGAATAATCCGATATAAGATATCAGAAATTAATGTGTATTTCACTATTTCCTTCTCGCTGGATTTTTATTAGCCCTAACACATAGCAGAATATTTCTTTCTGAGTCATTACCAGCTCAATCAGACAAAACCAAATTAAATATTTTTTGTTGAAAGATTAGCAGTGGCTGCTAATCAGATCTAAGCCACCTAAATCTATCGAGCCTATTACACACATGACTAGAATACAACTTAAAAACAAACTTTATACTCTCAATAGCCTGCACCAGCTGAGTGCCAGGGCTAACAGTACACCAAACACAAAGCTGCCTCCGCTTGGACCGCTTCAATCCTTTGAACCAGCACCTCCACAGGAGTTTCCTTTGCATTAAATATCATGTGCCAATAATGAATTGCAAAATATGCAGATTCTGTTAAGCTAACGGTTGCCAGAAGTTTTGATGACTTGTGCAAATCTATTGCCATATAAGGGACCCATAATGAATGCTGAAGTCTCCAAATAGGATTCAATCTAAATGGGTTGTACAATCGACATCTGACATGACCTGAAATGGAGAGAATACGCGAAATAGCATAATGAAGTATCATTCTCGAAATAATAATGATATAGTCAGGGTTAAAAATGAAAACGCAAACAATAATAATGAAAGAGATGGTCTGAGAAAGATCCACCAGAGGCTTCTGTAAAATGCGTGTTGTAATTTATTTAGTAATTTACAGTTTTGCCCCTTTAGCATAACTTGGCAATGTGCCATAGCTCAAATAGAACAACTGTTCAAATGCATTTTTCATTTCTTCTATGATCTTCAAATAACAGAACTTTCAGAACCAAAAGCAGCAGGATGCATAATTCTCTTTTATTTCTTGTTCTCTTCCTCACATATTTTCAAATTTGTAATGTATCCTCTGCAAATGATCACCTCCATTACATATGTGACTCTGCTGGTAACGACACCGAGAATAGCGCGTATCAGTCAAACCTCACAAAACTTTTATCCTCTCTTTCCACGGAGGCTGTTGCTCTGGAAGGTTTTACGACAAATACAATTGCTGTACCATACCAAATCTCTGGTCTTGCCCTTTGCCGTGGCGACATAAATTCTGCTATCTGCAGAAATTGTCTTAACCAGTCCATCATTGATATACAAACTCTATGTCCAAACTCCAATCAAGCAACAATATGGTACGACTTCTGCCTCCTGAGCTACTCGAACAACGACTTCGTCAGTTTGACAGACAACTCTCAACAAGTCATCCTGTGGAATTCAGATAATCTGACAAACGAGAGATTTAGTGGTTGGATTCCATCGAATGCTGTTGCAAAGTCCTACCTCAAGGCAATCATGGAAGCCTTATTTGGTAGTGTGGCGTACCGAGCTGCTTATAACTCAGCAAAGAGGTTTGCAGTAGGAGACATGAACATAACATCAACCGGACCGACGATCTACAGCATGTCACAGTGTACCCCTGACATGGCAAATTACTCATGTCATGCATGCTTGAATGATCTGATTTACCAGATAATCAACAACTTTGACGGGAGGAAAGGCGGGCGAATTTTAGGAGTTAGATGCAGCTTAAGATACGAGGTATACAAATTCTTCTCTGAATTTCAAGGAGTGCTATCGCTCAATTCTATCTCGGTATCAGTGAAACCGATTGAACCCAATGCTGAGCCTGGCAACCAAACAACATCGGCACCTTCAGTGGCTCCTCGGCCTCATAATTTGTCAACACCTGCACCATCAACAACACCTAGTGTGCCTGACAATATGCCAACTCCATCACCTTCGTTAGTTCCATCCATGACAAATAACGGTAATTATATATTCTTTTCTAGTTATATATATATATATATATATATGGAGAACGGTCACTGGTTTCATCTCCATTTATAAATTACAGGTTAAGGAGATGAGATAATTAATATTAAGATTTTAAATTAAAGATCATGTGTTCCAGCCCTTAGAAAAACCAACGGAATATCTGATACTCTGGTAGATTATAAGCTTCTGGAGGCAAATATATGATATTAATTGGGGGGGGGGGGGTTGATAATGGGTTATTTTGATAATTTTGAAAATGGGCTTATTAAAAAAATGAACAAATTTTTAAAATAGAAAAAAAATTATAAATATGTTTTTCTACTTATAAATTGATAGTGTTTCAAATTTCATACAATTTCATTATCGTTTAATAGTTCATCAAAGACTAACAACATTCTATACAATTTATAATGGTTTCAATTTAATAGTCTTTGATAGACTATCAAATGCATAAAATTTAGAAGTTATCAATGAACATTTTTATAAATTTATTTTATTTTCAAGATCTATATATATATATATATATGAGTAAAACTAATATGCTCCTAGGAGCACGGAGCCCCTCCGTGATTTTAACTCAAAAAATATAATAAATGATCTCTAAATTTTAATTTCTCACTCTCATTAAATTTTTCATATTGAAATCTTATAGGTTATAAAAAATTGTAGTGTTTTGAGTTTTCTAAGTCACTCTTTTCATTTTTTGAATAAAATTTCAAATATTAAATATTTATTATTATTTTTAGAGTTGATTTTCAAAAATTGAAAAAAGCGACATAAAAAACTCAAAATACTCTAAATTTTTGTACCTCACAAGATTTCAATATGAAGAATTTAATGAGAGTGGTAAATTAAAATTTGGAGACCATTTGATATATTTTTTGAGCTACGATCACGGAGGGGCTCCGTACTCCTAGGAGGACGGTAGTTATACTCTATATATATATTTTAAAAGTTCAATATTTAACCATTGTCAAGAGATCCCTCCCAATTAATTAAAAATATTAGTTAAATATTGCGCAATGTGTGTAAGAAATTGTATGTCTAAAATTCATTGTTCGCAGTGAAATTAAGATGACTGGCCTCAAGTGCTCTTATTCCATTTTTCAAAAAGAAGTAACGAGTTCGAATTTTATGAGATCCCTAACATAAAATAATCAATTCACATATATAATATCCTTACATGTCATGACGTAATAAACCGGGCCATTTTCTTTATTATTTTTTTAAAAAGGAAATGTTATATTTGTTTACCATATGAGATTTCCTGAATCCTAATATTTTGCGAATAATAAATAATAGATCTAATGGTCAAAGCATTTAATAGTTTTGATGAAATTGATTGTTATTACCTCGTGGCTGATGGACAATCATAATTGATTGTCCAATCACCATATACGGATTTGTTGAAAACAAAATATGGTATAGGGACATCGTCCCGAATTTTTCTTTCTGTCTATTTATTGTGTTTGAAAATGGTATTTATGATAGTCAATTCATTCAATTAATGGGTAAGCTAAAACAAAATTAATGCAATCAGTTCTGATGAGCCCTTTGACAAAGAATTTCATAATAGAAATTCTTTAGTTTCTGAACCAACTAAACCATTATTTTTTTTACTAAAAAAACAATTAAACCCATATTTTATACTCAAAAAACCAACTAAACAGTTTTTTTCTGATATTAAAAGAGAGCACTGAGTTATTTAAATTCACAAGGGAATGTTCATTTTTTAACAAGAAATTAAGTGCATCTCCAAAGGGTCAAGATCATGACTTGACAAGCAGCAACTTTGCAATCAAACCAATACTGTCAAAGTCATATAATTAAAAATTTAGAAACTTATGTACTATATGTTGAAGTATGATTTTCAATCTCACAAAATTATTGAAATGTTAACATTGCAATTTCAAGTCTGGCCTAGCTATGCACTTAGAAATATGCCGTACATGTCACCATTTTTATTAATTAGACATTGAAGAAATGGTTCCAAATGTCAATCACATCTCAGATGATGGATATTATATTTAAAATTTGTCTACGCCATAAAAAGAGCATTAAACTTGATTTACCCTCTACGGATCCTAATACTCCAAATTTCGTCCTCCCTACAAATAATATCATATTATACATGTTCAATCTAAATTATACGGTCTAGATGGTGTCCATTTATATCATCACTGCATCACATCTATAACAGTAACTGTCATAAAAAACTAGAAAAAAAAAAGGAAAGAAAGAAAGGATCCCGTGTCTATGGTCTTTGTACTCATTGTGCCAATTATTTTTAATTTATATTTAAATTAATAAATAAAAATCACCAAATTTAAAAAGACGTAGGATTTTATCTTTGTCCCATAGCAATAAAAAGAAGAAAATAAATGATCCGATAATTGTTAACACTTAAATTATATCATCATAAAATTGAAATAGTATAATTTTTTGCATATGTATATAGCATTAAATATTGGATTACTTCAATCAATAAACTTTTATTGCTTAATTACACATATATTTATATTTAATTGTCTAATGAATATGAGCATTGAATTCGTCGATAAACTGTGCGGTGATACGCCGATTCTCCGTTTCATAAGAAGTCACCTGATCAGTTTGAATCAATTAATGGCTCCGTGACATGTAATTTGAAAATTGTGTACACCTCGGTGATATGGGGTTCATTCCTAACTCATTTCGGCCCAAATCAGCCCAGAGTTAAAAATCCAGCCTAATATGGATTCATATCACGTGTTAACCTGTCGTTGAGAGGAGAGGAAAAAGGGCCCGGCCCCCGAGCCCTGCTCGCCATGAGAAAAGACAGCGATATAGATGAAGAGCGAGGACCGAGGAGGAAGAGAAGAACGGGGGATGGTCGGATGCCTGGAGTTTCGGCTATGTGGCATGGCTCTATCCTGGTAATTTTGCTCATTATCTCCTGTTTCTCTCGTGTAACCTGCCCATATGGTGATGGCAGCGGCTGTTTGGTGTTTCTCTATGCGTTTTAGATAAGGAGTGTTTCTTGTTTCTTTGTTCACTATTTGTATATTTCGTGTAGACACGAGAGAACCGAGTCGCGAGATTCTTCTGTGGGTATTCTTTTCTAATAGTTATATGGCCGTACTTTATTTCACGCACCCAAGGTGTTCGATTAAATATTTGAATGATATATATTTTTCTATTATTTATTTTTGGTGGGGTGGGTGGAGGAGAAAGGGGTCCCACATGTCAAACTTTGCATTGCCCCATATATGAACAGATCGATTGATTACAATTTCTTCAGTTGTAATCTTTGTGGCATGAACTCTGTGTCATATGTGGTCACTTTTATGTTCTTGCTGCATGCCATATGGTCGACACATAGTTTACTAGATCTTATCAGAAATTTGGATAATTTTTTTTTTTAAAAAAAAGAAGGTCAGCCAAGTAAAGCTTCTTGAATCAATTTGGTGTCACATCATGTATTGCCTTGAAATGGTAATGACACAAACTGCACAGGACCCTGTTATCAAGGGCAGAACCAGGGGGGTGCCAGCTGGTGCACAAGCACCTTCCTTGGCCCACTGAAAAATAAAGTTATTTCTTCTTGGCGCAGTGAAAAATAAAATTTCTCTTGACCCGGATACCCTCTTTCCTTTGTACGGGCAACCCCTACCAGTTGGACATATTTTATTGCCATTTCTGATTTTTTTTTCCCTTTAATTTTAGTATTTTATTAAATCGTATTAAACTTTTTGATGCATGTACAAAATTACAGCTTCTACTTTTATTCCTGGAGTAACAAGAAAACTCTTCATTATCTTCATCAATATCATTGCGGCAGTGCTTCTCCTTAGTTGCATCATCGTCTTTTATTGGTTAAAAAAGCGTAGATATTCAGGTTTGGCTTTTTTACAAAAGAGACTCGTAATTACTTCGACTGAGTGAAAAATATAGCTCACTGTTCATTTTCTTTGATCATTTAGGAATTGAGAATTCACGTAAAGAAAGAAAACTCCAATCGAATGGTGAAGCTCTAAGTATCTGGAGCAGAGACCGAACTTCAGATTTCACATTCTTTGATTTCAATCAAATAGTTAAAGCCACAGAAAACTTTTCATTGGCCAAAAAACTTGGACAAGGTGGATTTGGAACGGTGTACAAGGTGCTTCCTCTGCATTCTTTGGTTTTGGCTTTTAATTTTTTTTTTTTGTTGGAAAGAGAGAACGGGAGAAGAGGAAGTATAAAATCAGAGCTTGGTATGATATGAGTTAAAAGATTTGAAAATTGCAAAAAAACTGTACAGTACAGAGTTACATATAGTCAACTTATTTTATGTTCTTCTCTTTTAGGGTGTCCTTGAGGATGGACTTGAGGTAGCTGTGAAGAGGCTTTCAGCGCAGTCATTTCAAGGCATAGTTGAATTTAAAAATGAAATCCAACTTATTGCTAAGCTGCAACATACAAATTTAGTTCGGCTGGTCGGATGGTGCATCCATGGTGAAGAGAAATTACTCATCTATGAATTCATGCCAAACAAGAGCTTGGACACCTTCATTTTTGGTAAATCTCTGAAAACCTTTTTTTAACAAAGATAGTATCTCTGGAGACCTGTTTTGCACATCATGTGGCAATGTTTGTAATTTGAATTCTTTTATGCAATCAACTGATGCCTGTAGTGAGTTGGCCTCCATATTACAAAATGGTATTATTCTCTGTCTCTTCATTATAGGTTATCATGGTTACGTGCCTGGAAGGAAGTTACTTCCAACATTGATAACATATTATTACTAAAAAAATACAGCGATAAAGAAGATACTAATTTGGATTGAAATAAACAACTTTTTGAGGTTGATATGGATTATAATGTGTAATTTAAAGTAAAAGAAAAGGAGCTCTCCTGAATAGGGAAAAGCGGTATCAGATAATTGACTACACTATGTCTCTCCTTCATTTACATCTCCTATGTTTCTATTGACTACACTAAATTTCTGCTATGTTATTTACAGATAAAAGAAGAGGAGCTCTCCTGAATTGGGAAAAGCGATATCAGATAATTGAAGGCATTGCACAAGGACTTCTTTACCTTCACAAACATTCAAGGCTAAGAATAGTTCATAGAGATTTAAAAGCAAGCAACATTCTTCTGGACTCCGAAATGACTCCAAAAATATCAGATTTTGGGTTGGCCAGGATTTTTGATCCAAAGGAGCTCCAAGCAAATACGAATAGAGTAGTTGGAACATAGTGAGTATGACTTCGAAAACCAGAACAAATCAATTAGATATTGTTGCATAATGCACTGCCATGGCTAATTCAGTGCAAGAATTCTGAAGGTACTTAAATTTGATTTTTCTTGAAGCGGTTACATGGCGCCTGAGTATGCATCTGAGGGCCTCTTCTCAATCAAATCAGATGTATATAGCTTCGGTGTGTTGCTTTTGGAGATTGTAAGCGGGAAAAGGACTATGGGCTTCCGCCAATATGGAGATTTTCTCAACCTCCTTGGATATGTAAGGAAAAAAAAAAATTTACTATTATTTTCATATAAAATTACATTATTTCACAGTTAAATGTCAAATATGTAAGATAGGAATTCTGGTCGGAAACACATTTCATTTATGGTATTACTTTTCTCATTTGATCCTCAACAGAGTTTGCACTCTTTGTTGGCATGAAACCTTTTTTTCAGGCATGGGATAGATGGAAACAAGGGCAAATTTCTGAGCTAATTTCTCCCTCGTTAATTGAAGCATCCAGAAAACAGATAGAAAGATGCATCCACGTGGCTTTATTGTGTGCACAGGAGAATCCAATCGATCGACCCATTATATCAGATGTGATCACCTTTCTTAGCACAGAGAATATAATTCTTCCAGAGCCTAAGCAACCAGCTTATTTCAATATAAGAATTACAGAGAATGTCTTTGAATCATCATATTTTTATGGCTCATCTCGCTCTATAAATTATATGACCATGACCGGCCCTGAAGGCAGATGATGTAGATATATAGGTTATAATAAAAAAATTCTTTGTACATGAGTGAGTGGATATGTAATGCACACTACACTACTTATATGTATTTTATTTTATTTTTCTATTTGGAAATGATATTCTCTATGGATGATTGGATGTGAAAAGCTGAACTATCAGGTTCTCTAGTCTTACAGTTCGCCTTACTGATTGCGTTGAATTGGCTGAGAATAAATATCGGACGGGGATCACCCTTAAGAAATTGGAATTTTCTGTTTGAATAAGACCAATTATTCAACAATAAGATGCTCTTTATAACAACAACATTATTTTATTTGTTAAGTACTTAACAAGTCGTATTTGTCACCGATTGGCTATTAATTATTGGAAATTGAATATGTATCCATATTTAGAATAACATTGAGGAGGGACAATATATGTCCACTTGATATCACTGGAAGTTTTGGCAAAATTCTCGTAATGTTAAGGTCGAAAGCGACAGTTTAGTTGTACCAACCATCCCCATGAAGTTGAATGATTATGTCCACTTGATAGCTAAAAAGAAAGCCGAGAAAAGGAAAGAAAAAGAGCCTTGGTATAACCCATTAATTTAGACATTGCATACATTAACTGTGATTGTTCCAAAAGCATGTAGTGGAAACTTAATTTAGATGTTTCGGTTTCTTCTTCTCTCTTTTCTTTTCAATTCTCAAGAGTCGAGGCAAGTCTCTTTCTTTTATAATTGGTTTAATTAGTGTCGCCCTCATTTTTGCTTTTGGGGGGCTGGTTCTATTGCTATCCGATATCAACGTGGTTCAATCCAATACTCAAAAATAATTGACATCACCTTGCACTCTTTTATCTGCGCCTTCTTCTGCAATTTAGATGTGTTTATACGAGTAATTTTAGTGTACATTCAACTATTCAACTTCATGATATATCTTTTTAGAAAATATTCTTCAAATAAAAAATCCAAAAAGTTAAATATGTGTCTAATCTCATAAATAAAATGTATATAAAATTTAAAATAATTTAGAGATTAATTAGACATTTATCACAATGTTATTGAAACCCTACCGTTAAATTTTTAAAATTGTATGATGAGAGGCAAGATCATCTTTCAAATTGATGAAAATTTGATATACATTTTAAGTTATTAGAAACTCATCTATGATTTAAAATTTTTAATTTAAACAATCATTTTTTAGAAGATGTATCATGAAAATTGAATGTACTATAAAGTTAGATGTACACTAGAATTACTGGTCTTTATACTATGATATAGACATGTTCATATTACTGCGTAAAATTTTCCATTCAATTGCTTTGTTTTGAGTATGATATTTTTCTAAATGATACAAGGAAAGTTTGAATCATGTACCTTATTAAGTAAATATTTTTTTTTTGGGAAAAAAATATAAATATTTTTATTACAAACATGTAAATTTTTTAAAATGACTACTATAAAGTAATTTCGGACACAAATATGAGTAATATATTTTAAAATGAGAAGAAAATATTAATATTTTTAAAATGAGTATAAAGTATAATATATGAGTATGTATAATCAATTAATCATAGTATAATATATGAGTATTTATAATCATTACTTGAAAGTTAATATGGTAAGAGTTCCTGACGTGACGCTGTAAAAGGTCGGCAAGTGCAAGCTCTATATTCCACACCAATCAGCTTTCTTTTTGAGATAAAAGATAGGAGTCTAATCAACTTGATTAATTGATCGTGATTATTACTTCTAATTGCAGAAAAATAGCGACTTCTACTATTCCATTTATTTTATTTTTCGTAATATTATATTGGACGTTTAACTTTTATTACACATTCAAGTCTTATGGTATATCTTTTTGAGAAATATTATTCAAATTAAATATATTTCAAATTATTTAAATATAATGTGTATCAAATTCGTGTCAAGATTTTGTCTTCCATTACATAATTTTAAAATATTAGTTCAAGATGCACCATAAGAATTTGAACATTTTTTCTTGCTTAGATGTACCATATTAATTTGATGTATCATGAAGATAGATGTAGACTCAAATTACTTTTTTTGCAAAAAAAAAAATAGAAGGAAATTAATTTAATTCCAATTTAAAGGCGATCAAAACCTGAAGTGGTTGGGATGAGTTTCTTTTGAAGATATTAATAAATTATGTTATCCAATTAATATCCGGCTTTGACTTGATCAGACTAACGGCTACCTAAATAAACCGTCTAAATGCCTCATCAACAACGCTTCCTTGTGGGACATCTATGATTTGTTTGTCCTTTTATTCTTAAAAAAAAAAGAATATCCAGTTCCAACCAGAAACGCAACAATAAATAAGTTTAGGTAATATTAGTGTTGTAAAAAAATCCGGACGGGTCAGACCCGACCCGTCGAACCCATGGTCGCGATCCGACCCGTCCCGATCCGTGACCTAACCCGTCAAATCCGTGACCCATTAGAACCGACGGGTCTAGCATGGACGCGGGCAAAAAAATTTCAAAAAAATCCGTGGACCCGATCGACCCACGTGAAAATTAAATTTATTGGTAAAAAATATAAATAGTTATATATTTTTAATATTCTTAATAATTATTTTTAAAATTTTCAGAATTTTTGAGAATTTATTTGAATTTTATTGGATTATTTTTGAATTTTGAAAAAAAAAACCGCCGACCCGACGGTCTAGGACGGACCGCGACCAAATCCTCCAAAATGAACCCGTCCTAAATTCATCCCGTGAAAATCCGCTGACTCGTCCCGCCAAAACCCGCCGACCCGTGCAAGCTCATCCCATCCCGACCCAACCCGACCGATTCGTTTTTAATACAATGTAATATATAGTACTTCTTAGTCAATTAATGATTATTTGATATTTGGATTCAAGGACTCAACCGTTTTTAATACACTGTAATACACAGTACTTCTTAGGCAATTAATGATTATTTGATATTTGGATTCCAGGACACTTGGACCAGTGTCCGGCAGGTCCAACACCTTGTCAAGAAGTCATTGTTATCTCTCTCTCTCTGAAAAAGATGACAGAAGCTGCCATACGTTATATTGAAATCGAATCAAAGTACAGTTTACTGATTACAAGGCTTGGGCCTTTTGATCAATCAACCGCACCCCTCCTAAGTAATACACACAACGCTCTGGACTTCAGACCGTTACAACTCCCACCCGCTGCAATTTAAGTTGCACCTATCTAAACCCTCCCTTGCTATATTATTCGTCAACTTCTTTTAATTTTATAACATGATGGAAAAAATGTGCAATTTCCCAAACTTTAATTTTACTCCTCTTCTATCTCTTGTTTGTATTAAAACATCATTATATACAGGGGCGGAGATAAGAGGGACTGAGGATGCCCGCCCCCCTCCTCCCTTCAAACCCACAAAAGTTATATATTGAGATGAAATTTTATTATGTATCTTTATTTTGATTTGAGATACTATTAGTTGCTTCATTTTTTGAAATATTTTTATATTAACTTATGTATATTAAAATATAAGTGCCAAATTATTTGCAAAATATAAATAATATTATGCATAATAATTAAGAGATCGAAGATACTCCCATTTATCTATCAAACGCATTATATTCTTTACAAAACTAGGACACATCACCTGCGAAATTGTGACTTATATCCAACTAACAAAATTATAAGATGCAACAGCTAGCTAGTTATGTTCCTGAATAGAATAATTTGGCATAGTTTAACAATATATAGTGACCTTGAAACTGACAAATAGCGCGTGTGCTAATACATAGTAATATATCTAATAATTGATTCCTTTTGGAGAGATGATTAATGTTTACCAGTTCAGAAAATTACTAATAACTATTTCCTTTTTCAGACACAATTATAGGTTAATTAGTCTATTACTAATTAAATATATCACCCAATAATGTATGTGTTTAATGCATCACAATCCAAATTATATCATCTATCCAACAGTTCCTAGGATGGATTTTGGATTCAGCACTTTCCATGACCAACGAAGCAATGATCGAATTTGATTCAATAGATTCACACGTAATAATAAGTACATACAAACGGAAATAGACAAGAATAGATGGATACAAGAAATAAGTACTATGCAATCGGACAAGAGGTAACTGACAAGACGGAGATTTGGACGGCGGGATCGTTTACTTCGTGAGCTAAAGAGGTCATTGTGTTGTCCAAAAATTATCTGTCGTTAACTTAAATAAATGAGAAAACCATTATCATTAAATAGAAAATTTAGTAATTTCATGTCTTTTTAATATTAATACATTATCATGAATAATAAATTTAGTAATTTCACGTCTTTTTAATATAAATATTTTATTGTTGTTCGTAATAAAAATATAAATTACATAAGGAGGCTTAGGGGTGTACTGTGTACAAGATCTATGATTTAGAAACGAGGCTTAGGGGTGTACAGCAGCCGATCAATGATATCAAAATTTGAATCTAATCTGGTTCAAAAAAACTCAATCCGAATCATATAATTTTTTAATATAAAATTATATGATTGACATTTTAATTAAATAATCTATTATATATTTTTTATTAAAATTAAATAATAATTATTTTATTAATGATATCACAACTCAAAGGTAAAAATTGAAAATAAAAATAATGATAATTTCAATTAAATATGAATAATGAATCAAAAATTAAAAAATTATCATGTTTTTAAAGAACTAAAGAAGTGACGTATTGATATAACTAGGGCTGCACAAAAAAGCTCGGGCTCGTGGCTCAGCTCGGGCTCGGATCGGGCTCGAGCTAATCGCTCGAGCTAAAATGACTCGAGCTAATTTGGCTCGAGCTAATCTGGCTCGGTAGTTAAATGAGCCGAGTTTGAGTTGGGGTCGGCTCGGCTCGTGGCTCGACTCACTTTCGAATAAAAAATAGTTTTTATAATTTTTTTTTGCCGAACTCTAATCCGATAACTCCTCTCTCATCATCTCTCACCATCTCACCATGTCACGCTTAAAGACGTCTCTTGCTCGCTCGTAATTAGATTCGTATATCCGACTCGATAGTTTTGTTGGTTCATCCATTCAAATTAATGCAAATAAGATGTCATTGAAAAAATAGTTTGTTGATATACCAATTTTGTACCAATTCTCATACCAATCTTCTAGATATACCAACTTTATAGTTTGTAGATGTATTAAATCTAAATATCAAATTGAGTCAACACACATGCATTGGCTCGTGAGCCAGCTCGCGAGCTAGCTCGAATAGTAACGAGCCGAGTTTGAGCTAGGTTTTTCAGCTCGAACCGTTTCTCGAGCTCGGCTCGACTCGACTCGAATTTTCATGAGCCGAGCTTGAGTTCAGCCCAGCTCGGCTCGACTCGACTCGTTTGCAGCCCTAGATATAACATCCAAAAAACATAGTAAAAACTATATGGTAATAACTAAAACACAATGTAGAACTTCAACTCTTAAATTATTATTTAATTGATTATCAAATAATTTAGTATACATAATATTTCAAAATTATATATTATATATGATTATTTCGACAAGTTTCTAAAAATAAACTCATAACTTATTCCAATACAACGGGTTAGCTAAAATGACAACTCATACCCAACACGATACAAATGGGTTAGGGTCGGGTGGGTTGAATGGGTTAGATATTTTGACAGATTTTTTCACACCCCTAAGAGAAGGGAAGAAAATAATTAACAACTGAAAATTATTTTTTTTGTTTTAATGTGTTTATGTCAAATTACAGTAAAATTATCGAAGTTTACTTAGTGAAGCCAAGTGTTCACAATTGAAAAAAAAAAGGAGAAATTAATAGAAATACAAAATATTTAATTGTGTCCAGACAAATTAAATGGTCAAGCAGGTAGCTTTAAATGGTTTTCATGATACAACAATACATCTTCCATCTTGAGATATTCACATTTTGAGTTATGTCTTTTTTTTTTAAATGAGATGATCTTGCAAAATCGAAGCGATTAATTAGTACATAATTCTTGCATAATATGGACGATTTCAAATTTTACAAATAAAAGCATCTCATGTATACAAATGTTTTTTCTTTCTTAATCAAGCACTTACTTAATGGAAAAAAAAATGAGGGCTGGGGCGGAGGCAGACATTGGGTCTGGTGGGCAAAAATAAAAATAAAAATTAGAAGGGGGAAATTTTTAAAAATTTCTTTAATATAAATATTTTTTTATTTTTTTTTAAAATATATATAATCACATAGATATTTTTGAAAAATTTTCCGACCAGGGGCGGCCCCCTGCCCGAGGGTAAATCGTTATAACAATCTTCATCATGGTTTATCAGTCGTCATTGAATTATCCATACCTGTTGCTGGATAATCAGAGCAACTGGCTTTTTCTAAACAAACTTTTGTATTGCACTACACTTAAAATATAGTCTACCAGTTTTTGAGATAGGAATTAATCAATCAATAACCGATGGTTAGTTGGGGGAAGAATCAGCACGAATCAAATTTTTGGTTCGACAATGTGACCCACAGGCCACAGCAAATGGAGTTCATGAGCTTGAACGATTCAAACAAGTGATTCCCAATTTCTTAAAGAAATAATAACTAAACTAAAACGATAAATTAACTTGTGCAAAGTAGTGCTTCCTTACTAATCGTTTTTTTTTTAAATTAGACTGCAAAAATACTTTTGTAAATAAAACGGAGTCTTGTTCTCCGTAGTCAAGAGAATCGATTTTTCATCTCTTAATAAACTGTCTAACATTATATAACATTATATGTATTTTGGTTGATTTCACTGTTTCTGTGATTTCTTATACCATCCAATGGTTCAATATTGTTTCTAATTTGTTAAAGATGGTGCCAAAAATCAAGAGCAGATCTTAATGGAGACCCCCAATTTTTTTTAAAATTAGTATACTAGTTAATGATTTATGATATTTTTTATTCTTAAAATTTGATATGCAATGTATAAAATATATAAAAAAAAATAGGCCGTGTGATTTTGGTTGCAAGCTCTGCCACTGACATAAATACTTTTAGGGCTGGTTCATTGTGCATGGGTACCTCACCCACACAAATAAATTAGATATTTTATGATGCTTTGTTAATTTTCTATGCATCCGTTGACGTTTATATTTTGTGAGATAGTTTCTATTTTATTAAAATTATACACTTTCGTTACCACGTAATTTTACTCCAATGTTATAGATAAAGTAAATCTTTGTCCAATATAATCATGAAAGATCAAGCATTTCTCAATACTTAGTAATGCATTCTTATTAATAGTGATTAATGTATTTTTATGGTCATTATCTTTAACACGTAGTTTTGTACTAGAGAATTATTTGATTGCCAATTAAATTTCATAATATATAATCGTAATAAGTTTAATTCCCTTGATATATGATAAATTAATTTTTAATTTTTTCTAAATTTATAGTTACTGGGGCTGCCTAAATAATAAAAAATATATTTATAATTTTATGGTTTTGCAGTTCAATAACGTTATGTAGGTCCCAAATCATTAACGTTATTTTTTTTTCTTTTTCTAGTGTAACTATTTAAATTATTTAGTACTTTGGAGACGGAAATTAATAATTCGTTCTTCATAACATGTGCAAGGACGAGACGAGGACCAATAATGCATACTAGTTAAATTTTCACTTGTCCATCAAACGTAGAGAGGTGGCAATCGGGCGGGTCGGCTCAGGTTTGGGGTCGGGTTCGGACGGGTCGAGTCGGGTTAGTTTGACCAAAAAAAATATTAGGTCATGGATCGGGTTCGGGTCATCCTGATCCAGATCGGGTTGGGTTTTGGGTCGAACATTGTCAGATTTTTTCGGGTCGGGTTTCGGGTTCTTAGTAGCTCAGTTCATCTCGGGTTTCGGTCATTCGGTTTGGATTTCAGATCATATGATATCGGGTAATCTCGGGTTTCAGATTATTTCGGGTTGGGCCGGATCGGGTTCTTTTTTGTGATGTTTTATTTTGGGCCGGGTCGAATTTCGGGTCGGGTTGGATTTCGGATCGTCAGACTTAATTTTTTTTTTAAATTCATTTTAGACAATGTTTGGTCTAGATTATCAATTATGTTATAATTAATTTAATTTTTCAAATAATATGGATATGATTAATTAATTTGGGTCTAGTCAGATCAGTTCCAGATCGATATACTTCATTCATTTTATTAACAAACTGAAGATATGTTACTTATGATAATTCTGATTAATAGACATTATTTTTTTATGATAATTTTAATTTACAACATATATGCATGTAGATAATTTTTTAATTAAAATTATTAAAAGTATACGTGCAAACTATTTATACGTACTATATTAATAAAAATATTTGTTAAATTGTGTTAAAATAAACAGACAGTTCATTGTTGTTTATGAAACTCGTGCTTAACTTGGTCCTCCTCTAAACTTGTGCTTAACCCGAACTCCTTCAAAATAAACTGATAGCCAAGTATAAGTTGAATTTATAAAGAGAAGTTTAATATTTACACAATATAATTTTAAAATAATTAGATACATATATCATATATGCAGCACGAATCGAGTCGAGTCGGGTTTCGGGTTGTCTAATCTCGGGTCATCTTGGATTTCGGGTTGTTCGAGTTCGAATCGGGTCGAGTTTCGGGTCATTTGATCTCGGGTTTCGGGTTGTTCGGGTTCGGATCGGGTTGGGTTTCATTGTTTCAGATTGTCTGATCTTGGGTCATCTCGGATTTTCGGGTCATTTGGGTTCTAATCAGGTCGGATTTCAAGTTGTCTGATCTCGGGTCATCTCGGGTTTCGAGTTGTCTGATATTGGGTCATCTTGAATTTCGGATCGTTCGGATCCGAGTCGGGTCAGGTTCGAATCAGTTTGACTTTCTAAAAAAATCAAGTCGAATCGAGTTCGGATTCGGACGAGTTGGACAAGCTTCTCGGATCCGATCAGATTTTGCCACCTCAAATCAAACGCGATAGTATGAAACGTGAAATTTATTTATTTTGTTATTTCATGTAATTTCCCTAAGAGAAAACGTACGTAGTTGTTATTTCGAATTAAAAGTATAGCTTGAGACGTACTAAATAATAATAACACAGAGTCACACAGTCTGTTGCCTCTTGTTTGCAAGTTCATCGTACCTCGATCAAGGTGGCAATCGACAGGTCACATCAGTTTGATGTTTTAGAAAAAAATCAAGTTGACTTAGATTGGATTAGTGTCGGGTTTGGAGTCAGATTAATTTATATATTAGTTTTTATTTTTAATTTAGATTCATTTTAATTAAATTATAGGTCATTTAATTTTATATTGGATCGATCAGATCAGATTAGTTTCTCTTTTAAAAAAATGGATGGATCAGATTTAAATTCGGACAAATTTCTCGGATCGGAATAGATTTTGTCACCTCTAATTCATATGGTTTTTTATTGATTTAGTTTTTGGTACTTCAGAATATTATTTTTTTCACTTTTTTTTCAAAAGAATGAATGTAATTTTAAATATGAGAACTAATATATATTCCATAATTAGTATCAAATCGTTTAAATTAATAACATAAAATACAATTGTTAGAACTACATATGAAATACTTATTTTGGAGCGTGTGTTGTGAATTATAATTCTTCAACTCACCTCTAGTGTAAGATTGGATTTTAAATTTACGACCTTTTAAATTTGATTTTTTTTCTCCTTAAAAAGAAAGACGAGAATTGAGAATTTAGCTCCTAAATTTTAGTTTGATCTATATTTGAATATATGATTCTTGAAAATCATCCTAAATGAAAGATGAGAATTTAGCTGCTGGTTAATTATTTTTTGAGCTACCAAACCATTGGCACGACTTTTTGACGTTGTTTTCATCAAATAAATGTTTCCCTAAAAAGTTTACGCCTTTGTTCCCCTGCGTTAATTGTGAGTAAAATAGAAGTAACATAAATAATATTTTGATGGCTGTTATTTTCTGACACATTTGAATTGAAATTCTTAACTATGAATATCATTACAAATTAGTTAAAATTCTCAGCTTCAGTTACTACAATTTCGCAGAACATAATCACGCAAAAAAAAAAAACTATTGTCAATTGAAAAAGGTGCTAACAAAGTAACAACTAACAAGTAACAAATTTAGGCTGAGCGTACAAGTACCAAATTTCTGGATAACTCGTGCCAGAACAATTGTCAGCACATGGGCCCATAATACTAGCATTAGACATGGCCCACAAATCTGGTTCAATCAATCTCATGATTACTATACCAAAATCACAATCCACATCTGACAACAACTAATTATGACTGAATTAATGCGAAAGTCAAACAACGATACATCCTACAGTCTAATATAATAGTGAAAAGTGCTGGGGGCTTGAAAGCGATAAAAGTGAAACTATTAAATCACTCATGAAAGGTACTGGCTTGAACATATTAAACAACACCTACCTCGTTACCAGAAATGTTATGAGAATTACTATTGAAATGCATCTTGTTACTATTGCATGATTCATTCTGTCCTCCACATCTCTGCGTCTCCTAGGAAGGATGCAGAGAATTACTCTCTTTTCATCTGCTCTCTTTCTCATAATTTTCTTCTGCTTTGGTCTGACAAATGCCTTCGATCCTCTCTATGTAACATGTGGCTCCACTGGCAATTACACGCCAAACAGCACCTATTGTACCAACCTTGATAATCTTTTCTCCTTTCTTTCCAATGAAGCTGTCACAGGAGGTGGTTTTTCTAAGAATGCAACTGGTACGGGACCAGATCAAATCTTCGGACTTGTGCTTTGCCGAGGCGACATCAATTCTTCTATTTGTGCCAGCTGCCTTACGCAATCCTTCAAAGATATGGGTAATATGTGCCCAAACGCAAAAGAAGCAGTTATCTGGTACGATATGTGCCTTCTTCGGTACTCGAATAGATACTTCCTCGATTCGACTGACAATTCACAACAAATCATCATATACAACACACAGAGCATTACCGGGGGGAGATTCCGCGGATGGGAGACATCGAACAATGCCAAAAAATCATACTTAACCAAAGTGGTGAATACTTTACTGAGCAGTGTGTCAGACCAGGCAGCGTATAACTCCACAAAGAGGTTCGGGACAGGAGATATAAACATACCGTCTTCTGTACCGGTGCTATACAGCTTATCACAGTGCACACCTGACATGTCAAATGGCATGTGTCATGAGTGCTTACAAGATTTGATCGATCGTATGCTTAATTACTTTGATGGGAGGACAGGAGGCCGCATTTTAGGAGTTAGGTGCACCTTGAGATATGACATGTATGCTTTCTTTTCGGGAGAACCAGATGTAGTACTCGGATCGACCTTGGCGCCGGGAACATCAACTCCAGCTCCTGCTATATCTGCTAATAATCCAACTGTGGCATCTAATTCGACAAGGACTTCGACTGGGACTAATAAAGGTAATTGATAATTTTAGAGAGCTGTAAATATGCAGTAACTCATAATCATAATTAATACACCTTTTTGGTCTTTAGAGTTATTGGGCAAATGAGATTGTTTCTTGGAACTTTCCTTTTGTTAAATGCAGATCTTTTAGCAACATACTTGGATCTCAATTATCTTTAGGACTCCATTTGTCTATCCGTTTAATATTTGTGAACTTGATTATGATCCTGTGTAATTGATGATGAAGTTAAAATACGATTATATGCAATTGAATTCAACATCTGTTAAAAGTATTTCATTATTTTGGGAATATTGATGAATTAATAATAAGACAGACATCTAATTTGCACTAGCAGGCCAATGTAAGATAACCTTCATGGTCATATTCAACCTTTCCCTGTGGAAAGATTAGACATACCAATATGCTAAATTTGCAGAGAGACCCATAAATATTTTGTAATTTCATACTGTAAGCTTAATTTATTTTTGGAAATAGTTGGATAGATTTATTGATCATACTGCTTCCTCTTTTTTTCTTCTTACTAGTCTTAATTTTTAGTGGTCATTTTTTTTTAATTTGGTTGAAAATAATCATCTAGGACTTGTTCTGAACAATACCAACTTGCACTTAACTATTAATTTATGGTTGCAAAATGGAAATAACTATCCAGCAGGAAGGAGCAAGCATGTCACTGTTATTGTTACTGCAACTATGTTACTGCTACTTTCTGTCTGCTTCATTGGATTTTTGTGGATAGAAAGGCAGAGATATGCAGGTTTTCATTCTTTAATTTATTGACTACTTCTATGAAAAGACAGATATGCAAGTTTCATTCTTTAAACTATCAATAACTTGTATAAATTAAAAGAAACTTAGTAACTTTTCGATTCCAAAGATTTAGATATGAAGATATCTGAAGAAAGAATGCTATCTAACAACGAACAATCGAGTATCTGGAGCAGAGAAAGCAATTCGGATTTCCCATTCTTCGATTTCAACCTAATAACTATAGCCACGGATAACTTCTCATTGGAAAATAAGCTCGGCCAAGGAGGATTTGGACCAGTGTACAAGGTTTCTCCCCTGTATTCCTTAAATATGAATGACAAATAACTATGTTCTACAATTATTACCTTTTTATTTCGAAGCTTTTGCCAAATTTCAGAAGGATATACCGAGAATATGGATAGTAACATCCTTTTAGGAAAAAGAAGGCAAAAAATGGTTGCATGCAGCAGAATATAAATTTCATTATGACATGAAATAGAATAACTGTATCTTATTGAACTCATTTTAAGTTATTTACTTCAGGGTGTGCTACATGATGGTCTTGAGATAGCTGTGAAAAGGCTTTCAGCACAGTCATGTCAAGGCATAGTTGAATTTAAAAATGAAGTAGAACTTATTGCAAGGCTTCAGCACAGAAATTTAGTACGGCTTCTTGGATGGTGTATTCAGGGCGAAGAGAACTTGCTCATTTATGAGTTCATGCCAAACAAGAGCTTGGATTTCTTAATTTTTGGTACTTCTCTGGAAACTTGTGTTTTCAAAAATCTGCATCTCTTTTTCTTTTCTTTTTTGCATCCCCCCCCCCCCCCTTTTATTTAACTCTTCCCTTTTTTTTCTCCGTTTTTTGTTCAATCTTTTTTCATTATACTAAGTTATCATGTGTGTGTTGTATTCCAGATAAAACAAGAGAAGCACTGCTAAATTGGACAAAACGTTTCAATATAATTGAAGGCATTGCGCAAGGACTTTTGTATCTTCACAAACACTCGAGGCTAAGAATTGTTCACAGAGATTTGAAAGCAAGCAATGTTCTCTTGGACTCTGAAATGAATCCAAAGATATCAGATTTTGGATTGGCTAGGATTTTTGATCCAAAGGAGCTCCAAGCAATAACTAGCAGAGTAATTGGAACATAGTAAGTACAATTAATGCAACATACTAAATAAAATATTTTACACTTTGGATTTTGGAGCATAGAAATGGAGAACAGAATTGCATAAAAAATCAAGTGCAATATTTAAAGTTCCTTTTAAGAAATCACATCGTTGAAGGTCCATAACATCTTCTTTTTTTTTGTTAAGGTTTGTAACAAAATATTAGTTATTTTAATTATTTTCAGTGGTTACATGGCTCCGGAATATGCGTCAGAGGGCCTCTTCTCCGTGAAATCAGATGTGTTTAGCTATGGTGTGTTGCTTCTGGAGATTGTTAGTGGCAAAAGGAGTTTGGGTTTCCAACAACATGGAGTTTCTCACAACCTCCTTGGATATGTAAGTAACATATTAGCATAAATATCATGTGTTTTTATTTGAAAGCAATATGTCACTGATGACTGATTTTATATAATTGAAACGTGCTGAGGGAGGAATTTCTGGGGAAGAGAAAACAGTTTAATTTTGGTGTTGCATAACTTTCATCTGAGCACTGGTACTGGTATACAGAGCTTTCAACAACAATTAATTGTTTTAATATTAATAGTTACATTTGTTCTATAACTTAAGAAGGATATCACTTGGATATTTTACTGGCATGAAATATTATTTTAGGCATGGGAACAGTGGAAAGAAGGAAAAGCTTTTGAGCTCATTTCTCCTGTATTAACTGAAGCACCGCAAAGACAAGTAGAAAGATGCATTCATGTGGCATTACTGTGCGTACAAGAGAACCCTGTCGACCGCCCCATCATGTCAGATGTGATTGCCTTTCTGAACTCTACAAGTATAATGCTACCAGAGCCTAATCATCCAGCTTATTTCAATGTAAGAGTAAACTCAATGACGTCCTTTTCAGACATATCAACAGATCTTGAAGGTTCATCGCGCACCATAAATTACATGACTGTAACTGACGCAGATGGCAGATAGATAATTTTTCTGCTAGTTGTTGGTCATTGTAAAACTCAAAAAGGGTTTGTTTGTAAGTAAAGTGAATAAGTAATGCCAAACTGTTCATTACAATTTGTTTGTTCTAACAAGATGAAGCAGCAGCAGAAGCAAGCTTTGGGCCTAACTTGTGCAGCCCAATTAATTTAGCGTGACTTGTATAACCAATTTATGGAAATACTCGACAAATTGTGAAACTATGCATGTATGGAGTGAAAACCGTGAAATATAGGGAGTGGTATTTATATTGGCAAATTCTAGTTCCTAAATCCTAATAATGCATCCAATTAATACGCCTCTGCGTAATTTTCAGTTGAACTGCGATGGGATGAAGTAACTGGTAAAATATAACCCGAATATCTAAATATCTCATTCCCATGTCAGTACTCTCCCCAGATCAAATTCTCACTACGCTCTTTCACACTCTACTTCCACACGACGAAAATCGTAGGTAAGAAGCCTGTGAACCAATCCTCCTGGCTGCGTATCCCGTATTTCCTACAAAACCTGGCTAGTCTTCAAACTATGTTTGAACCGGGCTGGTGTGTGCACAGAGGAACCAATGCTCGCTCAAGCCTTAAGGTGTTTTATAGGAGAGTCTGCAGAAAGAAAATTTTGTGATAGGAGAGGAGAGCTTGCAGAATGCAGAGAGCCCGACTTCTAGTTCTACTTTTCCTCACAAATATATGCATATGAGTTGTTTGTGTTAATTACTCAAAAGGACTGTGTGTTAACGCTCCCCAGCAGCGGAATCAGCATGCATCTTCTACAAACCTGCAAGCGTGCAATTGCAAACATACCCTGTTAAAAAGGAACTGACTCACCGCTGCTTCCTTATTTCATTGAGATATTTGCTATGTGGTGGTGATATTGTGACTTGTGAGGTCTTAGCTCTTATTAGACAATTAGAACAAACAGAAAAACCTATCTATTTAGAGTGTTAATGGATACGATATGAATTGAGTGAAAATATTTTTATCATCATATTTTTTTTTTAATTTTTTTATCTATTAAAATTAGACTTATGTATACTTTACATTTATCTATTAAAATAAATGGATAACAGAACAATAACAAATGCTAACAAATAATGTAAATATATTAATTAATTTTATTATCATTCATGAAAAAATATTCAAAATTATTGCTTTTATATAAATACATCTCTATTTTACTAATATAAAATCAAAATATTAATTATAATTTAGTTTTAACTTTCTATAGTGAAAAAAGGGAATTAATTCACAAGACTCAAATTAATTAATCTTGTATTGGAAAAAAATAATTATTAGATAACATAATTATATTTGAAATAATGTTAATTTTTGTTTTGTAATTATAGAATAACGGATACCCATATATTTAACCATTTTTTTACCCATAACTATATCAATTAACTTAATAAAAAAAATATTCATACTCATCTTATGAATACGATATATATTGATACATATTGAGTAAATGAGTAAACGAGTAGTATTGACAGCCCGATCTTTGGCAGACCAAATCAAAAGGGTGAACAGCACAGAAGTTTTAATCTGATCAAATAAAAATTGTTGCCAACCTGATGCAAGAAACCGGTACATAGACAAGGAAAATGAAATAGAATACGAACCCGTACCATAGCCCATTAAATCGAAGCCACCTAACACAATGCAAACTTTTGGTGCATTCCAGTTAAACACCATTGCTCAGTTAGATTGCATTGCTTACAAGCTCATGTAATAACCAGGCATCCCTATAAACCAGAAGCTAGCTAATTGGGACTCTTTCCAATCTCCAAATATCTTCCCTTGAATTAAATAACCACAAGCCCGCCCCTTTTTCTGCCAATCTTCCCTGGTTAAACATCCACCCTGGCATCACAAATGCTGAATTGCGGGACCGCCACCTCACACTCTATCCCTGTGTACTTGATGATCTTGTGCGCTGAACCAGGTAAGCCCCAATGATTCTTTGCTGGGCGGGGTCCACTACCACAACTTGATGCAAGGTCATCAGATGAAGCCCGACATATGGACTTTGTAAAAATCGACCAATGAATGGTAAATGTGTTCACATAGTGCCATAGAGAACAAGCATCTTGTATGAACTAGAAGAAATGTGGTTTTAAGCCATTACATTTGCTGCAAAACTGCGCACATGAGGTGTATATTGAAATGCCTCAGATAAGATTTTTCTGTTGACTCTAGGATCTATTGCTTGCGCTACGAGTTTGCTACATGATGTCAGTCATTTGGAAGTCACAATATCATTTAATTATATGGTTTGGTAATAAGATGACATTAATTAAAAAGGAATTACTATGGATTCTATTCTTGTGTATGATAGATGTAATTAACACAGTGGAGATTGGAATGCAAATTATTTGATTAGCTTGTTTCTGGTGTAAACATCAAGGTCAAACCAATATCTTTAAATTGTCGCTTGTGTTACCAGAGGAGGTAGAGGATTTTCCTTTGCAGGTCAATTTGGTGGAGGACAATGTGGTCCCTTTGGTTTTGACTGTTATATCATATATGAATATTTTTGGGTGTGGTATTTTGGTTTAGTTAGTAGGTCGCGCTTGCAATAGACACTTTTGGTGTTTAGGTAGCTTCTATGGTTAGTTTGAATGTTAGATGTATGAACAGATATCTCTAGCTTGTGTACCAGCTGTTTGGTACGATGTGAGAGAAACTTAGGTTAATTTTTTTTAAATCTCATATTCAGTTTCAATGAAACTGATGGAGTATTCCACCTTTGAACCCAAAAAAATCATGACATTGTTAATGACCACCAATCACCTAATGAAATATAACATAAAATAAGAACTGATGGAGTATTCCACCTTTGAACCCAAAAAAATCATGACATTGTTAATGACCACCAATCACCTAATGAAATATAACATAAAATAAGAACTGATGGATCTTAATCAATGGTCATGACTTTCTTAAATTTTAGATATTCAGATTCTGGTTTCACAGTCTACAATTTTAATTTTCAACTTTCAGATAAGAAAGAGTCTGAATAGACCTCCCAACAAGATCCTTGGCCTGATCCTTTGGCTTCCATATTCAACCTGTTCAAACCAGAAGACCTGAGATAGTTCTGCGGAAAAGCCAGAGAATCGACATGAACACGAGAACCCAACCGTGCCAACCAAACTGAAGCAATTTGATGCAGAACTGACTGCAACATAAAATCAAAGATTGTTTACACCTCATTTTAATAAATGATAACAGACTAACAGTAAAACCTAACCATCATTAGTAATGTAATTGGGTGCTTCGTTAAAATGGGAGAAACTATTGAAAATGGAGTGCAAAATTGCAAAATTATGCAACAGAACAGCAATGCCAAATTGAACCCATGTGAGATATCACGATCAACCATGAAATCTACTCTGAGGAATTTCCGCAAACACCTCATATGCATATATTTTACGAAACGTATCAACCTTTGGATCCACATAGAATTTGTTTGTTAGGAGGACAAGTAGAACATACCCCCTTAAAGCCTTCGAACATTGTTCATAGATCACTAAAGCTGTCAAATGTCAGGCTGCGCCAAATACTCTCACGGGTCAATTTTCTGGTACCGGGATCTAGGGTGACCCGGTTAAGCGAAAAATAGCATCGAGCACAAATCGGTTTGCTAGGAGGTGCTGCCTTCAAAGGGCACTTGAGTGTGACACGTGACCCCATGAGTCGGGTTTGGCGATGTCAGAGTTGGTGGGTTGAAGAAGTGGGTTCAAGAGTCGTAAAAGGTTCCTATTCCTAAGACTTTGAGTCACCTGAGGATGCTGGATGCTGAGGTAACGGTGATCTTCCCAAAAAGAAGAATTGAAGGATGCCTATTTGCTTGCTATCAGATGATTTAAAATACGAATTTCAATATATATACAATGCGAATATGTGGAGTTACAGATTTTATATCTATAATATAATAAATAAATAAGAGTATAAAATATTAAAAAAGAAAAATAGTTACAGATTTTATATCTATAATATAATAAATAAATAAGAGTATAAAATATTAAAAAAGAAAAATATGATCTAGTTATTTCAATATTTATAGAATAGTATATTTATGCAAGTTCAAATCTCAATAAAATATATATTATTTTTATAAAATTTTAAGATATTTTTATTTTTTATGATATATACCATATATTAGATGAGTTTTTAGCTTTTATAAAATATATATTGCATATTGGGCTGCACATACTGTATATTGGACCGTACATACCGCATATTGAACCAAAACCGCATATTATTCTGAGCACGATCCGACCACCGCATACACATATACGGCCACATAAACCGCATTTTAAAACAGTGTTGCTATCAAACAATGTCATTAGAATTTAGAAAACCTAAATTAAAGCAGTGGTCAATGTATTAAAAAAATCTGGTGTCAATATGATATTGAACTGGTCACAAAAATAGTTCTTTTTTTAAATCATATTGATCTTACCAACCAATATGAATTATTTTATTATAACAGTTTGATTGCTCATCGATATTTTTCATATTTTATGTGATGTGTAATATATTACTTCTTGAAAGGAATACATATTTGTTTCCATACTAATGATACTAATAATTTTTACTAGTTTCATATTAAATAAATTTAGATCTTAATGCATCTCTATCTTTTGTTAATATTTCCAAATTGCTGTATTTTATGCATCAATTCAAGAGAAGCTAGTCCAACATTGTTTGTGATGGTTTGATCATATCCAACGAATGTCTCGAAGTATCAGTACGCAACAGTATTTTAAGTCGTCCTGAAAATACAAGAAGAGGAAGATGTTGACCGAGATTGACATAGGAGGAAGAAATAAAAAGAGATTTGAAGGAATGAAATATACCCAAAGAGCTTGCTTTAGATAGGAGTGCGTGGAAGATAACGATTCATGTACCTGAATCATGATTTAGGAGTTAGAGTCTAATAGTAGAGTTATAGACTTTATATTCTTAGATTTTTTAGGATTTTAGGATTTAGAATTTAGAAATAAATTTCAGAAATAGAGATTTAGATAGAATTTTAGAATTTAAAATTTAGAATTATGTTTTAAAATAGAATTTTAGGATTTAGAAATAGATTTTATAATGGAGATTTATTATACTATTATTATTATTGTTATTATTGCTACTATTATTAGCATATTATTATTATCATCTTTATTTATATATTATTATTATTATTATTATTATTTTCCATCATATTCATTTTTATCACTGATATTTGAGATCTTTTATCTTATGTTTTTCGATTGGGTTTCATTTATAGCCTATCTCAATTTATTTTTTATTTGAGATTAAAGGTTTTGTTGTTGTTGTTGTTGTAGTAATCAAGCACTCTTTTCCATTCTATCGTTGGATTTCAGTGAGTGCCATGCTTTTATAAGCTCATTTTGTAGACACAACCACTATTAACTAAATTTCACAAAGTGCCAATTAGATTTGATAATAAGAATTTCAAACCCAAAAGAGTATTCCATTATGTTCTGACTACTATACATCTCAAATTACAACATTTTCCCATTATCAAACTATCAGAAACTAAAATAGCACCAAAATTACAAACCAAAGAAAAAGGAAAGACGAAAAGAATAAGTTATTCATGAAATCCTCAAGAGAGATACTAATTAACTTCTATCCTGAACTATTCCAATCAAAATTTCGAGTTCTTCATTTAATGATCAATCCCACATACCCCTGCCACCCAAAACCCATAGCAAGGCTTCTTACTTCCTTTTTAAATACTTTCCTGACAAACATCTCATCAGATTAAACAGCATTCTCCAGTGATTCGCATGAGTGTAGCTAAGAAAACCAGTAACCATTTTATAAGAGACTAAGGGGATGATGGAAAAGCATCCTTCACAGCGGAGGCTGCAGTGAGGTAATTGAGGGTGCTCTTTAGCGTGTCCCTTTCTCTCTTAAGTCTAGCAGCTGTATCCTCCAGCTCGAGTAACACCTGTGGGGAATAACAAAAACTAAGTTGAGTGCCCTACATATATGTATATTGGAACATTTTTCATAAAGTGGATGGATCCATGCTTTACCAACGAACTAACCAGTATGGAGTGGTAGAAATACCCACTTGATTAGCTGGTAATATACCAATAAACACAAAATTTTCAAATCTAAGAGGATATCTCACCAACACTTAACTGCTCCATCAGGTACCCACAAGTACTCAACCTAGCATTTAACAATTCATGCACAATTTTTCATGAATCTTCTTACAAGAATTAAGCTGGAATCCTATTTTCTTCTAGTTGAACAATAAAAAGTACCAGAAATTTTCAGGTACCCTTCCACATCCAAGCACTACATATATTACACAAGGCATCACTACAGTTTTGCCAGTAAATCAAAATTTCTCAGAATTATTCTGTCACTTCGCCGTTTACTCTTTTGTTACCCTAAGTACAGATACAGCAACAAAGTATAGATACAAACCTGTTGCTCTCTTGGTGCGCCTTCAAAAGTACTTGCTACAAAGAAGGAGAAGGGAGTGGGGAACTGCCCTTTTCTTAAATCAACATCAGGTTTTTGGGTATCCTGCTTCTTCCCTTCAAGCCGGTTTGAAATCCTTATAACATCCTTCATGTATCCCTCCACTTCTGATGCCAGCTTTTCCATGTCATCACCTTGTGCAGGGTCTGGAGGTGGCCGGTCTTCCAGCCAGGTTACTGCTGCCACCATGTAGGGCTTTGTGCGGAGAACATGGGAGATGCGAAACCGCTCCTAATGTTAAGGAAAAAGATAGTTTGAGGTGATTTTATTGGTGAATTATCTTGGAAAACAAACAATTAAAGCCTTACTGAAGTGAAATTTTCCTAATCGATATGCATTTTAGTTTAATATAAAATTCTAACTTGATAGCATCTTTCTAATTTTCTATTATGAACTTCAAGTACAAATATATACTAATGGTAATTAATCTGGTTTCAGACCGATAAATATATTCTGAGAATAATTTTGCAAGCAAGCTTCTGAGCTTGTTGGTAGAACAACTTTTCATACTCAAGGTAACCAGTGACCACTCAGGTACAGACTTCATCCTAACCATTGAACATAAGCTGGTTCAGTTAACAAGTCACAACCAAATTTTGTATCTTGTAAATGATCAGATACAATCTGACCTTCATCATAATCAGCACCTTTAACATTTCTCTTTTCCTAAAATAAAAGGTCTATTATTTTACTACTACCTGTTCATTTCTCTTCTCAACCCCACTGAATGTCAATTCAAATTGCCATCCAAATTCTAATTCCGTTTCCCAACAAAGGAAATTTAACACATACCTGTCCTTTGCATATGAGAAAGAACCGATCATCGACCAATCTCTGATGCTTCACCACTTCAGCCACACATCCGACCTCAACCAAACCCGAAGAAGGATCCGTGGAGGAAGGCATGGGGTTAGAGAACAAAACTCCGAACCTGAGATCGGTCTGGAGCAAGGTGTGCATCATAATCCGGTACCTAAACTCGAATATCTGCAGAGGCAACATGGCGCCTGGAAAGAGAACGAGAGGCAATGGAAATATGGGGAGTTCGACAAGATTGGAACTCATGGAATGGGGTGGATTGGAGGAGGCCAGGCAGATGGAAAGTCCGTGCCTTTTGATGCCGGTGTTAGAGGATAGAGGTTGCACGAGAGGTGCTCGACGCTTTGCCTGTGAGAATGGGAGCGAACGGGGCTGTGAGGGGAGAGACTGGGATAGGAGAGCCATGGATATGGTCTTCTTGGATTAATTTTGGGTGGTTTGTGTGGTTTTTGAGGAGAGGAAGGGGAGGAGGAGAAACGGAGAGTGAGAGAAAGAGAGGGGTAAGAGCCGCACGGATTCAAGCATGATGAAAAAATGGTGTGGATTAGAATGAGTGGTACTGTGAGGGAAAGAAAAGAGGCTGTTAAAACACTACAAAATTGCACCAGAAGCAACATATGTTTTGCTTCGCTTGAAATAAAATGTTCACAAAAAAAATTTGCAAAAGTTTTTTTGATAAAAAATACAAGATTGGAGGAAATTGTATGTCCTTGTTGTATAATTTTTCATATCCAAAACAAAGAAGTTGGGAATTTACCTATCATTTGACGTTTCCATTTTCAACATAATAAAAATGATTATAGGAAAACAATTTTCATTTTTTGTTCAAAATAGGAACTCAAAAACATTTCTAGAATTGAACCATAATTGAAAAATATGTTATTAGACCATATACAAAAAAATTAAATAGTAAATTTTGTACAAATTTAATATGAAATTATATTAGTAGAGAAATTTTTCAGAGAGAAGATGAAAAAGACGTGTGGCCTATTGTATCATACATCTTGCTTTTCTAATTATAAATGTGGACCCCAAGGTAAAACAAATCTCAATATAAATAGGGTAAGGCACAGACATAAGGGACAATTTTGTCTTGTCATACTCAATATATATAATTATGTGTATATAGATATAATTATGTATAAATTTAGAAATATATTATACATATTTATATATAATTATATAGATATATTATGTTTATTTAGATATAAATATATACTAATTTTAACTATATGTTCTACAAAGTATGACTAATCTACAACTCAAAATTAGAACATGACGTCATTTAAGTTTATGCTCTTTTTTAATATGTACATTGTCATTTCTTATATAAGTTGTATAAATAATAATAAAATAAAAATAATTTGTCTAATGAAATGCTAGACAATGCAAACGTATTGCATTCCACAAATAATACTAAGATTTTGGTAAGCACTAAATGTCTCATCTGAGAATCTGTAAGACAAAACAGAAATTTATATATTAATTTTAGATTGTAATCTATTAAGAATATATCTCACTAATTATGCATATTTAAGTACCATAGTTAGATATATTTAAAGGTATTTAACTGATTTACACTGAGGTACAAACCAAGCAGAGGATCATATCTCAATTACGACAAATGCTTATGGGAATTAAGGGGATAAACTGGAGTTCAAAGACCTTTTCCATGTCAAAGGAGAAACTATTACAAGTGCCCGGAGCATGGACCGGATAGATCATCACACTGACGAGTAACGACTAAGGTGATTAAATGGGCCCACGTGGCAGAAGAAAAACCGCCTTCAGCCGAGACGATTTTAAGTGGGCCCCGCCAGTTTTGTCCACATCAGGTTGGTGGGTCGTAGCTTTCCACGTGGCAGCTTATCCACTCTGAATTTCTTTTTAATGAAATACTCTTTGAATATTTAAGAGGCTCCGGTGCGGGGGATGTCGTTGTTGTGCCTGATATTTGCAAGCGTGCGATTTATAGTGTGCTTGCGTATGTTGAAAGAAATGAAATTTAAACGAGGCCTGTAATAGATAAAATGGGCTTTAGGCTCGAATTAATTACTTCTGTTACATTTATTCAATGTATGATACCGAGCAAGTTTGTGCTACATGTGTGCAAGGATGAGAAAATTAAGGCCGCAGGTCTATTTGATCAGACTATTTCTGCTGGTAAGTGAAAGGTACTTTTTATTGACTCAAGCAGGAAGAGGGAAAGCTACTCAAAAAAGTATATCCCAAAATCCTCTCTTTGAGGTGACCATGAACACACCGCTTGAGACCATTCGTTCGTGATGAAAGAAAGAAATACCAGATGTGGCATCGCTGATTTGAGAACAGTTGCCCGTGAAAGAGAGACTTTAAAAAGACTAAACACCCCGCCATGGATCTGTTTACTCGCACCAGGACTCCAAACCACCAAGAATTCGTTCTTTTTTTATTATTGTCCTTTTTCTAAAGATTGACAAGCTTATTGAGTTAATGTTTTCTTTTTCTTTTTCTTTTTCTTTTTTTGAAGCATCATCCAGCTATGTGTATTAATATAAAAAAAGTAACTACACTAGTTGTATTAATATATATATATATATAGTGGCGGATGCAGGATTTTGATAGGGGGCAATTATCGGATTGTAATAGTTTATCGGGTTCAAACTCATTAACTAATCGGATACTAAATAAAAAATTAATAATTTAATATATATTCTTATCTAATAAAAATTATTAAAATAATAATATTTTATATATTAAAAATAACAACAAAATAAATCTCAAAGTAATAAATAATCAAGAAAGTTTTCGTTTACGTAACTTTATATTTTGATATTTTTGCATAATTATTTCATTATGCACGATATTAAATATTTTTTCTCAATAAAAATAATCAGACAATATAGGGGCAAAAAAATTTCCAGAGGGGAGCAAATTACCAAAAAACACTATTTTTCAAAATTCAGGTGGGGCATGTACCCCCCTGGACAACATTAGATCTGTCAATGTGTGTGTGTGTATAGGCTATGGTATTTTACAAATCATAAAATCTCTCGTGTTTCGTGTTTGTATCATAAATTTAAAGTTCAAATGGTAAATCCAAACCGTTAATTATTTTCGTATTGATATATCTTTTGAGATCCAATTTTATATTTTTTATTTTTTTACTATTGTTTAGATGAGTGAATGGATGGTGCAAAAATTATTATATCAGTAAATTTTGTACATATTTAAAAAATAGTAAAAAAATAAAAATATATATATAATTTGATCTCCAAAGACATTTCAATATGAAGATTATGTTCAATAGTTTAGACTGGTTGTTTAGACTTTCAAATTCAAGATATGTATGTGAAGCACAAGAGATAATATACTTTGTGAATCACCATAAACTCACATATAATTTCGTGTAAATTAATATAATTACTCCTAATAATGCCTTCAATAAGATTGTCCAATAAAAACATAAGTAAGATGTATTAAAAACTAATGCTTAAAAAATTATTTGACTTTTTAAAATTTTTGACCTCATAACTACACATAATTTCATAAAAATTAATATAATTACTCATAATTATGTTTATTATAAGATTGTTCAATAAACACTTCGATATGAATATTCTTCAATACTAATTTTTCCTAAAACATAAAAATAGAAACTGTTATTTAAAAAAGATATTTGAATTTTAAATATTTTTTGCCTCACAACTACACATAATTTCATTAAAATTAATATAATTACTCCTAATTATGCATATTAAAAGTTTATCCAGTTAACATTTCGGTATGAACATTTTACGATACTAATTTCGCACAAAACATAAGTATGATGCATTAAAAATAGTTGTTTAAATAAGTTATTTGAGTTTGATAAAAAAATTGGCCACATAACTATACATAATTTCGGACGGATTAATATAATTACTTCTAATAACGCCTATTTTAAGATTATTTAATTAATATTTCGATATGAATATTTTACGATACTATTTTTTTCTAACATATAAGTAAGATGCATTAAAAAGTATTGTTTAAACAAGTTATTTGAGTTTTTTATTTTTATGGTCAAATAACTATACATAAATTTGTGAAAATTAATATAAGTAGTTAGGTACCCACGCGTTGCAGTGGTTATCTTTATCAATTCAAAATGATATATTTTATAGATATATAATAATTTTAGAATGTAAATATATAAAATCATCCGCAACCAGCATTGATATATCGTATAATAAAAAATTAAATTAAATTAAAAATAATATTTAAATATTCTTCGATGGATATGTCTTAAAGAGATGTTCGGTGGAAAGGTATTTATAAATAATCATATAAAATTTTCATATTCTTTAAAATTAAAAATATTTATTCAAAGTTTTAAAAATATAATGAAAGAATTGAAATAAAAAATTATTAAAAAAATTGTACTTCAAGTATCTTGTAGAATCTCACAAAATATTACATTTGATGTGCAAGTCCATAACTGGTTAAAACATTTGATATGTTTCACAAAACCCATTGTAGTTGTGTGTGATATCCTCTTTGACAATACGACATACAATTATCCGTGTGAAAATATCGATTGAGGAAAGTAAACACCTACATTTGGGATTATTTGTTCATGAGATTCAATTGTTGTCATGTCAAAACTAAGATAGGAAATTGCTTCGTCTTTATGCCAATATACTTCATATTAAAGTATAAGAAGTCCTATATTTATGAGCAAGAAATTCAACAATATAAAATGAACAGAAAAGCACATTTAATTAGTCCCAACTATAATTAATATATTTTAAAAACATAATTTGAATACAAATTGAGTGTAGAATTCAAACAACTTTGTAAAAAAAATTAATAGTGTTATACTAAACATTTTCTTTGATTTGTCGATTTGCAAAATAATGTTGAATTTCAGAATATTTATTTTAAAAAGGATCACCTCTCACACTGAATTAAGGTGATCTATCTAGCTAAATCATTACTCAAAAGAGCTTACTATCCATATACATAGTGAGAGAGATAATTTAAGAGATTAAAACACTCAATTAGCTAAATTCTTGTGTAAGCTCAATCGAGCTTCTCTCTATTCTCCCAACTTGATCTTTCGTGATCTTCTTGTAAATATTTTTTTGAGTTGTAGTGCTCACCTTTTTGAGCTGTAGTGCTCACCTTTTTTAGTGTGTTGTCACTCATTTTTATTTTTGAGTGTGTTGTCACTCTAGTTATCGATAGACTTGGCAGCCCATTTTTGTTTAAGGGACTAAATTCTACAAGTGTAAAATTATTTTTAGTGTATCGGCTAAATCTCAATTGTTGGAGGTTGAGAGTCCTAGAGACGTAGGCATTTTTAAACCGAACTCCGTTACATCTTGTGTTCTTGTTTGATATTTTCTTTTCTTTTTCTCACATTTCTTTGATTGTTATATTCTTGTGAGAATTAAATTGTATTCCGCTACCATTACACTTGAACATTAAACCCCAAATCGGTTTATACATTTCTACCTTAGATTTTTTACATTCTTGCATTATTTTGACCTTTTAATACCACCATCCTAGAGCTATCAAAAAGAAAAAGCCGAACTCGAATATTTTGCTTTGCCTGCAATTCTAAGGAGGGTTATCTTTACAAATACATTATCGATGTTTTTCACGAGGGTTATCTTTACAAACACATTATCGATGTTTTTCACGATTTATTTTGTTCTCTCTTTTTATTTATCTTAACAAATGGTTCATATTATTATTCTCTTTCTTCATTTAAAAAATAATAATTTACAAGTTCTAATTTATAGAAATCATGCACCCACTTTTATGATGGGTTTTGAAACTAATAATTTTATTCATGAAATATAGAAGTTATATTATATGGAAGTTTAAATCTTCCGTATGATCAACTTTGAATTTTCAAATTATGTATATTAAAAAATTATATGCCAGTATAATTTCAATATTTTGAAATAAAAATTTCTCAAATTGAAAATTAAGCAATTAGTAGGTATCAAATTTTAATTTATATAAATTTATTCTTTTACGCTTGAGTTTTTCAAGTGTCATCTTTAGATATTTTTAGTGAAAGTAGATATTTCAAACTTGTTATTTTTAATTATGAAGCTGAGATTTTTAATTATGAAATTTCAAATATTGTAAAATTTAAAATTTTTAAAACCAAAATGTAATTTATTCAAGTTTGGTATTTGCTAAATATTATGATCACTCGATAAAAAAAATACATCCATCAAAAGTTAGTTAATGTTCAATAGTTTATTCTTCATAAAAAAATATATTGTCAGTTTATGCAAACTATAGTTTCTAATATAATTGTATATTTGGGAAAAATTAATATCATACGATATTTATATTGAAATGTTAATTAGATAATCTTTTTATCGGCATAATTAAAATTAATTATTTTAATATTCACAAAATTATGTGTAGTTATGAGGCTAATTTTTTGGAAAACTCAAATAACTTTTTAGTAGCAGTTTCTTATTTATCTTACTAATATTTTAGGAAAAATTAGTGTCGTAGAATATTCATATCGAAGTGTTAATTGAGTAATATTATATTAGACGTAATTAGGAGTAATTATATTAATTTTCATAAAATTATATGTAATTATACGTCTTGAAATTTCAAGAAGTCACACTTCTTTAAAAAATAGTTTTTAATGCAAATTACTTATATTTTGTTCAAAATTAGGGTCTTAGAATATTCGTATCGAAGTTTTAATTGAATAATCTTATAAAAGGCGTAATTAGGAGTAATTATATTGATTTGCACGAAATAATATGTAGTTATGCGATGATTTTTTTAAAAAAAATAAATAACTTGTTTAAACAATTATTTTTAATACATTTTACTTATATTTTGTGCAAAATTAGTGCCTTAGAATTTTCATATCAAAGTGTCAATTAGATGATTTTCTAATAGGCATAATTAAAAGTAATTATATTATTTTTTTATGAAATTAAGTATAGTTATGAGACAATATATGTTGAAACAAGTTGTTTAAACAACTGTTCAAATAATAGTTGTGCCCTCCGGTTCCCCTTCGGCCTCATGGAGGGGTGGTCGGGTTGGGAGGCAGCAACAATGCACCCGAGGGGTTGGGGAAGGGCCAAGAGGGGGCAACAATGTATCCCAAGTCCCGGCCTTATGGGTAGGGGAAGATGTAGGATTTTTAAGAATGAAATTTTAATAATATAATAGTATTAACAATAATCAATGCGATTATTAGAATCATTTTCTTCATATTAGTAATTGTGTTATAATAATGACAGTAATTATTATTATTTTATCAATAGCTCAGTTTCACTCACATTAGACTTGTTAATTTCCATGAAATTGGAAACTAACAAATATGTTGATAATTTGATTTGAGAGAAAACATTCGGTTTATAAATGATAAAATGAAGTGGATGATAAAAAGTATAATAGGATCATATGTAAATATGTGAGGGCTGTAACGTTTGAGAAAGGTAAAAAATAGAAAAGAAGTCCGGAAAAAAAAAAGGAGAGAGAATCAAAATTCGAAAATAGAATGATGTAATCGAAAGCTTCATTTGGCGTGAGACATGTAAAAGTGATATATAGATAATTATATATACTCTTTTTCAAATCAAATGGGGTAAATAATAAAAAAATTATTATAAAACAATTAGGGTCAATTTTTATGTAATTGTAATATTTTCACCTAAACATATGATGAATCAATGAATTATTAAGACTATTTGTAAAATTAGTGGGGTCAATTAACCCCTATTCCTTCCATATAAATCTGCCTCTACTCGTGGGGAGGGGGCAACAATGCATCTGGGTAGTTGGGAATGATAACAATGCGTCTTGGATTCCGGCCTCGGAAGGGGGGGGCGACAATGCGCCCCGAGGTTTGACCTCGCGTGGGGGTGGGTGGGAGGGGGCAGTAATGCGCCTCGGGTTCCAGCTCCGCAGGGGGGTCGAGGAAGGGGCAACAATGTGCTCGAGGCCGGGCATCATGTAGGGGGACGGGCAGCAATGCGCTCCGGACTTGGCCTTGCAGGGGATGTTAGTAGGGGGCAACAATGCACTGTGGGTTCCGACCTCATGGGAGGAGGGGTCGGGAGGGTGCAACAAACACCTCGGGGCCTAGTCACATGGGGGGAGGGGCCGGAGGGGGCAACAATACGTCCCGGGGCTTGAACTCACAGAGTAAGAGGGTCGGGAGGGGACAATAATGTGTCCCGAGTCCCGGCCTGGCGGGGGTTGTCGTGAAGGGCGGTAATATGCCCCGAGCCTCTTCCACACAGCGGGGTCGGGAGGGGATGACAATGCATCTGGAGTCCTGGAACCTCATGAGTCTCTAGGGAGAGGGGCCTGCAATGCTCGGGGACAGGGGCGGCAGTCAGGAGGGTGTGGCAATGCGCTCCAGGGGAGGAGGAGGGGAGGGAGAAAAAAATATTTGGCATGGATCAAGTTATGGTACAGACGATATTTTTGTATTAGAACTAGTTTGTTTTGCATTCTGGAGATATTTGGCGTTGATCACAATAGTTGTTTTACATCCTTTAGGGTCCGTTTGGCAAATTAATGAATAGTTTTGGAAGAGTGGTAATTTTAGAAAAGTGATGGAATAGTATTTTTTTTGGAAGAGTGATATTCTTGACTATTCGGAAGAGCGAAAATATCGTTTGACAGTTGTTACTTAGAATAGTTAAAATATGAATAATTATGATACTAATAATGATGATGATGATAATAATAATAGTAAAATAATATTCATAATAGTAAGATAATAATAATAATAATAAAGTAATAAAAAATAATCATAATAAATAATAATATTATAATAGTAATATAATAAAAATATAAACATAATCATAATATAGTAATATAATAATAAAAAATTATAATTACAATCATAATTATAATAATATAATAATAATAAGTAATCATAATTTTAATAATATAATCATAATCATAATCATGATAATAATAATTATAGTCATAATCATAATAATATAATCATAATAATATAATAATAAAAATATAATCATAATCATAATCATAAAAATAATTATAAATAATAATTATAATAATAATAATATAATAATAAATTAATCATAAATATAATCAACATATAATAATATAATACAACATAATAAAATAATAATAAAGTAATAAAAAATAATCATAATAAATAATAATATTATAATAGTAATATAATAAAAATATAAACATAATCATAATATAGTAATATAATAATAAAAAGTTATAATTACAATCATAATTATAATATAATAATAAGTAATCATAATTTTAATAATATAATCATAATATAATAATCATAATCATGATAATAATAATTATAGTCATAATCATAATAATATAACCATAATCATAATCATAATAATATAATAATAAAAATATAATCATAATCATAAAAATAATTATAATTATAATAATATAATAATAAATTAATCATCACTATAATCAACATATAATAATATAATACAACATAATAAAATAATAATAAGTAATAATAATCTTGTAATCATAATCATCATAATATAATAATAATAATATAATATATATATAATACTAATGGTAACGATAATATAATAATACTAATGGTAACGATAATAATAATGAAATAATAATTTAATAATAATAATATATAATGATAATAATAATAATAAATAATAATCATAATATTAATATAATAATAAATTATAATCATAAATATAATATAATAATATAATAATACTAAATCTTAATCATAATATAATAATATAATATAATATAATCAATTAATAATCGCTATTCCGACGAGAGCTAATCCGGTATTCCACCTATAAGTTGGTATACCGAATTAGTACTATTCCGCATTTTTCTACTTAATCTAAAATTCGTTTGGCAAATTAATTCATCGAAATAACTATTCTATTCCAACTTTTTGCTATTACATTGAATACCAAACACTCCCTTAACGATTACAGTATCAGATGTTTATGTTGGTTTTGCCTTTCATTGTTCTCGCTTTTGTTACCGTATGAATGGGATTTTTGAGGGGCATCAGTTCCTACTTACACGGATATTGTGTTTCCAAAATTATCAATTATCAGTGTATCCAGGTAGCATATTGGTTTTTTAACGATCTTATGGGGAGAATGAATTGAAAAAAAATATATTTTTTGCTAGCAAATTTTAATATAGAGATTAAAATGAATGGTTGGGATCAATCATTTGTTATTTAAAGTTATTGATATGAAGATCAGGACGAACGGTATAATTTTTTTTTTCATGGTATACAAATCGCACGGAACGGCCAATAACATACTTCTCTTGCTAATTAACGACAATGGCTACATAAAACAGACACAACAACAAGAACGAGAATTCTTGCTTTGTTCATCGCATTTCACAATAATTACCTATGTTCCGAGAGAACTAGATGCCTCTGTCCGGGGCATGATAAAATTACTATACCATTCCCCCAACTAAAGCTTTGAACTATCAAAACTTGAAACTCCTAAAATTTATCGGAGGGCATTGATGAAAGCAAGTAGTGAATCCACATCCCGGTTCTCAGATGGGTATTTGATAGGTTTCGATGCATGTTTTGGGAAGAAAATAATTGTTGGGAAACTCCCGAGCAGGAGCTCTTTCTGTGCAAATGGCTTATGGTCGCCATCAGCACGGAATTTGCTGACCTTCACGCCAGAGCCTGATAATTCTTCGGCCAGCTCCATATATGAAGCTTCCATTCCCTAAAATTATAACAGATTGCAAGTGCCATATATCAGTTAATTGCAACAGGAACACAACACATACCAGATTTATTAAAATGTAAATTAGGGATTTCTTACTTGGCAAAATTGGCACCAGGGAGCATATAGTACGACAATCCAAGGCTCGGAGCGTTTCTCCAGCCTCAAAAGATTCTCAATCCCAGCTCGGCTAAGGTTGACGATGTTCTTTGTATTGAATATATCTGCAGTGCCATTTAGTGTGGACACAGACCCATTACCGTTAGTCCCGGCTTTCTGTGCCTCTTGGGAGATGTTTCCTTTGTGGAGGCCACACTCCTTGGCCTTGGCATCCTCCCACCACCACCTCCCTTCTCTCTCGTGCTGTCCTGGCAACACTGGCCTGGTGCACGGTTCACAACCAATCGATACATAACCCTGTAAATTGTTAAATCAACTTTTAACATAAATATGTCTTCTGTTAATACTATAAATTCTGCATGTGTAAAGCTTGTACCTGAGAGTGAAGTGAGTTGACAGGTACATCCATGGTGCGAAGGAAATTCCAAATATCCTTCCCATTGACATTGGCTACTGGGTTCCACTTGATTAAGCTTCCTGCACCTCCAGCTAGTCCTTCGAAAGCTGGATCCACCTATAAAATCACTTCCCTGTTAGTGAACTGTACTGTAAATGTAATTTATTTGCAAAGAAAAGCTTGTAAGTTGAAATGCATTGTTCTCTCAATTTGGAATAATTAAGATTTAAATCTGCTAAATTATTTCCAAGGGATAGCAATTACTTCAAACCTCAGAAATCCGAATTCAATTTTCAGCATCGCCAATTTTGCATATTGACAATTATGACCAGTAAAATGATTTTAGACAGACCTGAACAACAGGGATGTCTGCACGGGTCCCAGGCGACTGGTCCTTCCTCTGTCCAGTGATCCAGGCTCGAAGCCCACTTAGAGCCCGTCTTAATGGCCTGACCTTTCTGATCCGGCAGCACTCTTGGTGCCCATCCTCGTAAAATGAGAACAATCCCTTGCTCCTGACAAGAGCCTGAACTTCGCCGGCATCAGGAAACATGTACTCAATGTGGATGCCATAGTGCTTCTCTACTTTGTCAAATAATTGGTACGTTTCAGGGTTGAGCCGGCCGGTGTCTAGACTGAAGACTCTGAACGGACGGCCAGTTAGTTTCGCATATTCTATCAGAGCCACATCCTCAGCACCACTGTTTGAATTGGATTAAAGAAATAAAAGAGGTTAGATTTGAAATTTCCAGTTTAAATGTAATTATGTCAATTTATTATTTAATCTAAGTTCATGGTTGATGTGATTATAGCGTCATGAGTTCCCCTTGTCTGTTGTCAATAAGCGGGGCTGATTGGCTGAATCATTTTTTAACTTGGTCAACATAGAGGTCTCTAAATATTGCTTTAATTAAGCAATTAGCACAAACGTCTAGGTTCAATGAATGATGCCAGCAATTAGCAAATATATTTCTAGCACAAGACCGAATATCCTTCAATCTACAGAAATGACCACAGATTTGAACGAAGATTTATGTGGCCAAATTTTTGTTTGCTTGCATTAAATAAGCTGTCACCACAAAATTTAAGACAGCTTTCTTTACCACACATGCATATAAGCTGTCACCACACGTTTCAAACAGCTTGGGACCATTACATGCAATGAATAATCCAAACCACTCTCTCATAGTCATGCATAACAGAAACGAAAACCCTGTTTCAAACTGGTTCATGTGATGGGGACTTGAAAGAGTTCAACCTAACTCTATTGACTATCAGTCTATCAAATTCACGGAATTTACAAATAGATGTTCATTTAAAAGGTTAGTGTCATTTTGCATATTAAATGAATGGTGATTAAGTCACTACACCTAGTAAATATCAGTACAGACACAGAGGATCGGACGTGGTGTCTCCATAGACCATGAAGTAGCCAAAAAATAGGCCTCAAATTCAAATTCTTTCCCCAATTGCCCCAGCCACAGGAAAAATATAGCATAACAAATAATATATATATAGAGAGAGATAGATGGACTATTTGAAAACGTTTGCATAACAAATAATATATAGAGAGAGACTATTTGAAACGCTTGCATTTCAGCCGATATGTAAATGAATTAAAAATTATATTTTAAAATCTTAAAAATTTTAATTTATGATTTTCATTAAATTTTCATATGATAATTTGTGGGATACAAAAATTTGAAATGTTTTGAGTGCCTCTCTTTTGAATTTTTTAAAAAATAACACAAAAATTAAATATTTATTATTATTTTTAGAACTATTTTTTTTTTAAATTTAAAAGAATAACTTAAAAAACTTAAAACGCTCTAAATTTTTATATTACACAAGATTTTCATATGAATGTGTTTGCATATAACACAAAAATTGATTTTAAAATATAACACAAAAAATGAAAACCATAAATTAAAATTTTTAAGATTTTAAAATATAATTTTTAATCCGTTTGCATATCGGATAAAATACAAATGTTTTCACAATAATCTACCCTTCTCTCTCTATATATATAATACCAACAATACTATTAAATTAATTAATAATAAATTAAAAAATCACAACTGACCTGAAGGCAATAGCGATGTCATCCCCAAACATCTCAAGCGCCTTATCCATAATCTCCAATGGAGATGCATCCACCAATTGAGCAGCCAGTTTCTCATAATCCACAGGTGGGACTGCCTCCTCTACCTTCTTCTCCACCTCAGCTACTGCTCCGTTGGAGATAGCTGTGGGGGCCACCACCGCCTCCCCTCTCTTCCCTGGCTCCACCGCATGGAGCAGGCCGACTGTCTGCCTCCTTGTAGGATATGATTGGGAAATGGACAGTACCCGATTTAGATGCCTCACTGCTCCAATTTGACTTGCTGCGTGGGAAGGAGAGAGCAAGAAATATTGAGAATGCATGTGTTGATGTCGATTTTGGAGAGAGTGAAATTTTCTCTAGTTAATTGTTCGGATTTCCATTAAAAACACTATTCTCAGGAGAAACTTAAATCTGAATTAAATCGGAGGATGCGAAATCTGAACATAAATATGAATATTTGAGCTAAATTACATAATCATCTTTGAAAAATCTCAGAAAAAAGGAATGAGGGGAGATTAAAAATTTCACTAAGAAAAGAAAGGATTGTGTTAAATTAAATAATTTACCTTTGCGATCGCGAGAGGCGATCGTGTGGGAAGGGATTGAAGCTGCAGCGGAGGCCATGAAACCTAAACAATTACTGGTACACTGCCTAGTAAGCCTGGCGCTGCGTCTAGTTTTAGCAAAAGTTTTGGTGTCTATTGCTTCAAATTTTCAACGGGCGAGTATATAGCACCGAGGAAAGACCGAAAGAGGAGGGGTAGCGCTTCATTTTGAACATGGACGGGATTGAGGCCAGATTCGAAAATCATACGTGGCACCTCTTTATTGGATGCTGAGGTTTTATGGCTCGTCGTCAGAGCTCGCAAGTGGATGAACCGTGCGGGTATTGTGACCTCGTACTTTCTATACCTCTTCCAGCATAAAATATATGCAACGGATTGTAATCTGTGATTGTTTCTAACCCGCTTCAATACTGAAAAGGGATCGAGATTAGAGAGGAGTGACAGCGGCTACCGGCGAAGGTTGCTTTTTAATCCGGATCTTATGTACTGCTGGTTTCTGAAGTAATCCGTGTAGTTCGTCTCTGGCTTCGAGTGGTCCGTCACAATGTACAAAAAAATGGTAGACGGAATCTGATTAATTTAAGATTGTAAGCGCTTCAACAATTTTCATATAGAAACTACCGAAATTGCAAAAAAAGAAAAAAAAATTAAACAATTCAAAGTTGATGGTGTTTGCTAAAATATGAATAAAACTTAAATCGAACAAATTTATTTTTATTAATATTTAAATCTTAATCAACGAATAATTTTAGTGATATATCCATAAACACGTTTTATTTTAAGATTATTTTTTCAAATTTATTTAAAAAATCACTATTACATTGTCAAGTTGACCATTAATTATCAACGAATCTATGTTCATTTTAAAGTACACATCCGCATATCTTTTTTTATTTATTTATTTATGATGATTACATAATTTCTAACGTAACAAGAAGTAAATTTGGCTGAGAACAAAAATATATCTGCAGAGCATAATTAATTTTGAATTTGTCGTATCTAAAATTTTCTCTTAGTTTTGGAACTAAGATATGGAACACTGATTGCGACAGGCACTGTGTACACTTTCACACTCAATTGAAACGATCATATAATTCGGAAAAGAAAATTAAATGAAAGACAAATCGGCGATCTTTGATGACACTCGCAAATCCTTGCGTTTAAGGTCCTGAGAACCAACATCGCCTTTTGATAGAAAGGGCCCATAAGATTTTTCCATTTTGAAGCGGAAAAAGAAGAACAGAGAGGAAGAAAAATGCAAAATAAATACTCAAAATGAAAAATAGAAAATGGAAAAAGGGAAATATGTGGCGAGAGAGCTGAGTGATTGCATCATCACTCACAGGTCTTCCTTTTCTGTAATATTTAAATGTAATGCAGTAACAACGATTTCACTGCCACTGTCGCAATCAATTATGCTGCCTATACTGCTGTGGCTTATTCTAAAAAATAGCAATAATAATAATAAATTATTGTTATTATGATTCTATAGCTAAGATGGATTGTTAGCATTTTTATTGCGCTTGATACGAGTCATTTGGTTGAATCTCTGACTTAACAATTCATTTCCTTTCGTTGTTCGGAACTTCAGATTAAAGGTTGGATAACTGTCCACTCGGGCATCATATAATTTCAATTGATTGTTATCGATTTTTTGGGTTTTAATTTATTCCGAATTCAAGGGATAGAATATGTAAATGATTAATGAAATTTAGATGATCAGGGCTGTGAGCCTTTTTCCTTCTCACAAAAATGAGTTTTGGATCCTATTTTGAAACTAATCTCACTTGACAATATATAACTTCCAAGCGTTTTAAATTATACCGAATTAAATAGCCTTTTTCCTATTTAATCATTTAATTTGGACTATTTATCGAAATTATTTGGTTAGATGAGATATTTCTAGGTCCAATCCAAAGTCCTAATCTCAGTTGACAAATTAGATCCCCATTTTCGTTCGTCTAACTACATCCTTAGTAATGCTATTACTGAAGCCAGTTTGATTGGAGGAAGATCCCGATTTTAATTATATGACTGTAAATATACTATATTTATAATTTCATGTAATATGATACACTTTCATTTGTGAATATTTCTATTGTTAATTTGTTGATAAATATATCAATTCGAAGAGTTTTATAGCACTATTTTAACGAGGATTTTAATGTCACAAGTTGTGTACCACAAAAAATATTATAATTTGTGGATTTTTGAAATATAAAATCAACACTAAATCATAATTTGTTGATTTTAAACTAAATCATAGCACTATTCATGATTTTTGAAATTTATTTGATGCTAGATCAAATGAAAATAAAATGAAAGAATCTAATTGATTATGATTGATTAATTTATATGCACTCAATTTATTCTCATTTAATCTAGTATCAAATGAGGTAAAAAAATTGAAATTATAGGAGTATACATCTACACTAAAATTAACAAGATCAATAATTTAGATTTAAAATTTCAAGGTTAAATTTTAAAATAAAAAATAAGTTGATGATATTTTATGGCATACAAAAGCTTATGGCATTAGAATCCTCCACATTTTTCACATGAGACACTTCTATCCAAGATTTCAACTCTTCAAGCGTTTGTGTTTAGACGCATATGCTATTATTCGATTTTATTGCATTAAAAGGATATCCATTTCTGAAAACTATACCAGATAAAGATATCATATGGCTATTACCTATATATATATATATATATATATATAGATATGCTATGGTGAGTCATAAAGCAGAAATTTTTTTTTTGCTTCAGAATCTGAACCGTCTGATCGAGGCTTGATGTTGTCGCTGATGGAGTGAATGAAATTGTAACTCTTTTAACTCTTGACGCAGCTGGATCTCTCCAGTAGCTGTGGTGAGTGAAATTGCAACTCTCTTTTTTCCGCATGGTCCAAGAGTCCAGACCCTAGCGCCTCTCTGAGCTCTCAAGCTCAATTTCAAAAATCTGCTCTCAAGCTCTCTTTTTTCCGCATGTTGAAAATCTGCTACACGTTCAGACAAAAAGATTTAAGCCTCGTCCTCGCCCTCAAGAAGATCTGAAGGAGTGTCCAGACAAAAAGGAGAGCTCAATTTGCTACATGTTCCGCTTGTGAGTGAAATTTTTCGCTTAGTTTTTTTTCTGCTTTTTTTCCACTTGTGAGCGACATTGTTTCCTCCAGTGAATTTTTTTTTCTGCAATCTCTGACCTCTTCTCTGGCCAGTAGCTCCATTTGAAGTTTGCACTTGACAAAACCCAAAACCCTAGTTCTTCCATTCGGATTATTAGGTAAAGTAATTTTGTGCTAAATCTCACATCTTTCCTTTGGATTTGACAGGAAGCTCGATCTTCCATTAGGATTAATAATTTGGTTGCACTTTGAGAAAGGCTGGTTTAGAATTATTAGTTGGGTTGTAATGGCAAGAAGAAAAATAATGGCTAAGTAATTCTGAAAATGTTGTTGTGTTATTTTATACAGACTTTGATGCAATGTCATGTGCTGGTTCGAATGAAATTGTTACCAATGAAGTTGAAAAAAACCAGAGAATTTTATTGCGGGTAATTGTATTTTAGTTTCTTATTGCATTACAACATCAATATAATAGTTAGAAGAACATAACTCATATATTCTAATATTTTTTCACAGTTAGATGACAACGACCCGTATTTTAATAATTTAGAGGAACTAGAACTTGTTGATGAGGATGTTGTAGTAGACGAGAGTGATAAGGGTGTGTGATTGAAAGTGAAGAGGTCGCACTAGATGATAAATGTAAGCCTTATGTTGGATTGGAGTTTCGCACACACCGATGAAACATACCGGTTCTACAATAATTATGCATGTCATGTTGGATTTAGTGTGCGTAAAGGAAGTAGGGCATCCAACAGCAAAGGTGTATCATCAATTAGGTTTGTGTGTCATAAAGAAGGGTTTTCAAATTACCAAAAGAAGAGAGAAATGCCGATTGGAAGTTCTACCAATCAAAAGACACCTGAGAAACGAAAGGGGATAATAAGGATGGGATGTAAGGCCTCTTGTAGGATTAAACTTGTAAAAGGTGATATTTGGCAAGTAAGTGTGTTTGTAGAGGATCACAACCATGAATTAATTGCTAGCCCATCGAAAAAGAGAAATCTGAGATCTCAAAAGCGTTTAACGAAGAAGATAAGTACATTATTCGCAACTTGAGCGCTCAAAATGTAGGAACTTCCCAAATACTAGAATATATGGCTGTCCAATACGGGGGTAAGCAAAATCTCAGATTCAAGAAGAAAGATGTGAGCAATCAGATTGTAGCTGAAAATCGTAAGTTTCTTGGTGTTGATGTTGATATGACATTAGTGTATTTCCAAAAGAAACAAGAGGAGGATTCACAATTTTTTTATGGCATAGAACCTGATGATGATGGTTTCGTGAAGAATATTTTCTGGGTCGACGGACGGGCTAGGCGTACATATCAAGAATTTGGAGATGTTGTAACATTTGATACAACCTATCAAACGAATAAATACAGCATGCCATTGGCACCATTTATTGGTGTTAGCCATCACCGACACTCGATTTTCTTTGGCATGGCTCTTCTTAGACGCGAGGATGCGCAAAGCTTTTGTTGGTTGTTCGAAATTTGGTTAAAGGCAATGTATGGGAAACATCCAAAGGCAATAATTACTGACCAAGATCCTGCAATGAAGAAGGCTATTGAGCTAACTTTTCCCAACACCGTGCATAGGTGCTGCCAGTGGCATATAATGAGAAAGGCAAGAGAACACTTTGGGTCGATTTACAATCAAATTGCTGGTTTTAGCGAAGAGTTAGGTTCAGTCATTAATCGAAGCCTAACAATTGGTAATTTTGAAAAGGGATGGACGTCTATGGTAGACAAATTCAATTTGCATGACAACAATCACATCAATGTGATGTATCACACTCGGGCACAATGGGTTCCGGCCTACTTTCGAGACACATTTTTTGCTGACACTCATATATCTGATCTTTTATTTAGTATTTATACATATCCAACATTATTTGAAGGTGTCTATATCGGTATTATCTAACTTTATCAAACTCATATCCGAAAAATTCTCATTATATATTTTTATTGGATTTTTAGTGTAGATTATAAATCTAATTAATTTTAAAATGAGTCTATGGTGCATGACAATGCATGAATGCACTATGTATTACCTCAAAATCTGAAATTTTAAATAAAAAATGACCGATTCAAGCCACTCATCATTATCTCCATATAAAACTCTTCTAACTCATCAAATTTTATATTTTAAAATTTTTTATTATTATTTAGTACATAGAGAAAATCATTATTATTGGACGATCCAAAATAATTAAATCAAGTAATTTTCTCTTTATTTAAAAAATAAAAAAAAATTAGAAATATAAAATTTGACTAACTAATAGAGTTTGATATGAATATCATATTCAGTGGTTTTGATCTGTCTTTTTTTTTACTTAAATTTGAAATTTTGAGGTAAACATGTGTGTCCGTGCATTGCAATGCACTATAGACTCACTCTTAATTTTATATCATAATTTATGCACATGTATCATATTTTATATAATTCATTGATATATTTGAACTGATACTTAGTATTTAATTTTTATAATTAATATTTATTTTTATGATCAATGAATTTATCAAAAAATATACACTTATTTTAATAATAAATATAATATTTTATTTAATATATGAAATATATCTATATTCATATATGTATCTGTTCAGTATCCAATCTGAATCTGTATCCAAAAAGTTACAATAGATATGGATACACATAGAATGAGACTATTATTTGTCCTTATCTGGTCCGTTTAAATCCACTAATTGTGTTCCCACTTTGTTAATTAAGATTCACCATAATAATAATATGAATACAGTAGAATAATCAAGAGATCGATTAATTCCATTAGAACTCGCTTATCTTTATTATTATTATAAGTCATACATTCAACATGCACATCATGATATTATCATTTATACAGGACAAATGGTCGATAAAAAGCCCTATTAACTAATGCAAGAAAAATATATCTGTTTTTGAAGCATATAAGCCAACCAACAAATAACTTTGGTCCATCAACTTGAGTTATACGTCCGCCAATTCACATAATACATTGTCTTCATTTATTGAAATTGGGATATCAGAGAAATTCAAAGGAACTTGGGAAGATCATAATCGTCTTTCTTTAGGAAATAAATAATATGAAAATCTAAAACATTACTAAATTAAAATTTTATATTTTTTTACCTAATTTGTTTAGTTTTAGGTAAAATAATTCTAAAGAAAAACTTACAAAGTTCTTATAAATTCACTACAAAAAAACTATAATTACTGACTATGAGCAGTAGTATGTCGATGGTAAGTAATGATGTATTTCCTACCATTTTGATTTGTAATAAAACGACAAGGGTGGGGTTTGATGGGGGAATACCAATAAATATTCGTTAGCAATATATTTTTTATTTAATTACAATTATCAAGTGATTATGTTTTATAAAAGTTTCAGACAAAAATGATTAAGATGCAAAAAAGTTATGATTTTCTAATATAGACTAGTTTATGCTTTCTCAGATTTCTAAACACTCATTAATAATTAATAAAATTTCATCGAAAGCTAAAAAAATATAGAAATTTTATAAAACTTGTGGATGATCTATATGTTACTTCCATAATTTTTTAGATAAAAAAGGTTAAGTAACAAAAAGTTATAACTTTTTGATAAAGACTATTTTTGTTGTGTCAATTTCTTTTGGTAATAAAAGGTTTAAATTATATGAAAAGCTTCTTAACAACTATATGGTTTTGCTGAAAATTACTTTGCTAGTATTAGTATAAGAAGAACAATCTTTGATTTTGCAGTCAAAATTTTCATATTTCTTTGTTGGTATTGTTGTATGAGTGTTTATATATATCTGAGAAAATAAGAAGAAAAACTATTAAAAACATATGTTATGTTTAGGGGTGTCAATTTTCGACCCGACTTGACGGGTTAACTCGATCCGATCATAAACTGATCCGATTCGACATGATCCGAAAATAAATGGATCGGGTATGGATTTAATTTTTTTAAACCGTATCGGGTCCGGGTCAACTCGACCCGATTAATTATATTTTTTGAAGTAATTTTATGATTTAGTACTAATTAAAATTTAAATATACACTAATTATATATTAATTAAGATTAATTATAAATTAACTAATATTTAATTACTTAAAATTATATAAAAATAATTAATAAATATTTAATTAATTTATACGGGTCGGGTCAGGTCGACCCGTGACCCGATAGGGTTGGGTATGAGTTAAGACTTTTTTATCCGAATTTAATCGGGTTAGATTCGAGTCGGGACAAGAAAAAATAATAAAATAATATAACCCTACCGAACTGACCCATTTTCACCCGTAATTATGTCGTTCTTGCATTTCTGCATAAAATATTTCTCAACTATATTACATATCTTATTGTAAGGCTCTCAAATATTGAAGCTAGGGCATCATCATATTTTTTTTCTTCTTATTTCACGCACAAATTTTTATAATTTCATAGAACAATCTCATATTCATCTCGATTTCTAAAAAAATGTTAACTGAAATAGAAACTTCATTGTTTTTTTTCATGAAATTATTATGAAAAATAACTACTATAAATTCTAAAATTTTAAACTGCTTATATAGGCGGTAGAGTTTTTTTTATATTTATTATGAAGAAATAGTGAGCAGTTACAAGTTCTATTTCTATTTATTTCTGGAATAATAATATGGTTTTATATTTATGTTTGAAATACAAGAAAATTATATATTGGACAGTTAAATATAATTGATTTATATCTGAAAAAAATAGCGAACAATTAATATAATTTTTTAATTTTATCTAAAATAAAAAAGAGCGGTTATTTGAAAAAAAAACTGTTTCTTAAATTGCGTAAACTTAAAATTAGCGAAATCATTTCCTTAAATAACGAATTCATGTCAATTTTGTGGGAATTTTTGAATAAAAATCAGAACGGTTCATATAAGGGTCAAATTGTACAAAATTGTTAAAGTCATCTTTGAAAAATGTTTACGATCATAATTACATTACGACATCATGGAAATAATAATTGACTTTTTTTTTAAGTACAATTGATTTGTTTTTGGAATCTTATGTAGAATTGTTTCACTTGTCAATTGTCTTTTCACAGGTCAACTTTCTTTGATCTTCTTTTAATTCGTTTAACGTGATTAACTTAAAATAGCTGGTGATTACATTAAGGAATCCGGTAAGCCAAAGACATTGACCGTTGTTTAATCCGTTAAGTAATAATTGATATATTACTTATCAACACACTGACAAGCTTTTAATTAGTAAGTAATACTAAATACATTGCTGACTACAAGTAGCCGGTAAGCAATTTGGTGAGCATTGATCCATTGTCATTTATTTATTTGTATATTCGCTTCAATTCGTTGCTTATTATAGAAGTGATTTCCTAGCTCGTTGAATATTAGTAAATTGTAAAAGAATATTTTGATATTTTTTAAAATTATTTGTAAATTAAAGTTCAGATAAAATATATTGATTATTTATTTATTTACTATAAAATACGAGATAAACTATTCTGTTTATTATTTATTCGTGGATGAAAGTATAGATATTTTGAGCAATTTTTTGTTGAGTTGACAAAAAGGTGCATGCATGTACCTTTTTTGTATATCATATCGAACTATTCAATTAATTTCTATCATCCCTTGCTCGCACACGTACACACACAAAAAATAACTCAATTAGGCATTCACAGTTTTAAAACCGAAATAAGATCTTTTTTGGACATATAAAATTATATGGTATGATCCTCATATTTAATTATCTAAAAGAATCGAACTAGATGCATGCATTTCTAAAACATTCAGTAATCTCAACTAAAAAGAAAATCCATATTATCAAATGATTTAAAACGGTGGTTTACAGATCGCAAAATCAGAAGGTAAATGTATGTTTATATTTGTCGCACTGCTTTTTCAATATAATAATTAGAGTAATCATATTATTATTAATAATAAAAATTAATACTAAGAATAACAAGCGTCATATCATTGTCTTGGCCGTACACGATAAGATATGCGCCACTGGGACTGACGCATTTGGAAAGACGTCACTCCCAGTGACATCTTCTTTTTTCATTATAATTCTCAATTCTTGTAAATATTTTTGCATCCTTTAAAAATAAGTACTTCCGCTAGTGGGAGTGCGTCATTTCCACTGGCGTGCTTATCTTCTTTTTTTAATCATAAAAAATAATAAAAAAGATGTCACTGCCAGGACATATATTTCAAAGTGCCACTGACATTCCTACTATTAAAATTTTATTTTTATCATTATTATTTTTAATAATATGATTACTCTAATTATTGTTTAAAAATTCAGTGTATTTATCGGCTTATGCATGACAAAAGAATAATTTGCAAGACATTGATTGAACATATTGATTTAAGTTATGATTGAATGATGCGTAAGACTATTATTTGACTTATCTTATAACTGACCATCGGTTATTGATTTCTCCAATGGTATATTAGAATTCATGTAACATAAATAATTGGATGAACCGTGAAGTTTGAACTATGATAAGACTGCCACATGCCCATCCCACGATGTACCTTTTTGTTTCAGATTTATTTCTCCATTCAAATTTTAATTTGAGCTTACTTATATTTACTGTCAAAATTTATTTAGTACTGACAATATGATCGTCTATATTAACACTTCATATAACTACAACTCACTCTCCAATTCAAACATAATAATATTTTACTGAATTTAGATTAATTAGCAATAACATTATATCTTGGTAAAAAAAATCATATCATGTAAGTAGTATTAAGAATCACGTTATGCAACAATTGTCTGTATCAGGAAGATTTTTTTCCCCAAGGATTGTAAGCACCAGACAAATATGTGTAAGGGCAACAAATCAATTATTTAATGGGCGTGTTAACTGTTACTTTATAAAAATCCAATCTCCCTATTTTTTAAACACATCTTGACAGATATATGAGCACATTTAAGTTTTTATCTGAACACATCCTTATAGTAGGTATGAACACTCCGAACATACGTTAAATCATTCCCGAACATGCATTTTTTCAGTGATCTCTCTAATCATCAATTAAATAGGTGCAAATTAACACATGCAATAGCTATAAACATATTTTATTTTCAATATGAATGATAATGAAAATAATTATGAACATCCATTATAATAAATATATATAAATATCTCGAGCAAACTAAAATTCATTCTTAATAATAATGAGCACCCTACACCATATGCATCAAGCCTCTTATTTAAAAAAACATGAAAATACTAATGTGGATGTTCGTATTTGAAATGAACATTGTTCATATCTAATTAATGAAATATTCATATATTAATTACCAGGGTGTTCATATTTGATCATGGGATACAAAATTTTGTCAAAAATAAAAATATTACTGAAAGAGAAAAGTTAGAAGAGAAAATAATGGAGGGACATATTTAATAATATATATTACTGAAAATAAAAAATAAAAAAGTGAAAATAATTGAGGATAAATTTGAGGATTTTTGTTGGGATGAAAATAGTTTCCCTTATTTAATTGCTTGAGGTTGAAATTCAAGACAGCTCCATGCTATAATTGGAAATAATTAAACGTGTGGCAGCACCGGAGCTAAGAGTGTCGACCACACGCACTGGTATTCACAGCTCAAAAGCATCTCTTTTCTGGCCATGAAAATGCTTGGTTTATTCTACTTCGATTCGATGAATTTACGTGGCTGACAATCGATTCGTGTGACCATTCATGATTTATTGTCGATTGCGATAATTTTCCAAAGACCCACTATTTATGTTACTGTAGATAATGAAAGTTTCTTTCATCTACATTACCCGCTCTATGCTTAAAAGTCTGAAACTAAATAAGTTAATAGAGGATGGTGCAATTTTATTAGGAAGTTAATGGACCTAATTTTCTTTTTGAAAATTTAAGTCAGTTTTTTTAGTTCCTGATGCAAATGTAGTCGATGTTTCTATGCGCTCTTAATTTTTTTTTTAAAATTTTATCTTTAAGTATGTAAAATTTGCTTGGTTTTACTACAGTGCAAATTAAACTAGAGAAAAACAAAATGGGTGCAAGCTTGAAGGAAAAATTGGTGGCAGTTCCAGCAACACTGTTCTGCTATTTAAGCAAGGTACAAGAAGTTTCCTGAAAAGGATGGCTAGCTTAATGGTAGTAATAAAAAGGGTTCTTTATCACGGGGTAGTTTTTACTATTAAAGGGAGTTCGTAAAATGTAAAATGTAAAATGTAAAATATACAATATACAAGGTCATTATTAATTGATTGAATGGGTGCCGTTTGATGAGGAAATATTTTTTGACTAAGAAGTTACTGTAATTTATATATATCTGCCACAATATATGAAGGGAACCGATAGTGATTAAAACCAGCTCATTCAATCTAAGTATAAGAACAGAGGCTCAATAATCCCTCGATACTTGCAATTTAAATTGTAAAATTTATGACAGAAAAATATCTAACTAATTGTGTTTGTTTTATGATGACATTGTCCTTAATTTATTGGAAAATCAATATATATAAAAAAAATTAAAGTAACATATATTTAATCAAATCTCCATTACTTGATTTTTACCCGGCCATGAGTTGCTGTACTGATTTGAGTATCATATGCTATTTGTCAGAAAATATTGGGAAAAGGTGGGAATCATTTGAAATGTTTGAGTCACTTTTGGTAGTTCAGACCCCAAAAAAAAAGTGTCATAAATTGTGTATACATCTATCTTCAAAATAAAAATCAGATGAATCTTCCAAGCATAGTCTAGAAGGGGGGAAAAAGAAATTTTATTGAATAATCAATAAATACAAAAGTAATAAGACCATGCTACCTTCTACTTCAAAAAAAAAAAAAAATAAGACCATGCTACCTGAAATGTGAGATATTACAAGATAAACAAAATGTAAGAATGATAATAGCAACACTAGACCCTCTAGAGAACTTCTCTACAATTAACTCTCCGTCGCCTATTTATTTACTAGGTTAAAAATGTTATCTCAAAAAGTTGGGATTTGTAATAGAAAAGACAACACTAAGCTCAAAATCAAGGAGAGAAGTTGTGCATTACAATTAAATTCCTCTTTTCTATGTCTAAATGTGATAGAACCACCATTGCTAGCCGTCTGATTTGCACTGCTATCGGTGCTTGAGATATTGCCTTGTAGCTTGCTGAAAACAAAATACAAAGAATACAAAAAGGAAGCTATGAGAAATGAAAATAATACAAGAATGTGTTAAGAGTTCTATGGCATCCTAGGGAAATATAAGCAACAGATTGTCAATTGGGCTATCCTCTCGGCAATGGATCAGGCCCAATTAGGCTTTAATTTTGGGCTCATTGATAGGGTTGAAAATAAAAAGTTTAAAACCCTTTGTTAATGCGCACCATGTGCAGGTCATGTTTCTTTTATATTAACTATTCATTTGTAAAAAATATATATATAAATTTATGTGAATTTAGTAAATTTTTGCTAGATTTGAGGGAGAATTTACCTTCCAGGAAAGACGCAGCGTCCATGACCTACAAAAATGAGGGAGAATTTATTAAGATCTCTTTTTTACTAATACAATCTCTTTTTTTGCTAAAAAGCTTCTAACAAGTACGACAATGCCTAAAGTGTACAAACGACAAAATAATAATAGATCTCTTTCTAGCGGGGCAACGATCATAAATAGGAACTAAGACAAGGGTTCATGCAAAAAGAAATGAAAAGAAAATACTACTATGCAACCAACATGCACCGCCCCACGAAATGTTTTATTCTCTTTTTCATGTAACTACATACATCTAGTGCCTTAAACTATTAGAGTTCGACTTGGAATTAATTCAAGCTTAATTTATGAAAATTTGATGAAAATTTGAGTTGAGTTGAATCAAGTTTATGAAATTCTTTGAACTGAAAAATTTAGGTCAAACTCGACTCATTATTATTCGAGCTGTCTCACGAGCCAATACATAACTAGATTTGACATTTAGATTTAGTACATCTACAAACTATAAAATTCATATATCTATAAGACCGAGTACATGAGTTGATATAAAATTAGTATACCAACAAATTATGTTTTTAATAATATCTTTATTGTACTAATTTGAACATATGAACTGCCAAAAAACTATCGAATTAAATATACGAGTCGAATCACTAGTGAGTAACAAAAACCTTTAAATTGCTGAGATGATGAAATGATGCGAGATAATGATAAATGAATTATCAGATTAAGCTTTTGACAGAAAAAAGATCATATAAATTATTATTATTCGAGTCGGATCAAGCAACGCATATTAAACTCTTTAAATCTCAATTTACATTTGTTAATTCAGCAGATTTTCATTCCAAGCACACATTTTTTTGTTATATCACCCACATAAGACACATTAATATCACCCACATAAGACTACTGAGATCGTTGCACCTAGAGGAACCACAATTTTTTATATAATAATTATATTATTAATAATAAAAGTGATAAAAGTGAAATTTAAAAAGTGAAATTTAAAATCTATAAATGGCAACGCGTCACTGACAGTGGCGCGGAGCAAACGCATTACTACTAGTGACGTCTTTGAGTAAAACAGTATAAACGCGCCACTGCTAGTGACGCGTTTGCTCTTGCTTATCATGATCACAATTCATTATCGTTGGATCAACATCTACTGCCATCAAAGACGCCGCAGTCAGTGACTCGTTTACAAAGGTGCCACTGCCAGTGGCGCGTTTATTTAAAGACGCCATCAGTGATGTATTTACTTAAAGACGCCACTGCCAATGACGCGCTGCTATTTATAAATTTCAAATTTTACTTTTATCACTCTTATTATTAATAATATATTTATTATAATTATTATATAAAAAAAACTGGAGGAACACAAGCAAAAAATGTCTCTCTCTAAATTCCAATCCAAAATTGAAAATAAATGATGCAGCCGACACCGACAAAATCAGCTGCAGACGTTTCAGCCACTTTCATTCTCGTACTATTCCTTTTATTTGATAAAAATCTGTTCTTGCTTCTAATATCCCTTTGAGGCCTTGAAATTTGAAAAACTCGAGAAAGAAATTAGGCTTTACTAATTGCAACAAACTTGCTATAGCCCAAGTGTGAATTGGCCTCACAGTAAATTATTGCAAATCATGAAATAGTAACTATTCCAGATCATTCTGATCGGTACCAAACAATATTCTAGTGAGTTCCACTAGAAAAATATATTTGTACAAAAATAATGCTACTGGTAGACCAACTTTGCGTGTTTCATCAAACATGAAAGCCCTCTGCGTAACTTATAAAATTACCTCTCCATTTCGAATCCTTCACTGTGAATGTTTTTTTAAAAACTGGACACCTCCTGTTTTTAGGACTGGAGATCATTGACCCTATTCTCATCGTGAAAACTTTAAAATACTACACGAGCGTAAAGACAAAATTCCCAGCCAAATACAGCTCAGCGTTCTCTCCAGTAGGTACATATGCAGGTGGGTGGGTTCCCACTCATCCCTAGTCGGATACCTTATCGCTATTTCTATGGAACGCTTTGTGAAGCGGGTCATAATTTTGCAGTGACCCGCAACACTATACTTGGAAATTTGCAGAACAGTAATTCTCCACATCTTAGGACTGAGAAACATAGAGCGGGAATCTACATGTCATTAATTTATTTAACGATGAATTAAGAAATGATGAATCCCACACCGGTACAGTGCCCCACTTACAAATGAAACAAGCGAAATCTGATCTTTTCTTAAATTGCTATCCGTAGCAACTGTTCTCCTACACCTACGGTCATATCCTACCCCATTTCCCTTTCTACACCAAATCTAAATATGGAATCTCATGTTTCATTCCATACTAAGTACGCATTTTAATACAAGTGCAGTTAAGTTTTATTTGGACTTGTCTGTATATGAACCATCAGATGGCCAATTCGCCCATGTGGTATAAAGCAAATTCTAGATCATAATTTGCTTATGTTCAATCAAATTCCATTGTGCACTTTTGACATGTTGCTCACCAAACATCTGATTTAAAAGTATATCCCAAAATTAAGAAAAATAAATAGTACAATATTCTGATGGACGTTGAACCATTGATATCAGTATATTAGGTAACATTTCATCATGTTTCTGTTAAAATCATCCCTAATATATTCTTTTTCCCTATTTATTTTTTTATTGACAGTTTGAAAACCCAAACCAAGTACGAATCTGATATATAAAAGAACAAGAAACCAAGAAATTCCAAAATTACTGAAAATTAAAAAAGAAAAGTAGACAAAGAAAAACTAACTTGGGTCAGTAGTTGTAACCATGCTGGCACCTTGAAAATAGCACGAACCCACCCCTCGATCTTGCATTTGATAATAGCTATCAAATGCATAAGAAGCATGGTTCCTTACATCATTCGGGCCATAACAGCTCTCGCCAGGTTGTATTTCTGAGCAGTTTGCTCGCCCCGGCCCACATGCCCAGTCAAGTGCAGCCTTATAAAAGGGTAAACGATGAGTTAATTTCTCTATAGTATTAGATTAATTGGTCCAGTTGTAATGATTTCATGGTTGAAGGGGCTTTCATTGAAATTTCACAGCATAACAATTTCACTAAGTTCCCCAATTAAGATCTCCATATGCTAATATGTAGATAAATCAACTGTTAGACTAAACAATGATCAAAACTAAATCTGACAGCCTTCCTGAATCAACTTGCGTTCTGTAACCATTAAGAGGTTGGATCTAATCAGGTATTGATAATGATTGTGCTGAGTTAGAATAATTACTCTTTAATTCCTTATGATAGATCCAAACAAATTGTGCAACAAACTTAAAAGAAACAAGGTTCCATTTGGTAGAACATTCCATATCCATAACCTAGACGGCATGCCACCTTACCGGGTTGGGTAGAATGGCCTAACCTTTTGAAAGAGTCAACCATTATTAAATTATTGATATTACCTGCACTGCTTTGATATCTGCATTCTCTGAAGCCACACAAAATGTTCGATTAGTAGTGTCATTTGCCAAGAACCCTCCGGTACCCGAAACATGCAACAAATAAGCTGGTGTACCATTACCATAGAAAAGTCCCCAATTTGCCTCTGATATAGGTCCTGGTCTTAAATCCTCATTAAACAACTCATACACATACACACTAGAAGTGAATTCTGGGTATGACGGTGTACCAGTATGTTCTAGTATATGTTTTATCAGGTTTGAATTGTATGTATCAGCATTGTCTTTTGTCGCATATGGCTCTACACTATGATCACCATATGAAGGCCATCCTGTCTCAGTGACAAGGACCTGTATGCCAGTAAAATTCAGGTCCTTCATTGAAAAGTGCACTGCATCAATCATGGCATCATACACATTAGTGTAGTGTAACAATGTGTTGGTATCTACCATTTCCAGAGACGGTGGCAATGGTTTGAAGAGAGCATTGTCTAAGGGCACAACACGCTTACTCTGCATGAAGGCATAGTAAGGATACAAATTCACCATCAGAGGTGAAGAGGTGTTAGAAAGAAAGCTCAACAGAGGGACAATAAAAGATTGAGTAAATGTATTATTGAAAAATGCTTGAGAAGGTGGGAAAGGGTCCTGGACAAGTGAGAAGGGGAGAGGTGTCGACACAGGAATTGACAAATTATTTAACAAAACTGCATTACGCAATGATTGCAAGGCCGGTAGAAGAACAGGCAAGGCTGAGGGAAGAGAGGTCGGTACCTCATCACCCACCGCAATTCCAGAAATCTCGGTTGAAGGAATATATGGCACAATTCGGCGTGTAACCCAGGCTGAAGCAGTGTCGTTAGACGAACCAAGAGCAATTAGCTCATTGTTTGGCACACCGATCAATACTTTAATGCCGGTGTTGGAAAGAGCTGAGAGGAGGGATGCATCAGCATTGTAGATGCGCACATGTGTAATTTGCTGGGATTTGAGGAAGGAGACCATGTCAGTTGGCGAGAGGAGGTTGGAGACCGAGGTGCCGATTGTCACACCAATGAATGGAACTTCATTTTGAGCTGTCAAAGGGCAAAACTGAGTCAAATTGGAGGAATGAAGAGAGAGGAGGGGGAAGGGGGGAGTTGAGGGAAGGAGAGAATACAAGCTTACCAGAAAGAGAAGGTAGAGGGTAAAGGGACAAAAAGAGGTGGAATAAGAGGAGGAATAGTGAGGGGATAGAGGAAGAAGTGCTGATGCTTATGCCCGTGACTCTTCCCATGGAGATGGTGAAGAGCTCGCTTTTTGGTGAGAGATAGAGAGTGTGAGTTAAGACTGGGAGGGAGAAGGGTCTCTTTTGCTAGCGCGAGAAGAATTGAAGATGGTGGGAGAATTGTGTTGTTTCTTTGCTTTTGGAAAGGACCCGCTCTCTTTGTTTGTTTGTGTTCGTCTCCAGTTGAGGAAAATGGACAATCCAATGAATGACACATGGAATTTCAGAATCGTAATTGACATGTTTTAAACCTTTAACCAATCCAAATGAATAAACTTCTTACGTGATGAATTACATGTCCTATATAATAAATTTTTTAATAATCTTTAACGGTTATTTTTTTCCCCTAAAGATTTCTCAAAACACCATGTGTTTGTGTGTGTACTTTATATATACTTTGTATATAACACAGTAATACACGAAATAGCTGTTTAAATTCTTGGGAGGTCTGAACAAATAAATAATATTAAATGTTGGTTTACTTAACGTGGATTACTGGCCTATCAACAGTTGCGGTTCCAGAATATAGAATCTTATTGAAGTCTATTATTGTGAATTAATGGAGAGCTCTTGGACTCTCAGCCAACTGGAGAGGCAGAATATTCCTGGAGCATTACCAGCGAAGTCATGTGGATTAATGAGGCTCAATATGACAAAAATAAGTTTTTTTAATGTTAGTTAATAAGAAAATATGGATTCGATGCTTGCTTTATTTTGTTAATGTTGAGTGGTAGATATATTATTTTAATCTTACCACTTTTCAAAGTGGAATATTGACAAACTTGGTTTGTCTAGATTGCATACCATGTTGTTCATCTAACATTGCCTGGTTTAACTATAGATTTATTGCGAGTTTAATCCGCCTGCCTCGATTTGCATAGAACACAGGAGATATCAGCTAACATATTTTTCTCTATTATTATGCCTATTATCAAAATTGAAGCCATGTACATCTTAGCAAATTAACTTACAGAGACCAATAAGAATATTTAGAGCTTTGTCAGCACCTCAACGCCAGTTTTTGTGATCAATACAGTATGTTCAAGTTTGGCAGCTCGGCTGCCGTCAGATGTGACAGTTGTCCAGCCATCTTCCCAGGTAACACACTCGGTACTCCCCATTGTCAGAGTCGAACCTAAAAAAGAATGATAACAGATCTTGATTATAATCGAATTATTATCGAGCTTCTAGTTAAAGAAGTTTCATCATTCATCATACTAAAGCCAATATGATAATGCAGTGCGATACTACAGAAAAAGAAGTTTGATTATTAATTGCATATATTGAAATGAATATTTATTGTTATGCCAGAAACTGAACTAATGGTATACCAATAGTGAAAGTCTGTCCTTCAAGCATGCGTCCAGGCTTGTCATTACCTGCGAACAAAGAATTGTAAATATAACAGATTAAAGTCTCAAATATCATCTAAAATAATATGGTAATTTGACATGAAAGCAAAATAGAGCATTCTATAAGAACAGAGAGAATAGAAACTGGAAGAATCAATTTCATTGATTAACTGTTTTTCAGATACAGAAGATGTATATATAGATCTCAATAGAGGAGCGCCTAACAGAAGAGGCTTCAAGAAACAGCTAAATATGTTGTAACAGAATCTTGATTAAATATCTAATCTATTACATAATGAAACTAATCCTATTCTTGAATGCTCTCTGGATCTGCTGTGAGATCTGTGAAGTTGTTTGTGCTGTAATGTGTATATACATTAATATGCCCCCTCAAGCGGATGTGGTCTGGAGCACATGCAGCTTGCTTCGTAAATATTGAAAATGTGGCAGCGGCAGTGGTTTTGTAAGACAGTCTGCTAGTTGATCCTGAGAACACACAAACTGGACTTGTAACTGTTTTGAACAAACTCTCTCACGAACAAAGTGGTAATCTATTTCAATGTGTTTTGTTCTTGCATGGAATTGAGGGTTTGAAGCCAAGAATGTTGCACCTATGTTGTCACACCATAGGATTGAAGTATGTGAAGTGGAAATGCGCAACTCTTTCAACAGGTTTTCCAGCCACATTATGTCTTGGCAGCATAGCGCCAAACTACGATATTCTGCCTCCGTACTAGAGCGCGAAACCGTAGGTTGCTTTTTAGAACACCAGGATATTAAGTTTCTACCAAGATAAACACAAAATCCAGAGATGTTGATCGTCTCGTCTATTGAATCTCCACCAATCGATAGTCGGAATATGCTTGAATTTGAAGAGAAGAATTTTTGTAGAATTGTAAACCGAAATGAAGAGTCCCTGCAAGGTAGCGTAGAACTCGTTTTGCTGCTGACCAATGTTCTTCAGAAGGCTTGTGCATGTACTGGGATAGTTTGTTTACAGTGAAAGATATATCGGGTCTTGTAAGAGTTGCATATTGCAACGCCCCTATCACACTTCTATACAAATGAGGGTCTTTGCAAGGATTGGAAGCAGTGAGTAAGAGTTGAGTTCCAGATGCCATTGGAGATAAACAAGGCTTACAATCTAGCATATTGACTCTTTTGAGAAGATCAGTGAGATATTTAGTTTGGGTTAAGCATATGCCATCCGAATTAGTAGTAGCCTCCAGTCCAAGAAAATAATGTAGATTACCAAGATCTCGAATTGCAAATTGAGAGTTTAATTGGAAGATACATTGGTCCACTTGTGTAGAATCACTCCCAGTGACAATAATATCATCCACATAGATCAAAAGGATTAAGATGTGACCTTGGTGGTGTGCCATAAACATAGATGGGTCATAGCTTGACGGTTTAAACCCAAAATTTATCAAGGTAGAGCTAAGTTTTTCAAACCATGCACGAGGAGCTTGACGAAGGCCATAAAGAGATTTGTGAAGAAGGCATACATGAGCTGGTTTTGTGTTATCAATGAATCCAGGTGGTTGAGCCATAAATACCCTTTCATGGAGGTCACCATTTAGAAAAGCATTTGAGACATCCAATTGGCGTATGGGCCAATTAAAAGTAAGAGCAATAGAAAGGGTTAACCTGATTGTGGTAGGTCGCACAACAGGGCTGTAGGTTTCTTCAAAATCGATGCCTGAAACTTGATTAAAACCTTTTGCAACCAGACGGGCTTTGTAACGATCAATGGAGCCATCAGCTTTCTTTTTGGTTTTATAGACCCATTTACACCCAATGACACGTTGAGAGCTCGGGGGAGGAACAAGTGTCCATGTCTGGTTTCGAGCGAGGGCATCAATCTCCTCTGCCATGGCAGTTCTCCAGTGCTCAGTTTTTGATGCATGTGCAAAGGTTGTCGGGTCAGAGTCGGTTTGCACATGGTGAGTCACAAATTCAGGATAAACTCACGATGATACAATATGAGCGGTTCAGAGTGCAAAATGGGACCAATCCCATGACCCACAAAACGCTCGACCAGACTAAAGTCATAGTTTTCGACATGCTCACTGAGTAAAAGATGATAAACTGATGAGTATAAGAAGAGTAAATTATACGAGAGGACTTGATTAATATTTGACATCAAAGAAACCTAATTCTCTTGACAATCTTTTTGTACAAAGCTCCATCTTTGCATGCAGCTATGCCCCTCTCTAAGCAAGTCTCAGTTACCTGCTCAGATTGATATGACAGAGAAATAAATATGTTTAAAACTTCAAACTATCTTCTAAATGTAAACTATGAGCCCATGTGTGTGAGAGACGGAGAGAGATTAGACCTGTACAAGACGCTGTACAAGCTCATTCACCTGCCCACAGAAAAGTTTTTGATGTGGTTCCATGAAAACCCTGTTCAACACATGAAATAACTTTTATTAAGCATGTAAGATTCAAAGTAAGGAAAATATTAAAATAAAACATTGACATGATTTATTGGAGGAAGTTTGTCCAAGAAATTTATGAAGTTATACTACATTGATAGCTGGTCCATCAGCAGTGCAATTTATTGCCCATTGAAAAGAATTTTTCTAATGGCTGGAATAAGGTTACTGTTGTAAAAGGCATTTTGACAGATAGAATAGTTTCAGATGCCCGTCTCCATACTGTGCTCATTGGAGCCTGAACATGTGACCTCCTAGACCCTATTGCCTCAGCACAATTTACTGGCTATGTCACCCTAACTATAATTGCTAGAAAAAGAAGAATAGTGAAATAAAAATAAAACAACACATTTAAGAAAACTGCCACATCAATGGTTACGATGTCTCCCTTCTGCAACGAAATAAAAAAAAAATGGGGTCAGCTTTAGAAACTTACCAGCTCATAAATCTCAACATGATTTCATAGAATTACTTCCTTTTTTTTATGTTGTATGCCTGTATTTTTTTGGCCATCGAAGGGGGTCAAGATAATCTGTCATGGCCACATAAGACCAACATTGCATGTACTCCTAAAACAATTGCTCTTTAGGAACTGTTAAAACCTGCTGTTACAGTTTATTCTTCTATGTTGTCGTTAGAAATTAGAAAACAACTAGTTTCAGTCAAGAAGAAAGGGACAGGAGTGACATATTCACATCTACTTGCAAAAAAAATAAAGAAAGTTTAAATGGTGGATGATGATATACGCAGAATGGTACAATCATATTGTGGACAGAAAGCCCAATGAATGCTCATAGTTAAACACAAAATCATCATATTCATAACAACAGATAATTTTCATTTTATGAAACCTGTAATTGACGGGAATCAGGAATGCCATGGCAAACACATTCATTTACTGATGTACACACACTCTTCAGAAACCCACAGAAGCCAAGCTGAGATGGGTATCCACCGGCCTCAATAATCATACTATGTACCGCCTTATCTATTTTGTTTGTTGTAACTGATGGCTGATACAGCATCAAATTTTAAAAGAAAAACAACTGTTGGTTCTTGTGAAATAAAACAAAACAAGATTACTTTACAGTATAAAAGTACACTGTTTTCATCAGGTCAAAGGTGTAAAAAACCATGCCCAAGTATTGCCTTTATACATTTTCGGAAAAATTGCTCTTTATTTTGGTCCATTGTAACTTTTAGGACTCCTAATAAAGAACAATTGGAGGCAGGGGGTTATTTATGGCTACTTTGGGCTATATCAGGTAGCTGAAACTCAATTGTGGCTTATTGCACAAAAGAATATATACTTGCAGCTAACTTCAGTAGTTAGGAAATGTAATACATAAAAAGGGTGTAACTGCACAATAATGGCAAGCTGAGGCAAGAATATGATATACTGAGCCATAATTCAACAGTCGAGGGCTCACGTTATACCTTAACAAGTAAGAACACAGTAGCTAGAGCTGCTACCATATCAGTTAAGTACCATACCAACATGACAAGAGGAAAAGGAGTAGCACACACTAACCCTAACAACTGTCCCAGCCAAGTCAAGGTCATGGGCTGCCAGCTGGCAAGCAGCTCTCATTCCAGATATGCTGTTGCAATCATGAATGTGGAACTAAGTAGAAAGTTCTGGAAGTTGAGGAGAACCCACATAAGATTGTCTAGAAATATGATCTGGCACTGGGAGCGGCCCCGAGATCCTCCCAGGCCTTAGAGGGACCCGCTTTTTTTATTTTTCAGTCTATTCTGAGCCTCCCTCAATCTTCCAATAAGTAAACAAAAAATAAGTTCATATATCCAACACACTAACGAAACATTGTATTAGGAACTTAAAATGTTAGAAAATAACACCAAGTGAGCGTACTTTCTAATTCGCGCCACCTCCTCAACAAAAGGAAGCGGCATATTTGCAACAACACACCGTAGTTTTCGCGCAATCTTATTCCCTATAAAGAGAAAACAAAATTAAGATCAATTACATGGCGATTTCAGAATTTAAACACACTCAAAATTGCCAAAAGAGAGGGCAAATTCCCGAAATTTGACAGAACTATCTACCAGGTAGATGCTGAAATGATCTGGACTGCGTTCTGAATAGCAAAATATCGTCGCCTCCTGTGAGAGATCCAAGAAAGGAGGTGTAATGGGGGAGGTGAAGAGATCGTTAAACTAGCCATGGTTAACTTCTCCCTCCTCGGCGTGCACAGTGAAACGAGCGAAAGAGAACAAGGGATATGAGTAGTAGAACACAAAGAGAGGTTTGGCCGTTTGGGTTCGGGGTTTGAGAAATAGGCACCACCTGTCAGAGAGGGAGGTTCCTCAATACCGGGTCGGGTTGACAGCTTTTGATTTCTTCAAGTGGAATTCACTGGATGGATGAATGTATGATCCGGCCCGTTATCTCAACTGAGCATAGCTAGGCCGAAACGATTACAGGCTTACGGACTTGAGTTACAGCTATATAGTAGAAGGGTTAGGCCCATATAAAAGAAGAGTGGGATCCATTGACAATGAGTTATTTTGACAACCTTGACAATTGACTTTTAAATAAATATAAAAAAAAATTAAAAATAAAAAAAAGTTTATAGATGTGTTCTTATACTTTTAGATTGATTGTCATTCAAATTTCATATAATATCATTATCGTTTGATAGTCCATTAAAAACCGTTAAATTGGAACCGTTGCAAATTATATGAAAATTTGATGATTTTTGATGGACTATCAAATGATAATGAAATTTCATGAAATTTGAATGGTCATCAATCTAAAGATCGAAAAACACATCTATAAATATTTTTCCATTTTTAAGTTTTTTTTATATTTATTTAGAAATTCATTATCAAAGTTGTCAAAACAAACCATTGTCAAGTGATCCCTTATCATAAAAGAATGACTTAAAATAAACGTTTATAGCTAGCTGGCATCATGTGTTTTGTTTCATGATTAAATGCAATCCGCATTACTAAATGTTTGTGCTTTTAGATTATTTATTTTCGTAGACTACAAAAATTCATATGTTCCCGCTGTAAATCATTTCTTTAGGACGAATTTTAGAGCAAAAACAATTTTTTTGAGTTACTGAGATCATTTCCGTGGCCATTATAGTTGATATATAAGATTCATTTTATTCTGAAATATCAAATTTAAAAAGACTCACCCATTCCCATTGGATTTCCAAATACTTTGATTTGCATTAGAATTTAAAAAATTATAATAAAATAAAGATATAGGAGAAAACCAAAATCTTACTAAAAGCAAAATAATCACGAGATCTTTCCTCTTGGTTGGCGTTGGTGATCACACATGGACCTTAATTTCTCTCTGGCACAAATAACCCATTTAAACAAATAGAGATAATACATGGTTTCATCTCCTATTGTCGCTGAAAAGAAATCAAAATGCAAAATGCACAAGTAAGCTAGATTTTTCTTTATTTGGTGCAATTATTAAAATGTGTATTTTTTTCTTATTACTTCTTGAACTAGTTTTCATGCTAGATCAAGAAAAATTTATTCTTATTATTTTTTTTTCATTGAAAAGATTTTCGGGAGCAAGCAAGGTTCTTGACTGCAAGACAACGTCTCTTCTCGAGTTGTATAAAAAGAGTTTTATATTCTATTTTCTTTTAATATTATTAGAGATATTTGTTTTTTACATTTGTATTTTCTTTTTTGTTTAATATGAAATGCTAAATCATTTATCTAAAAATATGGATGTAGTATGAATAATTTATGTTATGTATTTTTGAGTTATTTATATGATTTATGTATTGATTTATTTTATATGATTAAATTGTATGATGTAATTAGAATAACTTAATAATCTTATTGGTAATATATAACCACAATAAAGAACTCAGCACAAGATACAATAGAGCTATCTAAATACATTGACATCATTTAAAACGCATGCTATTGTCACTCCACCGGATACAGTATGTATCACTTGCAAAGCACGCACATTACATTTATAGTATATCAAAAATAAGAAAATTCAATTAAATAACCACAACCACTAAATTCATAATTTGCAATTTATTCGGTGTATGATTTAATTTTTTTCTGTCAATTCAGTTCGAGTTCGGTTTAATAACATTTTAAAGAATTAGTTGAGATTTAATTCGTAATAGTTTAATTTATAGTTGTTTGCATATATTTTAATTATTTAGTCGTAATGATATAATTATTGTATTATAAAATTAATAAGATATTATTATTTTATTATTAAATTAATAAAATATTAACATAGTTTCATACACATCATATATATCTTATATTCTAATTGTCCTTTGGACTAGGAAATAGCCCCTGACTAATTTTATAGCGTATTTTTTAATTTCTTACTTGAATTAGTCCTCTCTTTTTTCGGGCACAAACTCCGCTACTGTGAAGCCCTACACTCAACCATTGTAATTTTGATGCACCAAAAAACAACACAAACCGAACTTTTATAGCGCATTAAAGATCAATTGAAGATGCAAAAAGAAAAAGAAAATCAGTCACTTATCCAGTACCGCGTTTAATAATGCGTACTAACTAGTGAATATGTCACTAAAAAAAAAAGACTATAAAAAAAGGAGTTGCTAGCAGCAGAGGTCAAGATATTATGTTTTTTTTTATTGAAAAGGTAAAAATTAAATTCTTAAATTTTATAATTATCAATAAAGATTTCTATTAGAGTTTTGAATCTACGATCTTCCACTCACAAAGTGTTGCTTTTTACAATTAGAATAAAGACTAATTCTTAAAATATTATGTATACTTAAATATTTATAACAATATTGATCAGTAGTGAAAGTATTTTGTGACTTTTCTCTGATAGAGATGTATCTGCTGACATATTTATTTCTACGCTAGTTTGTTGTCATACATTTCAGGTGTTTAGTTGTGCCACATATTTTTTATGTTTATGATTATGAAATCTACTTAATAATAGTAATTTCATACAATTAATAATAGTCATTTAAATAAATTTGACCGACGAAATTCACTGTCATATTTTTATGAAATCATATACAGATCCCTCCACCGACCGATAACAGAGAGTCACAGGAATGTTCTCAAACAATCCAAATCTGAATCTAATTTCGTATCTGCACGGCAAAATTTTGATAATTAATGTAGCTGCTCTGCTGCCATCTTCTGATCTTCCCGTCCAATGTTTTTCTGTGTTTATTTTGCTGAATCAAACCATCGTGAAAGAAATGCAAAAATTAATTTTAATTTTAAAATTTATTTGTATATATATTATATTGAGTTGAGCTATTTTGCTATATATAACACAAATAATTTATGTGTTATGAATTGATTCTTTATTTAAAGTCTAAATGATCGATCTGAACCACTCAAAATATTTTTCATATGAATATCTAGTTGTGGATCAAATTTTATTTTATTTTTTGAATTTTTTAGATAATTAGAAAATCACTCGATTTAATTATTACGAGTCATTCAAAAAAGATGATTTTCTAACTATCTAAAAAATAAAAAAAATATAAAAATTATTCCCCAACTAAATATTCACATGAAAAATATTTTAAGTGGTTTAAATGAATCATTTAGATTTCGAGAATGAAAAACCGATCTATAACGTAGAGTCGGAAGAATCATTTAAATTGGATCAGATTGATTTTTTTTTTAAATCAGATCGAGTCAAATTCGGATCCAAATAAGTCGACGAATTTTTCGAATCAGATCGAGTTCTGCCACGTATACAAGTATGCAATAATTTCTGGTGTATTATAGCATTAGCATTGGCAGTAGCAAATCCGTGATGTCACGTGAGCATGTGCTGTCTGTAACTCTGGTCAGTGGTGTCTTCGCCTGTTGACCAAGCAGAGAGGGCACTTAATATAATAATAAGAATGATTATTCGCATGATTTACCCGAAATGCCAAGCAAGGAAATCAATGATCTCTCTCTCTCTCTCTTAAAAAAAAAAAGGAAATCAATGAAGGACCAATAATGAAATGCATTCTCTTGATCGGCGGCGCTGTTGGAATAAAATTAACAAGTCTTATATAGTAATTAATTTTCTCAATCATTTAGGTGTACAGTTTAAATGTTCATTTCTTCTTTTCTATTTTTTTTACGTTTATATTTTAAGTTTGTTAATTTTGATTTAAAACAACAACATTATATTGCAAATTATATAATAACTTAATTGATAACTTACTACGATAACTATCATATTTAATTTTCTATCGAAAAAGAAACACCTATATATTAACTTCTTTATGCACACGTAAGATTAACTGCGATATTTCAATATCATTTTATTTGACATCAAAACTTTCGAAAGTTGTAGTAATATGTGCATAAAGATATTGGGAGTAGACGTTGATTTTTGGCCTATTGATTCTTAAAAAATTGAAGTAATAATTAAACTGATTCAATAAATTTTTATGTGAATGGAGACAAAATCATGTAAATTAATTTTAATAATTTTATTTTGATATTTTATATTGAAATTTTTTTATATTGGAAAAAAAATGACAAAGACAACAAAAATTTGAGGCACTTACTCTACTATTTATACTAATATAATTTTCAATAATCTTGAATTTCGCAAAATCAATATAGATATATGAACTCTTTTTAGTTTAATTTTAAATTTAAACCTTCAACTTAATTAGTAATAAGTACAAAGGAAATACACAAACAAGCACATCATAATTAAATTAGCATGAAGTTTTTCTAAAATTAAAAAAAATAAATGTTTAAGATCAACTTCTTCTATTTCATTTTCCCATATTGGGATTGAGAAATTAAACAAAACTGATTATTCAATATCAATAATATAGTTATGTAATTCTCGTCCAAAACGGCAAATCATCAATTATTTTGGACAAGATATATATAGTGATATATATATATATATATATATATATTGAATAAAATACAACGTGTTGCACGGATGCACCCGTGCAAAGCGTTAAAATCACAAAATTTAAGTTAAAAATGACCGATCCAAACCTTTCAATTTAGAAAAAAAAAATAGTCTCATGCCACTCTAAAACTTTAAATTTAGCAAAATGACACTATAAAAATTTAACTCCCTCTAATGCTACTCTAAAATGATTTTATTTAGTCTTTTGCCACACTTATACAATTTTTATACACTTTTAGTTAAAGTTCAGTATATCATCACTGTATTTTTTAGGTGTATTTTTCTAATTTCAAAAATACCCTCATATCTTGTCTGATATACCATTCTCAATTGATTTTGTCTGTTAAAATGGCATCTAGCTTCAGCTCCCTTGTGCTGCTAGCTATTCCAATACTGAAGGTGAAAATGAAGAGAATGAGGGCAATTGACAACAAATATTTCATCAGCCACACTTGATCCCCCGCACCCTCAATCGACCAGTTGTGCTTAATCTTCGCCTCTAGAGCAAAGCTTCAATCTTTCGTTTGGGAATTGTTTATCAGCAGTGATAGCCGTAATTGATCATCGTCCTCAACTAGAGCAAGGCATGTGATCTCTATTTGGTCCTATCGGCCAATCAGAGAGGCATTTGGTAGTCGCATCTTGCTGCTGCATCTAGTTGGTATGCTAGTATGTTAAGTTGTACCAAATGAAACTGTAATTTAAAGTCTTCAATTTGTTAGTTCAATTGGTATGTTAGTATGAGACTGTTGCAAGCAGCTATAAAGTTACAACAGATAGTTAAAATTGATTTTGATCAAATTTTGTATGCATCAAATGCAACTTGTAATTTGTTAGTTCAGTCTGCAATTTGAAGTCTTCTCATTTAATTGTATCAAATGAGACTGTTATATTTATACAATATTTAACCAGTATAGTAAGTACTATTGCTATTTAATTTAGATGTTGAATTTGGATGTTAATTTGATTGTTGAATTTGGATGGTTACTCGTGCACAACACTGATGCACACTATGCACATGATGCACAATTGGTTAATTGCATTGTGAAGTCGATTTTAATTGGTTAATTATATTGGATTGAACACTAATACACAATCCGCAGTCGGTCTGAACTTCTATTTGTTATTCTTCAGTTTTCTGATTTCAGTGTGTTGGTATAGAAGTGTATCAGTTCTAATATTTGAACTGCAGTTCAGCTATTGTTGATCTAATTCTATTTTGTTTCCAATATCCTGTCTTAAATTAGAATCTCAAAGGGCTGCATATACAATTCACCAACATACTATTTTGGGTCTGAGAGGAGAGATGAGCAGAGAGGAGAGATGGGCGGAGAGGTCTAGATTTTATGATTTTGGGGTTGGGTTATGCCAAGTTACGTCAAGACACGCTAGAAGAGTGTTTCTCGGTTAAGCAGTTTCGATTTTTATTAGTATTTGGGTTGAGGGTATTTTCGTCACTTTATAAAGTATTATATTTTAATGTATAAATTGAAGATTTATATAGTATATGTGGCATTTTGCTAAATAAAACTGTTTTAGAGTGGCATTAAAAATAGTTTAAATTTTAGAATGGTATTTTACTAAATTTAGAGTTTTGAGGTGGCATGAGGCTAATTTTCCCTTCAATTTATTCTTCATATCAAATTCTTGTAGAAAATTAAATTTTATATTTTTTAAAATTTTTTTGCTATTTTTTTGGATAAGAAGAAAGTTGCTTGATTTAAGGAATTTGGATCGTCCAATAGTGATGATTTTCTTCATACTCAAAAAAATTTCAAAAAATATAAAATTTAATTTTCTACAAGGATTTGATATGAAGAATAAATTGAACAGTTTGGATCGGTCATTTTTAACTTAAATTGATTTTAACGCATTGCACGGATGCATCCGTGCAATGCGTTGTATTTTAGTCAACCCCTCTCTCTCTCTCTATATATATATATATATATAATGTCATTTAGTTGGTTGACCTCCATCTCAGGGCATTCAAACATATCCACATTAATTTCTCCCACTTAATGTGTCTGATTAACACAACTAATTCACCTCTTTTGTTTACCCCCCAGTTCCCACCAGCATGTATCATATATATAACGGCACCAGCTGCATCTATTATCATCTCGGCTCTTCAACTCTCTTACACTATCCTTCTGTGATCTTGAGAGATACAGAGACAGAAAAATAATATCAATTAAGATGGCGATTAGGTTCACCTTTGTAATTCCCACCACAGTGCTGGTAATATTATACATTGGTGTCATCCTAGCACAAGCTAGGAGCATGCCTAGTGCCGCACTGACTGATGAAAAGAAGCTCTATGCGGGACTCAACGGATTTGGTGGACTCGGTGTTGGCGCCAACATTGGAGGCTTACCCCTCCTCGGAGGTATAGGTGGCTACGCCGGTGGTGCTGGTGGAGCCGGCCTCCATCTCGGTGGCAACGGCCTTGGTGGAACTGGGGGCACTCTTGGTGGCGACAGTTTAGGTGGTGGTGTAGGCGGGATTGTTCCTTGAGTTAATTAATTATTGGTCATTTTAATTCGGGCATATATATGTCTGAATGAACAAACTAATAATTATTGGCTAAATTTCCTCAATCATTCCAGTTAATTTGCACAATGTATCGTTTACATACATGTATGCCTACGGTATGTGCATGCATGTTGTCACCCAGTTAAGTTAATATTTAATTGCATGTATCCGTTAATTAGGTTTTCAATATCAGTATCTGGCTATAGAGTGCTTCAAACAATATTTGTGGCGTGCATGTGCGAGTTGGTTTTTGTAATGTCGTAATATTCCACTTAAAATTTTTTATGCAACTTTTTTGCTTAATTTATTTTTAGTTTAGCTGGTTAATGCGCACGGTGATCATTTATATTTTCCATCTTATGTATTGTCCAATTTGTTTACTGCTTGCCCTTACCTTTCCTGATCCAAATTTCTTCTTTACATAAAGAAAAGAAAAGAAAATATATATATATTGAAATGAGACCCACTCAATAGTCAATACAGCTGGTTGTCACGTGAGTATGTAGGTGGGACCCACTCAATAATAAATCTCCTCAACTTCTAATCTGAACCGTTTAATTCATCCGACAGTCGAAAATCCATATCATACTTTCTCTATGACGGCGGATATGGATCCCCTTTCAGTGTCATATGGAGACAAGATGCTCGTTGCAGCTTTTGTTTCGAGTAACAAGTGAATTTCACAAAGAAAAGCCATATAATGCATCAGTATCGCTCCATCGCTCTTCCATTACAACTGAAAAATAAGCCTTTTAGCTACAGTGCATAGGACCATATACAATGATAGTATGGAAAATAAAGCTCAAACCTTTATAACACAGGTTATGGACAATGATCAATATATATATATATATATATATATATATATATATATATATATATATATATAGTGGGGATCCATTGACAATGGTTTATTTTGACAATCTTGATAATAGACCTCTAAATAAATATAAAAAATATTTAAAAATAAAAAAACATATTATAAATATGTTTTTCTACCTTTAGATTGATGTCAATTCAAATTTCATATAATTTCATTATCGTTTGATAGTCCATCAAAGACCGTTAAATTGAAACCATTACAAACTATATGAAAATTTGATGGTCATTGATGGACTATCAAACGATAATTAAATTGCATGAAATTTGAATGACCATCAATCCATAAGTAGAAAAACACATCTATATTTTTTTTCCCATTTTTAATTTTCTTTTTGTATTTATTTAGAGATCCATTGTCAAGGTTGAAATAACCCATTGTCAACCGATCCCTTATATATATATATATAGTTTATCTATTCTAGTTTTATATCATTTATTTTATAATTTTAACAAATAAAAAGTCATCACAATAAATAAATTTATTTTGAATAATATCTTTTATTTTAATTCATATTATAATCATTGCATTCTCGAACTTTTATGACACAAATTTACACAGAAAAGATTAACACAAATGCATTAAACCAATACTTTTTCCATTAATTTATTTGAATTTTATATCATTTGTATCCTCATTTTAACACATAAACTTATCAAAATATATAAATTCATTTCGAATGTTGTCTTCTATCGATTTCTATTATAACCACTACAAATGCAAGGTTTTATTACATAATTTGCGCATAAATATGAATGTAGATATATTAAAATTATACTTCTTCTATTAGCCTATTCATTTTTTTATCATTTATAACCTAATTTTAACACATAAAATAATCAAAAATATTTTTGATTCTACTATAATTATTATGAGATCAAGCCTTTATGACACAAGTTGTGCATAATGATGAATACACATGCATTAAAATAATATTTTTTCTGTTAGTGTATTCAAAATTTGTATCATTTGTTATCTTATTTTAATAAATAAAATCATCAAAATATATAAAATTAATTTGAATAATATATTTTATTAATTTATATAATAATCATTATGAACTTATGACTTTATAACATGAGTTGCGCATAAAAATTAATACAAATGCATCAAAACACTATTCTTAAGTTTCTTTATTTGAGTTTTATATAATATATTACTTCAGTTCTATAGATACAATCATCAAATATAGAAAATTATTTTGAATAATATTTTTTATTTATGACCAAAATTATACCAAGAGATTAACATAAATGCTTTAAAATAATACTTCTTTTATTAGTTTATTTAAGTTTTATATTATTTATAACCTTATTTTGACATAGAAAAATACAAAATATATAAAATTATTTTGAATATTATCTTCTATTGGATACTATTATAATCACTCTCAACTTAAGGTATGTACGAGTTGCGCACAAAGTAATAAAAATATATTAAAATAATACTTCTTATGTTAGTCTATTCAAGATTTTTATTATCTATAATCTCATTTCAACACATAAAATCATAAACATACACCAAGTTAATTTGAATCATGTATTACATTGTTCTATAGTATAATTGTTGCTTTCTTGAGTCTTTGTGACATGAATTGCACTAAATAATAAACATAAATATATTAAAATAATATTTTTTCTGTTAGTTTACTTAAATATTGTATCATTTGTAGTATCATTTTAGCATAGAAAATCATCGAAATAAACAAAATTATTTAGAATACTGTCTTCTATTATAATTACTATGAACTCAAACTTCTATGAGACTAGTTGAGCATAAATATGAATATAAATATATTAAAATAATATTATTTCTATTAGTTTATTCAAGTTTTATATTAATTGTAACCTCATTTTAACACATAAACTCATTAAAATAAAACTCTCACGAATGATGGCAGGAGCAGATGATGTTAGAGGGGTCCTATTTTTTTTTAAAAAAATTATTATTATAATTATGTATATTTTTAGAAAAAAAAATTAAAAAAATATATGCTTACAATGAAGAATTTTTTTAATTTTGACATATCCGAAAAAAAAAATCTAAATTTTGACCTATGCTAAAGTCTGACTACGTCAGTGAATAATAGATCAGTAAACCTGTTAATTTTAGTTTTTATTTATTTATCAATTTCATGTCAACGAAAAAATCATAGGATATATTTTCTAAAATATTTATACTTAACACCATATAAAAATACGTTGTGCATATAAATAATGCAATTATCAATGCTCCTTTCTAGAATCAACAATATATTCTGATACTGTAACTTCGCAAACAAACGCATAGAATCTCTCAATTTTGAATATCTTGTCTTTTGTAGTGATATTTTGAAGGATGATAATTGTCATTAAAAAAAAAAATCATTCGTATACAGCAGGTATCAATATCAAATGTCATTTATACTTTTAAAATGTATACCCACCTCACATTTAATACAAAATAAGATTAATGCCTGCACGCTACAGTTAACGTGATATACATTCATTAGTAGACTAACACTGACAAAATCCTTCTTGCCCCAAATCAACATCCTTATCTTTTAGACCTTAAGACATTTTACATGCCAATAATAAAAAAGACACAAACAACAACAGATAATTTGCTCTTTTACCTTCATGATTCCAAAATTATTTGAAGGAAAATAAGGAAAAAAAAACAAACAAATTAAGGTGACTAATATTATTAAACACATATGATATGAACACGGTTCGCAAGGTTCAAATTCTCGTTTTGAGTTATAAAGTTGATTTGTAACCAAACAAAAAAAAAATCCCTCAATTAGAAAAGAGTAAAACTCTAAAATAAGAAGAAAAAAGACTGCCCGTGAACAGCACGCTTCTAGAGAGGTAATGCTAGGAGCTAATAGATGGGCCCACGATACGAATGTAGTGGTCCCATACCGGTAGAGTTATAAAAAAACCCGGACGGGTCAGACCCGACCCGCTGAACCCGTGGCCGCGACCCGTCCCGCCCCGACCCGTGACTCAACCCGTCAAATCCGTGACTCGTTAGAACCGACGGGTCTAGCACGGGCGCGGGCAAAAAAATTTCAAAAAAACCCGTGCTAGACCCGACCCGACTCGACCCGCCCAACCCGTGCAAACCCGCCCCGACCCGTCCCGGGAATCCGTGCAAACCCGGGAAAATTCAAAAAAATTCAAAAAATTCAAAAAAATATGGAAAAAATTAATTTTTTTGGTAAAAAATATAAATAATTATATATTTTAAATATTCTTAATAATTATTTTTGAATTTTTCGGAAATTTTGAGAATTTATTTGAATTTTATTGGGTTATTTTTGAATTTTGAAAAAAAAAAAAAACCTTGGACCCGACCCGACCCGACCCGCCCTTGGACCCGACCCGCCCGCCCGTCGACCCGTCCGACCCGACGGGTCTAGGACGGGTCGCGGCCAAACCCTCCAAAATGGACCCGTCCTAATCCGTCCCGTGAAAACCCGTTGACCCGTCCCAACCCGTCCCGCCAAAACTCGCTGACCCGTGCAAACCCGTCCCGACCCGACCCGTTTTTAATACTCTACATACCGGATCCATCCATGCATGATGTGATGTGATTATGTGAATATCTGATCCATCCAACAAATTGCTCTGATTTTTTTGAAAAAAAAATTCAAGTGGGCCCCCGTTAGACTCAAAATCACTGCTGTGTACAATGTTGGTCAAAACTCAAAGCACGGGTTAGGTGCATTTCTGGGCCATACGTTTGGGCATTTTGAGCTCTTTTGCTATTTACGCAGGAGCAGCGCTGACATTTGTGGGCCCAAAGGCCCATTTCCCCAAATATGATCAACACGCGGTCTCTGACCCTTGTCATGAATGAAAAGTTGAAAAGAAGACAACATTTACATGCACTTGAAGCCTAATGTTGTGGTCTCCCAGCTTCTGGTGTTCTAAAATTGTGTCGTGTCATGCAAAAGTATGTTGTACTTTCGTGTTGTGTCGTGCTGTGTTATTATTTTTTTATATTTTTTTTTTTGTCGTGTCGTATCGTATCGTGTTAAAAATAGGGAGGAGCCGACATGTCACGATTAAGGCACGTCACGGATAAGGCACGCCGTGTTGAACGTATCGTGCTCATTTGTGTCGTGTCAAATTGTACCGTGTCCAAATATATCGTGTTTATTCGGGTTTTGAATACAGTGTGCCTTAACATATCAAAGATTTTAAAAATCCAGAAAATACAAAAAAATACCAAAATTATAAACAAAAGTTTAAAATTGTTGAAAGTGTTTACGTATTTTAAATTATTTAATTTAACGTATTGAAAATAAAATACAAAATAAAAAATATTAAAAATTGAAAATAAATATTAAAAGTTAATTTTTTAATTTAAAAATATGTTATATAGTGTATTATTGTATTTTGCAAAATTCAAAAAATAAAAAATTTCATAAACCATAAAATTGGAAAAAATGTCAAAAAAACATGGACATGTGTTAAAATATTTTTATAGTAATTCTTAAAATATTATGTTTGTCAAATTTTTCCCTTCTTTTTTCAAGCTTGGGATCGACTATGTTAGAAACATAGACGGGTTAAAAACTTAAAAATATGTTAGTATAATTTAAAAAAAATAAATTTAAATACTTAAATTAAAATTAAAGAACTTACTCCCTAAAAAGGTTCTAACGGTGGATGGTGGTACATATAACCATATTCTTCATAGTTATATATATATATATAGATTTGAGTATCTTGCAAATGGATCTTCTTCCTCACGAGACTGGTTCTGGTTCACCTCTGGCTCTGGCATCCCTTCACCTGAATTAGAACTCGATGCGATAGTAGCTTCTTCTCGATCAAGTGAGTGCATCCAAGACTTGTCTTGAAGTCTATTTTTTGCATCGTACCAATCCTTTAGTAAAACCAGAGGCTCAAATACATTCTCACCCAATCTTATTCTTTTATCAGTTAGAACCCTATTAGCTGCGCTAAAATAAGATTATGAAGCTACTGTGGAGACAAGAACGACAAAAATATCACAAATCATGGATGCTAAAATGGGAAACACGCCCTTCACTTGATGCTAATATTATAAAATGCTAAAATTTTCATCGTCGAGCCTTATATTTCCATACTCAGACGTGGAGTTTGCAAATATCTACATCTCTGAGCTGGTTGCATGTGAAATAGATGTTGAAGATGAGCCAGAGTTTTTACGAAGGATAGACTGAATATGAGACATAGTAGACATGCTGCCTCTTGTTGATGGATTGATTGGTGTTGGCACACTTAAAGCCACCCTAGCCTGATTAAAGAAAAAATAATTTAGTTATTATTTATAAGTAATTATAATTTAATAGAAATTATCTAGACAACTGTAATCTACCTCATTATGTTGCTGCTCATATATTCTGAATACACTTTTAAAGAGAATATTCACTTCTTTATATGCATTCTCTGCTTCAAGTCCAATATTCCCTCTAATTGTAGTAAGAAAATCTGCAGTATTTTTTACCTTCCACCTATAATTGATAAAAATTAATCAGCGCACAAAGAACCATATATGTATTTTGTTATGAAATTTCAAATATAACAATTCATGAACTGGGTCTGCTTCTATATCCGCTTTGACAATTAAGTTTAGAATATGACATGCTTATTTTGAGTGAAAAAAATATACGATTCATTATGGGTTTAAGGGTATTGGTTAGAAGACGCATTGCGGCATTATAATTACTAGCATTATCAAAACTAATTGCAAAAATATTATCTCGATATTGAAATTCCTCAATAATACTTAACGCAAATTTAAAAATTATTTATGCATCATGCGGATAATCCAGTACTCATAAAGTAGGCAATCTTTTATTCAAAAATCACGTACCAATATTGATTTCATCGGTGATCCAATGAGCAGTAACAATACAATATGACTTATTATGTTTACCGGTCGTTCATATGTCAGAAGTTATGGACACCTTATATTTTGTATTCTTAAATTCATCATAAATGTCTCCTCATTTGCTCCAAAAAATTGAAAATAATTTATTATTCATTTGTATCCAGCAAAACCTTTTGTATTGGGGATGAAAATACTCCCTAATAAATTCCTCAAAAAATGGGTCATATGCCATTGACATTGGTTTTTCACCTCTAGCAATATACTTAATAAAAAATTCCTAACCCTTACAGGATCATACTTAAAGTACCCCTGTGCCGAATTGTGTTTGGACCATGCCGGTTCTGTGTTATGTAGGAATTTGGTCACCTTTTTTGTCATGTTTCTCCTTATATCTTTTAAATACACCAGTACCATGTGCAGAATTGTATTTATATTCTGTACCATAAATTAAATATTTACCTGTAACTACCTTCTTACCCTCTTTAATTTGCTCAAAGATTTGCCAATATTCTGCCGTATATTCTCATTCCCGAGCTTTTTTGGTGGTGGTTCTAGTAGTATGTTGACTTGGATCTTCGTTACTCATGATCGCATCTAGTTCTGAAATAGCTTCAGGACTTGCGGGATATTTGGCTGCTAGTGCTTGGTGCACGGCTGAGGATGACTCACTTGACAACGGTGAAATTTGAACATTGTCAACGTGTGGGATTCATGGCAAGGGACCATATGATGCATTGTAGACTACGTTAACATTAATTTAGTCTGGTATGGGAGTATAGTCTGGTGTCAAACCTAATTGCATGGTAGTATCGTTGATCCAGTTTTGGGTTGGATCCATATTGTTGATTAATAGAATTTTTTTTTGGATTTTGATTATTGATTTGTAAATATAATTTTTTGGTGATTTTTGAATATTAATTTATAAATATTAAAAAACCTGCATAGAAAAAAATGTAAAATTATTTAAAAAAGAGGTAACTATTAAAAAAAACACATATATTTTTCTAAGTTTATTAAAAAAAAATAACACACATATTTATGGATTTTCTTTTTATTTTTGATCAATTTTTTTGGATATCGATTAAAAAATATAAAAAAGGAATAAATATTCAACAAAAATGCATTCTAGTTCGGAGAAGGCACAAAAATATTATCAATATTGTTTTTGGATTTTCTATCTATTTTTTAACCATGCATTAATGCATTTTTATTTTTACTAAAAAACGAATTTAAAGATACGTACCTCTAAAAAGCTACTTAATTTCAGAATTTGAATACGAGAGTAAGAAAGTTTGAGAATATATTTATATATTTTGTTGAGTTGAGAGTATGAAAGATTGAGTTGTTTGGATGGATGGAATGAATTTGATGAATTATGTGGCTATTTATAGATGAAAATTGATATTGAAATTATCAAAATAACGTTCAAATTAAATTGTTTATAATCATTTAGGAGGATATTTTTATCATTTCTTTTATTTTATAATTTTACCTTTGAAAATATTCAATTATGACTGTTATATGAGGTTATGTTAGTCTTTTTTCTATTTTTAAATTTAAAATTTAATTTAAATATTCTTCTTCTGGTGTATTTTTTGGAACTTTAGCAAAAGCTTTGAATGGCATGGGGCAAATGAATGAGCAAAACTTTAATTTAATTTTTTTGCGCTAGATTGCAGGGGGCAGGAGCTAAGGTTTGAATTGACAGGTCTTAGATCGTGTGCGTAACAATTTTCCCCTCTAACATTTTAAATTATATCGTTCGATCAAGAACCAAGAGTTTAGATTCATTGTGCCGGTCATCCCGTGCCTATTCGTGCCTATCCGTGTCTTACCGTATCGTGCCTATTTGTGTCTACTCGTACCTACTTGCTCCTACTCATGCCTACCCGTGCCTTGTCACGCCTACCCGTGCCTTGTCGTGTCGTGCCTATCCGTACCTATCCGTGCCTACTCGTGCCGTGTTGTGTGTGTCTGTGCCTACCCGTGTCGTGCCGTGCGTGTCCGTGCCTACTCGTGTCGTGCTTACACGTGTCGTGTCTAGTCGTGTGTTGTGTCGTGTTTCGTGTCTTGACGTGTCGTGTTGGAACATCTTAACCGTGTGTTTCGTGCCGTGTTGAAAATGAAAAAAACCAATCACGTCACGTTTAAGAATATGACACGTGTCGTGCTGGCACGGATAGGCACGCGTGCCGTGCAGTATCGCTCCCGTGCTGTGTGCCTTGACACGTGAATACGATTTTAGAAGTCTACCAGCTTCTGCACTTTAGTGTGCCTCGAAGTTGGGAGAGAGGGGGAGGGGAAGAAAAAGGAGAGAAAGAGATCCTCTCTCTTTGTTCTAGAGTTCAAAATAGATGAGGGAATTGAGAGTGAAAGAAGGTGAATGAGGAATTTCTTGTGTTGATTTTATTGAAAATCTTTCACCCCAATTTAAGAGTTAAAAATTAACCGGTTCTTATTTTCCATCTTTTACAATTTCATTCCTTCTCAAATCTGAAGCACGACGTTAATAACTTGCAATGCTCTTGTCATTTATCGATCTATCTAATTTTCTTTAGGTATAAATTATACTTAAGAGTTTTTGTGATTGATTTAGGTATAAATTATATTTAAATAAAATATATTATTTAATTATAATAAAATTAGTGTTAGATATAAATATTTTTTAAATTAAATAATCGGATGGAGATTTATTAGTTCAACAGTCACTTTATTGGGATATTGGGTTGGCTAGGCCGCTGCTTGAATTGGAAGCCCATGCTGACATGATTAAAGATCATAATTGGAGGCGACGGTCCCATTCGTCAACTTTAATAAAATAAATAAATAAAGGGAATGAAAGAGGTACTGAACTGTGGGGATACCCGGGGGATTTGATTCACGCTAACCACTGAATCAGAGAGAGTGCTACCCCCCTGGAACGATTCATGGGCGCACAAAATCAGGAAAGACAGCAAACTAACAAAACTTTACTTTATTTCACATATTGATTACAATGATGTTGTCGGTTTTTATATAAAATTTATTCCATCTAATAAATTCTAATTATGTTAATTAATTCCCACCGACTACGTATCAATTATCTCCTACTCAATTATTCTACATGTCCTTGGATAATTACCCCCAAATAAACTCTATTTCAATTCTAGAACACACAGAGAGGAATATGCAGCAAATAGGTATCCTCTGTTGCGCTCCACAATAACGTACTTAGCGTAGAGACCATCCGATAGAAAAATGGTATCATTGTGTTGAGATTCATGCCATCAAATTCAAAAAACCTCTATAATCTAAAACATTTATGTGTTGTGCTGCCCTATGCAACACAACAAATAATCAGGTGATCCGATACAGCTATATGAGGCCGCATATATCAGCAACTTGTTAGATACATATATCTATCATAAAAATTAATAAAAATTAATTTTAATATCAGAATTTTATGTGGAATTTTGAATATAATTTTTTGCATTTTGCAAAAGCTTTATATATATATATTATATTCAAAATTTGATTACTGTTAAGTAAAATTTTTCTAATCCAAATATCTAACTTTTTATTCACTCTCTTCTCAAAAACGTGGTCAGAAGAACGATCTCATTATTTTTATTTAAAAAAGGCACAAAAGTTCCCCATTTCCTTAATTAAAACATTAAACCTGTAATGCTTACGGCACCATTAAGCAAGTACCTAAAAACTAGAACAATCTGATCAACGAAAAAAATTTGAAAAGAAAAAAACACCCAAATAGATGCCGGCTTTGATTTCTGATCAACGAAGTTAATAAGAAAGAAAATGGCTCATAAAGAACTATAATAAGGATGCCCAATTATAGGGTTGTGACGGACACAAAAATTTTCTCTAAAGTTCTTTTTTTATGGAGGGATTTCAAAAGTTAATGATTACAGCTGTGGAAAAATTTAAACATAAATTTTGATACATGGATTTATTATTATTAAATCAGTACTGTTATAGCTAATTGAATGGTTCAGTAGAGAGTTTTTTTTTTGCACTTCAAAGATATTGATTCGTAGATGGACGAAAATATCATTATTTTATTATTATTTTTATATTTTTTTTATCTGGCCCGATACAATTTTATTAGGGAAATAGTTCTTTGATTCAGTCCAACCTGATCAATCACAGATTGATCCATGTTGATTGACTTGATATGCAGTTATCAATTATTTTTTATATATTTTTAAACAACTTAATGTTATTTTCTATAATTAATCTTATTAATATATATAAGTTAAATTAATATTAGATAACAAGATCAGTCAAAAACACACTTTAACGTGTCGATCCAATTAGAAAGCATTTTTTATCGAATAATCATCGAAACAACCCATAAGGTATGGTAAAAAACTGTTCCCCTTCTAATGACTAAATTTACCATGTTAGCAGGTACTGTTACAAAACATTTGGCTGTTAAAGAAAAAGAGAGCACACTTCTCTACGGAATGTGTTTGAAAAGTGTGACTTGAGCAAATGTATTGATAACGTGAAGACCTTTTCAATATTTGGGGATAAAGGTCGTATTATGCTTAAATAAGTTCTATGCAAAGAAATAGAAAAAAATTACCATATTACTATTTGAAATTACTAAAACTAAATATTTTTTTTAATAAACTACTTGAGGAAACTGAAGTTTCAGACAATTTTATTAAATGATTTGATAGATTAAGAATATAAATATATTAATTAAGCAAAACAAAATAAAGAAAAGAAAACTACATTGTAAACTTATGATGTTTTTTCAATCACAAATATTTTTAATTGAAATATGTCTACTATTTTTTTTTATTAAAACTTGTTAATTTGAAAAAAAAAGCGAACCATTATTTCAAAATATGTGCTATTACATTTATGAAAATATCAAAATTAAATTCATTTTTAATATGTTATATTTTAAATATAAGAATAGTAAGTATTAAATTTAGTAATAAAATATAAATTGATATTATTAAGAATTAAAAAAGACTTGTCTTTTTTAAAACTATAACTTACTCAATCATTATATACAAAATCTTTTCATTTAACAATCAAGCCTTCAAATGTTATAATAATTAATGATGAAACGACTCACAATTAGAAAATCTTTATTTTTATTTGATTTATGAGACAAATTAATTTTGGACACAATTTTACTATGCATTCCAATATTTTTTTTCTATTGTAATACTTCAACATACTTTAGTTTTAGATACTAATGCTAACTTGGAGGTAATAGTTTGAATTATCTTGGATAGTGGATCTAAGCTATACCGGATAATATTTTTATTCGCCATAAAAGGTCAATCATATAAAAACCACAATATAGAATTTGAGTTATGCATATATTAATTCTTATTAATAAAAACAAATAGTTATCTATTCGCTTATTTAGCTAAAATATATTATAAGAAACAAGTTGCCAAACTAAATGAAATAAAAGATTTTCCTTCTTTTATTATGAACAACTTCTAATTGAGAGAATTGCTAGAATTCAATTAATTTTCAATTAATTTTTTTATTGATATAATTCAATTGCAATCAATATTTTTCATTATGATTAAAAATTTCATCTCTAAATTTGAACAATAAATACTTGTAGAACCTTCAAGTGAATTAGTTAACTCGTTTATATAGTTATGTTACACTTCATATTTCGACAATTAGATACAATGAAATAGAAGTAAAATGGAATATGTGCTATTAAATATTTAGGTGGACTTTCCTTTTTTCTCTTCTCTCTTTTTTAAGCTTAGATGACAAAAAAAAATCATGTTTAAATTGGAGAATCTTTTTAGGATAAACTTGAACCGGAGATTGTACAAAACTGAAAAAAATGAAGTTTTAAAAATTCCCGATTTAGCGTTAAAAAAGTCCAACAAAGAAATAGCATCATTAGTCTAAATTAGACATTTAGGTCATATTCGGATGTCCAACAATGATGAGATTTCATGGAAAAAAAAACTATGGGATGGGTTTTTATTTCTAATACCTAGTATTCGGCCGCCAAATAGTGGAGGGAAATAATACTCATCTGAACTTCCCTGAAAAAGTCTTGCGTTATTTTCAGGTTTTTAAAAAATGGAAAGTTTTAACCGTTTTAATCATTTTAACGGTTTGACGGACTCTGACGTTAAGTTCTTGAGAAAAAACGGATTTAACGGGTTTTCTATGATTTAACCGTTTTATCTCACGTTAAACCCGTTAAAACAGTGAATTTTTTTTTGAAAAAAACGCATTTAATGACTGAATTTTTTTATTTCAAATCTTAATAGTTAGTGACTATAAATTTTTTATTTCTTTTTTATTTTTTAAATGTAAATTAATACTCTAATAAAAATATGAAGCAAATATATATATAATAGTTTAGTCTAATTTAAGATTTTTAGGTTTATGTACTTAATTAATATATAATTATTATTTTTACTTAATTTAGTTAATTATTAAGTACTAATGATATGAGAATGTATTTCTTTACCTTTTTAAATATGAATTTGCTGATAAAAAGTGATTGACCGTTTTTTAATTTAACGATCGTGTAAAATCGTTAAAACCGTTAACTGATCACCTCACTGTTAAGAGCCGTTAAATATTTTTTAAAAACTTGATTATTTCTAATACTCATGGATATCGATATTGAACTTATTTCTATCGTTGATATGGGGAAAAAATAATTCAGTTGAACTGACTTTTTTTCCCACACCAAACGGTAAAAAACCCGAACAAACATTTTATATTTATTAGGTTATTCCCATATGTGCGAGTTCCCATAAATTCATGTGGCAACGGTTCAATAAATAACTACATATTTGATAACAACGGTTTTTAATATTTTTTTGAAACCCTCTTTACTAATGGTCAATAACCGTTGTTAAACTTAGTCAACAATCGTTGTTAAACTTAGTCAACAATCATTGTCAAAGATTTTTTTCTCTTGTAGTTGGTTCTGATACCCGTAAAATCTTACACCGCGTATTACCATGGTAACTGATCACACTTTTAGGGCTTGTTTGATGCTCCATAGGGAATAGAAATGGATTTGGATTTTGAACTAAAATGCACTGTTTGTGTGGAAAAAAAACAATTCACTCCAACTATTTTTTTCCCACCATAACACTAACGAGGCCAAACAGGCCCTTACAACAAAGTATTACTCTGTTTCCAAGAGTTAATTAAAAATTCTCCAATATATCCTGCAATAATAATAATAATAATATAACAATAACAGCAATAATAACCTGGCATCCGGTATAAGATACAAACCCAATAAAACTTACAAGGAAGGACAGGTCTGACAGGGTCAACAAATTAATAATGCCAGAAGTGATAAGTGATAAGTGATAAACCAACAACAATGCTCCGTATTAACTTATTCATTTTTATAATGTCTGAGATGCAGTATTATTGTCATAATGTCATGCGAAATGGTTCAAACTAAACAGGCGGGCCAACACAAGGTTCAGGTCATTTGTCAAATCTGGAATTTCTTCTCTCCATAAAATGGACTGATACTTTCTGGTTGAATTATTTGATTAATTTATAAATAGACTCTTTTAGTAAAAAATTAACCCAGAACAAAAGCTCCCCAGATTAAACTGTTTCATCCAATCAGATGGCCCCAACAAATAAACATAGGGATCAGTGAAGTACAGCAGTAGGTAAATCTGATAAAGATGTAATTAGATGTGACGCATAATGCTATAAATGAACATGATGACCCCAGTAAGTTGTTCCTTCCCGCCATGGCGCCATTTTAGGAGTGGGGCCCACTTCACGATCCTTGATCTAAATCAGCTGCTTGGTCCCACCGATCGGTTTCAATTCATTGGGCCTCAAATTAAATTAAATTAAGAAAAAATATTGAGAGAGACAACAGCCCACAAATCCACGCATGTGATGCCAATTGGTTGCCACAGTCTCTATTAGTTTTTAGTATAAATAGAGGGGAGATTCTAACCATTTGATCAATCCCTTACATTGTAAAATTCATCTCTTTACCTGCAAAATATTTATTTTTAGAGCTCTTGCTGAATTCATTAATGATTTTTTAATGAATTTCAAATATGGGATGTATAAATTAAAAATTTTATGGACTAAAATGATATTTTTAAGGATTAAAACATTAAGGACTAATTTGATAACAAAATGATACTTAAAGGATCAAATTGGTACTTCAAAAATTTAAGGGCCAATTTGATAAAATTATGATACTTTAAGAACCATTTGTGTAACTTACTCTAAAGTTTAATTTGTTTGACGTGGATTCAAATTGCTCGAGAATTAGAATATATACCATCTAAATTATAAAAAGAAATTTAAAATTTAATGTACCTTTTTAAGAGCATGCTCATTCGTGTCGTAAATAAATATTAGTCGTTTCTATGTCAATTGAGATATCAGGTCGTAGACGTATAGAAGAATTAATTATTAGTAAGGTAACTTGTTTAGAAATGATAATTGACAAATCAGTATATCTGCAGTTCTAAGAATTTAAGATTTTTGTGCAAATCAGGTATCCGGTGGTTGTCTTTGAACACAGTATATACTTGACAGCACCATAAGTTTTGTATTTTCGCAACATTTGTAACTTCATTATGGCAATTTGATTTCACCACAGACTCTTATTTTATTTGTTTCTTTCTGGGTATTTTTGTTATAAAGCACAAACTTACCCTGTAAAAGAAAAATCTACAAGTAGATATATATAATAATACCCATTACATGTCTAGATCTGATTCAAATCGTTCAATGTAGAACCAAACAAAATTATAATATATACCAGTAATTGGTAACAGCCCACCCCATACGCAATCATCTATAATTCCAACAATATTAGATTCCTAATTACCAATGGAAGGACATAAGAATAACATATATTAAAGTAGAATGAAGTTTGATATTGAGAATTTTTTTAATAAAGATGAGAGTCTAAATTATTTAACTTATTAAAAGTATTATAAAGAATCTTCAATTTAAGTTTTAAATTTGCGACCTTTCCTATGAGAAAAAAAAGTTAATACGCAATAGAAACAATCTTTTTGTTGCAAGGATGTGTGGGGGAAAATGTTAGCATATTCTTTTTTTTTTCTTTTTGTTTCTTACAAGTAATAATAATAAGATCTAGGATGTTGGATAATGGGTGCTTATAATATTCCTTATAACAATTATTTACAAAGCATCGTAAAATATTATGTTCTTTCTTTCAAGTTCAGACATATATGACTGAGCAATGAGCATATAAAAGTTATTCCTTCCAACATTTTAAAGTCCAAGGAAACCATAAAAAAGATTTTGAAAACCATGTAGACAAATATCCAAGGACATAAATCCGACCTATCATAATTTTAAGATAAAAAAGCCAGTGCATTGCCATTAAAGTGTTACCCCCTCCCCTCTTGTTTAACGTTTAATTGTTCTTCTAGCTTCCAGGTTAAATTTTAGTGGCACCCATTAATTGAATGACCTCCAAACAAATGGAACTGCTAATAGGATTATAGTGCATTAATTATTATGTAAACTAAAAAACAATAATAATGTAGAAAATATGGTACAATGGGCTCGGAAACTAGTTCATTCAGATTTTGGAACCTCTCAAATGCTTAAATAGACAGGAAATTTCGTGTACAACTTGGCATGTGGCCTGTGGGTTTGCTCAACCCAAAAATATTACATGATGTGATGAATACTGAAGCCACTAACTAAGCAAATGTAGTTGGGAACGAACTTGGGATATGTTGTAATCCTAACCATGAATTCATCCATTGTTTCAACTTTGCATACTCAAATCCAAATCCAAATCCAAATCATATCCTCTGGTGCAGTACTAAGCCCATCAACGCACATAGATCCTTTGTTCACAAATTCCTCCTAACCAACGCTACAGCCATCAGTGCATTATCATTTATCAAAGCATATATATTCTATCCTTCATGTTGATCCAACTCTCTGATAGTCTGATTAATATCCACCGCAGAGGATCTGAATCAATCCATCTCTAGGCGCCAGCACATGACATGAGAAAATCCTCTTTCTATTTGTTTCCCCGCGTAATCCCGTGACAGCTCACTCTTCACTCTCTCACCCCTTTGTTCTCCCTCTCTCTCTAATAAGCAATCGATCCCCCACTAGATGCTAGAGCGATAGCACCTCCCCTCCCCACTCCCACACTCTTTATCTCTATTAACCCCAAATTGGATCTCCTCTCCATCTTTCCTTTTCTTCTACAACTACCTACGTTTCCTTTTACCAAATACAGAGAAATAGAGACTTTCAACACAAGTACTTATACGAAATCAACCAAAACCACCCATAGATACGATACGGTTGTAATAAAGCAAGAACAAAAGGAGAGAATGAGAAGCAACAACAAGCTCAAGCTCTCCTCTCCCTGCTCCTCCATTCTCTTCGCCATTTTTGCAACTACATTGCTCGCCATCTCGGTACGCGCCGACGACCCCTACCGGTTCTTTACTTGGAATGTGACCTATGGCGACATTTGGCCTCTAGGCGTGAAACAACAGGTACATCACATCTCAATTTCTCAAACACTCACCCCTTGGCCCTTGCATTGCAACTTATGAAAATGTACATGAGCATTTGAAATGTATAATAATGTTGTCAATATTTTGAAAAATTGCAGGGTATTTTGATAAATGGCCAGTTCCCTGGACCGCAAATCGAGGCTGTAACTAACGACAATCTGATTATCAATGTGTACAACAGCCTTAACGAGCCTTTCCTTCTCTCCTGGTATTTTATTCAATCTACACCCCTACATTTTTCTTAATTCTTTATTATGAAAACCCTCTGCATTTTTAAATATATATTTTTTAATTCTTCTTATATAAGTATAGGCTAAAAAATTGTCCGCTAAATTTCAAATGGCTTAATGGCTCCTTAAAGAGAGAGTGGTAATTACAACATACAAGTGCAGAACTGAAAGTTACTACATTTAATTTTTGTACTCGGGGATGCAGTTAATGATTATTTAATTCTGGATCTATGTTATCGCTATTCTTAATTAATTAGTTTTATGCTGACATTCTTGGTAGTGATCGAGATCTAGTGGAATTATGGTTCTTAATTACTTCCCGTGATCTCGGTTTATTCAATTCATCTCTTGTATTCTTACGGGTACCCAGCATGCACCATCTTTTGTGCTTATGATGGTGCATGTTTCACAGATTTTTAATCAGTGGCGGATTCATACCTCTAAAGGAAATTTGAGCACAATTTTCATATGTAAAATAAAGATAACCTAGTCTAGAATAGAAAATTTTGACAATTTTGAGCACTCCAATATATTTTATGCATATTAGCTTTAACTTATAGGACAAATTACAAGTTTTTGATCAATTTTGAGATTTATTGATCTATATTTTTGTCTATTACTGGATCTGCCTTTGGTCATAGACACGTGGTATTGTTCTGTTATTCAAAGTATTTAATTTTATATTAAATTGAAGATGTGAAATGTAATAAAATAGAAATATACGAATAAATTCGGGTCCGTATAATTATTTTCATAATGTGCCAAACTTTAAATTGTTAACTATTTTAAAATTTTATTCTTTTGTACATTTACATCATTCAGTTTTATAAACTCCCAAAAGATTTGATAATTAATGTTGACCAGGTGTAAAATGAAGTCTATTTGCATCAAAACGTTCTACAAAGTTTTATTTAAAATACTTAATTATATATATATTATAAAATTTATAAAAATATATTTTATTTTTAAGTACGAAGTATGCAAATGCACCGCTATATGAATAATTTGCCTCATGAGATTGGACAAGCTGAGAGTTATATAGCATTAAACATTGATCAATGCGGTGAATGCGGTGGTCCCACGTGACGAATGGAAATTGGGGGAGAAAAAATACAATCAATGACGCGGTTCCTCTGAATTTTCTGATTTTGTGAAAGCTGGCACTGGTTGCTTGCCGTTTGGATTCCAAGGATGGAGCTGAGATTGGAGAAAAATTCTTGTCCTTTACTGCAATATTATAAAAAATATCATGACAAGTGTGGTGGGGCAAAACTCAGAAATGCTTTACTTCTGTTCATGGACAACACATCTCAGTCGGATAGAGAGAGAAGTGTTTAATGAATGAATTAAATTCGTTTTGAGTTTTTGGACCCGGAAACAGTGAATGGAATTATTCAATATTAAATAAAATAATCATAGAGGTGTGTCGGTGGAGCAAACCTGATTCTTTCCTCAGTTTTTACCAACACTTTTTTGGTTTTACTATCCTGAAAAGAGATTCAGATCCAGGCCGATGTGATATATTGATATGGGTCGAATCAAAACATATGACTGTGACAACTACATGTTCTTTGACCTTACTTTTGGCATGATTATATTTGTTCTTTTAGTACATACAAATATTAACAGGTGTTCAGAGTTTGGAATTATACATACATGAATTACGTTTTAGAAGTTGTTCTCTCTGAAAGTATAAAAAAATAAAATAATAAAAGAGTATCGGCCATTGGCCAACCAATACACTGTAGATTGTAGAAGATAAAAATCTTAACTAACTTTGTTGGTTTCTGCACCAAGTAGGAAATATTTCGAGCTAATTTCTAAGTAATCTTGCAAACATTCTACATTTTGCGTATACGAAATAAGAATATCTTCCTAAAGTGTAGACTGTAGAGTATATATGTTCAACTAGTAAATATCATACTATTTTTCACATGTGAAGGGCATAATTAAATTGCAATACTCTTTTATTGTCTTCGGGCCGAAAGGAGAAACCCAGATCTGCCACTTTTGGAGTGAGAAATGTTGGCATTATCTTATCAATTCATTCATTAGGAGGAAGCAAGCATCTGTTTTGTGATTTGTCGCTATTTAGTTCTTTCAACATGTGCAATTGTATCTCCAATCATGGTGTGTTGCACGTGACATGCACCTGACCTGGTCAAACATATACAGCTCAATGCTCAATTGCTATTCTAACAGGCTGTATTTGTCTTGATAGCCAGCCCATGTGCCTTAAATTTGGCCCATAACCAGATAACCCCACACTTGGGTTGAATAATACATTATTTAATTATTCGTACAAAATATCTGGTAATTAGAACTCCAGCATCATACCAAAAGAAAAGGAAATGGATATACATAGTGCTTCAACAATACTATTAAGCTGTAATATGGTTTACCACGTCTAGTTACTTCTTTATTTTTTCCAATAAGAATACATAATACTTTTCACAGGAAGGAAAGCTTACACAGACAATCCAAGACTATTTATAACTAATTGATCTATTAATCCATTCTTCTTTTGGCGTAGTTATAAGATCAGGTTCATATTTTAATTGTTTAATTTTCCATCACAGGAATGGCATCCAGCAAAGAAGGAACTCATTTGAGGATGGTGTATATGGCACAACATGCCCGATACCGCCAGGCAGAAACTTCACATATATACTTCAAGTGAAAGATCAGATTGGCACCTATTATTACTTCCCTTCTCTTGGTTTCCACAAGGCTGCCGGTGGGTTTGGTGGAATCCGGGTCCTCAGCAGGCCCATGATACCTGTTCCGTTTCCACCTCCAGCTGCTGATTACACTCTTTTGATAGGTGATTGGTTCAAGGCTAACCACACGGTATGCACTATGTTATGTCAATTTAGGAGCTTCTTTACTTGAATATTCGGAAATCAATAAGTTCAATTATATTTTCTATTTACAGGATCTTAGATACATACTAGACAGTGGCCGCACTCTAGGATTCCCTGATGGACTGTTAATAAATGGGCGTGGATGGAATGGCAACACCTTCACAGTTGAACCAGGTACATACAACAAAATATTGTACTATACTGGCATTATTTAAAATTTTGACTCATCAAATTGCCATAAATTATTATGTTTGATGCTCAGGACAATATCTGACCATTGTATCTATGCAGGGAAGACATACCGGTTCCGTATATCAAATGTTGGTCTGACGACCTCGCTGAACATAAGGTTTCAAGGTCACATGATGAAGCTAGTGGAGGTCGAAGGGTCTCACAGCATGCAAAGCTTGTATTCTTCCCTTGACGTCCATCTAGGGCAATCATACTCAGTTCTGGTCACTGCTGACCAACGAGCCTTTGATTATAGCATTGTTGTCTCGACCCGATTTACAAGCACTATTCTGACAACTACTGCAGTTCTGCATTACAGAAATTCAGGTGGGAAAGCTCCTGGTGGGCTACCTGGCGGGCCCACAATTCAGATTGATTATTCCCTCAATCAAGCTCGGTCAATTAGGTGAGAAACTGCATAAAGAATAAATCTATCGGTCTTTATCATCTTCACAGGATTAGAAACTTGCCCTTTATTAGTTTCACAGGATTAAAAACACGACAAATAAATCTCCTAATGTGAAACGCTCTATTCATTTATGAGTTATAATTTTCAGAGTTGAACTAACATTTATAGCCCCTAAATAAAATCAATAGTCCAGACACCAGCCATCACTTCTCAGAATGAACTTAAAAAAATGATAATGAAAGTATCCCTAGGCTGTATCATTCTGCAAAGGTAAGAAAACACTTTATCATCGTTGATCTCTTTTGCATTCTTCATGTGCAAAGTATATGTACAGAGAAAACAAGCCCTTCCAAGAGTTCTTCAAGATTCAAATAACTTACAAGTATTTGCTGCTAATTTTATAGATGGAACCTGACAGCCAGTGGCCCAAGACCCAACCCTCAAGGCTCATACCACTATGGGTTGGTACCAACTGTCCAAACTATCAGGCTTGCCAACTCAGCTCCAGTAATAAATGGGAAGCAGAGATATGCAGTAAACAGTGTCTCCTTCATCCCTGCTGATACACCTCTAAAGTTAGCTGATTATTTCAAGATAGGCGGTGTATACTCGGTTGGAAGCATTCCTAACAACCCCACATTTGGTGGTGGTTATATGGCAACTTCAGTTATGCAAGTGAATTATAGGGACTACATTGAGATTGTTTTTGAGAACTATGAAGATACGGTTCAATCTTGGCATATTGATGGATATCAGTTCTGGGTTGTGGGGTACCTCTTTTTCTAATCTCAAACTTGTGCTTGCTCTCTCTAGTTAAAATTTCTGTATAACTTTACTTATATACCTTTCTATCTATAACAGAATGGATGGTGGGCAATGGTCGTCAGCTAGCCGAAACAACTACAACTTGAGGGATGCAATTGCTCGATACACTGTCCAGGTACTGAGAAAAATTGGATTAGAAAAAAAACATAAATTAAATAAAATTAGCCAAGAAGGCTAAAAATCAAATTTTAGCAAACATGCCGTGAAACAGTTAAAATTTTTGTCAATTCATTATTATTTTCAGGTATACCCGAAATCATGGAGCGCAATCTATGCGCCTTTAGACAATGTTGGCATGTGGAATGTAAGATCAGAGAATTGGGTCAGACAATACCTAGGCCAGCAGTTCTACCTCCGTGTATACACCACGTCCACTTCATGGCGGGATGAGTACCCGATCCCACGCAATGCTCTCCTTTGCGGCCGTGCTTCCGGTTTCCACACCAGACCGCTCTGAGTATAGAAAAAGGCATTGAAGGTTGTGCCATGTCATTAGATTATTTTGTCATGAGAGGGTGACAAATGAGATTGTTAGTTATACTTCGTTTGTTACTTTGATTTTTGTCAATTTTCTAGTTTAATGTCGCTTAATTCGCGTCATATTTTGGGTATCTATTATTTGTTGGAATAATGGAAGGACAAACAAATACACTAACAAATAATTTCTGTTGAAACTCTCTTCTTAACTCATTGCATATTAGAGACATACAATTGCATAATGTTCTATGGTTTATATAGCATATAACTTTCTTAAATTAACTCTACTACATTCCTAAAATATCATCCAATACTTTCTATAAATTACCCCACTAATTTCATTACTTCCTAAATATAATTGTCTATTAATTTTGACTCTTATCTTTCCTAAAATAACTCTATATTCATTCTATGTCTTTGCTGAAATTATCTCTGCCAAAAATAATTTCTAAAAATATATTTTAAATCAATTCTAAACACTCCCCCTTAATTCAAAATTTCTAACTCCAAATTTTTTTATTTTTTCGCAAACTTCTTTGATGACGATTGTTTCCATTAAAATTGATAAGTGCCGCCTCTTTTTTCTTCTTTTGGCTCTTGATCTTTTAATCACTTTTTTTTAGCATTCACAACCTTCTTAGTAGTGCCCTTTTTTGGCGTTGAACTTAACTCAGGAACCAATGTACTTGAATCATGCTCATTAGATTTTGGCTCATCTTCCTTAGTCTTGGTAGATTTCTTAATGACACTAAATGAGTGCTTTGTTTTCTTCTTCGGAGAAGATGACTCATCTATAACAAACTCTCCATTACAATCAACCATCAGAGTAGGTGTCACCTCCCCATTCTGGGTTGCACTCTCAACTTTCTTTGACCTTCAGCCTCATGGTCTTGCATAAATCCTAATAAACCAGATACATTACTTGTTCCTTGATCCGATACAAAATGTGCTAATTGCCTCTCTTGTGACAATAGAAGCTCTTCAACAACAGTCGAAGGAGATTCAAGTTTGCTTCTAAACTCTCTGATGTCGATTGCATCAACCTTATTAATCAAATTGTTTATCATGAAGAGAGTTGGTTGTTTATCCTTCTCTTTTGTATGATTTGCTTGGCTTTCTTCTATTTGTTTATTGTAGCAATCTGCTTGATTGCTTCTTCCTTGGCTTCTACCTTCTCTGTCGAGTTAGCCTATCCTCTGCTGGGATTGTTGTTGTCTCTTGATGACTCCCCCTTCATGTAAAAAACCTTCTCATCATTTTTATCTCTCGTCTTTGACATCCTTGATTCATGAGTCTGCAGTGACCCCATAAGTTCATCAAAGGAATAAGTGTCTAGATTTTTGAACTCTTTTATTGCTGCTACCACATGATCGAACCCAGGTGTTAGGCTTCTCAACACATTTGCCACCACAATCTTCTCCTTCATGGTGTCTCCAAGTACTTTGATTTGATTGGCCACCATTTGAACTCTTGAAAGGAAATTTTGCATTGTTTCTTCCTTGTTCATTTGTAATGTTTCAAAGTCCCTGCATAAGTCTTGAAGTTTGATTGTCATGACTTGAATACTTCCTTGAAATGTTATTTTTAGGGTTGTTCATACTTTCTTTGTATTGGTGGCTGCTGCAATTTTGGAGAAGATGGTGTCATGAACTGCTAGTTGAATGTAGAATAACGCCCTTGCATCTTCATTCTCATTTTCTTGCTGGTTTGGATCTAGATCTGGTACACCATTATTAATCAAATCCCCTAAGCTCTGAGACTTAAACAAGGTCACCATCTTGATGCTCCAGAACTCATAGTTTTCTCCCTTGAACAACGGAATCGACAAATTCGAAACGCTCATATTATCTGCCATGGTCAGATCTGCCCTGATCTCTCACCTTTGGCTCTGATACCAAATTGTTGGAATAATGGAAGAACAAACAAATACACTAACAAATAATTTCTGCTGAAACACTATTCTTAACTCATTACATATTGGAGACATACAATTGAATAATGTTCTATGATTTATATAGCATATAACTTTCTTAAATTAACTCTACTACATTCCTAAAATATCATCCAATACTTCCTATAAATTACCCCACTAATTTCATTACTTTCTAAATATAATTGTCTACTAATTTTGACTCGTCTTTCTTAAAATAACTCTATAATCATTCTATGTTTTTGCTGAAATTATCTATACCAAAAATAATTTCTAAAAATATAAGTTGAATCAATTCTCAACATTATTGATGTAGAATTATTGTATTGACATCATTCTTATTTAATAAAATTATGTAGTCTCTCTGATAGATTACGTCTCAATCCCAGTAAAAGGTTTGATATTGCTATAGAGGTTATCAAGTATCAACCCTTCTTCTGAGTTTTGGCATTATAGCAAAAAATGTACTACATTCAAGTAATAGTTATGTACTGAAGCAATTTAACAAAGACTTGATTTACATATTATTTTCTGTTATCTGAGAATCATGTCAGAAAGACAAATTATGTACTTCTATCAAAAAAAGAAGAAAGAAATTATGTCCTGAAGAAGTTTGACATATATAGACTGATTTGCATAAATATTTTCTGTTATCCGAATATCATGCCAGAAAGATGGTTTATGGACGTCTACATATTTATTTTGTGGTAGAAACCTTTATTGTGGTAAAAACTATAGTTCATTTCTGGCTTTCTGTTTTGTGCAAAAGTTCACAGATTTATCCAATGACAAATGCTAGTCCCACAGTAAAGCATATTTGAAAGATGGCAAGTTTGCAAGACAAGTATAACAGGTCTTTGAAATATATTTATGACGAGAAAAAAATAATATATAGTAACACGAAATACACACAGTGTGATCTCTTGATTACAGAATTAACACCTTCAAGCTTCAAATAAAAACTTTAAAACATTTAACCAAGGTAAACCTGCCTAACTACAGTACATCATAGCCTATGTGTAATCACTTCAATGCATCCATCAATGCTCCATTCCAGAACAAGAAAACCTAATTTCCTCCACAAGCGCCACCACCGGCACCAAACCCAACACCTCCACCAAGTCCTACTCCAACACCCCCACCAAGGCCTCCGCCGTGACCACCATCAAGATCAATGGCCACCTCCAGCACCACCACCTACGCCAGCTCCGAAACCACTACCATGGCCACCACCTACTCCGCTTCCACCACCTCCTCTTCCACCGCCACCGCCTCCGCCGCCGCCACCACCACCTCCTGCACCACCACCGGCACCAAAACCGCCTCCATGTCCGCCACCAACACCTCCACCACCGCCACCTCCAAAACCACCACCAACTCCCCCTGCACCGCCACCACCTACACCACCTCCAGCCCCGAAACCTCCACCACGACCACCACCAACACCGCCGCCTCCGCCTCCACCGCCACCGCCACCACCAAGACCTCCACCAGCACCACCTCCAAGTCCCCCGCCATGACCACCGCCAAGTCCTCCGCCACCTCCACCAAAACCACCACCACCACCGGCACCGCCTCCTACACCACCACCAGCTCCAACCCCACCACCATGCCCACCGCCACGTCCCCCACCACCACCTGCACCGCCTCCTACACCACCACCAGCTCCAAACCCACCACCATGGCCACCACCTAGTCCACCACCACCTCCTCCACCGAACCCACCACCTCCACCAGATCCACCACCTAAACCACCGCCAGCTCCACCCCCAAACCCTCCACCATGACCAGCACCACCACCTAATCCTCCACCACCTCCGAAACCGCCGCCACCACCAAAACCACCGCCTCCCCCATGTCCACCGCCAAACCCACCTCTACACCGTCCAAAGCGACAATCCCGACCGAATGGTCCCCGACCGAAACCTCGAGGACCAAAATCAGCTCTTGCAACTGCACTCAACTGGAGTGCAACTCCAATGAAAATAAGAATCAACAAAAGAGAACTCTTCATATTTGGCGGACCCATCTCTAACTTCGATCTCTCGCTTCAATGTGGGTTCAAGCCAAAGGAAATGACCTCTTTATATAGGTAACATAGGTTGGCAATGGAAACTGTATAAACCCACTTGGAGATCTCCACTTGTATGAGCGTTGGATGAATATACATTAAATGAGAGATCTTGCTTCCGCGTCTCAGCAGTTGAGTTGTTGATGGAGGCATTGATTGTCCAATCTGCCTCACAGTACTACTGGATAATGAGAATCTGTGTTTTAAAAAAATTCGGTTGGGTCATATCCGACCCGTTAAATTCGCCCTGAAAAATTCCGTACCCGATCTATCCTTCCCATCTAATCCGTTGAAATCCATTGAACCAATCCATTGAAATCCGTTAAATTAAAAAACAAATTGGTGTTTACCCGTTTATCTTTACTCGCTTCAAACCGAAAAAACCGGTTTTTGAAAAATAAAAAAATAAAAATTGCTCAAGAGTATTAATGATTATATATTTTCAATATTTTCAATAATTATTTTATAATTTTTGGAATTTTTGAGAATTTATTTGGATTTATTTGAATTACTTTTGAATTAAAAAAAAACCGACGGTTCAAAATGCCCGACCTGATCCGCTTCACCTTTCAACCCGTCCTGACCCGCCCCATCGACCCGTCTGACTCATGGTCCTAGAACGGATTGCGACTGCATTCTCTCAAAACCAACCCGTCCTATAACCCGTTATACCGTCCTAACCCGTCCCGACAAAACCCACCTAATCCGCCCGAATTAGCCTCGATCCGTCCCAATTTTAATACACTAATGAGAATTAGGCGCACATTGGATTAGAGCTTGAGTTGACTTGGAAAGAAAATTTTGAACAGACTGCATTAACGACTACTAATTATAGATGAGTTTCTGGTCCTGGCTAACCTATAATATATGGAGTTCACGTCCTTTATAGTACTATAAATTTTTTAGTTATTTGAATTTGAACATTTAATATTCATTCTGAATCTAAATACTGTCTATAATATCAATTTTCTGACTGTAATACTATTCATGTGAGAGGTGCTGCCTTAAATTTTACAGTACTATAGAGTATATGCACTCTAATATATGCCGATGCACAGTGTAAAACAAATTTGTATATATCTCATAAATTTATTCACTTTCATTTTGTGAATTGTTAATTAGTTTGAATTTATTTCTTTTCTTTAAACATATTGAACTTTGCATATAGTAAGTGTTAATTAAGATGTGAAGTTAATTAAATAATAAAAGCACAATGGATACTATTAGATTAAAACTAATTTATGATTTGAGTGTTAAATGTTAAAGTTAATTAAATCATCACAGCCAAAATTGATACTTTTAAATTAAAACAACTATATTTTTTATTTAACTATATTATTATTAATTACAGGGGCGATAATAGTCTTCAACTCTTTATTGTGATAACTTTCTGCATTTTTTTTCATAAATAATAAAAGGTGGTGTACTACTTAAACGCAGGCAGCGAACCCAGAAAAAAGGGTAATGTTATATTTGCAAACGTGCTAATTCTTTTTTTTTTACTTGCAGTTTCATTTTGTAAGAAAAATGGAAGTTACAAAACAGATGTACCTACTCTTTTTTTTTTTTTTAAAAAAAAAAGACTAAACTATTTAACTTCAGAGGAGATCATTTGAAAATTCTTGATCTTGACAATATTAAAAACCTTTAAAGTACAGTCCAGATTTGAAAAAAATAAAATACAAGCATGATCTATGTCATGTCATAATCACGTATATAAGAATGATAAATTTTGACATATCTCTCAAAAGGTAAACCTGAAATTTATCCTCTATATACATCATCAAGTAGTATCTAAATTGCATGAAATTAAATTGCTATACCATATATATACACATCATCAAGTAGTATTTAAATTACATGAAACACATGAGATTTTATACTTTGCGAAGCATCATAGTCTCACTCATATATAGTGAGGCTATGATGCTTCGTGAATCACAAAATCTTTTGTGCTTTGTGTTTGTATCTCATATTTCAAAATTCAAACGACTAATCCAAATCGTTGAATATGATTTTCATATTAAAATATCTTTGGAGATCGAATTATATATATATATATATTTAATATTTTTACTAATTTTTAGATGAGTATAAAATTTATTGATCTAATAATTTCTGCACCATTCAAAACTAGTGATTTTATATTCATCTAAAAAATGCAAAAAATATAAAATTTGATTTCCAAAAATATTTCAATATAAAAATTATGTTTAATCGATTTGGATCGATCATTTAAACTTTCAGATTTGAGATACGGACATGAAACACAAAAGGTTTTATAATTCGTAAAACATCATAGCCTTAGTCTAGTCTCTCTATATATATATATTCGATTGAAATTTGTTTTTTTTCATATCCATGTGATAAATCATTGTTAAAATAAGCCAAATGGTTACTCCTTTTTAAAAAGATTACTCCATATTTTAGATTTAATAACGGTTTTTAAATCTCTTTAACAACGATTATCCAACCGTTATTAAAGGGGTGTTAAAAAAAGTATAAATAACCGTTGTTAAAAATGCGTTGTTAAAACTATTTTTGAAAGACATTTAACAACGGTTCCTAACTAATAACCGTTATTAAAGAGTCCTTTAATAACAGTTTTTAAATAAAAACCGTTGTTAAAGGGTCATTTAGCAATGATTTTTAAATAAAAACTGTTTTTAAAAGTACCTTAACAATAGTTATTTAAAAAAAATTAAAAATACCTTTAGCAATGGTTTTTAACTAATAATCGTTGCTAAAGGGCCCTTGAGCAATGATTATTAGTTAAATATCATTGCTAAAGGTAGTTTTAATTTTTTTTTAATTTAACATTCTTTAAAAGGTGCGAATGAGATTGATATTGAATCATATTGATTAACAATAAACAATGAATATGGAGTCATATTGATTAGACAATAATAAATATTATTATATATTATTTATTTAATAATTAATATAAAAGAAATATAATTATTCATCAAATAAAAAATATTTACTCAAAAAATATACACATCTTGCTCATACAATAATATAAAAAGCTATACAATTTCTAAGAAAAAAATAAAAAGAACAGAAAAAAACTTCAAATACGTTTATGAGATTGAAGATGAGGTTTTTTGGCCCTGAAAATGGTGGTAAAAGCATAAGTAGTTAACCCTGTAGATCTCGTCGTTAACTTTTTGTGGCCGCATAGAATGCCTCAACTAGAGATTTCTATAAAAAAATATGACCGTTTAAAGTTGAGATGGTCGATTTCGATTTTTATTTCTTCTGTCTCTCTTCTCTCTTCTTTCTTTCTTCTTTCTCTCTCTATCATCTATCTTTTTATATATGAAAATAAATGAAAAGGGGTTGCTATTTCAGTTTTTAAATTTAATCTTTGAAACGTTAGATTGGGATTAATGAACGGTGAGATGAGCAATTCGTGAGAGCAAATATTATTAGTGGGAGCAAAAAAATAAATGTCAGACCAAAAAAATAGCAGAACCATTTAGCAACGGTTCTAGGTACAGAACCATTGTTAAAGGCAGTGTTTAACAACGGTTCCTTCAAAAAACCGTTGTTAAATGGTTCTGCTGCTTTTTGGTGTTCTGAGAGTCTATTTTAACAATATTTTTTTTATTATAAAACATTGTTAAAGAAGTTCTCAATATTATAATGATGTCAGTGAGCCATTTAGCAATGAATTTGATATATAACGTTGTTAAATTGATAGTCTAAAATCATTTTTGTTGCAGTGGTAATCAATCACAGAATCCAAATTTTCGGTTACCAACTTAATTTTACCACCATATGAAATTCATAGATACGAAATCTAAAAGCACATACAAGAATTTTTTGCGTCAGTGAGATGAAAAGCAGTGGCTATAAGATAAAACAGAGGCACCTGACAAATGACAGTAATAATCCAATAAATTCCGTTCTTGGCTGCCAATCAATCTAATTGATTCACGTCGATGTTCCAAATATAAGTTGTATACAAAAATCAAATTTGTATGTCTCACATTTTTTTTATGTTATAAATGATGCAATGGGGTTAGATGGATGTAAACATACGACTTTATTTAACCTAGCTAGCTATAAAATATATACTGGCATTACGTATACACATATACCCTTGCTTTCTAGTTTCTACAGCTTTGTGCATGCTTGTGTCCTTTTCCAATGTAATAAGGGAAAGCGATATTAATTAATGATGTAGCTCCCCAACTAACCTAAAGCCATATGCAAACATGCCGACTGATTAATTTCCTTGTATATATCCTGTTAATTATTTTGAAAATTATTTTGTGGGAAGATATAATTAATTAATGTATTTAGAAAATTTTCCATACAAATCATTTAATACATATTCAACACCCATCCACCTACATGTGACATGCAAGCCTTCGGCAATGCTTGTGATAAAACTGTACGCATCTATAGTCAACTTACATCGACCCTTCCTTAGTTGCTTTTCCCAGTACCTTCTATTTTTTTAGGAAAAGATAAATTAAACCATTAGCACAAAATATTTTGCAGGCACCATCCCTAGGATTTTTTTTAGATATAAGTTAACTATGGCCCAACGTGCCAAGCTTGAAAAAACGTGTTTGTGAAATTAATCACATCGTGCTATTAAGTGGTGCTGTCGCACGGTCCATAGCTAGTAAAATATCCAAACCGGGTATATTTTCGCCAATTTAAACTAATATAAATTACTAGAGAATTGTCAGATAGTTGGGAGACTATGCTTTCATGTCAATTTACTACTATAAGTTCAAATTGTGTAATGTACTTCCTGTTACCGTGTTTGTGAAGTGGTACAGTCAGCTTGTCAGGTGTTAAGTTTCAAAAAAACTACTGGAGTTTTACTGTTGGAATTTAATGAAATTTTTGTTATGGTTCAGAGGATTTCACTCTCTCATGTGTGTGATCAATTATAATAGAGATATTTTCATAATAGTAATTTTCTACTCATATTGTGTATGAATGACTTATGTATAGAGATATGATTGCAGATTTTGCTGACATATATATGGTGAAATTGATCTATTCTTTGAAAATTAAAGTGTTTATGATTATTGTGTCATAATTAAATTTAAACAACAAATTAATCTTCAAAAAATCAGATTTTTTTAAATATAATAATTATAAAAATCATATTATTAATCATAATAAAATTAAACAACAAATTAATCTTCAAAAAAAAAAAACGCCACCGACACGGCGCGTTTAGAGCCATGGGATGATATTTTTTAAAATTTTGCTTTTATCATGATTTTTATAATTATTATATATAACAAAATCTCGTTTGGGATGATATTTTACTGAGAGTGAGTTTGTGTCTCACTTATTCGTACAATGTGCTTGGGTGAAATAAATATGATTTTGAATGAGTAAATGCCAAAATTATTTTTACTATTACAGGGGTGGAGGTAGACTTTTGAACAATGAGGGTTAAATATTTAAATATAAAAAATTTAAAGCTAGTGAACATTCATATAATTTCAACAATTACATAAGTTTGCATCCAAAAATATCCTACCTCTCTGATATTTTTAAGATAATTGTTGATGATATTCATCAAAAATATAAGTTTACATTAGTATAGTCAAATTGAAAAAAGTCTGGTTTAATAAATAACAATTTTCTTACACAAGAATTGAGTTAGAAATAAATAGTAAGAGAATGGATAAACTAAGTCAAATGCTCGATGCAAATATAATGATAATATACTATGAGAATTCAATCAAATATCAATTGTCAAAAAGGATAATTGATGTAGAAATACAACTTTATAGAAAAATATGAAATGTGAAATACAAAAGATACAAGTACAGAATTTTAGAGGAGACGCGATATGTTAATAGAGTTCGGTTATAGAAACCTACGCATCCGGATCTCATTCCACTAACGAGACACTATTTTATTACCTAAAAATATTTTATAATTATAACCTTTAATTTTTTTCACAAAAATAAATGCAAGAAGGCTAAAAAGAACCTAACAAAATAAAATACAACAAAAGCACTCAAAAATCTCAGAAAAAACAACTACAAACTACATATTAATTGAGTCAAAATACAAAGATAAGAACCGAACAATGCTCAAAAAATTACAAGAATATCTAGATTTAGTTAATTCAAGATCTTAATTTCTTGTGTTCACTAGAAAAAATATAAGAATTCTTTGAAAACTTTGGATTGTCAAATTACTTACGATTATGAAAATTTCAGTAGTCTCAATAACATAAGGCAATTTTAGTTCTTACACAGTTAGCCATTATAAATGTTCAAGAAGCTTTAAAATGGCTCTTGATTCTTGATCTTGTCAAGAATACCCCTTATCAGATTTCATATAATATTATAATGATTTAAAATGACTTGAATGAACCATTATAACGTTTGAAAGAAATGTTTAATGCTTCATCAAAGCATTACAAATATTTTGATCAAGTTTGACTATGCTAACTAAAGTTCTGACAAGGCCTGCTGTTCTATAGAAATATTATAACATTTCAATGAAACGTACTACGGCTTAAATCGTTCAAAGTTTCATAAAGCGTTATTTAATGATTTTCTCTGTTAAATTTGAAAATTTCTGCCTTTAGAAAACATAGAAATATTTTGAGTATAACAAAATGAAGCATTATAATGGTTGAGAAATTGTTATAACAATTTTCTGCGGTAGAGATTTTTTTCTTGTAATTTTATGAATTTGAGTTATGCCTTTATATATTTGATCTATATCTTCATTTGACTTCCTTCAATTATCTTCAACAACATTATAATGATTATTTGATGAATTCTTCATATAATTTTATAATAACTCAATAGAACTTTATTAAATTCAAGTATATTTTATAAAATAATAAAATAAAAGAAATTATTAAGTGTAACTCTCCTAATAAAATCAAATTCTATTGAACAACAACAAAAAGACATAATGATTCCATCACATATCAAATTTCACATTCTTTTTCACTCAGTTGTATTCTTTGAGTTCTCATTTTCTAAAAATGACGTAAGATTGTACTATCACTTACTCCCTCAAAATATCTCTTTCTCAATATAAGATCATAGTTCATCCATTGATCATAAATTTTATTCCATAAATTATCTTCGATAAAATTCATTGTGAAAATCTCTCTACAAAAGCTTTAGCTACGGGCAAAATCAGTTCCAACTTTAGTAAAAGAAAAACTTGATGATGTGTTCTATGCTTGTTGATTTAAAACATAACCCTATCTAGTTCACTTATCCCATTCAAATTAGAAAATTTATCAATTGCACACACATTGCCAATGAAATCCTCTAGTTGATTCGAAAGAGCTAGAGACCAATATTAAAAAATTCTTTAGGATATAATGAAGCGAACTTTATCAACTTTTCTTGGTCAAAATCTCAAAATGAATCTTTTGAATTCAAACAAACCATAAAAAAAGCTTTAAATTTACCTCATCAGATTTACCATTAAGCTCTTATAATTACTTGTCTATGATGACACAAAATATATCTACTTTGTACCAGTGAAGGTGAGTAATGCGAGGAGCTTTACACGCTGATTTTCTTTGAAGAATAAATTTATCTTCCATGTTAGGAACGTTGATATTATGATTCATGCAAAATAAAGATACATCCTCAAATAAGCATGACCATCCATCATTTATCATAGTTTGCAAGCGGTCTTTTATAATTTTAACAAGAAACATCAAATTTTTAATGTCTTGATTTTTTCTTTAGAGTCTAAAGAAAGCTCATTTATTATTTCTAACACATTTTCAACAAGTGCAAGAGAAGAACAAAATCAAAGTCTTGTAAGAACTTTTACAAGACAATTCGCTTCGACCTTTGCCTCTAGCTTTGAGCTATATTCCAACAATTTTAAGATCCTCAATGACACAAAGAATGTAACAATCATGTTCAAAACATTCCCATAATGAGAGCCCCAACAAATGTCATCCGGCTTTCTAGGATCGAGCTCTTGATTCAATCCTTTTTTGATTTGAAGATTGTTGTGATTTCTTCTATACATCTTGCTTTTTTCAGAATAAATCCCGACACTTTGTTGAACTTCCAACAATTTTCTAAGATCAATTGAGTGCAAAAAAACCAATCAACCTCCTTGTTATACTTGCTACATAAATGAGTGCTAATTAAAGTTGAAGGACAAAACAATGGATGTAATGCACTAAAGAATTTTCTCTCAATATCAAGCTTTTTAAACTATTAAATGAGCCACACATGTTATTTACATCATCATAGTCTTGTCCTCGCACTCTTGACAAACTTAAATTGAGACTAGAAAGTAAAGATGATATTACTTCTTTAAGAGACAATGTAGTTTTATCGGTGACATGGACAATCCCAATAAATCATTCCAAGATAAGTCCCTCTTATCCACATACTGCAAAAGAACTATCATTCATTCTTTATTTGAAACATCACAAGATTCATCCACCAAAATACCAAACAAATCATCTCCAACATCATCAGTTATGACTTTTAATACTTCTTTAACTAAGACATTAGCAATATCCTTTTGAGTCTCGGGACAAATCATTTACAAATTTCTCGAGCATTTCTCAGAACCACTCTACAAATCTCTTCATTTGCTTTAGAGTAAACACCTAGCAAATTTAAGAAAGTTTCTCTTATTATGAGAATCTTTTGATTCATCATATCCCAAAAAAGGCAACCCTTGATGGAGCAATAACCTAGCCGTGATGATTGACACATTGTTTACTCCTAAAAATTTAGAGAATAATTCAAAAGGAGATTTTGAGAACACGAGTCATGTTCAAGAGGCTCAATATTTCCAAGGAAAGCTTAGAAAAATCCATTAAGGCTAAGAGAGGCTCAACATGCCTATAATGCCCAACATAAGCTTGAAAATCCATGAATTGTTAAAGCCTCGAGAATTTAGATCAAAAACCTCATCAAAATATTAATTTTTTAAATCTCAAATTCTATAAAATTCTAAAATTTTTATATATCATTTGATATTTTTAGAGTTACGGAAGTTGGAGAAATCTAGAAATCATCAATTGATATAATTAAATTAATTAATTGAGAACTTAAAAATTAATTGATATTAATTAAATGATAAAAAAAAATTGACATATTTCAAGAAAAATTTGTGCTAGTTTTCATGAATTTTGGAGCAAAGAAACTTTCAAAACAAATTCAAAATCATGAAATATAACTCAAAATTCGATTTTTAATTGAGGTGCACATTTAATGTACGAACCAAAAGGTTCTTGGCCCCACACGTCACTCCATGGCTCATACCTAAAATCCTATGCACTAATTCTGTCCAAGATAAAGATGAAGGGAAGGTGCTTTGTATTAGTTTAGTGAAGAATCAATTATTTATGATAGTACTATTATTTTATTTTATGTATTGGATGATTTATATCATTTTTTACTTAATTTTTAATATTTTATGAATTATTTGAGTAGATGGCTTGAATTGTGAAATTCTATGATTGTTATTAAAATTCTTAATTGTCCATAATCTAATATTATTAGCGTGGAACACTAAATGATAATATAGAATAATATGTGAATTAATGGATGATCATGTTTCACAAATCACTGATACATGATATCTATGTAATGACATAGATATACATGTATGTGATATATGATATTAGACAAACCCATTTTGACTTGTTGTATGGATTGTGTTATGTCATCAACAAGGTCGTAAATTAATATTAATTTTATTATATGAGATATTCATAATGCTAGATAATTAATGTATATTTTGTGCGATTATCAAATGATGTTCTTAGCCGAGGGCTATGTTATTTGGATACTTCCCCTAACTCACCGAATAAGTTCGGATACGCGACCAATATGGGTGCACATCTGATACGGTATGGGTGCATATCCGATATGATGTGGCGTATCAGATTATTTTATTCACTTTGACCAGTGAATTCGGTCTTTGATATGCCCCGATATGTCTCGATACGTCTTGGATACGTCTCCGATACGTCTCTGATACACCCCGATATGTCTTCGATATGCCTCAATACGTCTTGGATACAATCTAATTAGTTTTTTTTCTTTATTTTATTCACTTTCAAAAAAATTATCGCGGATCTTTTTTTTATAATCACCAACAAAGTTACATATCCATCTCAAATTCTTTAATTTTTTTTATCATAATAGAACAAATTATTTTTTATATATTATATAAAAATATATTCTATTATTATATATAGTTGCACCTGTATCTTGTATTTTTTAACTTTTTCGTATCGCCGCATCCGCACCGTATCCGATACGATACCCGCATCCGTGCAACACAGGCTAAGGGCTATGAAGATAATTTTCAAATATACAAGAATTATGTTATGAATTATGGATAGTCAATAAAATATTTTGTTCCTCTCATTTCTACTAAGATTAGTGATATTTTTGGGTCACTTGATGCAGTGATAATTATTATGCATGTAATTTATGATTATGAGATGATTACATATGAATAATTAATGCAATGAAGATTAAAAAATAATTAATGGTCAAGGATGATATGTCACACCCCAAAATAAATGAATCGGGTTAGGGGTGCTTAATCCCGCCACGTACGCACGACGAGACGTGCGTACGAAAGGCTAAATGAATAAAATAAGGCAATCACGTAATAAACAAAATAATAATAATAAGAATACATGACCATACAAATCCCGTAATGAACAAAGAGAATACAACGCCCACATAGGCGGGGCTAGCTCCATCGGAATGGGCAAAGAATCTCTCAAATAAAAACCCAAAAGAAAAGAAATAAGACTCAAAAACCCGATGGATCCTAACCGACTACCCACCACATGCCAATGCAAATAAGCATCCCCGTCATCGCGCAGATCGTCCCTAGCACTCGCTCCAAGAAAAATCCCGAACCCGAAATACCTGGATCCCACAACCACCGTGGAAACGTGAGTAATTTTAAAATTACTCAAGACGGATTTAGATCCACCTTAAGATTTAATCTTCTTTCCTAGACGGACCCAAAACCGATACCGATATTTGAACAAATAAAGTAATATTGATAAGTGAATATAATAATATTATTATGCACATCGACCTACATGATATGATATGATATGGTAAAAAACCCGAAATAGAAAATTCTCGTGGAAATAATAATATAATATAAAGTATAAGCTACGAGAGTCAAACACCCGTAATAAATACCCAATTGTAAATTTACTGGACTCATCCCGAGCGGCACTACCAGGGCCCAACTTACTAACTCGGGCCTTGCTTAAGCGGGCACTACCAGGGCCCAACTTACTAACTTAGGACTTTATGTTTGTGCAAATGACAACGCCGCACAAACGACAATTCGGCTCCCGAGGCGATAACGCCCTAGGAGAGTGAACGGCATAAGCACGTACTCGTCCGCTTGAATCGGTAATTCACCTTCCAAAATATAAACAAAAGGATATAATATGTCTTCGCTTGCCATATCGTAAAAAGGAGATAACTACCCGTGAATTAACAAATCGAAACAAATGGGAGCCTACACTGTACCAACCAAGGGTCGAGGACCGCATCCCGTAAAAGTATCAAAACGAAATATAACAAAGGGGAGCCTACACCGTACCCACTAAGGCCGGTGGACCGCATCCCGACTTTCTCTCGTACCAACTACGGCCAAAGGAGAAAGCCCTTCGGACAATATTAGGATCCTAAATACGCCGGATAAATATAATAATATAGTATCACGAAATAGATTCCAGTCTCGGATATGGCCGCCCACACTAAATACTGAAGTACACGGTATCCTAAATCGCTCAAATTTGGATTAAAAATTTAATCATATAAAGAATAATAATAAGAAATATAATAAAGATCAAAAGAAAACACTCCGACACAAATAGAACCCGCCAAATGACGGGATCGGTGGATAACCCGACAAAGTAGGATGCGCAAGTGCATATACGACACGGTGGGTCCCACGGCCTATGGGTCACCGTACGTAACCACAACGGTCCGGTTATACAAGGCAACTCCGAGATCGAGAATTACCCGGTCCGCCTCTCAAAGACTCCCATGCATTTAATGCATGATTAACTACCCGACTAATTAATAATTAGTGATAGTAATAATATTTTCCTAATAATTATAATCTACAACTTGAATTATTTAATTCTATCTATCCTATCTCGGGACTATTTCCCGATCCTACTCCTATCCCGTCTACGTGCGGTATGACATGATATGACATGTAAATGCGGGTATGTCTCAAATATCTTTGGTCAATTTACCGGATGCAAATGACAGTCGATTCGGACTCTAGTTAATTTGGACAAAAACACCGCAATTCGATTTATTTTAAAAACATTTTATTTTCGGTTGGGTTCCTAATTTCGAAGAAAGAAGATTAAATCCCGAAACCGTACTCAGAGTCTTGGTGAGGATCGCGAGTCGCTCTACTCCGGAGGTAGAACACCGCCTCGGGGTCGGTGTCCGCGTACGTCGGGTCGGGAATGACCTCGTACTCCGCGAGGGGATCCGAGTCGACTGTATCACCTAATTAATTTAAATTAGATGTTTATTAGTTTTACTTGATTTACTTAACAATTACTAACTAAATTAGATTGATAATTAATTAAGCGATTGTTCCGGTTTTATCGTCTTTTCTTGAAAATTTCAGCAGCATTTCTGCTGCATCTATGCGGTGCCGGAAATTTTCGTTGTTCGCATACTGATTTTGTTAACTTATGTTTATCGTTCTAGATCATTTTTATACGTTTAATCTTTATTTTAGTTTCAAGTTTACGGATTTAATTTCTAAACCAATTAATTTAAAATAGAGAAATTGATTAATATATATAATTTAAAAATCTAAATTGTTATTATAATTTAAGCTATTATTTTATAACTCTTAATTATTCATAATCCACTATTTAATTATGTTTTATTTTAGTTGTTCTAGTAATATTTTTATAATCTAGTGATTTTATTTATTTTGAGTAATGTAACTAATTTAATTTACTTAACTTAAATAAGTTAACTTAATATTATTTCTTAATTGACTTAATTTTAATTATAATAATAAATTTGTTAAGAATAGAGAAATTGATTAATAGATTTTATAAGTTAGAAAATAAATTTTAAAATCAAAAGTAAAATGAAAAGGATTAAAAAGAAAATAAATTTAATAAAGAAAAATGAATAAAATAAAAGCAAAATAAAGGAAAAGTTATTATATTAATATGTGTTGGTGTTTTAAATGTTCGGGATCATACGCTGACTACCAAATCATTGGTGCCAATGCACCGATATCCCGAATCGGGGGCGGTCAGGGAATTTAATCATTTCCCGCTCTTTAAGTTTACGTTATTAATAATGGGTACCGCCTAACCTTTCGGGGCGACTCCCAAATTAATTAGTCACTTTTAAATTATCACTTTATTATCTTGATACTTTTAGTTATTGGGCCTTAATAAATTTTATTAACCCTAACAATATTTTAGTTAATTAAAGTGGATTTATTGGCCCAATAGAGATTTGATTATTCTTAAGTCCATTTTAAATAAGCCCATCATTTTCTAATTTACATCATAGCCCATCTATTATCTCCATCACCCAAATCCCCCTGTCCAATTTGTTTTCCATTTTCAATTTATCCTTCAGCCACATAAACCAGCACTCAACCAAAACGCAAGGGACCACAATCAAGCAACAGAAGTGAACCAATACCACAGATAACATGCACAACAAGCAATGATCATAACCAGACAACCTTGACAGCAACAGTTAATGTCAGAATAAGTAGGCAAGACAAGGGAACATGTCATTCCAAAATGGACAACAAGGAACCAGCAACATAATAGGATTTCAACCATACTAGAACCCACAACCTAGGGGAAATACCAGATTAAATCAAAGCCACATATAAGAGGGTCAACAACTTCCATACCAGCAAATGAATCAACCAGGCAACAAACCACAAGTCAGCAACACTAGCATACCAGTACCAGAACAAAAAAACACATCACAGAACAAACCGACAGAACAAGGTGTAGCGGATCAGAGAAAACTAGGGCATCAATTAGAACAGCATACCATACCACAAGGAACCAACAGCACGCACAAAAAGATCACAGCAAACCAGTCAGCTAGCCAACAGATAGCAATGCGAGAGAAAAGGAGGGGGGGTAGCCTCGCATCACTGGTACCAGTTGGTACCAGTGTACCAAGGCATAATGTAGGGGCCAGAGAGGTCAGTGGCACAAGAATGAGGCAAAAGGGGACAGTACCAGCACAAACGCAACCCACACGAAATAAATCCCAAACCAAGCTTGGCACAATCCAACAAGCACACAACATACAATCATAACAGAAAAATCGGCTAGATTTACCAGTTAGCCAGGGTGTCAGCAGGCAGCTAAATAGAGAGCACAAACCGAGGCAGCAAGGGGTCTGGGGTCACCACCTCTACTCCGGTCTCCTCCCTCTTTCTCAAACAACAACCCGAATTGCCTTACACAGTATGATTTCAGTTCTTATCAGTATAGAGGCTATGTCTCAACACATGAGAAAAAAAAAGAAAACAGCGAACCAGAAAGAGGGAGTCACCCAGGAGCGAGGTTTTATAGCAGGAGGGGGGTTTTGTGAGGTGGCAACTCAAATCAACGGTCCGAAAGGGAGAAATGACAGGGAGTAGGGCAGTTAGGGTGGCGGAGGGGTAGGCCCTAGGGTTCGGGCGACAGGACCCCCTTACGGGAGAGATGAGTGCAAGTTGGCCTCGGAGAGGGGTTTCCCAGAGGGGAAATGATGTGAGGGAAGTAAAACCGGGAGTAAACCGACCCGGGGGCGGTGTCGTGGAAAAACCCAGGGAAAGAAAAAAAGGGGAAAGAGGCGACAAGAGGAAAAAGGAAGTCGCAAGGGACGGGACAGGAAGAAAGAGAGCGGCGCACCCGCTAGAGAGAGCGTGAGGGGCATTAAATGCTCAGAAGAGAGAGATGAGGGATTGAGTGTGGGAGTGGGTAAGGGTTTTAATGAAGGGAGAGAGGGTGAGAGAAGAGAGTATGAATGGGTGTTTGGGGATTCTTTGTGGTCGAGATTTTATGGTCTTCGGTGTGGCACTCATAGTTTTATTCATTTTTGGTGATTAGATTTAGGGAATTTCATTATCTATTATTGTAAACCATTTATAATTCCTGTTAAATCCCAATAGGGTCAATTCCAGGACTCGTTAATAATGCTCCGTTTATATTTATTTAACAATTTAAACTCTTGACTTAACTGAATTTATTTTAAGTGATTATTCATTTGACTCTTAGATAATTTCGTAAATGAGCTTGAATCTTCAATTATTTATCTATGATACAAAACATAAAACAGTTAGATTAGTTTCTTATGTTTTAGTTTTATAAATCATTGCGTCACGTTATTCTTAATTGAAAAATTCAGAATTTTGTGATTCCTATTACAGTTTTTATTTCTCATTTTTAAGTTATTAAATCTTAAATAACGGATTTTAAATTTGATCTTTGGGCTTTGGAAATCAAATCCTCAACTCATTCGACTACCTATACTTCAACTAGCCTAATTTATTATTTATTTAATTACGTATATATCCCGTTAAACATTGTGTTAAGTTGTTTATTAATTTACGTTAAATCATTATAATTATCATCTTAATTATTCTTATTCCTAAATTAAATTTCACGGTTTCACACATGAGCTTTTTTGAGTGATACTTGTCATGTTCACGGATTTGTGTCTGATTTTACCTTTATTCAAATCTGTACACAGTTGTATATATAAACGAAGATGATTTGGTGCATAATGGTAGTCCAGTACTTGTCCCCTGGTGCCCACTTTTTTTAAGCAAACTCCAAGAGTATCCTGTTTAAAAATTAAACTCAATTGGTCATTCAATGTACATATGAAATATTGTGATCTTATCTGCAGAGGTAACTTGAGATGCATAAAATTCGTATATTATTTTTTTTTAACTCTGTCATAAGATGTTTGATGCTAAGCTTTGGAATGGTAACATTACAGGTACTGCTTTTGTGCTCCAAAGAGGTACTATGTAAATTTGTGTATATGTTGTGATGTATAATTTACTAATACAACTTATTGTTATGATTTCGTTAGCAATTTGATGAAGTTTGTATATAATATGACATTCTTCGATTTTAATATCAAAACCATATTCTGCATATTTTATGAATTGAGTGTGATTCTGTAAATAATATATTAACTCTTGTATATTTTGTGAAAACAGATATCTGTGTGCATCATATATATAACCTGTACCAGTTGGTACCGACTATTCAAAACTAAATTTCTTTTTTATTAACTAAGCTTTTGTATATTTGATTGTACTGAATACTAGTATATGCTTGTAAACTGATGATCTGTTAATGAACAAATTCGTGAAAGGTAAAGAATGTATAAATAATGCATCGTATAAATTGGTGAATAAGAGGTACCAAGCATGTACCGAACATGTAAGCTTTCCTTCTTTTTTTTTTTTTTTTACTTTTTGTATATTTTAATTTGTTTCAATTGAACGATCTGTATTGATAAATATACACTTGGAACTAACAAAACTAAAAAAAAAATAAGGAGAAGAAGGCATACTAGCCCTCTTTGAAACGGGTGTATATTCTCGGTCACTTGAGAGGCAGAAATTATACAGCACAGTGTTTTAATTTTTTTTTTTACGAAACCGTGTTTTATCTTTTTAATACTGTAGCATACAGTATATAAGTGACTATTTATCAGTTATTATTGTGGGGTAAATACTCCACGTTGGGGATTACCGTAGAGGATGTGAACACTTTAAAAATAACCCTTTCTATTAGAATGTTCACACTCCCAGTTAGGAGTGCCAATGGATTGGATCGGATCGGGTCGGGTCGGGTTTTAAGTCGGGTCATGTTATTTTATTATTATTTTTTATCCGATCCGAATCTGATCCGATTAAATTTGGGTCAAAATTTTTTGATCCATACTCGACTGGATGGATCACGGGTCGATCTGATCCGATCCGTGTAAAATAATTAAATATTTATTAATTATTTTTATATAATTTTAAATAATAAAATATTAATTAATTTATAGTTAATCTTAATTAGTGTATATTTAAGCTTTAATTAGTACTAAATCACAAAATTACTTCAAAAAGTATAATTAATCGGGTCGGGTTCGGACATGAACACAACCCGACTCGATTTGAATTAAAAAAATTAAATCCATATCCGACTCATTTATTTTTGATTAATATCAGGTCGGACCAAATTCAAATCGGATCGAATCAATAATTGATACCCCTACTCCCACCACAAAGCAGCGCAAAACAAAAAAAAAAATAGAGGAAGTGCAGCGCAGCAGAAGGGAAAATAAAATAAACCAAATTCGGCATGGCCCAAAATCAAATAATTAATCTAGGCCGAAAAATTAATACAAAATTTAAATTATGTCGCTGCTTTTTCTGGTTTTTTTAAATAAAAAATCTTTGAAATAGATACAATTTGATGTGAAAAATTGTAAATACTTTTCTTTGGCAAATAAGTTCCCTTCTTGTAATCTCTTTTGAAAACAAATAATAAATAAAACATATTTTTTTCACCCTTTTATTTTGACTTAAAATTAAAAATACATAATAACAATCTCTTACATAATAATTTTTATTTTCCAATATATAATAAAAACAACAAAATACATAATAAATTCTATTTTCTAAAAATATAAATAATTTTTTTTTCAATGTAATTAAAATAAAGATATAAAAATATAAAGATGTAAATATTTCCTCAATGAGTCTTTTGTAAATAAATATGATTTCTCAAATAAATAAATAAAATTAGATTTTGATTAATAAATTAGGTTTAATTCAAATAAAAATAATGAAATTGTCAAAACCTTTTGATTCAGGAAAGTAATTATCTTTCATTAATATTTTCTTCAAACAAAAATATAAATATTAGCTTCTTTTTAAAAATAAACTCTATCTTTTAGATAAAATAAAATAAAGATAAATTATGAATATTCTTAAAATTCTCTTTTTACAAAAAAAATAAAAATAAAATTTTGTTTTTAAATAAATAAAATAAATTACAAATATCTTCTAAAAAGCTAAGAGTAAAACTTTGTTGCGACTTAATATTAAATTGAATACCTCATATTATGAATTAGCTTAACGTTTTGGATTTCATAATTTAAAAATTTTGTTGAGATGTTCAAGTGATCTAACTGTATATATGAGTGTTAATATTTATATCCCTTTGCAATGGTTGGCTATCGTTACAATAGAATATTCATATTAACATATATATCCTACACATAAAATTTAAAGACAAAGTAACTAATTTTACTATTTATTAGCAAATTACAAAGGGAGGGCACCCACCAACTTTCTCTCTATAGGTAATTATGTCTCTCAGTCAAGCAAGAGTTATACAAATATGTCAATCAACTAAATAAGTAGGAGTGTTAATATGGATATTTCATTATAACGATTGTCAGTTATTGTAAAGAGATATTCATATTAATACTCAAACATCAATGAATTCGAAATTCGATTTAGTTCGAAATAATTTCAAATCAAACTAAAATATCAATGAGTTCCATTTCTAAGATGTAGTATGATCCAAGATCCAACATTCCGGAGCCCAATGGGCCTTTAGTGTGAACGGTTTGCACTATAACATGGCTTTTCTTGTGAAATTGATAAAGATCAGATGTGGAGTAATATTTCATCAAATATATGCTGTTGATCGGGGAGCAATAACACGTACACGCCTTGAACGGGTTTTCGAAGAACTTATTTGATGGCATATATAATAAAGGCTTTTAAGTCCGATTATTACCAAAGAGAATGAAAAATAAATCTTTTATCAACTCATTATCAACTTTATTCTTTTTCCAGTATAATGTTACATATATATTCCGGACCAAGTACACATAAAGGAGAAATTATAACTCAGGTTCAATGAGGATACTTTGCACTAGTAATTGCAACCCTCCTGCTTCGCCATCTATAATTACAAACTTCTCACGTAGTATTATCTCCACATTACTAATATACGCTCTCCAAAGAAAGTTTTCAGTGGTAAAATAACCCACTGAAAATAATTTCTCTTGATAAATATTTTAAGGGTATCCTCCTCCATAGCCACCGCCACCGCCATACCCGCCTCCATAACCGCCACCCGAACCACCTCCATAACCACCACCAGATCCTCCTCCATAACCACCGCCATAACCACTGCCACCACCAGAACCTCCTCCATAGCCCCTACCACCTCCAGAACCGTATCCTCCACCGCTACCATACCCTCCGCCTGATCCGCCACCATATCCACTGCCACCACCATAACCACCACCATACCCTCCACCAGATCCACCGCCATAGTTACCACCATATCCACCACCCCGGTATCCACCGTATTTGCCCCCATAATTACCATCCCCGTGATGCCCTAAATCGGTACTCTCGTGTTTGCTGTCATGACTGACACCTTGAACATCAGGTTTTTGACTTAGCATTCTTGCATTTGTGATGCAAACAAGTGCACCAAGGAGAGCAAGTAGTATCAGCTTCTTAGGAGCCATGTTTGTCTTACAATTTTTGGTTGTGATGCAATAAGATAGTAAGGTTGAGGTATATATAGGAAGTAAATAGGCGGGGAAAAGGGGCAGTTGGAACTCCATTAAATGCACGTAGGCAAGCTGGCTGGACTATAGAGAGAGAGTAGTCAATTTATAAGTAAATGGGGCAGCTAACTGTCCCTAAAATGACTTGAGAGTTGAAATAACAAGTATCACACAAACTTGGTTAGTGGATGCTAGCTTTGATTCTGATTTTCTGGTGTAGAGGCTTGATTTTGAAGTTTTTGGCTTGATTTTCTGGCAAGGCTGTGATTTGGACTCTTTTCTTTTGCTTTTGCGGAATTTACGGAGCTTCTTAACACTGGTCTGATATCATATTGAGATTTTGAATTCAACAGAAGATTTTAGTAAAATAGAGAAAAAGAAAGATGATGATGAACTTTATTATATTATTATTTATTGTCTGTCTTATATCTGTATAAGTCTCTATCTATTTATATAAAAGTCTAACTAATCATTATATTGTAGTAACGGTAATATTCAAATTTCTAGGCTAACAATAACTTTTCTATACAAGATATACTCTCTATTTTATTTATTTTCAATAGTTTAGTTGTCCAGAGTTATAACGTACAATAAAATTTCAGCACAGTAACGCACACCTTATGCAATAATAGTAAATAATTAAGTAAAATAAGAAATATAAACAGAAAGAATTACAAGAAGTCGACCCCATATAAGTCTAAGTAATGACATTCTTTCAAACTCCATCACTTCTAATTATATTGAAATGGAATCCATATAATACTACTATACTAGTGACAGGAATTTCTATCCGCTAGCTGTCATTGCAAACATGACAGATGAGATCTTATTAATTAAACCAAATTGGAAGTGTTTAAACTAAATTGGACCGTCCAAATTTAAAAGCAGTGGGGTGCTATAGACCACAACCACATAATGAGAGGAGTTTTCAGAGATAGCCAGTGGCCACTTGCCAGCACTCCTGTTTTCAAATTTCCCTCCCCCAGCCGCAAAAGGAACCAACGCGCCGTAAGAAGTGGGACTCGGATTCTGGCGCTCTGACCTCTGAGCGTGAGCAATTAAATGGAAACAAATTATTTTCCAAACTCCTGGGGTTTTTTGCTCAACCAAAAAATAAAAGATTTTTCAAACCTTGAGGCTTAATATTGTCATAGACTCTTTGGTGCATACCGGTTGACCTAGGAAGCAATGCTACAGATAAGTTAATTGTTGACTCAAGTTGATCAATAATGATTAACTAATCTGCAATTTGACATTTACTCCCCGCTAATTGTGTAAGATAGATTTTGATTGTACCCTTGCGTGCAAATTGCCATGGTGATATGTAGTGTTGTAAGAGCATCGCTGCTGATTCTTAAAATTAATTTTTTTTTCATGTTAGTTAAATTGATAATCATTCTGATAAATAAATTAATCAGGCATCGTTAAAAGAGAGAATCTTATCAAAATGACACTTTTGTTATAAACTGTTGACGTGGTTTATCAAATGAACTGTTAAATTTTAACACTTGTCTAATTCTCGTACCATCAAAACGTATTGTATACCGCTAAATCATGAATATCAACAAGAAAAATCATGTATACCGTTAAAAGTATGGGTGGTAACAGTATGGTTAGAAGCTGCCGTAATTCAATTGAACATAGGAATGACAAAATTTTGGATGATAAAGATTTGAAAAGTTGTTACTCAAATTAATTTAATCATATGCATAGATTCTTGAATGCCAAATTATTACGTAACTACTGTTAATTAAAAAAAAGAAATCCTTAATGTAACTAAGAATGCAAAAATCAGTTAATAATTAAAATTACTGTATAACATCATTAGTCAAATAATTAACAATCAATAATAGATTGTTTTATAATAAAACATTTCAAATTATTATCATCATTAACACAAATAAAAAAAAGTTAAAATGAGGTGGTAAATAATGAAACAAAGTTAAAACTAAAAAAATAGAATGTAAGCGTGACTAAATAAGTTAAAAATAAACATGATTAAAAATAATGAAACAATCTTAACAACATTAAGATTTAACAAATAAAACACTAAAATGAGGTGGTAAATAATTATAATTGTCAACACACAATACATATTTTTAAAAACAACATTTCATAACAAAACTGAATTTTTTTATCATCATTATCATTATATGAAATAATTGTCATATAGTAAATAATTATTATTTAATTGTTATATAAAATATAATCAATACATTTTCCCTTTTTTATCATCATTGACTCAAATAAAAAATGAATCATTGATTCCGTATAATAAAGTGCTATCAGTTACCATGAGAAAATAAAATTAACACTAGGCACGATTAAAAATAATGGAACAATGTTAACAAAAATTTAAAAAATAAAAAAACTAAAATAAAGTGATAAATAATTGCAACTGTCAACATACAATGCATATTTTTATCTTTATTGTATTAATAATATCTATAAATAAAATCGGTAAACATTTGCACTCGAACAGACTACGATTAAAATATTTTTTCCAAATATGATAATTAACCAAAGATTACCCCCTTGTGTCAATGGGGTCGGGTAGGGTTCGGATCGGGTCATATTATTTTATTATTTTTCTTGATCTAACTTGAATCCGACCCGATTAAATTCGGATCAAAAAATCTTGACCCATACCCGACCCGTATAAAATAATTAAATATTTATTATTTATTTTTACATAATTTTAAGTAATAAAATATTAGTTAATTTATAAAAAATCATAATTAGTATATAATTAGTGTATATTTAAGCTTTAATTAGTACTAAATCATAAAATTACTTCAAAAAATATAATTAATTGGATCGGGTCGGATTAATCTGAACCCGACTCGACCCGATTCGGATAAAAAATATCTGACACATTTATTTTTAAATCATATCGGATTAGATCGAATCGAATTAGATTCAAATCGGATCGGGTTAAATTGTCGATTCAGATAAAAAATTATCAACTCTGACCCCCAACACATCAATAAATCTGGGAAAGAACTTGAAGCATCTTATATTTATTCTATTTCATTTCATTGAAACATGTGGACAACCTACCTCTCCTATCCCCACTGTTTTGATTGATCTGATTGGTAATTGCATTCATCATGTTATGTTTTCCATCCAATAAAAGTTTAAAGCCTTATTTAATCTCACTTAAATGTAGACAAAAGTCACTAAATCAGCTCATACTAGACGTAATGAATAACATTAATAAAAGACCGTTTCCATTAAACAATATCAAAACTGTCCAGAAACTTTCCACTATACAGTATCACAAACTATACATCATGATCTTTATTTCTGGTGTATTTGGATGAAAGAGTGAGTTAGTAAGAATAGCCACTAGTTCAAAGTTTGAAGTAGTAGCTAATTTTGGTGCCACATCGGTGCCATTAAAATTAAATATCAAATAACTATTATTTAAATTCTTAAATAACAAAACTAATTGAAGGAATATTTTGTAAATATCTCAATTTTTTATTGAGTTTATAAAATAATCACTAACTCAATATATTTATAAAATTATTTTTTCATTCAAACATAAAATAATAATTATCCTAAAAAGATGCTATTTTCCGCCCATCCAAACATATCCTTCATATATTAAATATTATATGTTATAAATATATTTGAAAATTGAGATTTTCTTTATTTATATATTTTTCTCCACAATTAAGGAAATATGTCCAAAGCCATCATGTCCACCGCGGTCGTGCGTCCTCCCCTGTCATCTCCTCTACCACCTTCTGTCCTTCTCTAAAATCACCACTGTTAACACCTCGTCCATCTCCTTCCCTAGAACTATCATTGTCACAGTCTCTACAGGATCAAAGCCGCTACTCGTAATTTCAACGAGTAACTTCCTGCTTGTAAGACATCCGACGAGTATTATTGTTTTTCGCTACAGTGATCCACTCATCACGATTTTGAGCTGTTTGATTTTACGAAAAGACCTCTGCTCGCTCAAATTACGAGCAGCAGATTCAGAGCCCCGTCTCTACCACCTCCAGAATATTTTATCGGAAAAGATACATCTCATTTTTTTTTTTTTGAGTTTAATAGTCTTCGAATTTTACAAATAAAACCCTCTAAAAATAAATTATTATAAAAAAATTAATATACAAAGAGAAATATCAAATAAGTAAGAACCCAACACCTCTTACTCCTCTAGATCCGCCACCTCCCCCACCTCCTCCTCTATCGCCACCACCGCCATTAAAACCTCCACCACCACCTCCAGCTCCACCTCATCCATCACGTTCTCGACCACCCTCACCACCTCCACCACCTTCAACACCACTACCTCCTCCTCCTCTTTCTCCTCCTCCTCCACCCCCACCAGCTCCTCCTCCACCTCCACTACTACCTCTGCCTCTAATCAGCAACATTCACTTGGATTCATCTGTCTCTACATCTTCATCAGCTAATAGCATTCTTGCAGTTGTGGTTCACACAAAAGCACCAAGCAAGGCACTCTCAGGATTAGCTTAGAAGCCATTTTGCTAACTGTGGTTTCTGTTTTGTGTTTCTTTTGTATGACAGAGCAGGTTTTCTCAAGTTGTGTGCACAAAGAGAGAGAACCGAATTTGCTGTTTATTTATGGGCAATATTTTATGGCAACTATTGAGTCTAACCAATTTAAGATTGACATATAACATTAATTCATTTAATAAGTAAATTTTCTCAGTTAACGGAAGCTACAATATACAGTTAAGCAAAATAACACTGTTAAAAATAATTAATTACATAATAGTGAATGTCATATATCAATCTAAGATTGACTAGACCAATAGTTGGCACGAAAATGTTGCCCCAGGTAGGCAATAGATTCAGTTCCGAAAGGGAGGGGTGCTAATTAAAGTGTTTATAACTTTACATAGAGGTTCTGCCTAAAGGCTGGCAACATAAAGCATTAATATATACACCTACACGAGCGATATGAAGTATCATGGACGCTGAAGAGAGATTTGTCAAAGATCAATTTGAAAGCAATTTAATTGATAACTGTACTGAAAATGATACAGTGGGGACTAGGGGAGGGAGATGCCTATGCCTGGTACAGACCACGCATTTTCTTGAGATTAAAGTTCATTTGTGATCATTCCATTTTTGTAAGTAGTTATCTGATATTGTCGGCACACGGCACTAGGCACCTTCTTTGGGAATGAAATTTGAAGCGGAGGTAAAAAAAAATCCACAAAATGCGGTGTTTTTCAGTAATTAATATTTTTAATTTAATAATAAATTTCCATACATCATAATAAATACCCATGGCTTTGTGATTTAATGGTGATGTCCAGATTAACCTTTGTATTCTGCGGAGTTTAAAAAAAAACTCCTTAGATGATAGGGCCCTTTCTTAAAGTTAGATCATTGTTTTCATATGCTAATAAATCAATTGTTAAATGGTCAAAAAACTCGTAAATTATCCGACTCTAACTCCTAACATCAAATAGCTTTTCTTTAAATTAAATAGGGCTCCAACAAATTCTAGCATATATTATTTTTTTATGTCTCTCTTACAATTTGAATTCGCACCGTTATATAGAGAGACGAGATCTATTATCACTTTGTACTAAATTTACCTATGGTTCAACAGAAACAACTTAATTGCGATATTTTCAGTAAATCATTTAAGCAGTTGCGATATTTTGTCAGAATATGAATTTGACAACAGTTTTAATTGGAAAAATTAGTTAATTACAGTTAGAAAAGCGAAATGGTCTCAGATGACTAGAACCACAAAACTTTGAGGCAAGTTTATGATATACACCAATTTAGTGGATCTCTTTTTTAGTTGGAAAAATAGTTAATAATTATCATTATAAAACTTTTAAATTAGAAAAATACCACTCTAAAATTAATCTTGAATAAATACAATTTTGCCACTTCTACCGTATACAATTGAAATTTTAATATAAAAATACAATATCTCTCTGTTATACCCAAAATACCATCGTCCTACCAATACAATTTTACTTCTTGTCCCCTCTGTCAGACCTTTCTCCTTTCTCCTTTCTTATTATTCCTAGTTCCCACTCCCCACTCGCAAATAAAAAAAATTGAGAACTTTAGCGCACAACACAGATTCTATGGGGGGGACACTAGATTTTGAATGGTAAAATTCTAAATAAAATGAATTTGAAGTGATATTTATCAAAGATTTAACTTTGAAGAGATATTTTTCTAATTTCATAGTTTTATAATGATAATTAACTATTTTTCTTTTTTTATTTTGTTCTATCACGTAGGCAGTTTGGGATATTTGGGGCACAAATTTTTTTTTGAAGGGGAGACAAAAAATCTACCCATTTTTTCATTGAAAATAAAAAAAAACATATGTACCAAATTCAGGATGAAAGGCAAAAAAAAAAAAAAAAATATGAGAATTTACAAAAACTTTTCCAAGCATTTCAAAAGAAAGAAAAATAAAAATGAAAATAAAGATGAAACTAATGAAGTGCTTGTCATCGTCAGCGAGGTGGTTGTCATCATCGGCGAGGTCGTTGTACAACAGATCCGGATGCGGAGGATCAGATTTAGAGGCGGGCGGTAGTGGTTGTGGTCGGACAGAAACATATCGTCGCCATCATGATGGTGAAGGCGGTCGTGACCATAGAGGTGTTGGTCGTGATTGCAGGTTGTGGCCTGCCTTGTGTTTCCGAGTGGGGAGGAGAGGAAGTAATAGAGTAGGGAGGAGGTGAGGATCGGGAGGAGAAGAAAAGAGGAGGGAGAGGAAAAGAGGGAAGGAGGGGAGGCGGCGGCAGCGCCGACTCCCCCTCTAGAGTTGTATTTTGAGGTGCTTCTTATCGTCATATTTTTTTTGTCTATTTTTGCCTCTCAAAGGCATTCTCTAGGCTGATATCTCTATTCCGAACACGATTAAGCTAGTCCGAATGTTAAGAATAACAAATCTATAACATATATCAAGTAGACTATTATGACTAAAATATTTTGGTGAGGTGAATAATAATGATCATTCTATTATATACCGGAATGAAAACAAAATAATTAAGACAATAATTATGTTAACTAGAATATAACTTAATTTAACCTATTTAAAATCAGAACATAAAAGAATACTAAATATTACTCGTAAGATGATGTTTATGAAAATATATATCTTATACTAAAATATTGATATCACGAGATATTTGATCGACCGATTGATGAAGCTAAATGAAGTACATTTATATATGAATAAAGGAAAAAAATATTTCGCCCCATGTTGTGCCCTCCATTTTCCCCATTATTTTTTTTTCTTTCGGGACTGAAAAAAGTAATTTGAGTCCGATAGAAAGTGGAGGAAATGGGGGCAGAACATGGAACATATATAATATCAGCATTCATGAAAATTATGTGTATATGTAGCTCGACAAATTTAATTTATCTCATTTAAAGTCAGAATGTAAAAAGGATTTTTTTTTAAACAACAAGTCAAATCTCCTGGATTTTATTCAACAATTATCGTACGGTCATATAAATTATTCAGTATCAATATTTGTCCGATATGATGATGAGGTCTCACTAGAGTATTGAAATGGACCGGACGGTCCGATCCGTCCCGACCGGACGGATATGGCCGTGGGCCGAGGCCGACCGGGCCGTGGCCGGGCTGGGACCGGACCATGCCCTATCACGGTCCGGTCCAACGGTGGGTCGGTCCTCCCTTCATCCGAAAATGGACCGTGCCGACCCGTCCCGTGCCGACCGTGGACCGAGGCCGAGGCCGGGCCGTGGGCCGTGCGGACCGTGGATCGGACTCGTCCCCGGACCGGACCCCGACCGACCGTGTAAAAATGAAAATAACAATTAGTGTTTTATGTGTAGTTTTAAATAAAATGAAAATAATAATTATTGGTGTAGTAAAAAAAATGTTCTAGATAACATCAAAATATAATAACTATTATATGTAGTTTTAAATAAAATGAAAATAACAATAATTATTGGTGTAGTAAAAAAAACATGTTCTAGATAACATCAAAATATAATAACTCACTTCATTTTTAATTAAGCATGTTCATAAAAAAAATTCATTGTATTTTCAAAATTATAATTTTCTGAAATTTTATTTTTTTACAATTTTTTTAATTTTTTAGTACTATTAGATTTTTAAACAATTAAAAATAATAATTCGAATTAGTTAAAAATTATTATTAAAAATATGATAAATTATTATTTTTTTCAATTTATAAAAAAAAAAATTGGACCGGACCGGACCGGACCGGACCGTGGACCGTCCCGGACCGTCCGGCCCCCGGGGGCCAACGGTGGGACGGGTTCGGGTTTTTCGAATTTGGACCGCCTTAGACCGGACCGTGCGGACCGTGCGGGACCGTGGACCGTCCGGGTTTGGACCGGACCGGACCGTGTTCAATACTCTAGATCTCACACATATATAAACTACATACATCGCATACAAAATTACATCACACATTTGAAATGAACAACTCCGAAATCAGAACGCAAGTGCTCCAAAATTGCATATATTATCATCCTGAAATTAAGGAAACCCCTCACCAAAGCCACCACGTCCACCACGGCCACCTTTGCCACCGCTGCCACCTCTGCCACCGCGGCCACCTCCTCTGCCCCCACCTCTGTTTCCACCACCCCCAAAGCGGCCGCCATTTCCACCGCCTGCACCACCACCTCCTCCTCCCCCACCGCCAGCGCCCCCAGCTCTAGCTCCACCACCACCACCACCTCCACCTCCGCCACCTCCATTAGAACCTCCGCCACCACCACCTCCTCCTCCCCCACCTCCAGCACCACCGCCGCCACCTCCTCCCCCTCCACCACCCCCAGCACCACCGCCCCCTCCCCCTCCTCCCCCTCCACCCCCTCCACCCCCTCCTGAACCACCGCCTCCACCCCCTCCGGCACCACCTCCACGTCCGCTACTGAAAAGCAACATTCTCTTGGATTCATCTGTCTCTACATCTTCATTAGTTAATAGCACTCTTGCAGTGGTAGTGCAAGCAAGTGCACCGAGCAAAACAAGCAACACTAGCTTATTAGAAGCCATATTCTGGAAAATCAATCTAAAAGCTTTCTTTGTGCTTTTTTTGTATAACAGAGCTCTTGTTTTTCAACTTGAGTACTTGTGTGCATAATGAGGAGCTTGCTAAATGGTTTAAATAGAGCTTTGCATGGCATGGTGATAACGGAAGACATTAATGCACGAAGAAAATAAAATGTGTAAACGTGTGGAAGAGAGATTTCGTCAAATGTCAACTTTGAATTAAGCAATTAATGTAATTAATCCATATCTGTACCGAAAATGACACAAAGCAATATAGCGGATATTCTATAAAATCTAATTATAGTGCATTAATTAATCATATATTCTCTTAATTTGTGCTTAGACTTAATTAAATCAGAACATTAAGTCTTCTTTTACAAGATCATGTATATCAAATTTTAATTTTCGTCTGTAGGAAAAAAAGAAGAAGAAAAATTCCAATTAACTTGAACCTGCAATTAGGTGATCGATCATCACAATAGATGCTATACATGCCGTTTCTGAAATCATATTTCACTATATTTTTATTACCAACAGTAATACTTCCACCAACTGAAATATGCCGTTTCTGAAATCATATTTCACTATACTTTTAATACCAACAGTAATACTTCCCAACAAATCAAATATATTAAATAGCCCACAAATTTTCTTATAGATGAACTTGTCAACTTTTTCCAGCGTAGTGGTGATTGGTGAAGTGGAAATTACACGCCCTCTATGCTCAAGTGATCCATCATTAATTATCCATAATTCATCAAGTAACATAGTCAACGGATGGGGTTGCTCACTACAACTACAGTACTGTGCTCGGCCTCATGTCAATCTTTTGTTGAATTTGTTCTATTGCGAGCATGACCACTGAAGTACATTTTGGGCTGTCAGAAACGAGCCCAGTAGTAACGTCATAAAAGATACATTATAATGTTTCAGCAGCCAAACTCATGCTAAATCTCATTTCTACGTAATGCATGACTAGTGACCAATCTTTTAAAAAATATTTAATAGTTCTTAACAGCGAGACTATTATTTAATGATTTAACATTAGAACATAATTATATGACCGTTAAATCATAAAACGGATAATTATCTCCTACCAATAGAAGCGGAACCAGAATTCCGATTTTGGTGCGCAAAAATTAATTCTTTAGATGGAAAAAAATTAAAACTTTTAGGTGCCAAATTTAAATTTTTCTTCAATATAAGTATATCTTTCTATTTTTTTTCTAAAAATATATGTAACTACAAAAAAAAAATTGAATTTTTTTTTTTTGAAGGGGGCAGGGGAGGCCCCCTGCCACAGAGTGGCTCAGCCACTGCATACTAACATACTTAATAATTAAATTAAATTGACATTTATAATGATAATTAATACTTAGACGTTGAAAATCTTAAGTACTATTAACTATTACATTCAAAAGATTATAAAGAAAATAATTTAATTTAGACAATAGTGAGAAATGTTTAAGTTCTTAATTATTAATGGGATGAAAAATTTTATCATGTTCTAAACATTTCGAAATTCAGCAATATATTTTAACAGAGTTTAAACACCTCAAAAACATGGATTTTAATGATTTTAACTTCATTAAAAAGCATTAAATCGTAAATAATCTGTTAAATTCTATTTTCACAAATACTTAATGCCTAAGTGTCCCAAAACCATTTTAACGGTTTAAATAATGTTTAAACTTCATTTTTTTAAGAGCTTGCTTGTGATATATAATTTATATGATATTGTTCAATCCATATTTATATTCTCAAAATTAAATTTATCTTATATTCATGTTGTTTATATTCTCAAAATTAAATAACATACTCATTGAAATGAATAATACGATACTGTCCACTCCACGTATCGACTAATTGCAATTTTTTAAAATAATTGTATTTACTATGAATCATGCCTGTACTTAAAAATCAATTATATTTGATGTAATTGATCCTACCAATTATTATAATGTCAATATATTAATATTTTTATTACCATTGATCACTACTAATTATTATATCCTTAGTATAAGAAAATTAAGAACAATATACTAATATTTGAGTGCATTGTCCCCAATGTTTTGTACACAAGAAATAAGAAGTCTCGGTTTTCTCAGTTCTTTGCTTCACTTGCTGATAAACAATTTAATGCTTTTATTGGCAATGGCATGCAACAGCAATCGTAGATTGAATTTTCCAAAAAAATATTAAAACAATATGTCAAAATTTATTAGAGCTCTATTTGTAAATATTGGAGATGGCATGGACTTTCAAGTTCTCCAATCTTTATATTAATTAAAAAAATATAATTGTCAAGATCAAACGGTTGAAATTCCTGATGCACGTTCTGATTGTGCATAATTGTCAATATCAAACGGTTGAAATTCTTGATGCTTGATTGTGCAGTCGCCGGCGCACACACCCAGATCGTTGCCAGTATTGCTACAAATATCAACAATCACTATCTCTTAAATTAATCCAGATATTATTTTTTCAAACAAATGAAATGGATATATCATCATTCTAATTCTGATGCAAAATAGAATAAAAGCTGCACTTTTAGAATCATGACGGATTAATTATAATTTTAGTGTATGCGTGATTAATGAGACAATTATAGAATTTCGGTGCTTAGGGCAATTGCTGCAGGTAGGGTTGCAAATGAGTCGAGTTCGAGCGAATCGGACTTAGTTCAAACTCAGCTCATGAAAATTTGAGTCGAGCTCGTCAAATGCTTTGAGCTGAAAAGTCTAGTTCAAACTCGGTTCGTTACTATTTGAGCTAGCTCACGAACCAATACATGTACGTTGACTCAGTTTGATATTTATATCTAGTATATCTATAAACTATAAATTCAGTATATCTACAAAAATGATACATGAGTTAGTACAACATTGATATATCAATAATCTATATTTTTAATAAAATCTTTGTTGTACTAATTTGAATGGATGGACCAACAAAAAAAACTATCGTGTCAAATACATGAGCCGAGTCACAAGTGAGTACGAGAAGTTATTAAACTACTGTGATGGTGAGATCACGAGAGATAATAAGAGATGAATTATCGGATTAGAATTTAGTAGAAAAAATATATAAATTATTATTATTCAAGCCGAGTCGAGCTACGATTCGAGCCAACTCCAACTCAAACTCAGCTCATTTAACTATCGAGCCAGATTAGTTCGAATCTGAATCGAGTGCGAGTTGAGCCACGAACCAGAACTTTTTTACAGCCCCAGCTTGCAGGTGATAATTACTGATTGCACTAAAACGAGAGAAGCGACAAGAATTGAGTTCTCGCGAAGGGAGAGGAGCGTTCGCGAGAAGAAGGAAGCTTGTGAGTTGGAAAGTAATTAGAAGGAACTCAGTTTTTAACAACTCTAGTCGTCTGAAGTTTTATTCAACAACTAATGGTCATGCGCGGATACAGTCAAACAAATAACTTTATATATTATTCAGTAAAAAATATTTCAGCAAAAAAAAATTAAGAGGTCTCACACATAAATACAAACATCCAATAATTAATCACACATCACAAATTTGAAATGAAGAAGACATAATTCTGAGAATGCAGTCGGGTACTCAAGGTTGTATACTTGAATATCATGTAACATAGATTTTAGATGATTTTTTTTATGTATGCAAAAAAATAAATTTGTCAGTTATTTGATCTCAAAGAGAGTATTATCATATGAATAATTAAGGAAACCCCCTCCGAAGCCACCACGCCGCGGCGGCCTCCTTTGCCCCCACCCCTTCCAAAGCAGCCGCCATTTCCATTGCCACCACCTCCATTTGAACCTCCACCACCACCACCCCGCCACCTCCATAACCTCTATTTGAACCTCCAACCCCACCACCACCCCGCTTCCTCCACCACCTCACCTCCCTCCCCCGCCTCCAACACCAATGTTTCCTCCCCCAACTCCAGCGCCGTCGTCTCCCCCCCCCCCCACCTCCCCCTCCTTCTCCTCCTCCGCCACTAAGAAACAACATTCGCTTGGATTCATCTGTCTCTACATCTTCATTGCCTAATAGCATTCTTGCAGTTGTGGTGCAAGCAAGTGCACCAAGCAGAAAAATTACATTTTCACAAGCCAGCACCCGCTGGCTGGGGACGGAACAGGCTCCGCCTACCTCTGTCTGGGGATGGAGAGGGAGAGGAGAGATCTGGTGGTGAGCCTGTAGAGGGGGGGTGGGGGTGCGGCATAGGGGGCGTGTGCAACGGGGGCAGTTGGGTGCGGCGTTGGGGAGACGATAGGGTTTCGGGTTGGTTTTTTTTTTTAAATACGAGCTTTTGGGACGTCATGGGCTGGGGCGTACGTACCCAGCATGGGGACAGAATGAATTGGGATGCCTCTAGGGTTTCTTTTTCTTTTTCTTTTTCGTCACTGGGGGGGTGGAGGCGGAGTGTCTCACTGGGGACGTGATTATCTGAGACATCCCTAGGTTTTATTTTTATTTTTTTCCGCTGGTCTTTCGGGACGTGGTTGCTGGTTCCGACCAGCCTAAACATCAACATTATCTTAGAATTTGCCTAATTATTAGAAGCCATCTGGGAAACTCTAAAAACTTCTTTGTGAGGGTTTATATAGGGCGCTGCACGGGAGGGAGACAACGAAATGAATTAATGCACGAAGAAAAATAAAGAGCGTAGACGTGTGGAAGAGAGAATTGTCAAAGGTCAACTTTGACTTAAGCAATGTAATTAATCCATAACTATACCGAAAATGACACGAAGCAATATAATGGATAACGCTATAATTCTAATTAACATGTATTCATCTTACATTGTCAGCATTCTCTTTTGTGCTTGGACTTAAATCAGAACATTAACATTTATATTTTAGAAGATCATATATCAAATTTTATTTTTCTGAACGAGTTAATTTAAACTTGCAATTTTCTATATAGAAACTATATGTGCAGTACATGCGGTTTCTGAAATAATATTACACTATTTATTTAAACTCTCAAATAACTCCTATATATTTACAAACCAAATGTAATACTTCCCAACGGATCACATTAATTAGTCACCAAAATTTCTTAATTGTATATGAACTTGTCAACTTTTTTCGGCGAAGTAGAATTTCCACGCTCCCTGTGCGCAAGTGAAGTGATCCATCATCAATTGTCGTTAATTCATTACATAACATAGTCAACGATAGCCCATAGGTTTGCTCATTCAAGTTTGCTTGGTCTTCTCATGTCAATTCTTTTGTTCTATTAGCAGAGCATGACCTATTTAGTACATAATTTGGGCTTCAGTGCCGAGCCCAGTACTAACGTCATAAAAGATCGATGCATTATAATGTTTCTGGAACTCTTGCTAAATCCCAAATTCCCAATCCTTAATAGTCATATATATTTTCGTACTTACTGCTGAAAGTATATCAAACAAAATTTTAATTTAGATTTATTTAAAAAAAATACTCATGAAATGAATAATATGATATTTTTCACCCCAAGTATCAACTATTTGTGTGTTTGTCAAAATTAAAAATTAAATAATCATATAGTTTATTTTTAGTTCAAATAATTTTAAAGTAGGCAATGGCCTAGTTAAGAAAAAAGAATCATTTCAGTAGTTAAAAATCAATTGTATTTGATATAATTGATATTTGATATTGTCAACGATATTAATCTAAATAACACAAAACTCTCCAAACCTCCCTCCCTTTCTTTTATTTCATATATCTTAAAAATTATTCTTACAAGACAGCAAAGCTTTTCTTTATAATCTAGCTCTACATTAATTACTTTAGAAATAATTTTGTATATAGAAGAAAATACACATGATTTTATAATTAACCATATTAAGATAATCTACAGCTATGCCTTGCTGCTCTCGCACCTCTGGAGACATGCGTGATTTATTTCTTTTCAAATTAACCTTCTAAGCTAGCAGGGTCCTGTGCTGCTATTATTGGCATGTGCTGAGTGTACAATCAACACTCCCCCTCACGAGGACACATATATGTTTGTCATTCTGATTTTCTCCAACATTTTTTCAAATTGTTTGCTTGCCACTGCCTTAGTTAAAATGTCAGCTATATGTTCAACAGATCTAACAAAAGATAGAGATATAATGTGAGAGTCAAGTTTTTCTTTAATAAAGTGTCTATCTACCTCTATATGCTTTGTTATATCATGTTGTACTGGATTATGTGAGATATCAATGGCCGCCTTATTATCGCAATATAACTTCATCTCCTTTTTTGGATTCATCCCTAGTTCAACTAGTATTTTTCTCAACCACAGAAGCTCACAAACTCCCTTTACCATACCTCGAAATTCAACTTCAGCACTCGACAAAACAACCATATTTTGTTTTTTACTCCTCCATGTTACTAAATTACCTCCAACAAATGTAAAGTACCCGGAAGTTGATTTTCTGTCAACAATGCTTCCAGCCTAATCTGCATCGGTATATCCCTCAATCTCTACATATTCGTTTTTTCTCAAATTTGATTCCTTTACCTGATGTTCCCTTAAGATATCGTAATATCCTCCTGACGGCCCCCATATGATCCTCACTATGATTGTGCATGAATTGACTCACTACTCCTACAGCATAGGCGATGTCAGATCGAATATGTAATAAATAGATTAGTTTTCCAACTAATCTTTGATATCTCTCCTTTTTTGTTGGACATTGATCAGGACTAATCTCTATTTTTTTATGAAAAAAACCATTATAAAAGGTCAGCGGGCCCATCTATGTTAGAACCACCTACTGAAGGTTTACCTTCGGTAAAGTTTTTTTATGAAAAATTCATTATTAAAGGTCAGCATGTCAGAACAAGATCATAACCTTGTTGACTTAATTGTCATATACATAATGATTTTTCATAAAAACTATTATTAAAAGTCAATAAGTCATATGTCAGATTTTATATCAGAACACCTCTATGTCTATCTTCAATAATGATTTTTATAAAAAAAATTATTACTAAACATCTCAACCAATAATAATTCAGAAAAGTGACATCTATGAATTCTGAAATTTTATCATATTCATCGTTTATTTTGACATCATCCGATATTTCTGAATGAACAAACCTCACAATAATATATTTTCTCTCCTATGCTTCATCTTCTCCCTCTTACTCATTTTTTTCAAAACTCAGAGTTGCAAAATTAGGAGATTTGTTGAGAAGAAGCAGAATCAAAGAATGAAAAAGAAAAGAGAAAAATATGAAGGCATAATTGAAATACAAGCACCTCAACTTCAATTGGTCATAATTATTAGTAGAAAACTTTGATCGGTGCGTGATATGCGGCCACAGAAAATTTGAGATGGGACCTACATGATCAATTGTTATTGTTGTTATGGCAGTTTTTTGGGCCAAAAAATCTCGTCTGATACTTTCAAAATGTGTTTGAAGTTTGAAGATAATATTTTTTTAGTTTTTATCTTATATGGATTTTTATATTATTGCAAGAATAAGATGTTGGGTTTTGGTCCAAAAATAAAACACTCGGAAAGACCGTAAAATAAAAATTTTACTTCTACTTAAACTAGAGATTAAAGTATGTCGGATGATTATCGAGAGATACATACGTTTTAATCCTTTGCAAAAGATCATAAAATATTATTTTATTTCTAACTTAAGCGAAAGGTTAAATCAGTATGTCGGATGATTATCGAGAGATATATACATTTTAATCATTTACAAAAGACCATAAAATATTATTTTACTTCTAACTTAAGTGAAGGGTTAAAGCGGTATGTCGGATGATTACCGAGATATACATACATCTTTAATCTTTATAAATTTACTTCATAATTGATTTCTAAAATATTAATCTACTTAACAATCAAATAGATTAATATAAGATTGTATACCTCATTTCCAAATTTTAATTGGAATGCAAATCGGCTTGTCTCGGATTATCACACGTGTGATACCTCTGTAAGTTATCTACCAAGATTGACCAGAGAGCGACTTATTTCTTTTGCCAGAAATACCATAAATCGCAGTTTCTCATAAAAACACTATTCACCAAGAAAAAGACGAAATAAAACTATTCACGACTCACAGTTATTATGTTTCACATAAAGGTGCAGAAATACCGTAACTTTCGCAAAAACACTATTCACCGATCCCGTAAATTCTAAAACAACCGTAAAGCGAGAAAGAGAAAAAATAGAAACCCGAATCGATCACTCATGATATGATATAAACTGAATTAGTATGTTTTCTCTCTCATCCCACCCTTCTATTTATAGTCTTTCAAAAAAATTTACCAAAATTACAAAAAAGCCATTAAAGTTTGGCCAAATTACAAAAAATTTATTATTTAGTTGGCAATAATATAAAGTTGGCCAAATTTATCAAAATGTCATTACTTGGTTGGCAAGAATATAAAGTTGGCCAAATTTGTAAGTTTATCATTGGGCTATTTTGGGTCTTTTTTATTTTGGACTTTTTGGGCCTTTTTTATTTTGAGTTTTTAATTATTAATTAAAACTTTAATTATTAATGGGTTTTCCACCCAAAATTCAAATCCATATTTAACACTTAAATCGAAATCAAATATATATATAATTATCATGTATAATTATATTTATCTCGGTTGTTGTTTCGATAAATTTATACGATGTGTCCAACATGTTATAAATTCAATCTGGTTTTTTTATTGTCATCTCTGTGATAAATATAATTTAATTATATTATATATAATTAATTATAATCATCTTATTATTAATTATAAATAATTTATAATTAATCAATAAGATTCTCAGATTAACTCTTATACGGTGTGACCCGACAGGATCCATATTATATTGGTAAATAGAGTTAAAACTGTTTTAACTTCTATAATCATAGGAGGCATCTGGCAGATTGCACTATAATCATCCAATTACACAAATGATGTTGTATTATACAATATAATGATCCAGTTAACTATTTATTTGTGTTAATTTTTTTGTCTCATAGCTATCATATCGCCAAGATAGGTGTATGTGTCATCCTTGCAAACTTAATTTTTTCTTGATCCTGAGTAAATTATCAAATATAATTACTCATATAATTATACCATTAGCAGATAATTTTACTCTATCAAGGGGCCCAATGATACTATAACTCGTATAGAGATACGAGAGACAATAGTACTTTTGGCAAACTATCTCTTCATCTATATAAGTTATGTATACCGAAGAGCTACCTTTATAGCCACCTTTACTTTACAAATACGTTTGGTAGAAATCACACACATACATATTTTATATAGGAAAGATGAATACCTCATACTTTAGAAGTTAACATTAAATGAAAACATTAATGACACGAACACAATTTCATTTAATATTTCATTCGGAATTTGTCAAATATGATGTTTGTTAAACATCTATCTATGTGATTAAAATGATAATTCTTTGTCTATGGTATGTGAAACTTGATCATCATTTAATTTACATATTAACCTGATAGCGGTTAATTAGTGTTCCTGCTAATTACCTCGGTTAGTGACTTTTAAGAGTATATTTTATATTATGAAATTCACAATTTCAGTCATGAACTCGTAATGATTCATAAATTCAATAATACTCAAAAAACAAAATATCATTTAAATATCCAATTCGTAAACCAATCTTTATATAAAAAATTTATCGTATTATTGACTTCAAAATTATTATAAACTAACATAAGATGTATTTATGTTTTTTATTTATATATATTGCATGTTCTTTATATATTCACGGTTACTAAATAAAATAATTAAAAAGACCCTTTAATAAACTATCAAGGATATTTTTTATAAATCAATTTTTTTGAAAGAAAAAATTAAAGGCTTTTAGTACAAATTTTATGTTAAAATCATTATCAAATATGACTTTCGGTAATGGTTCTTTCGAAGAAATCATTATTGAAGTAGACATAAAAAAAAAGTGTTATGACATAAATTGAGGTAGATTTCACTATTCTTTAGTAATGATGTTATAAATCTTTTGCCATTATATCATCAATAATGGTTGTACAATTGTTATTGATTTCTTTTAAAAATAATTATTAATATTATTATCTATGACAGTGGGTTTAGATCAAAAGCATCAAGGAGCATGCACATGTAAATTCTCTGCCTTTTTCTGAGTTGGGAATTCTCCCCCTTGATGGTATAGCAGAAAACTAGGACATTATTATCCTTGGATCATACATCGGATGTTTTTTTTGATCAAATCATACATCGGATGTTATTGAACATTTATATTCTATTTCCATTAAATGACTGAAATAATGGGATCAGATTATTTACAAGTTATCCCCCAATAATCTACAATTTACAAAGTAAGAAAACCAAAAAGAATGTTTTAATTGGCACAAAATTGCTAGGCCGACCTAGTCGGAATGGATTCAGATTCACTGACGCGTTATAAGAAGCTCATCTTTATGCACGGATCTCAACCGTCACCAGATGACTTCAAAACGAAACTCAGTAGGAATACTCAGCCTCTAACCAAATGAATTATGTTTATGAATAAAATATGCCCGTAGCTCTACGAACTTAATGTAACCTATTTAATTAAAATTAAAACTTAAAAAGGATTTCATTTTTTGAACAAGAACTTAAATCGCGGACTTTATTAATGATCATACGGTCACACAAATTATTCAGTACAAACATTTTCTGCAACATGATGAGGAGGTCCCACATATAACTACGTGACATAATATATAATCACATGATCACACATTTCAAATAAAGAACTCTGAAAATTCAAGTACTCCAAGATTGTGTATATTATCATCCTGAAATTAAGGAAATTTCTCACCGAAGCCACCACGCCCACCGCGCCCACCACGGCCTCCTCTGCCACCTCGCCCATTTCCATTGCCTCCTCCCCCCGCACCACCGCCTCCGCCTCCACCTCCACCATTGCTTCCCCCACCACCGCCTCCACCACCCCCTCCTCCACTTCCACCACCACCACCTCCTCCTCCCCCTCCCCCACCTCCTGCGCCACCACCTCCTCCCCCTCCTCCCCCTCCAGCACCACCACCTCCTCCCCCTCCTCCCCCTCCACCACCTCCACCTCCACCTCCTCTAAGCAACATTCGCTTGGATTCATTTGTGTCTTCATCTTCATTAGCTAATAGCACTCTTGCAGTGGTGGTGCAAGCAAGTACACCGAGCAAAACAAACAACAATAACTTATTATAAGCCATTTATTAAAACTCTAATAGCTTTTTTTTTGCCTTTTGGGTATAACAGAGCTCTTGTATTCAAGTTGAGTACTTGTGTGCATAATGAGGAGCGTGTTAAAGGGTTTATATAGGGCTTTGCATGGCAGCGCGATAACGGAAGACATTAATGAACGAAGAAAATAAAGAATGTAAACGTTCGGAAGAGAGATTAGTCAAAGGTCAAATTTGAATTAAGCAATGTAATTAATCCATACCTGTACCGAAAATGACACAATGCAATGTAGTGGATAATAACTCCATAAATCTAATTAAGATGTATTCACATTCATTTGTCGGCATATATTCGCTTATTTAGTGCTTGTACTTAAATCAGAAGATTAGAAAAAGAAGAAAGCTCCGAATTAATTTAATCTTGCATGCCTTATTTTTCTATAAAGAAAGTACTCGATCACTATATAGTGTATACCTCTACTCCTTATTAAGCATGTAAATAGGGGTAGATTCAGGATTTCGATCAGGAGGGATCAATTATCGGATTTAAATCCATAACTAATCGGATACTAAATAAAAAATTAATAATTCAACATATATTCTTACCTAATAAAAAATTATCAAAATAATAATTTTTATATATTAAAAATAAAAAAAAAATCAAAATAATATATAATCATGTCAATTATGTAAATTTTTCTCTACGGAACTTAAAATTTTAGAATATTTACGTAATTATTCATTGTCCATAATATTAAAAAATAAATCTCAATCAAAAGAATCAGACAATTCGGGGGGTCAAAAATTAAATTCAGAGGGGATATATTAACAAAATATTAGCCTAAAAGTACTACTTTTGAAAATCCAAGGGGGTCGGTGACCCCCCCCCCCCCCCCCCCACTCTTACTGCATCCGCCTTTGCAGGTAAGTGTTCTGATCCTACAACTACAACGGTCCAGATTTTTTGTTAAACTTATAGAGCTAATATCAGTCATCGAATTGAGTTTTTCGTCAAATAATATTACTATCTCTATGGTCATTTGCGTTGAAGTTATAATTTTCTCTCAATTTTGATTGTTACACGAAATGTTAGATAATTTAGGAGTACAATTGCTCTGCTTGTTTCTTTTTTCTTAGATTGTCATCAATTATGAATTTCAACTTTGCTTAAATTTTGAATGTCATCTTTCCTCTCAATTCTACATTTATTTTACATTAACTATATATTCATGATTGAAATTACATTAGATTACTAAATAATCTTTATTTTTATTTTCTTTCTTTTCACATGAAAATATGAATTTTTAATATTTTTAAAAAATATTACCGTAGCAACGCACGAGCAAGATACTAGTATATATTATACGTGTATATAGAGTTATATATGTTACGGTGAGTTACAAAGTATATATATATTATGCTTCATGTTCATATCTCTTATTTTTAAATTCAAAATACTGATCCAATCGTTCAATATGGTCTCCATATTAAAATGTGTTTGAAGATTAAATTTTATATTTTTGGAAAAAAAAATTTTTTGGAGGGTAGAAAATATAGTTATTATTGGATGGTTCAAAAATTATTAGATCAATGCATTTTTTGTCCTTCAAAAAATAGGAAAAAGTTAAAAATATATACAAAACTTAATCTTCAAACATGAATATTTTAATATAAAGATTACATTTACATTTGGTTCGATCTTTTGAATTTAAAAATAAAAAAAAATATGAGCACAAAGTATAAAACATTTTGTACTTCTCTTTCGCCGTAGACTTGTGGAAGAGAGAGAATGGTCAAAGGTCAACTTTGAATTAAGCAATGTAATTAATCCATAACTGTGCCGAAAATGACAGTAATGGATAACCCTATAATTCTAATTAATTAAGATGTATTCATCTACATTGTCAGCATTCTCCTTATGCTTATGCTTAGACTTAAATAAGAACATTAAGAATTACTTTTTAAAAGATCATATATATATATATATATATATATATATATATATCGAAATTTATTTTTTCTGTGGAACAAAAAATGAAAAGACGGCGGAATTAAAGTTCAGTTAATTGCAACTTTTTTTTTTTCTCTACAAAGTAAGCAAGCGATCATCGGCTTCAAATCTGCCGCTCATAATGAGGTGAGAAAAATACTACTCGTAAAATCAAATCCCCGGCCACGAGAGGATCCCGTATTGCCCAAATTTTTCTCTCTCTCTCGCATTAAATTCCCTCTTGGAGTTTCTCTCTCCCTCATTTAATGCGGCAATTAATGCCGTCAATTCTTTCCCCCCGTTGTCTCTCCCCTCCTCTCTCTTACTCTCGATTTACTCTCTCTGACCCCCTGACTTCCGCCGACCCACTCTCTGTCTTTTCCCCTTTTCGCTACGCCTTGGAGGGGTGATTTCTCCTTCTGCCCTCTCCCGCGCCCCCGATCACATCCTTGTCAGAAGGCCACTTGCCCGTCCCTCTCGACCGGACTTTAGCTCACCGGCTTCGTCGTATACCCCCTGGTTTGACTGTTGAGCGATGATTGTGTTGTTGTACCAAACCCACCTTTTCTGGCTTGTGCCTCGAATTTGAGCTGCCTCTTCTCCTTTAAAGGAGGCTCCTGGCCCCTCCCCTTTTTCCTTTACTTTCGTTGTTTGCTCTCATGTGCTGAGAATACACTGATAAGAACAAACTCTAGACTTGGTTGAGAAATTCGATTTAAGTAGGGAAAAAGGGGAGTAGAGGTCGGAGCTCCGGAAGGGAAGGGTCTGGCCTTGCTTGATTTCACCCCTGTTGCTCACTGATCGGTCCCTCTAAACCCTGACTGACGCCGTGCTTATTTACTGGTAAACCCTAAGATCTTGTCCCTGTTGTTCTAATGTTGTTTTCACTCTGATCAATTTCTGTGGGTATCCACCCGATGCTTGTGATCCGCCAGCACTCTGGTGTGGTCCGGGCTTGGGCTCATACCATATTATTGCTTTGTGCCTAGTAGTGCCTGCTATGATTGTTTTATTTCCTTACTGTGATTTGATATGTTAAACCACTGATATACTGGGTAGTTTGGCACTGATTCTGGACTTGCTTGTATTACCCTTGTTGCTGGATATGTCATTGATTCATACCTTGTCTATTTGTGAGCTTTGGTACACTGGTACCAATTTGGTACCAGTGAAGCGAGGCCATAAATGCATTGGCTTTGATTCCCTCTGTTGCTTACTGCCTGAGTTATGGTCTTGTGCTGTCGTTTGGTATCTGGGATTTTTATTTGGGGCTGCACTTGGTCACTATCTTGATGTTGCCTCTGTAATTGTGGGCCGTCTTGATTTTACCCCCTTCGCTTGCTAGTGTTCTTTGTATTAACCCTTACTGTAAGAGTGACCTGCTGGTTTGTTGATTTCCAGTGCTGTGGCCGGCTTAAATTAGATTGCATGTGGGGTTACTGGGTTGTTTGATTTCTGTGTTGTTGTTTGGCTTGAATTGGGATTTTCTGGGTTGTGCTGGTAATGCCACCTCTGTACTAGGTTGTTGCAAATCTGGTACCATCTGAGTACCTTACTACCTTTGTCTTGCTGGCACTTTTGTTGACTTGTTGCCTGTCCTGTGTTTTGTGCTGGTTGTGGTTGGCTATGTGGCTTGTTTACTCGATTTGGATTGGTTTCTCTCGTCTGCGGTCTATCTTTGGTAGTGGTGTTCGTTAACTTGCTTGGATTCAATTATGTTGTGGCTAACTTGAAAATACTTAAATTTAGTTGGGCCTAAGCTAAATGGGCAGGAATGAAATATTAACAAGAAAGATCTGGCCCGAACCAAAAATTTTGGACTTAGAAGAAAATCATTATTGGGCAGAGAAATAAAATATAAATGAACTTATAACTTAATTAGGATTAGGAGAAAATTAAACAAGGCCCGATAAGTTAAAAGACCCAAAACAATAAAGTGATTAAAATTAAATGTGACTAATGAATTGGAAGCCGCCCCGAAAGGTTTGGCGGTACCCATTATTAATAACGTAAACTTAAAGATCGGGAAATGATTATATTCCCTGACTGCCCCCGATTCGGGATATCGGTGCATTTGGCACCAACGATTTGGTAGTCAGCGTATGATCCCGAACATTAAAACACCAATACATAAAAAATATAACAATTTTTTCCTTATTTTTGTTTTATTGACTTTTCATTTATTTTATTTTATTTTAATTAATTCTTTTCTTTTATTTTTATTTCTTTTTAGTTTTATTTTCTTTAAAAATTGTTTTCCCTAACTTATAAAAATCTAATAACAATACTTATATATAATAATGAAGTAAGCTACATAATTTACAAACCTAGTAAAAATAATAATTAGAATGTAATTAATATATATTAGAATATATATTAATTAATTTCTCTATTTTTAAAATAAATAAAAGAATAATAAAATAAAATACCGTATATAATATATATTAATCAATTTCTCTATTTTATTTTTAAATTATAACTGTTGTCTCATTTTAGTTTTAGTTTATTTAGTAGGATTTTTCATTGTATTTCTTAATCCGCTGTATTGAAAATTGTATATGTAATCGAAGTAAAATTAATGAAATGAATTATGAGTCTTATAATTATCTCGAAATGTGTATATTGATTTGTCTTTGATATCTATCGTTGTAGAGTTGATTCGCGAAAAAACTTAATCTTTACAAAATGAGAAACACGATAAAATTAATGAACAAGTAAACGAGTGGTAATTATGATCGAAATGGGAAACTAATCAAAAAAGGGGATTGTTCACTAAACACTAACGAATTACAGGACTAAAATCTACAATTCGGGAAAAAAATATAATAAACATATAAAAGAAATGATTTAAAATGAAGTACGCAGCATCTCGAATAAATACGTTAATTTGACTTTCCGACACCGCATATATGCAGTAGGAATGCTGCCGAATTTTCAAGAAAAGACGATAAAACCCGAACAAACGTTAATTAAATTATCAATCTAATTTAATTATTAATTATGAAATAAATCAAGTTAAAACTAATAAACACTTAATTTAAATTAACTAGGTGATATAGTCGACTCGGATCCACTCGCGGAGTACGAGGTCACTCCCGACCAGACGTACGCGGACACCGACCCCGAGGCGGTGTTCTACCTCCGAGTAGAGCGACTCGTGATCCTCACTCAAGACTCTCAGTGCACGGTTTCTCCGGGATTTAATTTTCTTTCTTCAAAAATAGGAACCCAAACCGGAAATAAAACCGTTTTTAAAATAAATCTGAATTGCGGTATTTTCTAACCAAAAATTTGTAGAGACTAAATCGACCATCATATGCATCCCAAATCGACCAAAGATGTTTGAGACATACCCGCATTCACATGTCATATCATGTCATACTGCACGTAGACAGGATAGGAGTAGGATCCGGGAAATAGTCCCGAGATAGGATCAGATAGAATTAAATAATTCAAGTTGTAGATTATAATTATTAGGAAAAATATTATTACTATCACTAATTATTAATTAAGTTAGGTAGTTAATCATGCATTAAATGCATGGGAGTGTTGAGAGGCGGACCGGGTAATTCTCAGTCGGAGTTGCCTTGCATAACCAAACCGTTGTGGTTATGTACGGTGACCCATAGGCCCGTGGGACCCACCGGTCTGTATATGCACTGCGCATCCTTCCCTGCCGGGTTATCCACCGATCCCGTCATTTGGCGGGTTCGGCCATGTCAGAGTGTTTTCTTTTGACCTTTATTATATTTTATTATTATTCTTTATATGATTAAATTTTTAATCCAAATTTGAGCGATTAGGATACCGTGTACTTCAGTGTTTAGTGTGGGTGGCCATATCCGAGACTGGAATCTATTTCGTGCTATTATATTATTATATTTATCCGGCTTATTTAGGATCCTAGTATTGTCCGAAGTGCTTTCTCCTTTGGCCCCCGCCGGTTAGTACGAGAGAAGTCGGGATGCGGTCCGTGACCTTAGTGGGTACAGTGTAGGCTCCCATTTGTTTATATTTCGTTTTGACACTCTTACGGGATGCGGTCCTCTGACCCTTGGTTGGTACAGTGTATGCTCCCATTTGTTTCCGATTTGTTAATTCACGGGTAGTTATCTCCTCTTTACGATATGGCAACTGAAGACATACTATATCTGTTTGTTTCTATTTTTGTAAGGTAAATTACCGTATTCGAGAGACGCAGTACGTGCTTTATAGCCGTTCACTCTCCTAGGGCGTTATCGCCTCGGGAGCCCGAATTGTCGTTTGTGCGGCGTTGTCGCTGTACAAATATAAAGTCCTAAGTTAGTAAGTTGGGCCCTGGTAGTGCCCGCTTAGGCAAGGCCCGAGTTAGTAAGTTGGGCCCTGGTAGTGCCCGCTCGGGGTGAGTCTGGTAAATTTACAATCTATGTATTTATTACGGGTGTTTGACTCTCGTACCCCATACTTTATATTATATTATTATTTCCACAGAATTTTCTATTTCGGGTTTCTTTACCATATCATGTCATATCATGTAGGTTAAATGTGCATAATAACATTATCATATTTATTCATCAATCTTATATTGCATTTCAAATATCAGTATCGGTTTTTGGGTCCAGTCTAGGAAAGAAGATCAAATCTTAAGGTGGATCTAAATGATCTTGAGTAATTTATAAAATTACTCACGTTTCCACGGTGGATGTGGGATCCGGTTATTTACTTCGCTGCATTTGCATGTGAGTCGGATAGTCAGTTAGGATCTATCGGGTTTTGAGTCTTATTTCTTTCTTTTGGGTTTTTATTTGAGAGATTGCTGTCCATTCCGATGGAGCTAGCCCCCGCCTATGTAGGCGTTGTATTCTCTTTGTTCATTCCGGACAGATATGGTCATGTACTCTTATTATTATTATTTTGTTTATTATGTAATTGCCTTATTTTATTCATTTAGCCTTCCGTACGCACGTCTCGTCGTGCGTACGTGGCGGGATTAAGCACCCCAAATTCGTTTTATTTATTTTGGGGTGTGACACAAATGATCGAAAATCACTGAAGAGGAGATCATTGTAGCGCGAAGCTGAGGAACATCAATCGGATGCCTTACGAGCAGGACATTGTTAGCCGATTTTACGAGCGATGAATTTTGTCCCGGGTCATCACATATGTGATGTATATGCGGTTTCTCAAATCATATTTCACTATTAATTTAAACTCAACTACTATTCAGAAAGCAACTGTGATACTTCCCAACAAATCATATTAATCGGCCGCCAAAATTTCGTGTAACTTGTCAACTTTTTCCTTTGAAGTAGTGAAGTAGAATTTCCACACTCTCTACGCGCAACTGAAGTGATCTGTCATGTTAACATTAGCATAGTCAACGGATGGGGTTGCTCATTCCAGTTTGCTTTGGTCTCTGAGTCATGTCAATCTTTTGTTCTATTTGCGGAGCATGGCTTATCCAGTACATAATTTTGGGCTTCGTTATCAAGATGACACTGCAATAAAAGATACATCGAAAGCCAGCAAATTTGGGTTCTCTTTTACATATTCAGCAAAGAATCTGTTACAAAAAGATCCCACAGGCCATTTCTTATTCGCAATATCCACATTGGATGAGAAGATTTGCACGCACGTCAAAATACTACAGTAAGAATCTCCTCGTATGGGCCTACGGGCATACGTCAAAAAAAAAAAAGAGGATCTCCTCGTACATAAATTCCATTTTATTTTTATTTTGTTAATTCGAATGTAATTGCCTACTACTACAATAAAACGTGTGTTTGTAACAGAAGGGTTTAGATTCACAAGCAGCATGCACACTGCAGTTCTTTGCACTATAACAATTGTTAAAAGTAAATCCCTTTTCCTTTGCACTATAACAATTGTTAAAAGTAATTGCTTACTACTACAATAAAACGTGTGTTTGTAACAGAAGGGTTTTGATTCAAAAGCAGCATGCACGCTGCAGTTCTTTGCACTATAACAATTGTTAAAAGTAATCCCTTTTCCTTTTCCTAGTTGCATTTCTCTGCTCCTCAATGGCAGCAGAATACTAGGACCACATCCTGGGATCATACATGGGATGTTATTGAACATTTATTTTCTATCTCCATTAAATGACTGAAATAATGAGATCAGAGTATTTACAAGTTATTCCCCCCAACATTCTACAATTTACAGAGTAAGAAAACGAAAATGTTTCAACAGCATTCACACAAAATTGCCAGCCCAACCTAGTAGGAATGCTCCGCCTCGAACCAATCCTCCCCCCAAACCCAAAACAATATACCATAGGAACCAAACAATTAAAAATAAATAAAATGAAATGAAATGGTTGAGATAGTTGAGCCAGTATATTATCAAGTTGTTCTTGTTTGGTGCTTAGGCCCAGTGTTAGTTTGACTCACGCTCCGCCAATGTAGAACTGTCCACTCGCCATCCTCCAATGAATCTTCAGTTGAGGCCTCTGATTTCTCAGACTTTAAGGGCTTCTTTGAAAAAATGGAAACCTTCTTTTCTAGTAGACTAGATATTACATTGGGATTCTGCTTCTGTTCTGGTCTCTTCTCATCTTTATCTTTCTTGTCTTCTTTTGTGCCTCTTCTCCACAATGACCCTTTATCTTTTGTAATGAAGTTTAAGCTAATTTTTCCAAAACCACGTTTTGATTCCTCAGTTTTTCCTTCAGGCGAGTCCACAATTGTTACAGCTTCTTGCGGGTTCATGGCAATGGCTTCCAAAGTTTCATATACCTAAAATAGGATAGATGGAGAATGTTCACCAAGTTTAAATTTCAGAACTGTACCGAACACCTTCAGTACCACTGAGGTAGCCCCCACCGCCCTCACTCACCCCATCCACTCACCAACCAGTCCCCTCCACCTCCCCTTCCTAACCTTAAATTACATGTATCCCTCTTTTGCTACTTGGGAAGTAGAAGTCTCAATCTTTGTTGGTCCTATTATTCCATTCCATACCAGCATCTCTTATGCAAGCATGAACAACCCAGCACTAATTAATTAATAAATAGATAATAGCCGGTATGTTATTCTTATTAACCCCAAAGTCCAAGAAGACCAGAAAAGTCCACTGCAAGTTCATATAAAGAATTAAAACTAGGGGTTGAGATTTTAACCTGGCAAATATCATTCAAGCTCTCCTTTGAGAGATCTCTTTGGTACATTGCAATTATATAGTCTTTGCAATCATGGTACAGCTTCGCCAAAGTTTTGTTCTCCAAATTTATGCTTTCCTCCGCTGCCACAAAGCTGGCTGAAAGCTGGTGCTCTCCAAAAAAACAGTTGCTTTGTAAGTGCTAATGTAGAAGATGTGCATATAGTATATAATAACTTTTGAAAAGACAGACAGTGCAGTGTTGATTTTGATTTTCCTCTACATCCTTCAAAAAATATTTTAGCTTTACTCATATTCACAGAATGTAAGTTCTAACTTACAATCATGGCGAGCAGTTGTTCAAACAGTTTTGATGGTTCGAGTTCTTCAAAAGAGGTCAATACACCTTCCCTGCGTACAAAGTATAAATTAACAACATAGGTAATTAAACAAATATTTTCTTCAGTGTAAAACCCTTGCAGGAATCATATTGTAAGGTAAGGGCACTTCATGAAACTAATGTCCTTTCAAAAGTTATCATGCGACTATGTTAGTACTAAACTAGCAAAGTTTAATGAATTGACAATATATGAAAGCATATGTGTACTTTCAACTCTTAAGATTTCAAAAAGAAGTGATAATTCTTACACAGCTAGATCCTCATCAAAGAGTGGAGCTTGCTCGACAGCAGGCAGAGGTTTTGCAGTTTCCCACAATTCATGCCACAAATTACCTATTATTAATCATAAAGCACCAGAACAAAGAAAATAAGCACAAATACAGTCACTATTTTCAATTTTTAAGACAAAGCAAACTAAAAGCAGGCATTAACATTAATAAAAATCAGAGCATTTGTATTTGCATGAAGGAACTGCAAGCTTAAATTATAGTCATCACTCATCACCTTCATAAAAAGAGAGATTTTGGAGCTTAAGGCACTACATTGAAGTCATCTATTTTCATCATTACCCATGGTCTACTGGAAAGGAAACTATTTTATATGCATAATGTGTTAAGAATGACATTTGTCCCTAAAGAATGGCTATAGACTCTAAGAATCTACACTCTTCAGACGCAACAATACTCCTTTGTTGATGTAAAATGGACGTATTTTAAAGATATGGGAGTCATTATTCATTAGTGATATTGTTCAAGGGTAAATAACAACTACTCCAGAATGTTATTATACACTTAACACTCCCTGTACGATCCACAGGTTTATGCCTGCACTCATCACATGCAAGGGTACTGATAGTAAGGGGGGTTGGTGTGGTAAACATAGTCAACAAACAGTTGGTTTAAAAGCTAAAGTGGATTGGTAAATGCAGATATTATAACTTCATATTCTACCAAGCAAATTTGTTACCTTTTTTTTGCATTCGGTCACTAAGCCGACCACGCCTAGATGAGCCTTCTTTATCAACATCAGTCCTCTCTTGACAAGATTCACTCCAGTCTGGAGGTGAGTGCCATCTAATGAAATCCTCTAGCACGCAGCCAGGATTGGCTGCCTGGTAAACAAACCCTTAGCGTTTATTTAAAAAAAAAAACTAAACTTAAAAATCTTCTAAAATGCAACCAGCAGGTGCAGAATACTTGCCTTGAAAGCCTGCATGTCAGATAGGAGCTGAGAACACCCTGCACCAACACTGTTGTGTACCATAAGATAAAAATATTAAAATAACAGAAATAGATTTTGTGAAAAGAGAAACATGCTGTTTCTGGAAAGGAAGATATATACTACTTCTTGTCAGCTCTTTAAGAGAAAAGGAGGGAGACTAAGAAAGATATATACAGTCTAGTGAGGCTCAGTGAAGTAATCCTTATCCAATGTTCTATACAATTTGAAAATAGTACAAAAAACAGCATACATGACTATCACATATGTACCTTCCTGTTCTCAGCACAAACTCTTCTGTTTCTCTTATGAGATCTTCTGTCAAAATGGTCCCCTCCTGCAAGAACAAAATGCAAGCACAAAACAAATTCATAAACCATGCTCAAAGAAAATAAAAAATAGTTATTTTCCATAATTGGGAAATAACATAACATTATGCAGATGTTTGCTAATTAAGGAAACTTTTGTTTCCATACCCCAAAAAAAACTGAATTCAAGACTGTAGATTTTCTATGCTGAATTGGAACATTTTGTGAATGAACCATGAATCAATATGTTCAGCTACAAAGTCTCAATAACATATCAAGTTCTGAAAGTTCTCTAAAAGTAAGCTAGCATGTATGAAAGATCTAAGAGTTATTTCTAGTAACAAGAACTACCAGGCATAATTAAGCTTAAAAAGCAGCTCGTATGTACCTAATGACAGTGTCAACTCAGTTCTAGCATGGTAAAAAAAAAATTCTACAAAGAATTTGGGCTTAAGGACAGCATGTTAGACAATCAACAAATTTTATTTGGACACTGCCTAAACTGCAAGTCTTTCAGATTTTTATTTTGAAACTGTGCAAAATAAGAAGATCATCAATTTCACACTTCTTTTTTGTCTGTGAAAGGATAAATTTTTGAGAGGAAAAGAATGACTTTTAAAAACAAAAGAGAAGGGACAGCGAAATAGGCAACATCTCAGTTGAAAAGAAATACCAAGAGAAACTAAGATCCGTGATATACCTGCATGACTGGAGAATATACAGGCTCACCAGTTTCTAACATGGTTAGATTTTGGGAGATAGAGCTTGCACCAAGCCTCAGAACATACCCTCCATCTACAGTCTTTGCATATATCTTACCCTCCAATTGTCTGCCCTCCTTTCCACGGCTTTTGCTCTCCTTTCGTGCAGCTTCAAGAGATTCACTGGCAATTTCTCTTCTCTTTTTTCTTGCAATGCAGCAGTTTATCACTTGGAGTTGTTGGTATAAAAGACAACAGTTAAGGTCTGGCTGTTCATCTAGTGGGATTCGAGGTATAGATTCTTCTTTAGACCACAAGTTTCTTATCTGTATATTGAATAAGAGAATAATAAAAAGGCAGCTCCAGCAAATAACAACCAGCATTATTCCAATTGTAGATGGCACCAATTATTTCTCATTTTTGCAAAAGAAAATCAAGTTGGACATACATACAAATAAGATTCAAACTATTAATTCTAATGAATATATTTGCTCTAAATCCAAATCAAGCCAAATTATGATAGACGTGCTAGTTGGGAAATGCATTGGTTAAGATGGGTGAATATCAGTAACCATTCAGGCAATTCTAGGAATATCAGGGGCAGTTCAGAAATCCTTCTTTAACGACTTACAGTGTAAAACATACTTTGCATGTATAGCTTGGATTTAACAACCTACCTCAAGAACAATGAAGTGCCAAAGCAAACCCATCTTTTGTAATGAACTGACATTTCCAATAATCTCTGATATTTGATGGACAAAACTTTTTGGTGGCGCACTGTGAAGGTAAGCCACCATCTGTGTACATGTAGTGCCTTCTCTTTGAAAGGATGGATAATTATCTGTTAACATGATTGATAGCTAAATTAGCACAGCACCTGTAAAACTCTTGAACATGTCAATGCAGTTCCAAGCTTATGAGATATTAATTTTCTGTTTGGTTTCTGGAATTTCTTCTATGCTATGTACAGAAAAAAGATACACATCTCAACCATACGAGTTTCATGCCAAACAACTCCCTCTGGAGCAAACATACAGTTGAAACAGTAATAGCCCAGAACATAAAAATAATAGTGTTAAAAAAGAGAAAAAAAGAAGCCCCATATAATATTATTCAATATGTACTTGATCTGGTGCCAAACCAGCTGGTTCAGAGATCAATAGTGCTCAATATGTCACTAGTGCTCAACGAGCAGTACCTGATTTGAAAAGACATGAAGCAAGTGATTGGATCTCTTCTTCTCCCTCAGCAATCAATCTTTCGTCCTTTTCACGAAGAACAAGTGATTTCACAACAGAGAAGGTCAAACCGCTCTTTTCCTTCAATGATGAAGTGTCACCTTTAGATTTCAACTCACTCATTGATTTGTAACCCCTTCCAGCTCTGAAATTAAAAAATATATATATCATTAAGCCTGTTGGCATGTATGCACTATGCACATAATTAAGGAACTAGGCTTTTGCAACTTTTTTATTTTACATATCATATGAGTAATGCAGTAGCCTTTCTGCGCAAGGAGTTGCTTGATTAAGAGTATTTTTTTCAGACAAGCCGGTTCAAACAATTCCCTATTGCTCGCATGGATTTTAGCTGAAACTTAAACATAATTAAATTTAACTGAATCTTTTGTTGGGCCTTAGTTTCAATGATTGTTTCATGGGAACAGAACCATTGTAAAATGAAAACTTTGATTAATAAATTTTGCTTCTATTATAATTGATCATAATAGCAGTGGAGAAAAAGGTGCTAAAAATTATTATGAAAAGAGAAACTCACTCAAGAGCCATGGCCAATTGTTTAACTAAAGATACCGGAGGAAATGTAACTTTTCCAGACAACTTTGTGTTGTCACCACTTTTACCTGAAGTTGTTTCGTAGGCCTGGATAATGTATCAAAATTAAGTTAGCAGATTCAAAACTGAATATAGGGACAACAAACTTCAGTGGAAAAATGGAAATTAAAGAGATACTTAGCTCCTTTTTTTGGATTTGTAACATCAATTAAAGAATCCTTATCTATTCTGTTTTGTTGTTGATAGGAAGGGCAATGAGCAAAACATCATTCGATATGTACAGACAAGTCTTTATTGACAATATGCGGCATTATCTTTTCGAGATATTTTTGTTTTGTCATTCTTTTTTGACCAAAAATTCATTTTCTTTGCCTGGAAGGTACAAGTACTAATAGGCAGATTTAAAGATAAAGATGATGATATGATCAAAAGATGTAATCCAACTCTTTAGTTGCTTCCACTTGATGATCATATTACTGGTACTTCTTTAGTCTTATATTCATGTAACTGATTGAGTCACCTTGAAAATTTAAAACTCCATAATGTGGTAGAAATATTAAAAATAACTCTGTAACTTTTTTCTTACTCCAGAATATAAAGCACCATGCAAATAAAGGAACACAAAAATAAATATGCATATGTTGACATAAAAATTACAGTTTGAAACAAACCTCATCTTGATTTTTGTTGTTCCAACCAGGTTGAGCTTCCTCTTCATCTACCGACTTTCTAGAGTTTTTTAGACCAGTCCCATCTATTTCTGTAAAACACAAAACAGCACTTATATTTTTCTCAAAGGAGCAAAAGAAATGAGCGAAACAGTTGTGAAACCCAAAATTGCAAAATTCAAGTAGAACTAAAGCTTGATTGGCGACCTCAAAAATATGTACCGTAGCAATTGTTTAATTAGTAACTCAGAACTGTACACAGCACATTTAAAACAAGGGTGTCAATGTAACAAAGCTCAAACACAGTGATACTCTGAATCGGTATTGTTGATACTTGATAGCTCTGAACCACGCTAGAACAACAAATTTAAATAACTTGCCTCCAAAATCTTTGTTAAAAAGCCTCCCTTCTTGGTATTCTACAAAATCAGTACAGATTTGAAGCGGAATTCATTCCTAGAGCATTCACTTATCATTGCAATCAATACTACAGTGGGAAATGAAACCAATTGGAATAAAAGATACCTCTATCCGACTTCAGATCTCTGATATCAGTAAAAACCTTCTCCGCTTTCGCCGCAGCTGAGTGCAATGCCGTTTTAGCCCTCGAAACAATCGAGAACGACGACGACGAAGACGAAGAAGAAGAAGGATCCATTTGAAGAAATCACCACGAAATAATCAAACTGGTCATGCAAAAAATAGATTCATATCCCCTTACGCTTAGGTCGAGAAGGCAAAAAAAAAGGATTCAATCAAATTTCGAGAAGGCGTAAGGGGTTACGCGTTGGGATAATCATTAAACAACGGTACCGTAGATCATCCGAGGCCAAATTAGATTAGAGAAACGAGAAGGAATTTTAAAACTGTACCATGTTTACAAATGGATTAGTTTATTAGTTGATGATTACTTGATTTGGATCTCAGATAATTGACCTGAGCATTTCTGGAAGTACATGGTTAAAGATGTGATGTGAGGAACCTTTCTTAAAGTATTGCTCCCATTTTTCCACTCGAGTACCTCAAGTTCTGAGATTTCTTAGATTAGTTCTTCAAATTTTCAATTCCGTATTTTGTATTGTTACTTGTTTTAGCTTAAGCTTAAATGCAAAAGTTGAATGAAATTTTGTTCTCGTCGTCCATGTAAGTTTTTTCCTCGGCGTACACACAGCGCAGATGCAGAATTTTGGTCACAGAATTAATTATCGGATTATAATAATTTATTGAGTTCAAACTCATTAATTAATTGGGTACTAAATAAAAAATTAATAATTTAATATATATTCTTACCTAATAAAAAATTATTAAAATAATAATATTTTATATATTAAAAATAACAACAAAATAAATCTCAAAGTAATAGATAATCAAGTTGATGAAGAAAGTTTTCGTCTACGAAACTTTATATTTTGATATTTTTACATAATTATTTCATTATGCATGATATTAAATATTTTTTCTCAATAAAAATAATTAGACAATCTAGGGGATTTCAGAGAGGACAAATTATCGAAAGCATTACCGAAAAATATTATTTTTCAAAATTCAAAGGGAGACATGTGCCCTCCTGGACCACCTTAAATCTGCCCCTGCATACACATATCATGTTTTGATATAATAAACGACCTCATATGAATCGGTTTGTGTTGTATTTATATACTAGTATATGATCCGTCCTTGCTTTGTATAGAGTGATTTTTATATTATATCTTTCTACATCAAAATCTAAAAATATCATTATATTTCAATATAAAATATGATAGCAAAAAAATTAAGAAACAAATACAATTAAATAATTATTTGTATGCAGTAATCATAACTTTTTTAAAAATATATAATTAAATTTTAAATTTGATAAATTCTTCAGCGAAAAAGATATCATTAATTTTGTAACATTTAATATAGTGGATGTGATATGAATTTAACAACGGCTTCAATATTTTTGCTATAATAATCATGTCACAAAAAATCTTTAATATATCTAACATTTAATATCTCTAAAAATTAATCAATGAATTTTAATTAGTTTTAGATTAGAACACTTATACGCTTAATAAAGAATAGAGATAGAGATATTTCAAGCTTTCTGACCGTTAATCGTGGTATGACTGTTAACCTGCACGGCTGCACCGGAGTGATATGCTCAACAGGGCATTATCATGCTAATAAGGATGTCAATGTTGACTTTTCATAATTATATGGATGCTTACATTGATTGATATGCTCATATTTTATCAAAGAGTGCACACCACCAATCTGACAATCATGATAATTGATAAACCAAATTACCATTTTTCAAATCAATAGTGAAACAAATATCATTATAATCTTCATCACTTAAACAATTATATTAATTTATTGTTAATAACTCCTAGTACGAAAATAAAAAGTTATATAGTTTCTGCATTTGTTTTCTAAATTATTTTGAAAAAATAAATCATTTGTTTTGCGTCAATTTCACAAACGTGAAAACTCTCAATAAATTGATTATATATGTTGAGTGAACTTGATGGTCAGATGTCATAAGGCTGCAAATGAATCAAATTCAATTGAACTTATTACTGTTTGAGTTTGATTTGAAACTATTTCGAACTAAATCGAACTCAAACTGAAATTAAACTCTAAACGAACTCAATTATTCTAATTTTTATATTATCATAAATAACTAGAGCTAAAATAATTAATATTTCATCAATTTTATATTAAAGTTAAAAAAAAAATAATATTTATTAATTTAATAAAAATTAATTATATCTCATTAATTTTATAATAAAATTATTATGATATACATATAGTATTGACTAAATAGTTAAAATATATGTAAATTACTACATATTTGTTTACCCTTGAAATATTTCAAGAGGAGAGTGAGCATATTCAAGTAAATAATATTAAAGAGATCATCACAAATCATATAAACATAAGAAGGAGGCAGAGAGAGGTCTCTTGAGCGGTCATCCACGTGATTATTTTGTCTGACAAGTGAATCTCACACTCATTGTTAGAGACAAATGAAGAGATTAAAGAGAAATACCCAGAAATTCAAGAGAAATATCTAAGATAAACCCTAATTACAGGAATAGAGAGATTCTCAGGCAATCAGGAGGATGTTGTGTTCAAAACCAGTATTTTGATACAGCGAGATAAATAAAATTTAATGTGATTTGACTTCATGCACAAAAACTTGAAAGTTAATTTCACAGAATTCATCAGATGCCCATGTGAGCAGCATCTGATTGAACTGATATCTGACTCAATTGTTGACACGTGATTAACTTTTGATCAGATAGAGTTAGACTTAGCAATAGCATCACAAACAAATGTTTGACTAAGGATAACACAAAATAATATTATTGGCACAAGCATCAAGCTCCAACATTCATATTTAGGATTTTTATGTGATTAATAATAGGGTTTATCTTAAGAGAATTTTTAATTTAGAGAGACAAGGACAAATGTGAATTAAAAATTATAGGGGTGATTAACAAGAACTTAGGGATTTTTGGTGAAAATTTCATAATTTTTGGATAAGTGGAGCTATCAGAATAAAATCAGACAAGGAAAATAGATTAATTAATGACTTAGTGCTTCATATTCATAATCTAGAAAATCAGCTGAGACGTGCATGCGAGTTAAGATCTCTTCTGATTCACCAGCCTCAAAGTTAGTTGGCATAGCTCTTCAGGCTTAGCTTGTGTGATTGGATGAGTTCTGTCGCCCTGTAACAAAAAGACACACCTAGATTCATAATCTAGAAGATCGGTAAGATATGCATGCGAGTTAAGTTCGCTAATCTTCTGATTCACCAACCTCAATACCAGTTGGCATCCTGCTTCAAGCTTGGTTTTGTGTGATTGGATGGGTAAATATCACCCTGTATCAAAAAGACATACCTAGGTTTATGAATTGATTTAGTGCTTTATATTCATAATCTAGAAGATCGGTGAGACGTACAAGCGAGTTAAGTTCGCTAGTCCACTAATAGACCGATTTCAAGATCGACTAGTGCGAGTAGTCTGATTTTGCATGATTGGTTGGGTGTTAGTCACTCTATAAAAGCCCATACCATAGGTTTTGGACCATCGAACCCATAAGTCCTTAACATGACTCATTCATCACACCACATCTGTACTAGAGCGCGTCACGGTTAATCAATCACTTATGTTTGCTTATTTGTGATATTTATGTTTTCTTTTTAGAGATCTAAGAGGTGCCTCGAGGGTGATAACCCAGGGTATAATTAACGGTGGGGGTTTGCGCCCATCAGAATTTTAAAGTTCCCATAATCTCTAAAAAAACTCTAAATGTGCATTCATAATCATAATAATACACACAAAATGCACGCTTAGAGAAATCTGACTGTGTCCTTCTTCCGCAATCCCATCGCCCGAGCGACGGCGGCGGCGAGCGCATGAAAAAGGGTCGCACAATATCGAACTCAAACTAGTTCATTAAAAAAATTATCGAAACGAACTCGAATCGAACTAACAAAAAATTTTAATCAAACGAACCGAACTCGAACTAAAATCAAATCGAATACCGAACGAATTGCGGCCCTAGTCATCATGCATTTGAAAATTCAAAAATAAAATGTAAAGAGTTTGAACGTTGATTGTCACAAAATAAAAGTCTTAGAGAACATGGTAGTATGGAAAAAAAATACTATGATAATATAAAACTTTGGGGCGGCATATATTGAATTTAATATTTAATTGTTCATAGAGCCTTGACATTACAATTTACTTGTAATAATTTTATGACATGTTTTTTACCGTTGTCCTTTCAAATATCAAATATTTATCAGTGATGCACAGTCTTTTGGACCGTTACTCCTTTAATAGATGGATTTAATTGGCACCGGACCGTTACCTTTAATGACCAAATCAATATCATTCGGACCATGGAAATCAATAATCATGGGCCCCTTAATAGTTTTGAGTTATATTAAGCAAAACTGGACCACGAAGAAAAAACATATCCAAAATTTGTTCCAAGTTGAAACAAATTTAAATAATATATTTTTGACTTGATGATTTCTCTCTATTATATTGGACTTTAGAGTATGCTTTTTTACATCACTTGTACTATTACAAAAAAAAAAAAAAAACTAGAGGTGAGGTCGAAGAATTTTTAATCACCACAAATCTACTTACTTCAACTATATGCGCTTGAAGTCTTATGAAAATTTTCTATTTTAAAGGTCTTTTAGATGTTTCTTTTCATTTTTTTAAATAACCTATTTTCATAAATAAATATTTATTATTTATTATTAATTTTGAGCCATCTTTAAAAAATCTACAATAAATACTTTAAAATCTGAAAATAACAAAATTTTATGTTTTTGATATAAAAAATTATCAAGTAATAAAAATTTGAGATAATAAAGTATTTCTTAATTAAGAGCGCATTTTTTTATGCTTTTAAGAACACTCTGACTTGACTCCATACAAATTTACATAACAAATAGATACCGTTGGAGTTTTGAGCAAGTTTGAGTTTGATAATACACCTCGACTGATGAATCTTTACAAAACTTTATCGAATTTGCAATGTTTGATTATTTTCAATAAGTTAAGCCTTTTTTTTCTTATTTTGAGTTATTATAAATGGATTGATCACAACAAATCAACCTTAGTTACGTGTATATAGCTTCAATTTGAATAACTATTGAATTACAATTTAAAAATGTTAATTAAGATTGCGAGGACCATTGACTGCATCCCCTAATTCAATGGCAAATCTTTTATTTATTTTCATTATTATTGTATTTCTTTTCTCTTCTTTACTTCAAGCATGGAGGAATTTTTCTTCCGCTGTCATTTAAATCGATGTGGGGACTAGGAGAGTGGGTGGATTTAAGTGCTGATTACTGTGAATACGAAAGGACAGGAGTAATTAAGTGAAGACTGTTAAGATGCACTAAATATTATATACGATGCGAAGTACAAAAACGTTTTGTAATTCGCAACTAACCGTAGCATAACTCCTCTATATGAGTTATGCTATGGTTAATCGCGAAGTATAAATTTTTTTTGTACATCGCGTCGTATCTCCCATTTTTGAATTCAAAATACCGATCCGACCGTTCAAAGTGTTCTTCATATTAAAATATATTTGGATACCAAATTTTACATTTTTTAGAATTTTTTTTTTCTATTTCTTTGAAGATTAGAAAATCGTTCTTATTAAAAATCATAAACTTAATACATTTTCATCCCCTCAATAAAAATAGAAAAAAAAAATTCTAAAAAATATAAAATTTGGTCTCCAAATATATTTTAGTATGAAGAACACTTTGAACGGTCGGATCGGTATTTTGAAATAAAAAATGAAAGATACGATGCGAAGTACAAAAACGTTTTGTAATTCACAACTAACCGTAGCATAACTCCTCTATATGAGTTATGCTATGGTTAGTCGCGAAGTATAAATTTTTTTTGTACATCGCGTCGTATCTCCCATTTTTGAATTCAAAATACCGATCCGACCGTTCAAAGTGTTCTTCATATTAAAATATATTTGGATACCAAATTTTACATTTTTTAGAATTTTTTTTATTTTTTTGAGGATTAGAAAATCGTTCTTATTAAAAATCATAAACTCAATACATTTTCATCCCCTCAATAAAAATAGAAAAAAAATTCTAAAAAATATAAAATTTGGTCTCCAAATATATTTTAGTATGAAGAACACTTTGAACGGTCGGATCGGTATTTTGAAATCAAAAATGAAAGATACGATGCGAAGTACAAAAATGTTTTGTAATTCGCGACTAACCGTAGCATAACTCCTCTATATGAGTTATGCTATGGTTAGTCGTGAAGTATAATTTTTTTTTTGTACTTCACGTCGTATCTCCCATTTTCAAATTCAAAATACCGATTCGACCGTTCAAAGTGTTCTTCATATTAAAATATATTTGGATACCAAATTTTACATTTTTTAGAATTTTTTTTCTATTTTTTTGAGGATTAGAAAATCGTTCTTATTAAAAATCATAAACTCAATACATTTTCATCCCCTCAATAAAAATAGAAAAAAATTTCTAAAAAATATAAAATTTGGTCTCCAAATATATTTTAGTATGAAGAACACTTTGAACGGTCGGATCGGTATTTTGAAATCAAAAATGAAAGCTACGATGCGAAGTACAAAAACGTTTTGTAATTCGCGACTAACCGTAGCATAACTCCTCTATATGAGTTATGCTATGGTTAGTCGCGAAGTATAAATTTTTTTTGTTTTTCGCGTCGTATCTCCCATTTTCAAATTCAAAATACCGATCCGGCCGTTCAAAGTGTTCTTCATATTAAAATATATTTGGATACTAAATTTTACATTTTTTAGAATTTTTTTCTATTTTTTTGAGGATTAGAAAATCGTTCTTATTAAAAATCATAAACTCAATACATTTTCATCCCCTCAATAAAAATAGAAAAAAAATTCTAAAAAATATAAAATTTGGTCTCCAAATATATTTTAGTATGAAGAACACTTTGAACGGTCGGATCGGTATTTTGAAATCAAAAATAAAAGATACGATGCGAAGTACAAAAACATTTTGTAATTCGCGACTAACCATAGCATAACTCTATATATTCAATTAATGGTATGTACGAAAGGTAAACGTGTGGTGGCGTGCTTAAACTCAGTAAGACCCTCTGCCTCTATTAGTTTAACTAACTAAAACATATTATTTATGTTTGAGGTAAAAGTGGCATATTTTCATGTATTTATTCATTATATTATATTTTTAAGTGATGTGTGTAAGGAATCAATAAGAATTACCCTTAACTAAATCTGTAATCCGGACTACACCCTAGAAGCTAGATACCAAAAAGAAAGTTCCAAATTTCCTTTCAAATTTTGCAAGAAAAAAAATTGTGCTTTGTGAGATATGTAAACTTTCTGTGCGTCATCTTCCTATTTTGTTTAGCTTCTCTTTTTTGCTTTTAAATAAGATTCTTCTTTTCCGGATTTGAAAGGGAATGTATAGGCGCTGTTTTTGTCATTTTTTATTATGTTTATATCTTTGAATAATCTTAATAAAAAGATATTTTTGTTTCATGTCTTATAAGTAATACAATTTGTTACAATAAAGGTACAAAAGAAATTTTCAATTTAAAAACAGTAAACTATCACAATACATAATTATCCTTAAATAAAATAAAATAATTAATTACAACAATTAAAAATATTGAGAACAGGTTGTACCATCCTAACAAAAGCAAGAGTTATGGTAGAAGCAAAATAACTTATTGTGTACTATACAATAGAAATAAACTCTAAAAGTAAAGAGAAAATATAAATGCAAACAAGTTAACTCTTCATCTTTCTCAACTTGACTGTTAAGAAAGATGAAAAGTAAAAACTAATAAATAATAAATATATATAATAACAAACTAATATTTGGTTTATAGTTTTATTGAAATAAATAAATTTAAAAGAATGAAGTCAAATAGTTTTAACAATTATTGATGTGGTATAACTAAGAAGAAGAGAAAAATAACTCTCTTTCTTAAGTATAAATTATATCCAAAAAAGTCAGTTACAAACACATAAATCTATCAATTGCGGTATAATTAGAGTTTAGTTCAGAGAGACAATTATAGTAATTGAATTTCAGTTATTCAGAATATCAAATTTCAAAGTTGTGACTTAAAGTCTAATTGGCAAAAACTAAATAAAGAAAGAAAGTTCATATGAGAGAAGAAAAAAATCTAGGTGATAGGTTGTCTACTTTGCTTATCTAACTCGTGTGTTGAGCCTCCTTTCATCCATTTAAAAAGTTTTATTGAGAAAAAAAGTGGTAGATTGAAGAAGAAGATCAAGTCAAACAACTTTGTCATTGTTGACTTGATCAATCATGTTGATCTCGAGGTGGTTAAAGTGGAGGTGCCTTTTTTTGGCTTGGAAAGAAGAAATAAGACTTGAAATTTTGAAGGAATGTCTTAAACCTCCATCTAGCGACTAGCATCATTAAAATAATGTGAAGTAAAAAGATGATATTCTCTTTACTCGTATGTGTTACCTTTGAAAATGCATCTCACATGTATCAATTTATTGACTTGATCTCTTAAAAGCTTTTGAAACTTTATGTCTACGGAATCGATCAATTTTTTAAGGGTTTGAGATCAAAATTGTTCTTAAGTCTTATTTTAATTATTGAATTAGTTTTTTCATCAATCTCAATGCAACTCATTTTCATCCCATATTGTTTTCAATCTAAATGTTAATCCAATGAATGAAATAAAATTTGATGTCAACTTTGATCCTAAGTACTTAAAAAATTAACTGATTCCTATGTCTAGATCCCATCTCTTTTGCTACAGTGGTTTAAGCATTTAGGCTCATGTTTGATGCTTTTTAAGAGCATCTAACAATTTAGTTAGTTAAATTCGGATTTTCATGACTTGTTGCTAAAAAAGTCAATATCTTGACCTTGATCGATCTTTCTTGCTATTTCTTTGAGTTGTTCCTCTTTTGATTTGGAGCTTCTACGTTGATTAATTTTACTCCATATAGTGATTTAAAAAATTGTCCGGGTAAAATCTGTCTCCGCAATCCGATTCGATTCATCCAATGCTTAAACTCGTCTAAATCTGCACCCATTCAAACACATGGGTCTAGAACGGGTGAAGGCAAATAAATTAAAAAAAAACTTGTGTAACACCCGACCCCGCCATAACTCGTGCCCGACCCGATCCATCCTAACCCGTTAAAACCCGACCCGACCCGTAAAACTCGGGAATAAAACCCAGAAAACCTGCCCCGTGAAACCCGTGCCCTTTACCCGGGAAAACTCGACCCGAACCCGTTTAAATTCGGGAAAATTAAAAAAAATGTTTAAATTTCAAAAAAATTATATATTTTTAATATTTTTATTTTTAGAATTTTTGAGAATTTATTGGATATTTTTGAGTTACTTTTGAAATTTGGGAAAAAAATTAAAAAAAAAAGGAACCGGGTCCGATCTGTTCCGCTGTAAGACCCGACCTGATGGGTCTAGCACGTGTCGCGGTCGCACCCCCCAAATTTGACCTGCGCTAACCTCCGTCAACCCGATCTAACCCGTTCCGATCCGTCCCGTTTTTAATTCACTACTCCAGTACACAATAAATATGTTAAAAATCACGTGTTCGGTCATTTAATCTTAAAAAAAAGCTAAGAAAGCGCATAATTCACGAGTGGATGTGTCTTAAAAAATCGAGCAGGGATTAATTCGGACAAAAAATAAAAGTTATTAATTCATGTTAAGGAGTATGTATGCGGACGAATTAGGTTATTAAATATTCTAAAAAGAGACCCAAAGAAACTTAAGGCTCGTGAACTGCGTCCAAATGCAGTCCCGGAAAGATTACCGAACAACAATTGTTTTTTCTTTCCCATCTAAACGTTGAGAGAGTTCAAATGTCGGACTTTTTCTGCATTGTAAGAACCTTTTCTGTCCAATAGAGTTGGCCTCGTTCTTGCAAATCAGTTCAGCCAACTTTAAAAATAACTAGTATATGTACCTGCTCTTACGCTTTTCAACATACTGACTCTTTTTAGATGTTTTTAATTTACGTGCAAATTTCATAAATTAAACAAGTAAAAAACAAACCATTATATTAATTACCCTTGCTCTTAAAAATGATATTTTAATTTCTAAATAAAATAATTAAATATAAAAAAAACTTAAAAAACACTTATAAACCATGATGTTCTAATATGCACAAGACATAACAAAAAAGTGAGAAAACTATATATTCTCACAGCTAAAGTGACCAATGAAGAGAATATAATGGAAAACTAAATTTACTCCGCACTAATCTTGAGCCTAGATACCTCCCAGGAGTGGGTGTTCTCTCTCGGCTTCTCTTAGACTGCAGAATCAGCATCATAGTTATAAAGAAATCATGAACATTTACAAAGAACAACAATAATAATCAGAAAAAAATATTAAAAAACCTAAGTAAACGACAAAAGATAGCAAATAAAATAAATAAACTTAATGAACATTAAATAATAGTTGTTTGATTGTGGGATAATAAGAGATCTATCCTACTGCTATAAAATAGCTTCAAGGGTGATTTTTTAATATTTAATGGGATAATAAGAACACACTCCTTTAATAACATTAAATTTGATCATCCATCTAATTTTTTATTACTATTTTTTGTTGGAGCCGTCGAGATATTTCTCTGCGTTTTTACATTTTTTTTCACAATGTGCATAATATTTGTAGGTTAAAGGCTTCACTGAGAATATAGAATTATTTCCCAACTATATTATAAAATTTAGAGTTCACATAATAAATGTAAAAAACATATATTCAACAAATGAAAGGAAAACAAAAAAGAGAGGGAGAGAAAAATGAAATCATACAAAAATAAATAAATGATCAAGTAATATTATCTTGCAAAGTTCAAGACAATGTATTTTATAATGTTATTAATTATTAATGTCTCAATGGTCGATGCTACAAACTTGTCAGTTTTATTTTATTGATTTACGTTACTAATTATCTATTCAGAATTTTTATTTATTTATTATTGTCGGGCTCCACCATAGGATCTAATTAAGTTCTTTGCGGCTAAGTATATAACCCATAAAATGATATAAGATATTGCAACATGTAAATATTACGAAAATAAGTCAATATTTAATTAAAGTGACAAGAAAATCATAAAAGAGAAAAAAGAAAAAAAAAGTAAGAACATACCTCAAAACCTTTTAGCACTAGGAACTAAGATGGCCGTCAGGAATTTCATTCTAAGAACATTTATAAGTTAATTGAACCTTCTCAGTTTTTCAAATTCCCATAAACAATTTCAAAAATAGATTTGTATCATTTATTTATAATTTGTCACAAACGCAAAAGAATTTAGAAAAAATGAAGTATCTTTTTGTCTTAGATGATAATAAGTCAAAACATGTAAAACAAAGTCTATCATGCAATACTTGGATAAAGAAATAACATCTAACAAGCATTAAAAGAGCAAAAAAGAAACTGTGCGACCCTTTTTCGCGCGCTCCGCACCGCCGCTGGGCGATGGGTTGCGGAAGAAGGACACGGAGATCCCTCCCGAGCGTGCATCTCTGGGGTGTCGGCCGATTCTGCCGTTTAGAGATTATTTGGATGCACATTCGGGGGTTTTTAGTGATTGTGAGTTCTTGTAGATTCGGTGGGCGCAAGCCCCCACCGTTAATTACCCAGGCTACGAACCTCGAGGCACCTCTGGATCTTTGAAAGAGAGAAGCAAATAGTATAGTTAAAAGATGGTCAAGTGGTCGTCTAGGTTTATAAAAAGGGGTCTAGGAAGATGAACCTACAAACGGATCGGTTCAATCTATGGAAGACAAACCTACAAACGATCGGTTTTGTCCTATGGAGGACGAACCTACAAACGGATCGGTTCGATCCATGCCACCTCGAGATGTAACCTTACCTACGGACCGAGGTTAATCTCTTTAGGGGGCTTGAGGTGAGTCTACATACGGATCGACTCGACCTCCGTTGATCTAGAAGATAAACCTACAAACAGATCGGTTCAATCTTAACTAGTCAACAACCAATCACACAAAATACAACTCGAAGCGGCCGGCGGTTGATCTTGAGGTTGGTGAATCGGGAGAAGGGTGGATATGGCCCACGTGTTTCTTCTCACCGATCTTCTAGATCATGAATTCGAAGCACTAAGCCGATTCATAAACCTAGGAAACACAATTGCACACAATGTCAAACCTGAAGCGCCGAGCCGGTTCAACATTGAGGCATGTGTTAGTGAAGGAACCTACCTACGAACGGTTCACATTCAGTTTTTGTGGATGAATCTACCTACGGGGCCGATTCAATCTCACGGTCTCGGGAAATGAACCGGGAGACGAACTTATCGACGGATGAGTTCGGTCTTGCCGGCTCAAATGGTCATGAATTACTTGTTCATGACAGAGTCATTAAGATGTCACTTCTCTCGGACATCGTAATGTTCTTCTTCTTCAAAGTCGACATATCTCTCCATGCGATGTCGTAGCTTTGGTCATTCTTCGACGAGCGTCAAGACGTTCTCGTCTCGACTAATCATTCTACATGTTGCATTACTTGTGCAAAATTACTATGTTGCCTACACCCCTTGTGTGAGCGTATTCAATCATGAGTTACTTGCTCATGGCGGCGAGTCATTAAGATGTCACCTATCTAGGACATCATAATGTTCTTCTTCTTCGAGTCGACATATATTTCCATGTTAGTATCGTAGCTCTGGTTATTCTTCATTAAGCGTCAAGATGTTCTTGTCTCGACATATTCACTCATGTTGCTATCAAAGCCTATTCATCTCAAGATGTTCTGTCTATATCTTATTCTTTATCAAGTGTCAAGATGTTCTTGTCTCAACGTATCTTCTCGTATTTGCTATTATCAAGCCTTAATCATCTCACGTCAAGATGTTCTTGTCTCAACGTATCTTCTCATATTGCTTTATCGAAGCCTTAATCATCCTACGTCAAGATGTTCTCGTCTTGACTAATCATTCTAAATGTTATATCATGTATGCAAATATTCATATGTGGCTCTACACTCCTTATGTGAGCATATTTATTCATTTCTAAAATGCACAAAGTCTATATATAATATCTTCCATTATTATTCTTTATTATAAAGATGCATTTATTTATTATTATTATTATTATTATTATTATTATTATATTCTTATTACTATTATTATTTTTTATTATTATTATTTTTATTTCTTAAACTCTATTTATCTATGTAGAAAATTATTTACAAAAATAATAGGAAAAGGGTTAGCTATTTAACTAGATTTTCATTTATATTTTTGGGATTTTTTATAATAGCTAAAATAGTAAAATTCTATTTTTATTATTTCTAAACTCTATTTATTTTGTAGAAAATCACTTACAAAAATAATAGAAAATAAAATAGCTATGTTTTTATTTGTATTTTTAAAATGTTTATAATAGCCAAAGTAATAGAATTTTATTATTATATTCTATTATATTGAAATACTATTCATTATGTAAGAATCATTTACAAAATTAAAAAATGGTTAGCTATACTATTTTACTATTATTATTTTTTATATATTTTTTTTACTTTTAATATCTATAATAGCTAAAAAGAAATCATTACTAATATTCTATCTATTTATTATACTATTCATTATATCTATTTTTATTATTTCTATTTATCTATGGAAAAGTATAAGATTTTTATTATTAGTTGAAAATAGTCATAAGAGATGAAATTCATTATGTTTTTATTACAACTATTATTTTTATTACATTTTATTCATCAAAAGTATTTTTTGTATATGTTTGTATAGAAATAAAAAAAATACAATTCATATTATAAAACTATATTATCATTCTTTATTATAAAAGAAAATGTATTTTACTATTTATCACCATGGTATTATATTTATATATATTTTGAGCTATTTATTTTTATTATTCTTTTTACAGAAAATATCAATATAATATCTATTATTATTATATTTTTTTATTTATTTTTAAAGAATATAGCTAATCTCATTATTTATTATAGTATATTACTATCATCATTATTATTTCATGGAAAATCACTTGAAAAATCACTAAAATATATCTAGTTATTATTTATGATTTTTATTTATATTTTTGGAATTTTTATAGTATTTAAAATGACAAGTCAAAGCTAGGTCAACTATATCAATATATGTAATGTATTTTGCTTTTAAATTGTTTTATCATGATTATATTTTTAAAACTGGAATATTATTGTATAGAAAAATAGTATGAAAAATAAGAAAATTTTAGAAACAAATTTGAGTCAATTTGGAGTTCAATAGCATTTTTAAATCATTTATTTACTCCATATTATCACTATTACATTTATTATTTAATTAATGGGCTTAATGCGGGCCGTCGGATATATGTTGAGATTAGTGCGCATCTTTCTAACTCTCTTCTTCATTTGGGCCGCCAGATTAGTTTGAGATAGGTGTTTAATGGATCTACGGCCCAGTTAGTGCGAGTTATTATTCGAATGTTTAAACATATACGGTAGCTTGATTTAATTAAGATGCGTGTTTAATATGTATAAGGCCCGGATCTTCTTCCGTTTAAATTTTCGAACTATCGTCAAATCTCACTCATTAAAGATTCTTCAAGATTAGCGAACGCTTCAAGAATCGTGCGGAAGATCTCTCCTCGGACTCGACTTCCGTTGCATTGAGATTCGCGTGTAATGGCGTTCCCGACGGCCAGGAGCTTTCCTTCTCCGTCGGACCTATGCCCTAGAATCGCCTCACTTCGGTGAGCTTCTCTGTAGTCCTTGATTGGAGATCCATACGGTGACGGAGTGCCGCATAATAGTATCGGTGAGTATGTCGGTTAGAGTCGATGCTTAGAGATGCTTTCTTCATCAAATTCGACGAATTGATCAAAGTTCTTGATAATTACAAGGTCGAGGAGCATCGTCTAGGTATGAAGATGCGGTATAGGATGGGCGAGAGGGCTTCCCTTTCGTTCTTGAAGGTCTTTGGAGCAACTCATCGCACGACGATGCATGGTACCGGTCGGTGCCGATCTTAATTGACTCGATTCATGACCTTTACTCGTCCAATTAGCACTCCTCGGGCCTAAAGGCACACCTAGGCGTAGCTAGGGCCGGTGGCTCAACGAGTTGAGTGTTAATTTGAACAAATTCGTATTTGAAAGCTCAACGGCATCTTGGTTCTATCGAATCAATGTATTACGATGAAATTACAATGCTAGGGTTAACTACGATCAATCAAAACAATTCAATCAAGAAAGTTACAAGGATATGAACTTGTATACCTTAATTGCATGTAAACATAAACAGATGAATTACGAAAATGAAAATTTTCTAATAAAATCAATATAGCAACAATTAAACGCAAATTCTTGATCTTTATAAGCGATTCGAGCCTAAAGGCTCACTTTGATCACTTTGTGATTGGGCCGATGCTTTCATTGAATGCGACTAATTACTATTGATTAAAGCTTTTCAAAGATAAACGGTGAAGAAGCAAATGAAAGAAGTTGAATTTCTAAAATAGAAGGCTAGAATGAAGAAATAGATTCAATTAAGCTGTTCAACAACTATGAATTGAATGTTTTAAATTCAATTTCGAGAGAAAGAATACAAGGAAAACATCCATGAACTAATGAATATTACAAATTACCTTTAGTTCTTGACGAAACAAGAAATTGAATAATTTCTTTTGTAGCTATTCACTCTCTCTCTTGTTGACTAGAAAAATGTATATGAGTATGTGTTTTTAAGCTTTCTTCTCATGGCCTCATCTCTTTATTCTTGATTCTCCATTTATATAGGCTAGAAACAGAGCCATTGAACCCAATTGCGATTGGTTGAGTGCCTTTCACTGGATTGCCACCTTGGATACATCCATACCTTTCATTCTAACTCAATCAATGGTGAGATTGATTTGTGTTTATTCTTTGCAATTGTATAACCGTTTACTTTATTCCCTTTGGTTGTCTTAGTGACTCTTTGACTCGATTCAATGACTACTTTGATTGATAAGCAAGCCCTCTTATCAATAATCCGTATTTAAATGCCTCTGCACCATGGTTAGCATTCTCTCTCTTTCATTTCTTTGAATTTCATTTATTTCAAAATCCGGGTTTACTGCCTCGCCTCTTCTCTTGACACAATTCACTTCTTCCACTCAATCACTCACTCTTTTCATGCTAACTAGCGTCGCCTTGATCTGAATAAGCTCTCGATTGTTCAATTTGGCCTTTGAAGCGTCTATCAAGCTTGCCTCTTTGTATTGCTCTCGACAATTTTCAATCTCCAAGCTTTCTTCTTGCTCGATTTCTTTGTAATTGCTTGCCAATTGACATCGCCTAAGCATAATCAAGGCGTCTCAGTGCTCGATTTAGTGCACAGTACTCGGTTGTATTCAACAAGAGTGTACTTCTCTTTGTTCCAATTCGAATTGAGGTATACTTGTTGTTTAACTCCCTTTTATCGTTACTCCCCTGCTCTAGCTTCTCTGGTTAATTCATTAAAGTGCATCAACTGTCTTTGAAGCTCTCACAATGGTGAGACGCCATGGGAAGGGACAAACTCGCGCGCGAGAGGAGAGGAGAAGAAGGGAGAGCGGGGAGAGTGTTCGGCTAAGTTTGGACGGCTCAGGCGCACGTGCACCAAAGCGTCAGAGGGGAGTAGATCAGCGACTGGGGGAGCATGCACCAGGTTCATCTTGTTTTCATCTCTTTTTTAAATTTGATCGCTTTGAGCAGGTCAAGCCGGTAGGATAGACTTGGCATACCACTTGACCATGAGCCTATACTCTTATCTCGTATCACAGGCCCCACACTGTAAGGTTATGTGAGTATACGCCTATAGATCTAATTAGCGAGTTGATTAGTATGATGATTAGGGTTAATAGGTGAGGTGGCTCTGCTGATTGGTTGATTGCTTATTAAACAAACCCTTAGTGTTAATGATACGTGTATGATGTGGCTTTGTGATATAGTGCCATGTGGCACCTTGTGTTGCTACTGTACCAATCATAAAGAGCCATCTGTCCTCTTTATACACCTTGTATGATGACATGGCACCGGTGAGTGCATGCCATGTGGCATCCGGTGGGGCCCACTTGTCGGTCGCCTTATAGCGTAGTGGGATTCACGGTGGTGAGGTGGACCCGATAAGGGAAGGCCGCATGGCGATGGGTTTGTTGAGGTGGCCTTATAGCATCTTGCCATTTGTCTAGGCTGTTGAATGAGGTGGTGCTGATGTGGACCAATGGTGACGCCACGTGGCATAGGTGGGGCCCACTTGTCGGTGCGCAGGGGTGTGGGGCCCGCGTGGTGAGGTGGACCAATGGGGTCTTGACACGTGGCATGAGGTGGCCCGATGAAATGCTTGACACGTGTCACACCCTCTCTCTTCTCGATTCGGTATAGGTGTGCTTAGGATCCCCGGTTGCACCCGGATGTGTCTCTGTCCCAGTTGCACCCGGATGAACCCTTGATTGAATCTCGGCCTTTGATCGATCCATTTATTACGCTTTTATCTTCCTTGAATTTATTTTAATAGCTCCACTTATCCAAAAATCATGAAAATTTCACCAAAAATCCCTAAATTCATGATGATCATCCCTGTAATTTTTAATTCCATTTTTACCCCTCCTTCTCTGAATTAAAAATTCTTTTGTCCATAAAACCTATTATTCCTTATGAATTAATCCACGATCTCAATTATAGCTCGTGTCTCTGCCAATTATCTCCCTCTTTGCAGAAACCACCCTAACTAAATACCAATTAGACTTATATTGATATTCATTAGGGTTTGATTTGATCAAATCTTGACTACTTATCGACATTAATACAAATCTAGACTTGATCAAGTGGTTGCTCCCGACTTTGGCACTGATCGGTCTTGTGAAATTGACTTTCAATCCCTTAACATGAGGGTGACTTGGTCAAAGAAGCCGACTACTTATCGATAATTGACACAAATCAAAGCATGGTTAGGTGGTTGCTCGCGACTTTGGCACCGGAGTCGGCCTTGAAAGCAAAATCACATTTGGAATTTCTCATGACTAGTTGCATCAAAATGCTAGCTTGGCATTGACATCATTTCATGTAGCATAGGGATTATCTTGCTTGACTCCTTTCTAGGGTTAGCTTCAAAGGTCGATTTTAGGGTTCAAAATTCGACCCCTATGATAGGTCGGCTGAGGTGTGGGGTCCACTGTCGGTGAAAAATGGTCACATGGGTGACTCATCGGATAGGTATGTTGTTAGATTCATCTACAAGGGATTGCCAGTGGGTCCCACTTGTCGGAAAAAATATAATCACATGGTGACACCCGAGGTCTCCTCTCTCCCTCGATCTTCTTGGGTGTCACTCATCTGCGAGTGGATAGAGAATAGCGGGGTATTTATACTCTTCACTTCATGCCCGGCATTCCATTGTGGGACTAATGGATTTGTTCGGGGTTAGGCGACGACCTCTTCGATCGGTGGGCCATCTTTTCATTTTGCTTTCTCTCTCTTCCCCCTTTCTTATGATTTATCATTAATCATCATTTATTTTCATTTATTCATCTATTCATCCTTGAAATTTTTCAAGGGTAAACAAAAACCACCCACCAAGACGAGTCTTGAACGCTCGAAAGGCTTGTCTTGGTGCATTATTCCTTATTATTCATCATTTCATTTCTCATGACGTCTTCTCTTCTTCGGGTATTGTAGTTTTATCTCATGACGCCATTCCGCGTCGCCCCTTGAGTCATTATCATTCTTTTTACGAGGATCTAGCGATTGGACTCCTCTCGTCTCGGCATCCGAGCGACTCCTGTCTACCGCGAGGCGGCGGTTTATTTTTCGGGGATGATCGGCCTCGCGACATCATGCCCCTTCGGCCTTTGGCGTTGCCTCTACGGCTCCTTTGACACATCTCACAGGCAAGGAGATTATCGACGGGGAGGCTCACGGATGGACTACTTGCTCCCTTCATCACTCCCTTGGAGTGCCATGGATATCGGTAGAGTGGACCGGTATGTGCTCGTGCGGGAGGGGACTACTGCTCGGGCGGCGGGATATATGACTCGGTTTTCTTGTCGATGTTTCATTATCATATCGACACACCACGGCTACGGGCCTTTTGTGAGAGGTGGAACTATTCCACCACACTCTGTTCATTGACGATCGGGAGGCGACTCAGACCTCTCACAGAGATACGACGGTTGGCCAGGGCTGCCGATCTTCGGCCATTTCTATGACGAGTTCATGGTCTCCCCGCCGTGACTCGGGAGACTTCACTCGATTCCCCTTCTTTGCATAGGATTTATGAGATTTATCATCATTTACGGAGGGGCATCCGGAGTTCGTTCGAACATTGGATCGCTTTATTTCACCGATCGGGTCCATACTCGCCTACGGGTTTGGCTTCCACCGAGAGATCCATTTGGTACGGGTCGGCTCGAGATTCATCACGACGGCCTTATCCCGTCTCGGGATACCACTGTGTTCACATGACGTGGATCGGGAGACTTATTTGACGACTTTCATTTCTTGGTGGATCTGCTATTTCTTATTACCTAGCTCCCCATACACCATTCGGCCTTCGGTGTTCATTATGGCGAGCACGATCGCGCGTGGCGACGAGGATTTCTTTGGCGGGTGCTGTCTTGGCCAACATTTATAGGTGCCTCGCGGTCGACTTCATCTCGTAGTCCTTCACGGTGCCGGGAGGCGATCCGTGGCATCGATTAGCGGATGGCTCCATTTGCATTGGTCGGCTCATATGATCCCGGCATGGCAGTCACGCTACGAGATCGTCTACCCTTATTGAGTGACTTAGCTGGGGTGCAGCCAGCTTCATTGACTCCAGAGGCTGCTCGGTATAGATTCTTCAGGAGTCGAGACCATCTGCGCTTCTCTCGAGATAGATCAGTGGCCCGTGGGGCAGCTAGGGTTGCTGACAGGATGGTGATTGACGACGGGGTTCCCTCTTCGACTCTTCTAGCATTCGAGCCGGGCTGTCGATTTGGAGTACACGATCGGTATTCGTCGGGGCTTTCTTCCTCTCGGATTGGGCGATCATATGTTCATCGAGCCACTATTCGCCACGTCGATGCGCACATCGGTTTGGCTTGGATCGGGATATTCCGGCGCCTCTTCTCAGCCTACATCATTGGCGGCCGATTTGGAGGGTATCGGATGGTGCTACACTCACCTCTTCCGGCTAGGCACGGGCACTCGCTATCGGATGGTATCCACCTCTAGGACTTCCACCTTCACGAGGCGTTATCGGCGGTGGTATTATGAGACCATTCGCTCTTACCGGTCGTATACTCCTCCGGTGGTCGTCGGAGTACATGTCCGCGAGATGGCCGGCCTACATTAGATGGCACCGTTTCGCGTGATCGCGACCCTTTCCGGCCCTTGCGCGAGCTGTCGACTTTCGGGGTTTAGACGGCCGGTTTTCTCGTGTTCTGTTAGGACCATTCTTACGGTACACTTCATTATCCCTTTAGGTTATTTTCTTTTGATAAGCCTCGTCTCATTTCGACCATTCTCTTTTGATTCGAGTTGGCTTACGAGTATGATCACGCGGAGCCGGGTTCTCGGTCCCTCGCCCACGAGTAGTTGGCGTTCATTCTCGGCCACATGTCGAGCCACCGCTCCGGCTACCATGGGGAGAGATCGAGACGGCGCCTCTCGGCCGTCTTCTCCATCTTCTTTTCCTTCTCCCGCTCCGGGTGATTTTCTTTACTTGACTCGCTTTATCCTTATTCGGGCGCACTTCATTTACATCTCGATTAGGGTTTATTTTTCAGCTCGTGGGACATCTCTGTGGAGCGCGAGATGACATCATAGTAGATTTATCGGCGCTGCGAGCACTTTTTATTCCGGGGTTTTGCACCGACCTTGCCGTCGCGAGGTTCGTGTGCTTCATTTAATACCTAGTTGCCGGCATGCACTAGTATTTTCATTCTTACATGTAGATTTTACGGACCACGAGGCGATGACATGGCATCTCCACACGCTCGGAGCCTTTCTTTCATGACGGCCCCGCTTCTCCGTCGATCTTCTTTGGTACCCACTTGAGACGGTGACTCATTTGATGTGGTTACGGGACCGGTGCTCACTCTTGTACGATCGAGAGGAGGCTTCTTTAGAGCGGGGAGTCCATTGGGCATCGAGCCGCGAGCGACGAGCCATTGCGATCGAGGAGGGCCATCTCATGCTTCTTCATCTCTCCGACGGGCGACCTCTCATGGCCACGGATGGCGAGTCTCGGCGAGCGGGTTGCGGTCGATTACGACTCGAGTTGGATGAGAGTTGGGCGGTGGAGCGGTATTCCACGGCCCGAGAGACGGGGTTTCGGCTAGCGAGGGTCTCGCCAGAGCCTCGTGCTTCTCCCGGTACCTTATATTTCCTTTATCATTTGCCGTATTTTATTTTTCATGTATTTATGCTTTCCATTTTATTTTGTAGCGGGTGCGGTACACTGCGGGTCCTCTGAGGCGGCCAGACATCCCTATCCCGACTCGGTCCACTTTGTCTCGGGCGGCAGAGCGATAGGTTAGATCTTCTCTTCCTTATTTCTTCTTTGGTTATAACAATTTGTCTAACCCATTTATTTTACTTGCGAGATGTTTCATCGAGGGATGTGCGGCTCGCCTTGGCGCGTTGGCGGATGCACTCGAGATACCTTCTTCGGGGCTATCCGCTAGATTTCGACATCTGGACTCTGCGCCGGTGGATTCTCTTTCGATTGGTATAGGGCGATGCGGGATACCATCGCGCCGGCTCTACTCATTGCACCTCGTCTCGAGAGCACTTTCATTTCCGGGAGGTGTGAGGAGGCTGCTCGGGGCTTACCGGGATGCGAGCTCTCTCGTATATCGGCACGAGTTGGAGATTCATGAGCTACGCGAGGCATTTGGAGGCTGCTCGACTCCACTATCTTCGGCGGCTCTCTTCTTGTGCCACTCTCGCTCCATGGGAGTTAGTGGTGGGCCGCTCGGCTTGCTCGTGCGGGAGCTAGAGGACCATAGATTATCGGTGGAGGGCTTCTCTCGACATTTAGCGGGACGTCTCCGGAGTTGCGAGATTCATTCGAGCGCCGGGATAGTGCCTTCGCTCGGTTCTTGGACTTCGAGGCGGCTTCGGAGGAGGATAGGCACTCCTCCATACTCATTTAGAGACTATTAGTCTTGTGCTATTAGAGTTGGAGTCCGCTTTTTGGGCCCATAGACTGCACTTTTCATTTCTTCTTTTCTCCTTTTCTTTTACTATACTTGATATAGGATGCCTTGACATTTATCATTTTGATCTCTTATTGTGGATAATGCTTGCCTCTATTATTATCCTTTCATCGTTTCCTCTGCAGTGCGAGGAAATATTTTATTGATTTCATGCTATGCACCTCCAATCTTATTTGCAAAAGCGCCTATTACAACAAGCTTGCTTCATTCTTTCGCGGCGTCTAAACATAATAAAGAAAAATCTTACAACATCCTATTACATTCATTCTATACATCATTTCTCTTTATTTATGGCAATACAAAACTCAAATGCTTAGTGGTATTTTACGGATCTACGAACACATGTGTATTGACCTCTAGGCGATCTGAATAAACCGTTTATCCCTTTATTGCGATGGATAAACTTACCGGTATCAATTGGATTATGGATGCAATTGATAACACCATTTTGTGGATGCTCCTTGTATATTTAGTTGACATTTATTTGTGGAAGCTCACCCACTCTCCCCTCGTTTGTGCACGTTGCGTGCTAAAGTGGAAACTCACGTTCACTCATCTCCACTCAATTTGTTTTGTGGGGGTACTACCCTCGAAACATCCATCACGCATCCTGCTGAGACGAGGCTTTCATCGGGTAGGTTCGCTCTCCATGACTGAGTCACTTCTTTAAGCGAATTACTTTATTTGACAGAATGTCGGGCAAAAGCATAAACCCTTAGTCGACCCCTCCATGATCTATTTTGGGATTAGAAACGGACCACCTCCTTGGGCGTGTGGTACTTTTGCGGATGAATGTACCCAACCTGGTTTTTTATATTTTAGCTACCCTCGAACATCCATCACGCATCCTGCGAGACGAGGCTTTCATCGGGTAGGTCCGCTCTCCATGACCGAGTCACTTCTTTAAGCGAGCGCTTTGTTTAACATGAAATGTCGGGTACAAGCGTAAACCCTTGGTCGACCCCTCCATGATATGTCGTGGGATTATGACACACCATTTCTTCGGGCGTGTGGTGCTTTTACGGATGAATGCACCCACCTGGCTTTGTATAACACTCATGGTGTCGGGGACAAAGGTGGCAACCCCTTATTGAAAAGATTTTATTATTTTTTTTATCATTCATTTTTTTTTTTATTATGTAGGAAAATAGGTTTTTATTGTTTTACTTATATATCCTTTTATTTTATTAGAAGAGAGCGATTTTTGGTTATTAGTGATACATGTTACTAATAATACGAGAGTTATTTATTTATATGCCCTCGGAAGCGACTATTTACTAGCCACCAATTTGCTCGACCTATCCCTTGGCTTGCGCGCGGCGACGAATATGAGCAACTTTCGTCATTGGGCAACGAGATATAGTTTGAGGGACAAGCGCAAACCACCCCATTTTTGTGTTTATTACGTATCAAATGGACAAACCCGGTGGTATTTGTATTGTGAGCCCAAACACCAAGCTCTCGCCTTACATTCTCGCGTGGTTTTGGCGTTGAATTCTCTTATTCTATATTTTTTTTTTTTTATAGGGCTATATGTGTTTGTGTGGTTTTGGATTTTTGGATGCATTCTATTTACGGATGCACAAGTAGGGTTTTTGGGATTTTTATGCAAAAGTGGAGGTTAGACATGGGTTTGTGTTTCGTGCACGTGTGTGTAAACGAACACTTATTCCCTCCTTATTTATTTACAATAGATACTACTCGGTTGGCCCCTTCAGGCTATGTGTAGTACTTCTTCGAGATATCGCCCATTAATCGGTGGCATGGGCCTTTCACCTTCATGGTCTATGAGTTGGTATGCGCGCCCCCGTATACCTTCTCGATTACGTATGGCCCTTCCCGATTCGGAGAGAATTTTGGGCCGATGTGTGCGACGATGATCGGCCTCTTGAGGACAAGAACAAGCTCCCTTGTTGAAATGCCACGACTCGCGCCATTTATCATATGCCCTTGCCATTTTTGCACGATATATTTCGAGGTTACTGTTGGGCTATCGATCTCTTCTCGTCCATGGCATCCAACTCGTCCGATCTAAGTTGTTGGCATTCGTCCATGGTCATATCATTTTGCATAGCCACCGCATGATGACGGTAGTTCCACCTCGAGAGGGAGAACGGCTTCACCCCAAAAGCGAGAGAATACGGGGTAGCTTGCGTAGGCGTTCGGTATGTGGTCGATAAGCCCATAATGCCTCACTGTGAGACGATTATCCCGGTCTCGTTGGTTGCGAGTCCACGGTCTTTTCATGATATTTATTAGGGTTTTATTAAAGGCTTCGGCCGGGCGTTGGCTCTCGGGTTATAAATGGACGAGAATCTCCAATCAATGTTAAATTGCTCGCGGGGCATAAACTTTGGAGTTCTTGAAGGCGTTCCATTATCGGATATTATCCGTTGTGGGGTGCTTAGAATCGGTAGAGGATGTGCGTCTTGAAGAACTTAACCACATCGGATGCTTTAACTTCTTTAAGTGGGACGGCTTCGGCCCATTTTGTAAAGTAATGTCTGTCGCGCGCGGGATGAGCCGGTGACCTCTCGACGTCGGAGGGTCTATGGGCCCTACTATATGTGCGTGCCCCATATTAAATGGCCGGGGATGCTACGTGTGGGTGCGGGGTTTGGCGCTTGATGTATAAAAGGGCCATGTATCGCACATGCGGCGCTTCCTTGCGTGCTCTTCACGATCGGCCACCATCGTGGGCCATAATACCCCAATTCGCTTGATCTTCAACTTCATTTTTGGCCCCGGACGATGTGCTCGCATAGTCCGGAATGAACTTCTTTCATAACTTTGCCGACTTCGGGCCACGATACACATCTTAGCCATGGCCCAGATCATAAGACCTACGGTATAGCGTATTGCCCACATATGCATACGTAGTACCCGTTTTCTTAGTTGATCGGCTATCCTTTTATCCTTGGGGAGGGTGCCATGCGGAAATATTCGATGAACGGTTGTCTCCAATCATCGTCTTCTTCGATTATCATTGTTTCTTGGCATTCTATCTTTTCTACGCCCGGTATTTTCATTATTCGCATTGTACGTTGTTTGACACAATGATAATGGCCTTCTATTGCGGACGATGATGTGGATTTCGGCTCTGTTGGTTCACCCGACTCCTTGGCGAGTTTGACGCGCATACGCATTCGCTTCACCATTCACGGCCCTCGTGACCTTCTCGATGGACACGTACGGGATTTTCTTCATTAATTCCATGGCCTTTTGGTGATATTGTATTAGTTAGGCTTTAAAACCTTATATTCGCCAATTATTTGATTTATTATCAGTTGTGAATCCCCAAAGATGCGCACGACCTTGATTTCCGCTCCGGTGATAGCTCTACAGTCGGCGATAAGTGCCTCATACTACTGCTTCATTATTTGTGCATGGTTCGGTTAAAGCCGAGAGAATGTCGTATTATCCGCGCCTTCGGGGTTACGAAGACTAGTCTGCGCCGGCTCGCACGATTGGGACTCCGGGCCGCGATCGGCTTGATTGACGAGCGCACCATCAAAGTACATCTCCCGTATAGGACTTCCTTCTTGACATGTAGAGTTTCCTCGTCGGGAAAGTCACATTTTAATGGGGAGTCATCTTGGATCGGGTGTGCGACCGGGAAATCTGCTAGCGCTTTGCCCCTTTATCGCCTTTTGCGGTGTATAGGTGATGTCGAACTCGGTAAGAATGATAGCCCACTTGGCCGGCCTCCCCGTCGGCATTGGCGAGTCATCGAGATATTTGAGAGGGTCCACCTTGGATATTAATATGATTTTGTGGGCTAGCATGTAGTGCCTCGATTTCTTCGCGCGAAGATTAGGGCTAAACAATGCTTCTCGATCGGTGAATACCGTGTTACGCCCTTACCATCATGCGACTTAGGTAATATAGCGCATTTTGATTACCATCCTGGTTTTCTTGGGCCATAGGGCTCCCGAGGATCCATCTAGGGCGGTCGTATATAGGATAAGTTCCTTCCGGGTATGGGCGCGCCAATGCTTTGGAGGGTTGAGTAGATAGGCCTTGATTTCTTCAAAGGCTCGGCGGCACTCGCCATCCCACTTAAACGGGATATTCTTCTTAGTCGGCGGGTGAAGGGTTGGATTTTACCGATAGGTTGGCTATGAACGCGCTTTGATGTACGCCATTGCCCTTGCAAAGATCGCAATTGTTTTAAATTCTTTGGCGGGGATAGTTCGGTTATTGCTTTGATCTTGCCGGGTCTATCTCAATTCCCCATGTGGCGTACCACAAACCCCGAGAAATTTACCGGATGATACCATGAATGCGCATTTCAACGGGTTTAATTTGAGCGCATGTTCTCTCGGGCGGTTGAAAACGACCTCAAGATATTGGAGGTGTTCTTCATATGACATGGCTTTGATGACCGGATCATCCACATAGCACTCAACTATCTTGTGGATTAGATCGTCGAATATTTTCGTCATCGCCGTTGGTAGGTGGTGCTTTGCATTTTTCAGCCCAAACGGCATGACTTTGTAACAATATATGCCAATCGGCGTGCGGAATGCGTGTGCCTCTCATCTTACGGCGCCATTTTAATTTGATTATAGCCGCATAACTTAGTCCATGAAGGAGAAGACTTCATAGGAGGATGTATGATCGATTATGATTTCGATTCTTGGGAGCGGGAAATCATCCTTAGGGCACGCCTTGTTTAAGTCCGAAAATCCACGCAAATGCGGATTTGCCCATTTTCTTTTTTAGCAGGGACAATGCTAGCCACCCATTACGGCGTCTCTTCTTCCGTATGAAGCTGCGTCGATGAGTTTCTTTGTTTCCTCCACGACCTTTTCTTCGAGTTCTATTCTCATTCGCCTCGGCGCTTGTTTAATCGGCTTGAAGGTTGGATCAATTTTTAAGTAATGGACCGCTACGTTGGGATCTAATCCAGGCATTTCTTTATAACTCCAAGCGAAGCGATCCATATAGCTTTTAAGGAATGTCTTCAACTGTCGACCACCTCTTTGGTAACGACGCGCTTATGAAAGTTGGTCGTGGGTCTTCTTCCGTCCCCCAATTAATTTCAGCTAACTCATCGGCCGTGTTAGGTTCCTTTTCTAGTTTGTTTCAAAGCATTTTTCGGGGCCAGGGGTATTGTCCTCTTCTGTTTCATTATCCGGCATTTCAACGAAGTCATGCAACGACTTTCTTTCATACGGTACTCGTTGAGAGACCCTCGAAGCATCTTTGCGTCATCGCGATTATACCCAATCCCCGGGTGTATTTTATTTTACCATCCAGGCCCGGGACTTTATTACGCGCCATTCCGAAGTTCATCAAAGCGCTTGGCCTCGGCCTTGGATATGTCTCTCGACATTTGCCCTTTTTGCCAATTTATATAGCTCCTTTCCAAAGGGATGAGATGCGGCGTCATCGCTCGTTGCATTCTCCGATTCTTGTTCTATCACCCACTTCTTCCAGTGTTGTGATCGGGGTTCTTCGAGAGGCGGGTTGAATCGCTACGATAGAAAATTATAGCCTTGTGGATGATAGTTTTCCCTTTGATGCGCTCTACCTTTGCTTAGGCACAACAAAGGTCTTTAGGTTTGTATGTGGTTCACTTCCCTTGGCATGAGGTCTTTAAAATGCCTTTCGGGAACCACGGTAATCTCTAGCGTGTTGCCATCTCTTCTTCTATCTCAATGTTCATGGTGAGTTGGAGCGGTAGATTTCTTTGATCGGCTTACGTCTCGCAACCTTAGGTTTACTAGGTACGGGAGTGTGCGAGATCGTATAAGCCACCCCTTTGCCCTTGTTATTCAAGTTATGCGGAGGCGGGTCTTGTTGAAAGCTCTTCGGGAGTTGGATCGTCCGTTTCTATGCCCTTCTTCTATGAGGTCTTTGAATACCCGGCATTCTTCAATTGTGTGGCCCGATATGCGATGATAAGGGCGAATTCGCCTTCGCCGGCTCTTTCTATGTCTGCGGGTCTTTTACGGACGGGAAGTGTTAACCCACTCTTTAAGGCACTCTCAAATATCAGAAATTTGTTTTATTTTTCGGGAAAGAGTATGGTTTACTCTTCTTGACCTTGAGGGTTTGCATGACGGTCGGTTGCTTAGCTTTCGTTTCTTCCCCCTTTGATTCATCTACTATGACAATTACCGTTTGCCGCTATCGGGTGCTTGTCTTTCGGGGTCCGGAACGGGGTTCGCTCGTCACCTCCTTGAGTAGCTCGGAGTTATAGATCGCGGTTTGCGGGTTTTCAATCATTATCATGATTTCATTGTGTTGCACTTTAATATCTGCATCACTTCCCATTGTTCGGACACCTCTCTTCTATTATTTTCAACTTGGTGCCTTATTTCGTCGATCGCATTCCGGACGCGACCTTCGAAATTTTCCCGCCATGAGCGTTCTTCATTTATAGGCCTCGGCCTAGCAGGGTTATCCCTTCCGCTACCGGTCCGTGTTGATCATATATGACTCCTCGCTTTCATTATCTGTTTCGGGCCCTTTATATGGCTTCTTGAGGATGTGATAGATGATCTCTTCGTCGATTCCTCTTCCCGGGGTTGACGATCATGGCCGGATTCTTCTCCCAGAGTGGTATATCGCCGAGTCGTTGGAATCTTCGGAGTCTTCTCCGAAGTTGCCTCTGTGATCTGAATTTGAGGGTGTTGGTAGGTTTAAAGTTGAAAATGACCTCCTCTTCGAGAATCACTTGCATTGATTTCGCTCGGTTTATTTGGGCCTTATACGCGACCACTTTTTTGAAGCGGAAGGTTGCTTCTTCACCCGACTTTCTTCGGGTCTTTGGGCTCGAGCACCTCGGGGTTTAATATTAAATTTGACCTCTTCTTCTTCTCCGGATGAGGTATCAAATTTAGGGCCTTTGTTGAAGGGTTTCGACTGCTTTTGTTATTGGCGGCTTGGCGCCACGGCGGATTTAGGCGAGAAAATATTGGGCGTCATTGAATTTAATCTCATGCACCCCAGAATGGCTTGACATCTCCGTCAATTCTCTTTTGCTTACCATTCTCGATATATTTCGAGGCATTGGTGCGAGTAGAGGTATGACACGATTCTTTGTGAAGCCACGGGCGACCAATGACGCCGATAAGAGGTTTCGGCGTCGATGACATAGAATTTAGTAGGCGCTCTTAGGCTTCCGCATTGCGGGTTCGAGTTATAGCTCCCGGGGCCTTTTGGGAGTTTTGATTGAAGCCATGAATAATCACCTTTTCATCGAGATAGGTTCTTCACATCTAAGGTGATGGTCTTCGAGTTTTAAGCGGCATGATATTGATCGAAGACCACTGCGTCGACCAAGATGCGACCAATCTTTTGCCCTCCGCAGTTTCCGGTGATGTATAGCGGGCGGTTGTGGTCGACGGTGCCTATTAGGAGGTCGTCGTACGTGAAATTTATACGGGCGGCCGTTTGGCGGTGAATAGGGCTTCTTGCATATTTTGCTCGACAAAGTATGACTTGTACTTCTCGGGATCTTGCAAGGCACTGGATTAGCACCTCCCTTAGGTCTTGTGACATCATCAACGCGTCAAATATGCTTAATAGCGGCGGGAATCTTACGCGGATGTGCCAACACATTATATTCTTCGCCGTCGGCCAGGGTCTTTTACGGTTCTTGCTTGGGTTCTCGACCTCTTTACCTTTATTCGGGGCCTTATCCTTTCCTTTATCGGAATCCTTGGGAGCTGTCTCTCGGGTATATAAGTCCGGACCAGGAGCACGGCTTTGCATTCTTCATTTTGGTCCCGAGAGGTGCTTGCTTCCCCTTCGTCATTTGGGAAGAACATCTCCTCTAAAGTTGGCATATCTTCGTCGTGAGAAGAATATACCATGTTGCACGAAGCACCCCAGATCTCTTCGCTTTCTTCTTTATTTATTTCTTCATCCATATTTTCTTTCTTCTGACCTAGGGTTAGCTTCTCCCAGTCTTCTTTGGAGATGAAGTGTTGAAGGGTGATTGCTTCGGGACTGCCCTGCTCGTACTCTTCAATTTTATTCTTTCTGGACTTATTGCTTCTATGCTTCTTTCTCTTTTTAAGAACCTGGTCTTGGCTTTGGTCCACCTTATAATATACCCTGGGTTTTGGTGGGACCACTGGCGTGATATCGTCTTTCCATTTCATGCCAGGTTCTTTCCTAAGGGCTTTAAGCATTTTAATCGATTTCTTCGATAGGTGCGTAGTCCATTGTTCTTCTTGGTCTTCGCATGGTGGCCGGGACTTTCTCTTCCTCATGAGAGATCGTGTTGGCTGCTCATGGGGCGATGGGCTTTGCAGAACCCTTTTGGTAAAGTAATTTCACCATTTTTATACGCCTTCTCGACCCGATCTTTGAAGACCCGGCAATCTTCAATTGAGTGCCCTAGTACTACGTGGTATGGGCGAAAGTTGGGTTCGTCAGATTTATCGGCATCTTCGGCGTTCTTGGCGGCGAGGGTTAGGCCATTCTTTAGTGCCCCTACGAAGATTTGAGCAACTTTATCTTTCTGAAGGAGTACGGTTTAGTTTCTTTTGTTTGAGGGACTCAAAACTCAGTGAACTCCCTCCGGATTGGGCTGGGTCCCTTGTTGTAATTATTGCCATTTGTGCCACTGCTTGCTTAGCCTTGGGTGTCTGCGTTGGCAACCATCTTATCTTTTAACGAGGTGAATGCCACTTTGGTTTCGGCTCGGGCTCCTCGTTGCGGCTTATTATTCATGAAGTTCGGCACGGTGTGCGGTGACATTCTTTCCATATTGGATACCGTCTGAGCAAGTCTTTGAATGTGTTGACCTTTGTCACACCAAGAAGCATGCCCATCCACCGTCGATGTTTTTCATGATTAGGTTGACGGCCTCATCTTCGATTAATGTGCGGTCGCATTTGATGCGAGGTTCCGCCATCTATTGATAAAATCTGTCATTGACTCCCCTTTCTTGGGTTTAGTGCTTGCCGGATCGGCTATGTTTATCTTGTCGGACACCATGACAAATCGCGCCACGAGCGAGTCGCCATCTCGTCCCGGTCCGATCTTTGTTGTTTTCTAATGAATAATACCATTGGAAGGCGGTTCCCACTAAGCTTTGAGGGAATTGTCTTAACAACGATGCATCATTGCGCCGTGTTGCGCGCAGAGGCTACAAAGTGGGCCGGTGTTGTTCGGGGTTCGGTCTTTGTTGCCTTCCCGGAGAAGGTCTGAAACGGGGGATCACATACCCTTTAGGATATTCTTCTAAATCATATATGGCGGGGTATGGATGTCCACGATTTTTAACGGGAGGGATAGCGTATCCACCTCCGGCTATTTGCATTTCTTTGGCAATCATGGCTTGAATCTCTTTCGGGATATTCCGTTGGTTCGACCTCCACTTCTATTGTTCTATGTGGATGGGGTTTAGAATCGACGGGTTGTTTTCCCTTATGATTGCTTTTGATCTTGTGGACCCCTTCTTGACGGGAGCTACCGGCTTTGAAATTGGCGTCTTGTGATTCTTGCAATGACTTGACCGCCTTAATCGGTTCTTCGTTTTGTTTCGGCATGGTAGCGATTAGCTCCGTTGCCTAATCGGCTCTTCGTCCGTGCCTCGATGTGGCCTTTTAGTATTTCAATTTCATCGATAGGCACTTCGGGACGTGTTTCGACGTCATCTTCATTATCGAAGAAGTCGGGGTTTTCGTTGTGATCTTCCCCTTCCTGCTATTGCCCTCGGGGTTGACTCTCTTGGGAGGTCTCCCTTTTCTACCATTATTTTTGTTGGTATTGGTGACGTGAGCTTGATTAGGCGGGGACCGGTCATCTGGGTCATATTCACCTCGGCGTCGGTGTCGGATCGGTATCGTAGCTTATGCGATGGTGTTGACGAGAAGTGCTCTTCATAACGAGCGGTTCTTCTCTTCTTCTTTGTTTGGTCGGGGGCGATTATTTTCAAACTATTGAGTGGTATTCTCGAGCCTAATCGGCTGAATACACTCTTCTGACCTAGGCGGCTGAATACGCTCTCGGACGGAGCGTTGGATCTGCCGGCCTTGTTGGGGTTGGGCTTGAGATTGGGACCTTGTTGGTGGGAACCCTTTGGGACCCACACTGTGGGTGCTAGGTGTTGCCTTTGGTGTAAACCTCCTCGGGTTCGGAGTGGAGACAATGGCTTGCGGCGAGCCATGTCTTGAGATTGACCGGGATCGGGAGACGTATTGTCTCGACCTAGCGTTCTCTCACGCTCTTCCTCTGCCTTGAGGGCCACCGTGAGCCTTGTAGATGGCTTGCGGGGGGCTTGAGACTTGTCTGGCGGCGGCGAGGCCTTTGAGTTGGGCGAGGTGTGGGCTTAGGCACCTCCCATGCACAGCGGAGGCGGCTTTGTGGCGAGAGTTCTTGGCCACTATTCGGAGGGTGTGAATTTGTTGGAGGCGGGATAGGCGGCCTAGCCACCAGGTGGTTACAGTATGCATCCGGGGCCTCTTCTGGACGCTTGAGAGTTGCGGGCGGTTTGGGCTGCTTTGCCTTTGGGGGGCTGTCCTCTTGGACGGGCGCCTTCTCCTCTTTGGGGAGGTGGTAGGAGAGGCCATTACGTTGTTGGAGATCCCCTTGGGAGTCAGGGTGATCGAGTCCTCCTCCTCGTCCGGGATGGAGATCGGACGGGCGCGGGAGTGAAGGCGGCCACTTGGAGCTGGGCCGTAGATGGTGAGTTCTTGCGGGATGGTCCCGAAGAACATGAACAGTTTGCCTTCTGGGCTCTTTGCAGGAGTGACGGTGTAGGGAGCGAGGTTGAAATTTCCAAAGTATGCCATTTCCTGCAAAAACAAAAACACTTGAAAATTATTAGTCATTTTTAGCGCATAGAAGACCACTTGTATCTCTTAACTATTCTATTTGACTCTCTCTTTCAGAGATAAGAGGAGAATCTAGGTCCCACCGGGCGTGCCGAATCTGTGCGACCCTTTTCGCGCGCTCACGCGCGCCGGGGCGATGGGTTGCGGAAGAAGGACACGGAGATCCCTCCCGAGCGTGCATCTGCTGGGTGTCGGCCGGTCTGCCGTTTAGAGATTATTTGGATGCACATTCGGGGGTTTTTAGTGATTGTGAGTTCTTGTAGATTCGGTGGGCGCAAGCCCCACCGTTAATTACCACAGGGCTACGAACCTCGAGGCACCTCTGGATCTTTGAAAGAGAGAAGCAAATAGTATAGTTAAAAGATGGTCAAGTGGTCGTCTAATTTATAAAAAGGGGTCTACGGAAGATGAACCTACAAACGGATCGGTTCAATCTATGGAAGACAAACCTACAAACGGATCGGTTTTGTCCTATGGAGGACGAACCTACAAACGGATCGGTTCGATCCATGCCACCTCGAGATGTAACCTTACCTACGGACCGGGTTAATCTCTTTAGAGGGCTTGAGGTGAGTCTACATACGGATCGACTCGACCTCCGTTGATCTAGAAGATAAACCTACAAACGAGATCGGTTCAATCTTAACTAGTCAACAACCAATCACACAAAATACAACTCGAAGCGGCGGCGGTTGATCTTGAGGTTGGTGAATCGGGAGAAGGGTGGATATGGCCCACGTGTTTCTTCTCACCGATCTTCTAGATCATGAATTCGAAGCACTAAGCCGATTCATAAACCTAGGAAACACAATTGCACACAATGTCAAACACGAAGCGGCGAGCCGATTCAACATTGAGGCATGTGTTAGTGAAGGAACCTACCTACGAGACGGTTCACATTCAACTGTTTTGTGGATGAATCTACCTACGGACGATTCAATCTCACGGTCTCGGGAAATGAACCGGGAGACGAACTTATCGACGGATGAGTTCGGTCTTGCCGCTCAAATGGTCATGAATTACTTGTTCATGACACCGAGTCATTAAGATGTCACTTCTCTCGGACATCGTAATGTTCTTCTTCTTCAAAGTCGACATATCTCTCCATGCGATGTCGTAGCTTTGGTCATTCTTCGACGTGCGTCAAGACGTTCTCGTCTCGACTAATCATTCTACATGTTGCATTACTTGTGCAAAATTACTATGTTGCCTACACCCCTTGTGTGAGCGTATTCAATCATGAGTTACTTGCTCATGGCGGCGAGTCATTAAGATGTCACCTATCTAGGACATCATAATGTTCTTCTTCTTCGAGTCGACATATATTTCCATGTTAGTATCGTAGCTCTGGTTATTCTTCATTAAGCGTCAAGATGTTCTTGTCTCGACATATTCACTCAAAGCCTTATTCATCTATCAAGATGTTCTTATCGATATCTTATTATTCTTCATCAAGTGTCAAGATGTTCTTGTCTCGACGTATCTTCTCGTATTGCTATTAAAGCCTTAATCATCTCACGTCAAGATGTTCTTGTCTCAACGTATCTTCTTCATATTGCTATCTTCTCGCCTTAATCATCCTACGTCAAGATGTTCTCGTCTTGACTAATCATTCTAAATGTTATATCATGTGTGCAAATATTCATATGTGGCTCTACACTCCTTATGTGAGCATATTTATTCATTTCTAAAATGCACAAAATCTATTATATAATATCTTCCATTATTATTTTTATTATGAAGATGCATTTATTTATTATTATTATTATTATTATTATTATTATTATTATTATATTCTTATTACTATTATTATTTTTTTTTATTATTATTATTTTTATTTCTTAAACTCTATTTATCTATGTAGAAAATTATTTACAAAAATAATAGAAAAGGGATTAGCTATTTAACTAGATTTTCATTTATATTTTTGGGATTTTTATAATAGCTAAAGTAGTAAAATTTATTTTTATTATTTCTAAACTCTATTTATTTTGTAGAAAATCATTTACAAAAATAATAGAAAATAAAATAGCTATGTTTTTTTATTTGTATTTTTAAAATGTTTATAATAGCCAAAGTAATAGAATTTTATTATTATATTCTATTATATTGAAATACTATTCATTATGTAAGAATTATTTACAAAATTAAAAAATGGTTAGCTATACTATTTTACTATTATTATATTATATATATTTTTTTTTTTTAATATCTATAATAGCTAAAAAGAAATCATTACTAATATTCTATCTTATTTATTATACTATTCATTATATCTATTTTTATTATTTCTATTTATTATCTATGAAAAGTATAAGATTTTTATTATTAGTTGAAAATAGCCATAAGAGATGAAATTCATTATGTTTTTATTACAACTATTATTTTTATTACATTTTATTTATCAAAAGTATATTTTTGTATATTTGTATAGAAATAACAAAAGAAATTCAATTCATATTATAAAACTATATTATCATTCTTTATTGTAAAAGAAAATGTATTTTACTATTTATTACCATGGTAGCATATTTTTGTATATTTTTGTGCTATTTATTTTTATTATTCTTTTTACAGAAAATATCAATATAATATCTATTATTATTATATATTTTTTTTATTTATCAAAGAATATAGCTAATCTCATTATTTATTATAGTATATTACTATCATCATTATTATTTCATGGAAAATCACTTGAAAAATCACTAAAATATATCTAGTTATTATTTATGATTTTTATTTATATTTTTGGAATTTTTATAGTATTTAAAATGACAAGTCAAAGCTAGGTCAACTATATCAATATATGTAATGTATTTTGCTTTTAAATTGTTTTATCATGATTATATTTTTAAAACTGGAATATTATTGTATAGAAAAATAGTATGAAAAATAAGAAAATTTTAGAAACAAATTTGAGTCAATTTGGAGTTCAATAGCATTTTTAAATCATTTATTTACTCCATATTATCACTATTACTTTATTATTTAATTAATGGGCTTAATGCGGGCCGTCGGATATATGTTGAGATTAGTGCGCATCTTTCTAACTCTCTTCTTCATTTGGGCCGCCAGATTAGTTTGAGATAGGTGTTTAATGGATCTACGGCCCAGATTAGTGCGAGTTATTATTCAAATGTTTAAACATATCGGGCGCTTGATTTAATTAAGATGCGTGTTTAATATGTATAAGGCCCGAGATCTTCTTAGTTTAAATTTTCGAACTATCGTCAAATCTCACTCATTAAAGATTCTTCAAGATTAGCGAACGCTTCAGAATCGTGCGGAAGATCTCTCCTCGGACTCGACTTCCGTTGCATTGAGATTCGCGTGTAATGGCGTTCCCGACGGCCAGGAGCTTTCCTTCTCCGATCGGACCTATGCCCTAGAATCGCCTCACTTCGGTGAGCTTCTCGTAGTCCTTGATTGGAGATCCATACGGTGACGGTGCGCGCATAATAGTATCGGTGAGTATGTCGGTTAGAGTCGATGCAGAGATGCTTTCTTCATCAAATTCGACGAAATTGATCAAAGTTCTTGATAATTACAAGGTCGAGGAGCATCGTCTAGGTATGAAGATGCGATATAGGATGGGCGAGAGGGCTTCCCTTTCGTTCTTGAAGGTCTTTGGAGCAACTCGTCGCACGACGATGCATGGTACCGGTCGGTGCAGATCTTAATTGACTCGATTCATGACCTTTACTCGTCCAATTAGCACTCCTCGGGCCTAAAGGCACACCTAGGCGTAGCTAGGGCCGGTGGCTCAGCGAGTTGAGTGTTAATTTGAACAAATTCGTATTTGAAAGCTCAACGGCATCTTGGTTCTATCGAATCAATGTATTACGATGAAATTACAATGCTAGGGTTAACTACGATCAATCAAAACAATTCAATCAAGAAAGTTACAAGGATATGAACTTGTATACCTTAATTGCATGTAAACATAAACGAGATGAATTACGAAAATGAAAATTTTCTAATAAAATCAATATAGCAACAATTAAACGCAAATTCTTGATCTTTATAAGCGATTCGGGCCTAAAGGCTCACCATCACTTTGTGATTGGGCCGATGCTTTTGAATGCGACTAATTACTATTGATTAAAGCTTTTCAAAGATAAACAGTGAAGAAGCAAATGAAAGAAGTTGAATTTCTAAAATAGAAGGCTAGAATGAAGAAATAGATTCAATTAACTGTTCAACAACTATGAATTGAATGTTTTAAATTCAATTTCAGAGAAAGAATACAAGGAAAACATCCATGAACTAATGAATATTACAAATTACCTTTAGTTCTTGACAGAAACAAGAAATTGAATAATTTCTTTTGTAGCTATTCACTCTCTCTCTCTTGTTGACTAGAAAAATGTATATGAGTATGTGTTTTTAACTGCTCTTCTCATGGCCTCCTCTACTGTTGCTGATTCTCCATTTATATAGGCTAGAACCGGCCAATTGAACCCAATTGCGATTGGTTGAGTGCCTTTCACCTGGATTGCCACCTTGGATACATCCATACCTTTCATTCTAACTCGATCAATGGTGAGATTGATTTGTGTTTGTTCTTTGCAATTGTATAACCGTTTGTTATTCCCTTTGATTGTCTTAGTGACTCTTTGACTCCAATTCAACAGACTACTTTGATTGATAAGCAAGCCCTCTTATCAATAATCCGTATTTAAATGCCTCTGCACCATGGTTAGCATTCTCTCTCTTTCAATTTCACCAATTTCATTTATTTCAAAATCGGTTTACGCCTCACCTCTTTCTCTTGACACAATTCACTTCTTCCACTCAATCACTCACTCTTTTCATGCTAACTAGCGTCGCTTGATCTGAATAAGCTCTCGATTGTTCAATTTGGTCTTTGAAGCGTCTATCAAGCTTGCCTCTTTGTGGCTTGCTCTCGACAATTTTCAATCTCCAAGCTTTCTTCTTGCTCAATTTCTTTGTAATTGCTTGCCAATTGACATCGCCTAAGCATAATCAAGTTTGTCTCGTGCTCGATTTAGTGCACAGGTACTCAATTGTATTCAACAAGAGTGTACTTCTCTTTGTTCCAATTCGAATTGAGGTATACTTGTTGTTTAACTCCCTTTTATCGTTACTCCCCTGCTCTAGCTTCTCTGGTTAATTCATTAAAGTGCATCAACTGTCTTTGAAGTTCTCACAATGGTGAGACGCCATGGGAAGGGACAAACTCGCGCGCGAGAGGAGAGGAGAAGAAGGGAGAGCGGGGAGAGTGTTCGGCTAGGGCTTGGACGGCTCGAGCGCACGTGCACCAAAGCGTCGGAGGGGAGTAGATCGGCGGGCGGGGAGCATGCACCGGGTTCATCTTGTTTTCATCTCTTTTTTAAATTTGATCGCTTTGAGCGAGTCAAACCGGTAGGATAGACTTGGCATACCACTTCACCATGAGCCTATACTCTCTATCTCGTATCCTGGGCCCCACTTTGTAAGGTTATGTGAGTATACGCCTATAGATCTAATTAGCAGTTGATTAGTATGATGATTAGGGTTAATAGGTGAGGTGGCTCTGCTGATTGGTTGATTGCTTATTAAACAAACCCTTAGTGTTAATGATCGTGTATGATGTGGCTTTGTGATATAGTGCCATGTGGCACCTTGTGTGTGCTACTGTACCAACCATAAAGAGCCATCTGTCACTCTTTATACACGCTGTATGGTGACATGGCACCGGTGAGTGCATGCCATGTGGCATCCGGTGGGGCCCACTTGTCGATCGCCTTATAGCATAGTGGGATTCACGGTGGTGAGGTGGACCCGATAAGGGAAGGCCACATGGCGATGGGTTGTTGAGGTGGCCTTATAGCATCTTGCCATTTGTCTAGGCTGTTGTTGAGGTGGGTGTGGCTGCTGATGTGGATCAATGGTGCGAGCGCCACGTGGCATAGGTGGGGCCCACTTGTCGGTGTAGCGTAGGGGTGTGGGGTCCACGTGGTGAGGTGGACCATGGGGTCTTGACACGTGGCATGAGGTGGCCCATGAAATCTTGCGACACGTGTCACACCCTCTCTCTTCTCGATTCGGTATAGGTGTGCTTAGGATCCCCAGTTTGCCCCAGATGTGTCTCTGTCCCCAGATTGCACCCAGATGAACCCTTGATTGAATCTCAGCCTTTGATCAGTCCATTTATTCTGCTTTTATCTTCCCTGAATTTATTTTAATAGCTCCACTTATCCAAAAATCATGAAAATTTCACCAAAAATCCCTAAATTCATGATGATCATCCCTGTAATTTTTAATTCCATTTTTGCCCTTGCCTCTCTGAATTAAAAATTCTTTTATTCATAAAACCCTATTATTCCTTATAAATTAATCCCTGATCTCAATTGTAGCTCTGTGTCTCTGCCAATTATCTCTCTCTTGCAGAAACCACCCTAACTAAATACCAATTAGACTTATATTGATATTCATTAGGGCTTGATTTGATCAAATGCTGACTACTTATCAGCAATTAATACAAATCTAGACTTGATCAAGTGGTTGCTCCCAGCTTTGGCTTTGATCAGTCTTGTGAAATTGACTTTCAATCCCTTAACATGAGGGTGACTTGGTCAAAGAACTGACTACTTATCGATAATTGACACAAATCAAAGCATGGTTAGGTGGTTGCTCGCGACTTTGGCACCGGTCGGCCTTGAAAGCAAAATCACATTTGGAATTTCTCATGACTAGTTGCATCAAAATGCTAGCTTGGCATTGACATCATTTCATATAGCATAGGGATTATCTTGCTTGACTCCTTTCTAGGGTTAGCTTCAAAGGCGATTTCTAGGGTTCAATTCGACCGACTATAGGTCACCGAGGTGTGGGGTCCACTGTCGGTGAAAAATGGTCACATGGGTGACTCATCAGATAGGTTATGTTGTTAGATTCATCTACAAGGGACTGCAAGGTGGGTCCCACTTGTCAGGGAAAATATAATCACATGGTGACACCCAAGAGGTCTCCTCTCTCCCTCGATCTTCTTGGGTGTCACTCATGCTGAGTGGATAGAGAATAGCGGGGTATTTATACTCTTCACTTCATGTCCAGCATTCCATTGTGGGACTAATGGATTTGCTCCGGGGTTAGGCAGCGACCTCTCCTGATCAGTGGGCCATCTTTCACTGCTCTCTCTCTCTTCCCCCCCTTTCTTATGACTTATCATTAATCATCAATTTATTTTATTTATTCATCTATTCATCCTTGAAACTTTTCAAGGGTAAACAGAAACATCTCGCATGCTAAACAAATCTGTATTTTTAGCCGTAATAACATTTTTAAATATACAAAGTAATGTCTTCATGTAATCATATATAGTATCATTACCAAATAATAATATATATTATTTAATTATTATTACAACAACATATAAAAATAGTTATGTAAAAAAATACCATCGCAGCCCAAATAATACTTGAAACAAAACTCTATTTTTGATTTATAGAAATCAAACTCCATACTTCATTTGTCCGGCATTGCAAAGTACCATTGTATGTTCTATCCTCCAATACATATCGTACTATTGGAGAAACTCCTGGAGGCTCTGCAGGTATCATTTCATTATACGGCTCCCGAAAACACTTAATAATAAGATAATAATATTAATAAAAAGACATTCATAATACAAAAATAAAAGTCTTTCATTTAGAGATATTTTTTTTCCTTTTTGTCAACACATGCTACATTTGAAAGCCACATTCATGTCACTGATAATCACACATCGTATGCTTGTACCAGTGTAGGTATTAAAACTGATCAGTAAAAGAAACCAACCAGGTTTGGTGCAAATAAGGTATTAGCTGGTAAAATGTAGACTATCACAAGCATGAGTTTATATATCATACCAGACCACCATTGTACATGGTTTGAGCGCTTTTTTGTCTAGTTAATTGGATGGTTGTTACATCTTTGACCTGTTGGACTATAATAACAGATCCTTACCTATTGATTAGTCCTAAAATAACAACAAAATAGTGAACCACTTAAAGGACTTAGTCCCAAGGCATTACAACAACACCGTTAGAGAAAGGATAAGAGAAGAATTATCATAATCCAATAATATTCAGCACCCCTCTCCCATTGAACATGGAAAAATGCCACCCCGACCATGTGCAAACCCACCTCTACCAGGGTTGTTGCTCCTGATAGGAGGTAGCACAGAAAGAAATGTTACAAGTAGAGAAAGCAAAAACAATCACAGATAAACTCAATTAATGGATACAAACACCACATGCTACAATATAATAAATCTTACTAAGCCAAAAAGAAAAAAAAAACATTTAGAGTGTTTTGGATAATCCAATTTGACCACATGGGCAATTCTATCTCTCCAATTTTCAGAGCATTAAACCTGATCAAATAGATAGTTTTTTAGTCAGAAAATACCCGTGGAGCAACATTTTGTTGTTTTTAAGGCCTCAATCGATCTATGATTTCCAATGACAATGAAAAATTCAAAAAAATTAAGCCAACTAACCAAACAATCATAAAACCTCTCAAGTATAATTGATGGAAATAAAATCTGACTTAACTGGGAAGAACAACCAACCAAACCTTTTTTCCCTAAAAAATTCAACAGTATAAAAACTCAGCTAGACCAGAATCACTCAACTAAGCAACCTGAGGCAACAAACCCAACCAAACATATAGCTGAACTGACGCTTATCTCAAATTTAATTTGTTTGGCACTGAACTAATGCTCATTCAATTTGAACCCAAAATAATAACAAAATTAACTTATTTTTCGTCTGCCATCTCAATTTGAGCAACAACAACACATACATATGCCCTAAGCTTCAACTCCTGAAATTCTGGTATAGTTGACATTGCTCAAGCTCGACAACTTTGGAGATTATTTCTTTCGCTTGATCAATTTGATTCATCTTAAGCTCCACATCATCTCCCAATGTGATGTTCTAATATTTTCATATACATTGACAATTGTTAAAAAGATTTGAACTAAAAAAAGTTACTTGTGAACGATAAATGAATTTTATCCTAGAGAGCAACATTCATCTACCCATGGAGAAAGATCAGCACCTCACTGACAGCGTCTGCTTCTCTGAAAGCAAGTGTCAATTCATCATTTTCTCTTGCACATTTAGCTAGTAGTAGGTGGTCTTTCACCTTTTTTTATTATTTAGATAGCCATAGATATTACTCACGCCTTCTAAGTGAGATAAGCTTATCCACATGTTACTCTGCTACATCAGTCCAATCTCGTTAGTAATTGACATTGTAAATAATGGTGATAAGAAAATCTTGTATTTAATTAAAAAAAGACACAAATGATCTTGCTATAGCTCAAGTACTATATATCAAGTGTTATGTATTTGTACATCTAGATATTGAGCCTAACCATCCATAGATCTTATATACCGATCCTCTATTTCAATGAACTAGGAATTCTTAATCAACAGTCCCAAATTTCAATTATAAGTAGAGAAGAAAAGGAATCATACGTATTTAAAGCAAGTAAGCATAGTTTGTGACAAAGAAAAATTCCTTGCTAATACTTTAAAAGTTGAATCAGAAAAATAATAAATTTAACTATAAGTAATACTTTTTAATAATCATACATATTGAGATAATTTTACAGTTCACATTTTTCAGGGCATGCAAGCCAAATTATCCCAACCCTATAGAATTGTCGCCCAAGCTAAACCAGTAAATAGAAAAAAAAAGTAATGAAAAATCAAATATCAAAATGGAAAACCTTGAGAAGAGATGCCCCTAGCTGTTGTCCTTGCACATGGAAGTTTTATAAGCAATACACATAAATTATAAAATAGTATTAAAAAGAGGAAAATAAAAATTGAGCGCAAAAATTCTTTTGATAGCCATCTGCACAGTTCGAAGCATATTAAGTGAAAAAATACATCAAATCAATTGCAATAAATTTTGTATCAGGGCATCGAAAAAACACAGTTGGAGGATGCGATGGGACATTCTAAACTTGGATACTTTACTATCCATATAATCACACGAGTCAATACTATAAATTAGAATATCACACAACATACATACCTTATTCCCTAATTTCTTAAGAATCAGTATGAGCTACCCCTTTTTCCTAATTTTTAAACTCAAGATAAGTTATGAAGAAAGTATTACCCAATTTGTAGAGAAAATACACTCTTAAGTTTATCCTTGTTAGCTTATTATAAAGGTCAATTGTAAAATTACACAATAATTAGCAAAATATTAATTTCTCAAAGATCCACTTTTAGGTTCACTTTTTTTATTATGATAGCCTAAAATAAATGGACATACTATGAAATAATTATGGTAAATTTTTAATGCCATCATGGTTCTCTCAGAAAATGGATTTAAAACAATATTAACCACACTAACAATTTACCAGTTGTTTACCCCTGAAAATTTGGAAAATTAAAAAGCAACTAGGGAATAAAAGATTAAAAATTTTAAGGAGAAATTTTAAAACCTCGAAGATGCTTAATTCAAGTCTAGAAGCACCAAGAAAAAAAAAAAATCATAGAAATGCTCAAAAATTAAAATTCTAAGAAAAGAATTAAATGTCGAAGCTCTACAAATTTCAATTTGAAAACCTTTTCGAAACTTAAAATCTCAAAACTCAAATTTTATGGAAAAATCAAATTCTCCATAAAATTCTGATAATTTTCATATATTACTTGATATTTTTGGAGTTACGAAAGTCAAAGAAATTCTAAATTATCGATTAATATAATAAAAAATCAATTGATCAAGCGTTAAAAAAATTAATTGATGCTTGATGAAGAGGAAAAATGGTAAATAAAAATTACCATATTTTTTTTATATTTCAAGAAAATTTTGAGAAAATTTTGGTGCAATTTGGACAAAAAAATCTTTGAGAAACAATTTAAAACCAAAGGAGAAATAAGAAAATCAGCAAATGACTCTAATTAAAAATCAAAATAGAGAGGGGCTAAATTCGAAAATTTTCATTGCTACAGTACTCGTGCTTCCCACTGTTTCAAAACCGAAAGTGGAGCCTATGGTCCCGTGTGACGAAAAGCTACATATTATATACCGTTGGAAAGAGCATGGAGAGGAGAACACAATGAGATAAAGAACTTGCAAAATGGTTGAGCGGTTTGAGAGAAAACCGAAGGGGAAGTTTTCGATCCAAAAATGAAATCGAGCAATCCGAGCCATAAATTGATCAAATTGACACTTCAAACACCTTCTCCATGGTAACAAGATATTATTTGAGAGCTTGGTTGAATTTCATAAGTTTTAAATTGATGAGACCATGTACTCACAAATCGGGTCAAAAACCGAGTTGGTCAAACTCTATACCGGAGCATTCCATTGATTGAATAAATATTATAGATCAATTTCTGGGATCAATTAGATGCTAATCAAGCTTTGAAACACAAGAAATGGTGAAGAAATGAAGGAGAACGACTATGAGGTTTGAAATCGGGTTTGAAGGCAAAAATGGGTCTTGGGTGCATAATTGGGATCCGACAAGGTCTAAAATGCATGAAAGGAGTGGCAAAAATGTGTTTGAAGCTCTAGAACCTTCTAGAAGTCTCCAGAATCATCTGGCGACAAAGTGGTGGTTAGGGATGACAAATTTGTAAATTTTCAATAAACATAACAAACTCCACTTGTGCCCCACTTATGCTCTCAGCTGTTAGAGCACATTTAAAACACTTAAAACTGATCTAATACACCAAAAAACTTTCAGAAGAGTATGAGAAGATGAATGAAGAGAGTTAGTGCATAAATTGGTCAAAGAAAAATCAAACCTCTCTCATACACCCATCTACTACCCCCTGGGCCTATTTAAACCCATCTTTTCTTTCAAACACAAGACACACAACCTATCAAAAGTTGAATGCTAATCCAAAACGCTGTCAAAATCAATTGAAGCTCAAATTAGATACAAAATAAGATCCAATCTTTGAGTTGAGATCAAAATCAAGCCCAAAGATACAAGATTCAATCAATTTCCTCTTCTACCCAAGATATAAATTAGATCTAGATAGGTATATATCATGTAAATATAGATATCAAGAGTATATTAGAGCTTATAATTTTGATTCGACAATAAAGATGAAAATTTTCATGTGCAAATTGATTTTTCTTCTTTTTCTTGATATTCTTATATTGCAATTTGATCTTTTTTATTATTTTTTCTTTTTTTTGGCTCAAATCTATATATAAATATTATTAAATGTTAGATTTAGGCTAAATTATGTATTTAAACCATTTAAGATCAATGAATCCCTTATAAATGCAAAATCAGCCCTAAAATGACTCAAAATGCAATAAAAAGAAAAATAGGATGAGATCTACTCTAAATCTTATAAAACTTCCAGATCTAGTAAAAATAGGACATATGAATCTACAAAAACTAATTTTATATTTTTTTGATTTTTAAATTATAGCCTTTTTAATTATGAAAAACAGCAAGTTCTGGTAACATCAATTTCACCTTTTGCTTTTTCTTCATTTTTATCTTTTTTTTTGTTTTTTTTTTCATTTTTTTCCTTGTCTTTTGGCTCAAATCTGTATACAAACATTATTGAATGCTAGATGGAGACTAAATGATGCATTTAAACCGTTTAAGATCAATGAATCCCTTATAAACTTAAAATCAACCCTAAAATTGCTGAAAATGCAATAAAAAAAATGGGATGAGATCTACTATAAATCTTATAAAACTTTCAGATTAATAGAAATAATTCATATGAATCTATAGAAATCTTATTTTATATTTTTTTATTTTTCTGTAAAAAGTTATAGTCTTTTTAAATCTAAAAAACAGCAAATACCGGTACAACATTTTTCTCTTTTGCCCCTGATCTGATTCGAAAATAAAAAATCATCTCTGATACTCCAATTTGATTAAAATTTTGTGAGCATATAGACCCGATATAGTGCATCTCTCTGTAAATTTTCATAATTTTTGGATCTTCTTACGATTTTATATGAATGTATGAATATTCAGCTAGTAGATTTATAATAATCTGATTCATAATAAAATAAAAATAACTCTATAAACTCTTGTGCCGGCTAAGTTCAGTCGTGATCCCATTATTTTAAAGAGTTATAATGCATGTGCCGGCTGAATTCAGTCGTGAGCCCTCGTCTTCACCTAAAATACAAAATATCTTTATAATTAACAAAACTCTTCTAAATCTCGTGTCGGCTAATACAAAGTCGTGAGCCATTGATTTTGAAGAGTTATAAGGCTTGTGTCGGCTAATAAAAAGTTGTGAGCCCTTGCCACTAAAAGAGTTTAAATCCGAAAGTTAAACTATTTTCTAAAAATAAAAATATATTTTCAGTTTTTTCTAAATTTTATTTGAAACTTTTTGCTAAATAGTCTCAAAGTGCGTTAAAATGATTTCAAATAAGAAACTTTTTAACATAAAAGTTATTCATCATAACCTTATTGATAGTATCATGATATGGTTCGAAAGGTTTCATAAGCATTTTTTTTAAATATCAAAAATACCTTAGTTGTCCAGTTTAGTCCTTTATCCGAAAAGAATTAAAAACTGTACCGATCCATGAATGTGACATATATATATTATTTTATATTCATAAAATAAATATCAATAGGAGATTGTACATAAATTTTTATGTAAAAATACACTGTAAATACCTTTAAAATAAACAAAACAATCATGACAACTCCTGATTTTCAGAACCGAGATCTCATCTGTTGGTATTTTGCTTAAAACAACACTTTAAAGTGCTCAAAATGAAAAGTGTCCAACATAAAAATTATTCTTAACATCTTGTTTGATAATTATGTCAAATAAAATCAGTATGTTATTAACTCATTTCACTTTAAAAAAATCAAAAAAATAGTATTATCTGTTGAAGTCTTCGTTAGTTTTCAGATTTGTCCGTTATTGATATTCCTTCCGAAATAATATGTTAGAGGGTCCAAATTAAAAATACTCCAAATAAAAGTTATTATAACATTGTCATTGATATTTTTGTCAAATAAAATTAGTATTTTACTAATATATATTTCTCAAAAAATATAAAAAGATCACTACCTGATTATATTTTCTCTACCGTTAAAAATCGAAAAAATATTATGGTCCATTCTATAAAAAATATTTTAAAATCATAAATATTTTGATAATAAGTATAATTAAAATATAACAAAATTTGTTTATAAATAGATCTTAAAAAATAAATTAAAAAAGTTTCATAATGAATAATTTTCATTAAAGAATAATCATTTCAAGATAAAATATAATAATTAGAATAAAAATCATAATAAAATAAAATAAAAGTAATACATTCATTGAAAATATATAATAAAAATAAATAACATAAAAAATAATAAGATAAAAGTTTTCTTAAAATAAATAAATAAACAAATATATATTTTTTTCATTAATCAAATTCTAAATTAAATAATTCCAAATACAAAAATACAAAATAAAAAAAAACAAAATTAAATATATAATGAATAAAAAATACTAAAATAAAATAAATATAACTTTTATTCAAAATCAAATAAAAGTTAAATAAAAATGAATTAAATAAATAAATACATAAATAAAAAAGTAAAGACTTTATTATTTTTATTTTTATAATTAAAGATAAATTCAATTTCAAAATTAAATCAACATTCACCTAAAATAAAGATCAAAATAAAAAATAAAAAAGTAATCTCCAATCTTTAAAATTAAATAAATTTAAATATTAATGAATAAATAAAAAAACATAAGTAAAAAAATAATAATATATAAAAGACTTTTTTCTTTTTATCAAATAAATAAAATTCAATTTTAGAATTAAACCAATCTTAATCTAAAATAAAAATAACTCTCAAAATTCAAGGTTAAATAAATTTAAATAAGATAAATTTAAATAAAAAAAATAAATAAATATAATTAAAAAAAATAAAAGACTAAATCATTTTATCAATAAAAATAAAAGTCAATTCCCAAGGTGTAGACTATCTTAAAAAATGCATATCTTTCATGCCCTTACTCACATCGATCACTTTAAATTGCTTAACTATTATGTTTGTTTTTTTCTTTCTTAATCAAAGTTTTATCGGGTTCAAAGCCCAGGGTAATTAACAATGGGGGCTTGCGCCCATTGGAACCTTAAAGACCCCACAATCACTAAAAGTCCTTTAAATGTGCATTTCAAATTCATATAAATATATCCCAATGCACACTTAGAGGGATCTCCGTGTCCTTCTTCCATAATTCATCGTTCAGTTCCTTTTCAGGGCGGTGAGAGGCGCGAAAAAGGGTCACACACCAGTATCAGATGAAGATGAAGAACTTAAGAAGGGAAAAAAACCTGTTGCAACTTGTGAATGAAGAGGAAGAGACGCAAAATAATATATTTCCTTCCCATTCTCTGTTATGACTTGGTTGGAATCAGACCAGTGTCTTTCCTTCCCAATCATTGTTTCGGATATCGGTTGTGATGAGAGAAGAGGGAGATCAGATCAAACAAAAAAATAAATCGAACAATTGGGACAACTGCCGAAGAAATGACAAATTAAAGAAAAAAACTACAAAAATGTACCAAGATTGGGGGCCAACAAGAGGTGTTGTGTCGAGACGGAGAGCGGTGGAGAAGGCATATGAAGGGCGAAGTGGAGGATAGTGGTGGAGTGAGGCGGATGACGGTTCCCGAGAGGCGGTTCCATTGGCGAAGAGAGTAACGCATGGGGCGATGAAGAAGTCTGATCGACGCCTCGGCGAGGACATACATGTTCATATGGCCAGCGGAGAGCGTGTGTTGTAGCGATTGTGTTGATGCTGCATCAGAGAGAGAGAGAGAGAGTACTTGAGGATCTGATAAAAAGGGGGGAGAGAGACAATCAAGAAGGAGGGATTTCTGTCTCGAGAGACGCGAGCGAGGATATAGTTTTAATCGGGGCAAAAAAAAAATTTTTTTTTCGCTGAAGACGTAGCGATAACGAAAAAATCAATGAAATAACTGGAGAAGAGAAAATGAATCGCAAACAAAATCTTCATCATTGGTATTCCTTACGGAGGGTATTTTTGAGAATTCACGTCTTAAAAAATTCAAAACAAGTGGATTGATTCAGTCTTTAGATGCTTTTTAAAATAGTAAGATATATCATAAAGAATTATCTACACTTTCAATTTTATGTGTAAGGTACTTTGTTTTATATCTATTAAACAGGTCGTCTCGACGGTTGTTATCCCGAAAAAATCATCAAGAAAATCAAAATAATGCTTCTATATAATATGATAGAAGATAATATATAGAATATAATAGATCCTCTTCGCCGTTAGTCAATTTTTATGAACTAATTATAACTTACAATATGAATATATCGGTTCAAAAATATTAGTTAAATATGTTAGGGCTGCTAATTTATTAACTAGTTATGTCAGAGGAATAAGATTGCTGAATGTAGCTTCTTTCTCGCAAAAAAGAAAACAGAAATTAACCAAAATAATCACAATAGGAGCTTAGACGAGACATGATGCTCAACCTTCTAGACATACAATTTGCAAATAAATAATCACACTTTACTGTGGTTTTGGCAAAGTAATTTTTGTACAATATAAATAAAATAGTCCAAAACATTAGTTAAATATGTTAGGCTGCTAATTGATTAACTAGTCATGTCAGAGAAATAAGATTGACGAATGTAGTTTCTTTCTCGAAAAAAAGAAACCAAAATCATCACAATAGGAGCTTAGACAAAGACATGATGTTCAACCTTCTAGACTTGCAAATATTTTTTCTCAAATTTTTTTCATAAATTAATTTAGTTCAATGGTCTAACTGTTGTGAATAGTTAATTTTCTGTTGTAAATAGTAAATAAAATTAGTAGTGTAATTAGAGAATTAGTTTCAAATCCGTAAAAAATATCATCATCGACTAATTAAAGAAAAAAACACTAATTTTCTTAATTATTCATAAAAAGGAAATGGTCACCTCATCCTCTTTTTTTTTTTGAAAACCATCCCTTGATGTTGTGTTTGTATCATTAACTTAGTTTTTTTTTTCCTTAAAGCTCAAGATTATATAAGTCTTGTAAATCTCATTGTAATCCTCCTTGTCTTTTAATAAAAAGAACTATTCATCATCAATTAAATTCTTAATGTGATATCAAAGCAAGGTTTCAAAACCTAACTCAAAATTCCGCAATAGTAAAAGAGGCAACGAATCCAGTAACTCTCATAACAACCAAAAGTATCAATCAAGAGCTAATAGTCACTTGATTGGTAATAACTAGGAGCACCTATACAACTAAAAGCAACAAAGCCAATAACTGATAACAATCCAGAGACAACAAAACTGACAACTAGTAACAATCCAATAACCACAAGTCACAAAGCCATAACAGTAAGCAAGCAATAACTGTATCAGTTCTGATACATGATAACATCCCACAAAATCATGAAGAGCCATGTACTAGTACCAGCACAGTATCATTCTGAGTCAAACTATCATAATTGCATATAATAGAAAATTCAAACAACAGTACTAGAAACCAACAAGCAACAAAACCAGTAAACCAAAAATACCAAAAACCATCGCAAGCAACGAAATCAACAAATAATTGTACAAGAAAAACACCAATCAATACTAGAAAAACCAAAAATCCAAAATATCAAACCAATCAATAGAGAAATATCAAGTGTTTGAATCATCTTTGTTTGTTGTATCCTTATTGTTTTGTTAATTTTTACTACAATGATTTTTGTTCTTGCTTTCTATATCTTTATCGCTTTTTTATATGTCGCTATGAGTAACTAAATACTTTAGTTCTTAGGGGTTAGGATGTAGCACTCAAATTATGACTTCTTTTAGTTATGTTTTATTTGTGTTGTGTATTATTATTACACTTGTTTGTTTGATTGATGAACTACTAGGTTAGATCCCGAGCTGGTCATGCTTCAGATTTGATCGTCTAAGATTCAAATAGTTTACCAAGGTTATTCTAAATATAACAGGTAGATCTAGGATCCGAGAGTGTAGATCGGGTTGTGTCCAAGAGGTTGAACCCTACTCAGATCGAGAGTTGAGGTTTATGTGAACTTAGGAACTCTGAACTGATCACCAACTAAATAAATAAATCAACATGCGAGAGTTGAGATATATTATTTAGGTACTGATCAATTAGGATTCGCGCAACTAACGAAGAAATTACCTCTTAGAAGTATACGGCCGTATGGTCTAGATGTGATAGTCTATTGCACTGAAGCAGAAGAGAAAATTTCTCATCATTAAGAGAAATGGTTGTTTCTCAAGAAGAGGGAGAATCAAGTGGGTCATTAATTTCTTTATATAAAAATCTTGTGGGATGTAAAAATTTGGAGTGTTTTAAACTTTTTAAGTCATGGTTTTTATTTTTAAAAATCAACTCTAAAAATAATAATAATATATTCAATACTTGAACATCATTTTAAAAATTTAAAATCAGTGATTTAAAAAGCTCAAAACACTCTAAATTTTTGCATCCCACAAGATTTTCATATAAAGAATTTAATAATGATGATAAATTAAAATTTGGAGATGATTTGATGTACTTTTTAAGTTAAGCTCACAGAAGATCTCCGTGAGTTTAAACTCACGATATTTTCTCTCTCTCTATATATATAGGAAATCTAAAATGCAACTGGATAACTTGAATTTGCTAATTTTGAAATTATTTTTTCAAATCAGACAAAAAGAGTTTTGAAAATATAAACAAGTTATAAACATGTTGTTTGGTCTATTTTCTGTGTATTTAGCTCCATACATGTAAATTCAATTTTATTTAATAATCTATGAAAAGCTATTCAACATAGACAATTGAAAATATTGAAATTATTTCATGAATGAAAAAAAAAATCATAATTTCCGTCACATATTTATTTACGCGATATAAATATAACACATTATCCCAATTTATCAGTTTTAATTTCATTAGCATTATATAGTTATCCGTCCTTAATAATTTCCAATAACATAGAGTCAAATTGAAATTAGCGTAGATTTGTACGGTTCACCTCTGCAAATTGCAGCCCACACCAGCAGTCAACAACATCATGCTCTGCTGTGCTGAATAGTGAATATGAATACAGAATACAAATTATAATGGATATTTCGGGCAATTTTATGTTTTGCCCTTCTTTCAAAAATTTTGAAACAAAATACCCTCCCTTCTAAATTATTCAACAAAATGCCCTTGTGTACCTTATTTTTCTATTTTTTTTTCATCTCCATTACTATGCTTTATTTACTTTTTTCATTTAGTTTCTTTCATTTAACATATATTTTCATATGTAAAAGAATTTCATATGATATAGATTTATATTCATGAAATTTTTAAAATATTATATATTTAAAAATAATTACAATTTGTGTTTATTTTTATTCTAGTATGTTTGTATTTATTAATTATATATTTTAAAAATAATCCCTAGATCATTGAATATATTTCAAAATAAATAATAATAATGTTGTTCTAAATATAACAAAGTAATATAAAATAAATGTTCTTCTTTATAAATCTTGCAAAATAATAACAGATATAAAAATTGCATTTGGAACATATATTAAATCATTAAGTAAATAAAATAATATACATTAAATGTTAAATTAATTTTGTTAAATAAAATTTATTTTTTATTTTATCACTCATCATATAGCATTAGGCTAGGATGACTCAAATTATATGTATTTTTGAATAAATTTATAATATCATTAAAAATTTCATAAATGAAGATTTTATGACAATTTGAGTGTATAAAAGAAAAAGAATAAATTAAAAAATAAACAAGATATATTGTTAATTATTTTATATGAAAAAATGTGTGTAAATGAAAGAAACTAAATGAAAAAATAAATAAATCATAATAATGGAGATGAAAGAGAAAAAAACTATCCATAAAGGCATTTTATTGAATAATTTGGAGAAGAGGGCATTTTATTTTAAAGTTTTTGAAAGAAGAGCAAAACATAAAATTATCCGTTTGAGTCATCCTAGTCTAATGCTATATGATGAGTGATAAAATAAAAAAATAATTTTTATTTAACAAAATTAATTTAACATTTAATGTATATTATTTTATTTACTTAATGATTTAATATATGTTTCAAATGCAATTTTTATATCTGTTATTATTTTGCAAGATTTATAAAGAAGAACATTTATTTTATATTACTTTGTTATATTTAGAACAACAATATTATTATTTATTTTGAAATATATTCAATAATCTAGGGATCATTTTAAAAATATATAATTAATGAATACAAACATACTAGAATAAAAACAAACACAAATTGTAATTATTTTTAAATACATAATATTTTGAAAAATTCCAAAAATTACATATGAAAATGTATGTTAAATGAAAAAAATAAATAAAGCATAGTAATGGAGATGGAAAAGAAAAAAAATATAAAAAATAAGGTACACAAGGGCATTTTGTTGAAGAATTTAGAGGGGAGGGTATTTTGTTTCAAAATTTTTGAAAGAAAGGCAAAATATAAAATTGCCCGGATATTTCATTATTATTTCTCATCAGGGTCGGTTACACATATCTCCACACGATTTTTGCAACAATGAAACCTGACCCGCTCATGAGGCATCCTTCTTAGACAAGCCATGGTACTTTCCCGCCATATGGCACGGTTGCGCCTCTTCGTGAGAACCGTTTCATGCACCTGGTCTTTAATACACCATGCAACTGACTGATAAATAGGTTCAACCATCCCCACCCCTCAGTGTTATTTGGTGCTCTGACCCCTTCCGGTGTACTTGCCGAGAATCGGTCCTATATTTAATTAAAACCCTTCCCCTTCCAACCCTCCCCCCGTCCTCGCCTCGCTTCTTTCTTCCTTTTTCGAAGGTTTAACCATAATTTCTCTCGGATTCGGTTAACTTAGTTTTACTTGACGCCATGGCCGTGAAACGCGGCGCCAAGAGATTGCGCAAAGTGGCCCATTCTCCTTCTCTCGATTCCGATAGCGATTCCGGTTCTGATTCCGATTCCGGTTCCAGCTCGGATACAGATTTCATGTCCGGTTCGTTATCCTTCTCTTTCGATTCTGATTCTTACGATACCGATCAATCTCAACCCGCCAACCGACGCCGAGCCAGGAAAGAAAAGAAATGTGTCAGTAAAGGCAAAGAACCTGTGTCTAATAGGAGAAGGGGAGATAAAATTCAGACCGAGCCAACAGAGGAGCGCCATTTTTTGCCTGATTTGAATCAAACCTGGTCTTCCTCCCGATCTCAATACCTTTTGGATTCTGATTCTGATTTATCCTCTGAGTCTGTATCAGATTCATGTTTTCATCAGCCTCAAAACCGGTCCCAACCTATCAAGAGAAGACAACCCACTAAAATCAAAATTGCTAACGCCAGTAAGAAATTGAGAGTTGAGGCTGAGAGCAGACCCAAATTGTTTTGGGAGAGGTGGTCTGATCAAAACAACAAGTGGATGGATGATCATGAAGGGAAAAATATTGATAATAGGATTGACAATCCAAAGGCTACTGAGCCATCAACTGATATATTGCTGCCTCTGTTAAGGTTTCAAAAGGAATGGCTCACCTGGGCCTTAAGCCAGGAGGCCTCTGAGACAAAAGGCGGTATCTTAGCTGACGAAATGGGGATGGGAAAAACCATCCAAGCAATCTCTCTGGTTCTGACTGCCCGAGATATCCGTGCAAAATCAGATGCTGGTAGTAGCTCTTCTTCTGATAACAACAACAAGTCTACCCTTGTAATATGTCCTGTAGTGGCAGTTATCCAGTGGGCCGGTGAGATTGAGAGACACACGGAGAAGGGAAAAGTTAGGGTTTTGGTTTATCATGGTGCGAAAAGGGCTAAAGGTGATGTTGATTTTGGGCAGTATGATTTTATACTCACTACTTATTCAACAATTGAGTCAGATTATAGGAAGTACATACTGCCACCGAAAGAGAAGTGCTACTATTGTGGACGTGGGTTTGTTAGCAAATTCAAGCTTCATACACATCTGAGGTACTTTTCAGAATTTAACATAATAAGTTTGTACGATTCCTTTTGTTATCACAGAATGATATTTCTGAATTCTGATAGCTCAGTTTTTTGACAGGTACTTTTGTGGGCCAGATGCCAAGAAAACTGAGAAGCAGGCCAGACAGGAGACGAAGAATAATAAAAAGTTTTCAAAAGCTGCGAAAAAAATGAAATCAGTGTCATCAGATTCTGAATCTGAAAGTGATGAAAATGAAAAGAAAGGTAGAAAGAATGTGAAGAAGGTTACTAAGAAGAAGGCAAAGGATGATGATTTTATGGAAGTTCTATCTGGTTCGTCAACTCCACGTGGTAAATCGCCGCTTCACTCTGTGAAATGGGAACGGATTATACTTGATGAGGTAATCTCTTTTCTATTGCCCTGTCATTGCTTAGAAACTAGTATTTTTTTGAAGCGGTAGGTGAATTGCCTACCATAATTTTTATTAATAAAAAAAAGAAGAGTTTACAGATGAGAGAAATTTAGATTACATTGTTGATATTGTACCCACTAGACCTTGATCTAACTATTCTCCAATTACAGTGCCTAACTAGGTGCTATATGCTCGGGTCCAGAGGTCGATGTTGTCTTGAATGAGTTATTGAATCCCGAAGTTTGAGTTGAGTTCCTGCCGAAAGATGCGAGCGTTCCTTTCTTTTCAAATTTCCCACAAATATCGATGTCTAGGCTTTCTGTTTGTTGGACCTCCAAGCCTCTTCCCATCTTGTAATAAAGTTGTTGTCTTGTTGTGTTGTCGCCCCGATCCTTCTAGATATTATAGTAGCCGTGAAGTGGCAGTCTTGGAATAGGTGTAACCTTGTCTCTGTCAAGCCGTTGGTACAAAGAACGCAGTGTTGGGTCGATGGCCATCCCTTCTTTTGTAGGTTTTCCGCCGTGTTGAGCTTGTCCTGTAGTAGAAGCCATAGGAAATTTTTTATTTTGTTGGGAATCCCGATTTTCCATATCCTTGCCAGATAGTTTTGTTCAATCCCTGAGTTGTTGTAGGCCATATACATCGATCGTGCTGTGAAGGTTTGTCCCCAACGCCACGAGATGGTTCCTTCGTCTTGGTTGAATTGTGTTGATGGTTGGTAGTATGGCAAGAGTGTTGCTAGGTCTTTTAAGAAGTACGAGAGATGATCGTCAATTTCTTCGTTCGTCTCTGCTATGGCTAGATGTAGGAGCATAATGTGAGCGCCCATAAGCATGTCTCATCTGTCTTGGCTAGCCATATCCATTTTACCAGCAATGTTTTATTTTGCAGGCTTAAATCCATTATTCCAAGGCCCCGTGTGTTTTTGGTAGCGTTAGTTTCGGCCATGCCACCAAGAAATGACCCCTTGAGTATGTGTTTTCATTTCTTGTCCAAATGAAGCGCTTAGTTATTCTGTTGATTCTGTTAAGACCCATTTGGGAAGGAGGAAAGCCTGTATGTAGTGTAGGGGAATCGTGTTTAGGACTGTTTGTCAGGACAGTGCGGCCCGCTCGTGATAGATGTTTCCCCCCGAAGCCTTCGTACCTCTTATGGATGTTGTTTATCAATGGTAGATAGCCAGATTTTGGCGGTTTTTTCACTGTTAATGGGAGTCCCAGTATTGAATTGGTGTTGATAGTTGGCCGCACCTGATTAGGGAGGCCAGGATTGGTGTGAGGTGTTGTGGGATTGCAATTGGCAAGAAGCCACTCTTGTTTAGGTTAATCTGGAGTCTAGAGGCCCGAGCAAATGAGTCTAAAGTAGCCATTATCAATTTGACATTTGTGGCATGGGCCGGCATGATTATGGCCGTGTCATCGGCAAACTAGAAGAGCGTTGTTTTGGCCATCGGAAGGTTGATTAGGTCATCGTTGAGGTTTTGGATCATCGCTTGTAGGGAGTCGACGACTTTTATGAAGAGGAGAGGGGATAGTGGGTCGCCTTGTCGTAATCCTTTCCTTTTCCTATGATAGAATGGTTCCCTTTTGAGGGCGTTGATTTTTAGGTAGGAGGTTGAGGAGATCTGTAGACTTCGTATCCAAACTATCCAAAGTGGCGAAATCCCCTGACCCGAAGGGTCTCTATTAAAAAGTCCCATTAGATTGAGTCAAACGCTTTTTGAAAGTCAATCTTTAGAAAAATGGAAGGTATATTTTTTCTCGCTAGGTAGGTAAGTGTTTCTCGGGTTGATAAGAAGGTCTGCATTAACTGTCTCCCTTTGACAAAAGTTGTTTGGTTGTCGTGGATTAGTTGCTTTAGGAACGGTTGTAGTCTTGTTGCTAGTATTTTGGTGATGATTTTGGGGATAGCGGATAGAACACTAATCGGCCTATAGTCCGAGGGTGTTACCGAGTTGGCTTTTTTTGGAATGAGGGTTATGTAGGCTTGGTTTATGCGCCATAGGTCTAGTTTTTTTGTGGTAGAACGCCGTGATGGTGGATAGTAGGTCTAGTGAAACCCATTCCCAATATCTTTGAAAGAACTCTATAGGAAATCCTGTCCAGCCCGTTGGCTTTATCTTTGGGTAGGGAGAACATCGCTTCCCGTATTTCATGCAAGGTAATGGGATCAACAAGAGAACGTAGGTAGTCGGTATTTGGCGGCGGGTAGATTGCCTCTAGGTTTGGCCGTTGTAGGTTTGGCGTGGGTGTGCCCAATAGATTGCGGTAGAAAGTATTGAATTCTTGTAGGATTAATGGTGTATGGGTGATCATGGTGGGCGGGTTTGTTGGGTCGTCGGCTTGTATATTGATTAGTGGTATGTGGTTTTTCTTCCTTCTTGCTGATGCTAAGTTGTGTAAGTATTTGGGTTTGCATCACCTTGTTTTAGCCATAAGGCGGTTGATCGTTGCCTCCATTTCAATTCCAGAATATTGGTCAGGCTATGTGTGTTCCTTGAGTGCTATTCTAAGCCTTAGTTATGGACCGGACAACATGCGATTCTCCTCGGCTCGATCTAAGATTTGTATGATGTATGATATATTTTGTTCTTTGAATGAGCTTGTTGTATCCCTCAAATTTTTTTCCTGGACCACTCCATTGTAACTCTCTTAACGCGTTTCATTTTTTCAATGAGGTTCTTGGCCGGGTTGTTGGTAGGTTGTACCGAGTACCATGCCTCGCGGGCTATGATTATTGCTTCATCATATTTTTCATCATATTTTAGCCAATGCCTTTCGAACGTGAAGGTACAAAATGCCTGGTTATCATCTTGAGGTCGGCGTGGGCAGGTCGGTTATGTAAGGCACGTAGGAGGCTATGGAGTCCCAGTGTTGTGAGAGCAGCATTTTGTCCAGCTTAGAGAAAGATGGGTTTGGGAGCATGTTTGACCATGTGAAAGAGCGACCATATAGGGGAATTTCTTTCATTTGGAGATCAGTTATCATTTCATTGAATTCCACCATGCCATGCGTGTTGGGGTTAGTGGATGTGGATTCGGCTGGTCCCTGAGGATGTTGAAATCCCCGAGGAGTAGCCATGGAAGATCATGAAGGCAAGCAATCATTCTAAGTTCCGTGATGAAGTCGGTTTTGAGGTTGTTCGCTGTTGGGCCATATACGTTGGTCACCATGAAGGAAAAGCCAAAGCTGTTAAGGCTGTTGGTTAGGAGGGTTGTATTGGAAAAGGTTAGGGAGTATGATGTATTTAGGGTATAGTCCTCTTTCCAGGCTGTTAAGACCCCACCTCTTGAACCCACATAAGGTAAAGTGGAATATGGAATAGTTATTATATGTGGAAGGTGCAAGAGTTCGTAATTTAACAAAAGATGTTTCATTAAGTTTTGTTTTTTTGGATACATATGATTGAGGCATTTGAATCCCTGATTGTGTCCTTTATAAGAGGACATTTGCCAGGGTCACCTAGTCCTCATGTACATTAGAACGAAAGATATGCTGTGCTAAAGTTCACATGTACATTAACTGTCGGGTTCCTACTTGACCATGTTATGATGAACTCTAATAGTTGCACTGTTATCACACTAATATGCAATTATTTTACTTACAAGGAATGATACATTTGTTGTTAGAAGTTGGGTTGGTAAAATTATTGGTGTTTGGTAGTGAAGTGAAGTAAACCCAACAAATTCCACATGTATTCTGTGTTAGCTATAATTCATTTTTTTTGAATTCTTGTTCAGGCCCATTTCATTAAGGATAGGAGATGCAACACTGCCAGAGCAGTATTTGCACTGCAGGCTGAGTACAAGTGGGCCCTCAGCGGTACCCCTTTACAAAACAGAGTTGGAGAGCTTTATTCTCTGGTAATTCTTTTGAAGAGTTTCTTATAATTTTTTTTTTTGTAAGGACTAATTTGTTTGGACTTAAAAATTTGTTCAATTCCTTTTGTTACTAACCAGATTCGGTTTCTGGAGATCTTCCCTTACTCATACTACCTTTGCAAGGATTGTGATTGTAGGTTGCAAGACTTCAGGTGTGTGTTTATTTCCTGAACATTTAAGCTATTTTGAACAGTTAAGCCTTATATATCATTATGGCTGTTGTTTGTAGTTCTTGATAAGCATTATTGCTTTCCTTTCTTACAGTTCTTCCAAAGTATGTATGGACTGTAAGCACTCCAGTGTTCGGCACTTTTGCTGGTGGAATAAGGTACAGTTTTACATTAAAGTTTTGTTACTTAAAATACATGTTGATCGCTGTTAGCTTCAAAACTATCTTCTATACCTTGCATAGCAAAAGAAGTTAACATTTTATCGAGCAAACTGCCCATCGTCTTTGTTTGCAGCTTCACATATACCTGCCAAAAGTATTGACAGCATCTGTGATTGGTTTTTTACCATTTTCTTTGAAAGAACGAAAAACTACCTACTTCTAATTTTTATTACTGAGCAAATTTTGTATTTTGATCTCCGTAAGAAAAGGTTGTTATGGGTTGCATAAAGTTTTTATTTCTGAGTTCTGCAGTGTTTCTGTGATATTTGAAAATTTGTCTATTTGAGATATTTCCCATTTGGAAGGCTTCTCTGTGGTACTTCAATATTTTCTTTTCATGTTATCCCTTTCAAGATTTTAGTTTGCTATGGTGCATTGCAATGCACTGATGCACCCATGCATTAGCTCTAAAGAGTGAGGCTATGGTGTATTGCAATGCACGCATGCACCCATGCATTAGCTCAAAATTTTAAATTTTACGTAAAAATATGACCGATCCGAACCGTTCAATATAATCTTTATATCAAACTCTACTAGCTACCCAAATTTTATATTTTTTGAAAATTTTTTGCTTTTTTTTTTTGCATGACGAGAAAATCATCAAATTGGACGATCCAAAATTTTTAAATCAAGCAATTTTCTCCTCATGCAAAAAAATAACAAAAAAAATTTTTTTCAAAAAATACAAAATTTGGCTAGCTATTAGAGTTTGATATGAAGATTATATTGAATGGTTCAGATCGGTAATATTTTACGTAAAATTCAAAATTTTGAGCTAATGCACGGTGCATCCGTGCATTGCAATGCACCATAGCATCACTCTTGCTTAAATTTCAAAACTTCAATGATCCTTTCCTTTTCAGTATATTGCAAAGCCAATACAAATGGAGTCAAATCAAAAGGGCGGTCAAAGAGCCATGACATTGTTAAGAGAGAAGGTTTTGAAAAGTATTGTGTTGAGGCGGACAAAGAAAGGACGTGCTGCTGATATTGCGCTTCCACCAAAAATTGTATTGATATGAACATAGTTTGATATATTTAATCATAGATTAACCACTTGGATATTTTAAAATTAGCTGGCAAAGTCTTTTAAATTAAATTAATTTGCAGGTTACTCTGAGGCGGGACTCTATGGATGAACAGGAAAATGAGTTTTATGAAGCATTGTATACTCAAAGCCGTACTCAGTTTGACTCGTGAGTGTTGCTTCTTAATTTAACAGATTACTTGTTTGTTTTTTCCTTTAATTTATATCATCCACAGGCCACAACAACTATTTCCATTACATTGTCTCATACTTTTTAGGTATGTGGAGGCTGGCACTTTGATGAACAATTATGCACACATCTTTGACCTCTTAACTAGGTTGCGTCAGGTATACCATTAGGTGTATATATTTTTTTAATTATGATTACCGGTGGAGAAGTTTTTATTCAGATGTGAAGTGAATTCTTCACAAAGGAAAAAAAAATGAAACTGTTTAAGTGAGGCTTCCTGCAATGGTTACAATTATGGAGTGCTTGTAAACAGGACAAGCTGTTTTGGTTTCAAAACTGAAGATAGTAATATTGACTGTTTTCATGGTTATTATGAACCTTATTCTGGTTTATTGCAGGCAGTTGATCATCCCTATCTTGTTCTATATTCTTTAACTGCTCAGCCTCCTGAAGGTTGCCATGATAATGCTGCTTTGAAAACTGATTGCAGTTTGTGCAATTCTGAAGCTGAAAATCTGGTGGTATGCTATATTCTATATGTTTTGTGCTTTCTATGTTTTTTCTTCATGAACAAATAAATAATGTAAGGATTGGGTTAAACGAGATCATTAGAAGTTGCAGACAATACCGTTACATCAGTTAACCAAATAGGATCCAATATTGGATTACTCTACTTCACTAGTGAAGTATCAGATACTCACTGGCACCATCTGTGGCTGGACAGTGGCACGATTCTATTCTGTATTCAGGAAATCAAATTCAATATAAAGTTCATTTGATGTATTAAGCTCAGTTTGATATTTCCCCAGGTCACTTCGTGTGAGCATTCTTTTTGTAAATCGTGCCTCATTGATTATTGTTCAAGTTTGGGAAATCCTTCATGCCCATCCTGCTTGACACCTCTTACTGTTGACTTCACTACTAAGAGTTCTGGGGAGAAGTCTCAGAAGGCTAGTAAGGTGAAAGGATTCAGAAGTTCAAGTATTCTGAATCGGATTAACTTGTCTAACTTCAAGACGAGCACGAAGATCGAAGCCTTGGTGAGATAACAAACTTATGAAGAACTTTTTCTTTTTTTGGTAGAGGAACCATATGAAAATGCCTCCGACACTTTTCCTTGGTGATTTACCTTGTCAAGCTTTGAATGTCCCTCAGTTGCACTGGTGATGTTGGTTATTCTACTACATCCTAATGATAATCTTTTCTTTTCTATTTTTTACATTGCCTGTGACTAAAACTTTCAATCAAATGTGAAGACAAGGACATGTATTTCACATATTCTTTTAGTTTAGTAACTCGGATTCTTTTCATTTCAGAAAGAAGAAATAAGGAACATGGTAGAGGATGACGGCTCAGCTAAAGGAATTGTTTTTAGCCAGTTCACATCTTTCCTAGATTTGATTAATTTCTCTCTTGGTCAGGTAAAAAGGTTATATAAATGGAATACTAAGCACTTAGTTTCTTTTTACACTTTCTCTTACTAAATTGGATGATTTTGTGCAGTCTGGCATCAAATGTGTCCAGCTGGTGGGTAGTATGACACTTAATGAAAGGGATAAGGCAATCAAGGCTTTCACTGATGACCCTGATTGTAGGATATTTCTTATGAGTTTAAAGGCTGGAGGTGTGGCACTGAATCTGACAGTGGCTTCGCATGTAAGTTGTTAGATCTTTTAGTTCCAGCTTTAAACCTGCTGGGCAATTTTTTCGATTTAGGCAATAAGTAAACCCATCAAAATAGAAGTGCCATTTAGGATGTGAACTCACAGTACCTCTATAGGATGTAAATTTCCATGGGTCTAATTTTATACCCATTATCTATGTAGGTTTTTCTGATGGATCCATGGTGGAACCCTGCGGTGGAAAAGCAAGCCCAGGATAGGATTCACCGCATTGGGCAATATAAGCCAATCAGGTACTCTAAAATTACCGTAGTGCAGCAAATATTGTATCATGTTCTGCCAAAGTGGTAATATAATGCTAAAATTAATAAGATTGAACTATGTGACTTTGAAGTGATCACATTGTTGCAGAACTCGCAGAATTGAAAATTTCTTATAGATGTATTTAATCTGGATTTTTCATTGAACGTCATAATTAGATGGGAAGAATAAAAAGAGACCCTAGTAATTGGGGTGTAAAAATAAAGGGAACTCCAAACTTGACATCTGCCTATGCCTGGTAGTGCCTCTCTACAAGGACTTGGATCAAGGGGATAGTGTTTATATATTAATGTTTTTCCCCCCATGTATTTAGGAGTACAAGGTTCGTGATAGAGAACACTGTGGAGGAAAGGATACTTAAACTACAAGAAAAGAAGGAACTGGTGTTCGAAGGGTGAGTACCCGACCAATCTGCATTGGTATTATTACCAGTGCCTTGTTTTCTTAATAGTCACATCGATTATGCTTTCAAGTGGTTGTCTTCTAATTTTACTTATCTTGAATTTTCAGAACTGTAGGTGACTCTGCTGAAGCAATGGCAAAGTTAACAGAGGCTGACCTTCGTTTTCTGTTCCATACCTGATCTTTCTGTGGAATTTGTAAAGATGCTGATGGGGATGAGATAATCCAGTTTCATAGGACTTGATTTTTGTTTTTTTCGCTTGGAAACAGTTGAACGATACAAACTGTGATCCAAATTGTCCTTGAAACTGCAAAAAGCTACGCTGGTCTTCTGACAAATGTCTGGTCGAAAGCTAATTTTGGGCAAGTTGTATACTCTTTTGTTGGCATTAGGAGAAATCGAAGGTTCTTGAAATTGTAAGTCTGCAATTGTCTTGTGCTCATACACGCATCCTATAGAGAACAATGTAGTTGTTCTACTATGAAATTGATGCCGGCAGAGCGATTTAGAATACTAAATCGGGCACAAGAAAGGATCTTGAAAATGATTCACTGAAGTTTGTAAAATTGCTTTCATCTTTCTACACATCCGGCGGATGCATGCATTAAAGTATATGCATTAGGTATTGTAGCCCAATGCCTCTGTCAACATTTAAAAAAGAAGAAGAAGCTATTGTAGCTCAAAAGAAAAGTAGATATGCAGCTTGTTTTAAGCTTGAGCGTTGGATCAGTGTTCTTTAATTTGAGAGCTGCGGTGCCTGTATGCGGTTCAGAATTGAAACATCTAAATTCTACCATATCTCATACTACAATTTTATACAGCAAATATTTAATGTAAGAAACGTCTAAATTCCAATCAATATTCTACCCTTTCACATATTAAGTCCAATTTTATACAACAAATACTTTAAGAAATGTCTAAATTCCGATATAAAAATTAATATATGTCGGAGTTTTTGGAAGTCTTATTCAAAAAAAAAAACCCTACCATATCTCATACTTACTACAAATTTATACGACAAATACTTGATGAGAAGGAATCAGAGATGCCACCTTCTTATCAACAAAGTAGCAACAGTAACATTAAAGGTTTCACACAATCCTTTGATATGAATCTTCATGTTCTTATTATATTTCGCAATTGACATTTTATTGGAGAACCCAACACATCAAACTCGTTAGTTTTTCGATGTTAACTCAACTTAAAACGAATTGAAGTTCTAAATTAATAAAGCCATGAACACGATAGAAAGAACATTCTTTGGGATTTTTAAAATTTTCTCAAAAAAAAAGTTGTTTAAATCTTGGGTGAATTGATATGATTTATATTTAATTGCAGCGACATGCGGAGAAGCCAGCTAATATTAACTCATGGAACATCCATTACGTTTTAAGCTACAAATCAATTCATATAATGCCTGAAGAAATATAATTTGTCGTCCCGCATGATATTGTTAAATATCCTATTAATTTACAATTCATTAGGCAGGAATGTATTGATAATGAAATAGTTTAACAGCTTTCACCATTAACACTAACACCTAGTACTAATTTTTGTTATTTATCAAACGACATGATATTTGTTATGGTTTATATATATTTTAATGGGGGTAATGACTTCATGCAGGGGCGGACCCAGATAAGGCCGGGGTAGGGGCAGCGCCCTCCTCCGGAATTTGAAAAATAATACTTTTAGATAGTGTTTTCGACCATCTGCCCCCTGAAAATTTTTTTTTCCTCTGGATTGTCTGATTATTTTTATTGAGAAAAATATTTAATATCGTACATAATAAAATAATTATGCAAAGAGGCCAAAATATAAAATTTCATAGAAGAAAATTTTATTCATCAACTTGTTTATCTATTACTTTGAGCTTTATTTTGTTGTTATTTTTAATGTATAAAATTTATTATTTTAATATTTTTTTATTAGGTAAGAATACATATTAATTATTATTATTTTATTTAGTATGTTAATGGATTTGAACCCGATAATTGCCGCTCTGACCAAAATCCTATATCCGCCCCTGACTTCACGAACTTTATACTTATGACAAGTTGGTCCTCAATTTTTAACTTCGACAAGCATCCTCAAACTCCCAAATTTATGACAAACTGCCAATAATAGTTATAGTGTTATATTTTCAATTGTAAAATGATAAAAATAATTTTATATGTCTATAATATTATAAATTGAACATTTACGTCTCATGTACTTTTAATTTTTAAAAATTAATTTTGAAATCAATAAACTAATTGTTAATCCCATGGTGTTTCATATTTTTCATACTTATATACAAAAATATTTTATTAATTTATTTTATTTATATAACCTTTTTATGATAAAAATAAAAATATGATATGTAAAATTTGACTAAAAATGACATAGAAAATATATTATATATTGGTAATACTTAATTAGATTCTTCTAACTATTTATTTTTTAAAATTAAAAGTGTATGCAATGTAAATATTTAATTTATAATGTTATAGACTTATAGACATACAAAGTTATTTTTTATAACTTTACAATTGAAAATGAAATATTATATGACTAATTAACTGTTGTGAGACATTTTGTCACCGATTTAGATGTTCGGAGGCGGTTATTAGAATTAAAAGTTGAGCACCTCGTTCATTTGGCATCGACTCTGCTGTTCCTAAAATTATCGAGCAAAGTCATGCTCGTAAAATCAGACGGTCAAAAATCACCGACTGTAACACGAGACCGATGATGCTCGTCTGATTTTACGAGCACGACCCTGCTCGGTGATATTACGAGCAGTAGAGTCGAGCCCCGTTCATTTGATTTCAGAAGAGGAGAGAGTGAAAACCTGCAAAATCATCCATATATTTTTTTTGAGATAAAAAGAAGACGAGGGACTGATAAGCAGCTCAAGACAGATGGAATCTCCTTATGATTCTGATTTCTCTGATGAATGTAAATCGAAGAAAAATCAGGCTGCCGAAAAAACCGAAGTTACCCGTACCTCAAAATGATGACACTATGAGAGGAGGGGTTGTGACCAGATCAAGACTGCAATGGGAGATCTGGTCCGAGGAGAATGAGGAGTTGTTGGACAAGCTTGAAGGGAACAATTTTGATGATGCCTTGGCCAATCCGAGGCTATAGCGCAGGTACTAGCATGTTTTCTGATAATAAGGCTACACTTGTAAATTTGTAATCTGTGCAGTAGGACTGCATAAAAAGGTACTATTTATAACTTGATTCGGTTAAAATAATAATACTTTATATTTTTTTGTGTTGAATTATAATTCAGTAATCTAACTCATTATTTCTCAATATTTCACTGACTTTGACATTTTTTACTCACTTGAATCTATTCATATATCTGACTCATTATTTTTTTACTGATTTTATCCGTTCAAATTAGTACAACGAATATATCATTGAAAATATAATTTATTGATATATTAATTTTATACCAACTCTTGTATTAATCTTGTAGTTGTATCAATTTTGTTGTTTGTATCAAACTGAATTAATGTATATATATTGACTCGTGAGCCAACCTGATGAGTTAGCTCAAATAGTATCGAGTCAAACTTGGGCTAAGTTTTTCAGCTCAAAATATTTCACGAGTTCAGCTCGTCTCAATTCATATTTTTATGAGTAAAATTTGAGATAAACTCCAGCTTGCTTGAATTCGATTCATTTGCAACTCCTACTGTTTTGTGAGCTGGTGAGATTGAGAGATACAAAAAGGAAAGTTAGGGTTTTGTTCTACCATGGTGCGAAGAGGGCTGAAGGAGAGGTTTACTTCAGTCAGTATGATTTCGTACTCACTTCCTACCCACGTTGTGGGCATGAGTTTGTTACAATGGCCAAGCTACACAGACACTGGAAGTACTTCTATTAAGTCGTCACCAGATTGGCTTTTATGATCTTTTTTTTTTTCTGTTTCAACATCATATTTATGTTATAAAATTACTGCTAATAGGTATTGCTACGATCATTATGCTTTTCAAATCAAGACAAAGAATGCAAATAATGTGATTGAAAAGGCAAAGGATGATGATTTTGGGGAAAATTTGGCCGGCATGCCAGCTTCACTTGGTAAGTCACCAGTTCATTCTACAAAATGGGAACGGGTAATACTTGATGAGGTAATTATTTTTTTTAGTTGTGTTATGCAAAATCTCTTCTTGATGTTGTACTTGTGAAGTAAAATTTTCTTATTTTTATATTGGATGCCATTATTTAATGGGGTCTCTGAAGCCTTAAGAATGCCTTGTGCCACCTTCAGTTAATATTTCAAAATCTCATTTATCGGGTCGGATTTATTGATTGAAAATTTACTGAGCTTGAGTATAAGATATTTTATTTAATTGAACGTTCCACAAGATCTTATGTAATGGCTTGGATTCACAAAATTGGCAGCAGATGCAAACTCCCCGGGGAGATTTTGTTATACATTATTTTTTCATGGGTATGCAAACATATTCACCACATTGAAAATAATACAGTTGTTAGATTGATTGTCCGCAAACTGACCTCTCTGGCGGAGCTACATTGTCAAATGTGGATGCAAATGAGTCCACTGAATTTTATAAATTTGCTTTGTAAATGTAGATAATTGAGTAAATATTTCTTTAAGATTAGTATAGAATAGATGTAATGGCACCACTGCGAGTTCTTTTCTCCCTCTGTCAAACATCTTTTTAATTATGTTTCCAAAAAAAAATGATTATTTTATTGCCGGCTCACCACGTCAATTATAATCCTCTTCTTTTTTTATGACTTGGGACTGACTATGTAGAACTAGTCTACACTGAAGGAATTATCTGTTTAATTATGTTCATGCTGAAAAAAAGAACACTTGACAACCATGCATAGATTTACTGTATGCAATGAATTTGGAACGAGAATGGAAGATATTTATTCCTTAATGACCAGTATATCTCTGGAGAATGAAACACAAAATATTTGAAAAAGATACGCATGCATGGAAAATTATCCACCTTTCCTTTTCTGCAATTGCCTATGTATCAATATAGATGCCCTCACATCTCTTCCTCTCCGCATTCTCTGATTTTATTCTATTTTGTATTACCTAGACCGATATGCATAAACAATGGCCTTTAGAATGACAACTTTGGCTGGTGTACTTCTTTCTTTGCTTATTGTCACAGGTAGTTTCTAGGCTAATTCTGTTATATATGGGAAAAAAAAATTGTACTGGAGATGTAGAGATCAAATTGATATCAACAGTTGTGATTTTCTCAAATTTTACAACTGCTAAAAAAATTGATCCATAGAAGAATTCTTCTACTTTTTTACAATGATATATCTTCTTCAAGATTTTATAGATTAATCTTCCAGCTATACATCATCATCATATTATGTAGCTCCAAGTAGACAATATTAGCTTGAAGGCAGCCATCTTTTAGGCACCCACAGATATATAGCAAAACTTTTGACAATCTCTTAGTTTTTGTGAAAATGTTCTCTGTTTATTTTGACAGTTGGAGCACCCACCTGCTGCGGCTTGGAGGAAAGGAAAAGCGCCGTGAATCCCTCTGTCGATGACAATCAGTACTGCCATTACTTGGGTACATGCTCTGATATATTCCTGTGCATGGTAGACTGTGCCAATGCTGGCTTTCATACCGGAGCATGTAAACCCATTGCAACGGTCGAGTATTGTTGCTGCTTGATGGACGAGAAGAGTGCAGCAAATAGTAGTCCCTGAAGTCATGATAACTGTCTCACCACATAGAATTTACTTATCTTTAATAAATATAAATAATTAAATAAAGCTTTGATATTATTTGCTTTTGGTGAATGATTTTGTTAAGCATCTTAGTTTACAACTCAAATTGAAAAATTTGATGATTATATATCAGTTGGAACAGCAAACAATTCTCTTTGGGTATAGATATATATGATGGCATGACCACTTAATCTGACAATTTGACTGACTATTTTATAACACCCATTGGCTAGAAATGATTATGATACGCAAGTAACATATTTCACCTCATATGCCAGTATATCTGTCTTAATTATTACCAGTGTTGCTGCAGAATATTTTCTGCGATGAAATATTTTGGACTTATTTTGAGGACGATCTATGCATGATTTGATTCCATGTGGAGGAAACTAAAGCCATATATAAAACTTCATTTGCATGAGATGATGTTGTTTTCATAAGAAAGTTGAAACCAAATATTTCCGAGTTCTCAACGGATATACTTTTTCTTTATGGTCGCCTGTATTTAAACCCTGTTACGGATCTAATCTCAGCAGAATCAAAATCAAATGAAGATCCTCTCCATTATTTCACCAGACATTTTAACATAAATGGTATTTTTTTTGTACAAGGAGAGTATTTACAAAGATTCATTTCAAAATAAAAAAGTTGCAGTCCCTTGTAGATAGATAGATAGATAGATAGATAGATAGATAAATCTCTCTTTCAAGTAACAAAAACAGTACAAGAGTGCTTGATATCTCCAATCTGAATTTAATATATAGTTGGAGGATCGAATTGTCACAAACTAAAAGTTGTGTAAAGGTAATAGCCAAAATCTTTGGTGACGTTAATAAATTTTAGCCTATACTTCTACCCGTTGGGAGTTAAGATTACAAAAAATAATCCGCTTCTTGTATTGATGCATACTATATATTGACATACTGATGTGTAATTTTATGTATATGTACCCATTTAAAACTCTGTTCAACTCCAACATTGCCAGGTGGATTCTGCACGCAACTATTAGGGCTCAAATGTTAAATTCCGTCTGTTATGCACTACTTTACTCCTGATAACAATATTAATTAAAGAACATTAAAAACAAAAGAAATTAAAGCTATATAATCAATTCTATAGTATTAATATTCTTCCTTATTCATCTTAGATAATTGTACAATTCTTCTGAACTCATTGAGCTCATCTTATTCATTATGCAATCCGATATTGCCATATATTTGGAACCAAGTTTCACTGATGTAGAATTGTAAAAGAAGGCCTCTTGTTGTCCATTAAGCAGCAGCAAGTACGGCGTGATTGTCCATGAGGAGAGTTCGGATCAGGTACGCAAAAACCACCAGAATCATAGCCTTCTTTGCTGCACTCGCTCACACAGTCTCGATTTATAATGCATGTACTGGTATAGTAGCATCGATCGGCATCTGCATTATCGTAAAATAGGAAATACTAAGATAATCCGTGCTAGAACCGGAGTTTCTGAACTAATATTACTAGATCTAGTCCACTAATCATTTGATTTAATTAAGTAGTTTTTGAACTACAAAGTTTTGATGGTATGGAATGAAATTAAATGGTTAATCATATAAAGCAAAAGAGTGGTGATTCATTGATAATGGGTTATTTTGACAACCTTGACAATGGATCTCTAAATAAATATAAAAGAAATCTTAAAAATAAAAAAAGAGTTTATAGATGTGTTATTTTACCTTTAGATTGATGGTCATTCGAATTTTATTATCGTTTGATAATTCATCAAAGACTATTAAATTGGAACCGTTACAAATTATATGAAAATTTAATGGTTTTTTATGGACTATCAAATAATAATAAAATAAACCCATATGTACAGTCAAAATGTGAATAATAAAATAAACCCAGTTTTCCTTTTTTTTTGTTTCTTTTTATATTCTTTGGACAAAAACAAAATTATGTTGTTTATACTTTATATAGTAGAGTGCTTTAGGCCCTGATATCACCAAAAAGGTACATCAAATTAAATCTACACTTCCTGGAGAGAACATACCAGTGACAAGAAGTAAGCCAAGCATAATGACAAAAAATGTTAGTTTGTTCGACATTGCCTCAAACAATAACTTGAATTTGATTTTTTTTTCCTTTTTCTCCGTATGCTTTCTTCTTTCTTTTCTCGAATGATGGTTCTCTCTACATGTTACATTCGAGTTTATATGTACATCATGCAAACTGAAATTTGTTCATTACTTAACATCTAACAAGAAATTTTGTAGATGCGAGTATATTTAGGTATTATTTGTTTGATACACACAACAACTTTCCTTATGCCGTTAGTTGCACTGGTAAATGGTAATATGTTTTTCCGTCACGTACCAAGGTAAATTAATTTCCTCTAGATCTCCAACTTTTTTCATGCTTGGACTTTATCCTTAACTATATTGGACATTACTATTAGTATTAACAGAGTGAATGCTTGTTTTATGTGCTTGCGTTTTTTTGCGTGCTCAGTTGGAGGATTCAAAAGTCTTTCATGAGCCATCCAATGTATATCGTTTTCCATATTTAACCAAAATGAAACTAACAATTAGATCTTTTCACTGATATATGAAGAAATTTATGTAAATATATGATACGTACAGGTGCAAAACTGCCGAACAAACCATTGAATGATAATATTAACAAAAACAACGGTCGACCGGTCCATTGATTTTATTTCTCTCAATCATTCAATGTTATCAAAACAACTACAAACTCTTAAGAAGCCGATCATGGTTATGTATTCACATGAAACTGAATCATAACATCACAGCAATCTACGCTTGAAGAAGATTGACATGGTTATTTATACACATGAAGCTAACTTTATCATGACATTGGTCTGACAGACATATCAACTCGGTGCAGTATATCTAGCAGTTAACTTGATTTTACATTACGAATGAGAATGCACCAAGGAACAAGAGAAGAAATTTAATTCCATCAGCGGATAATATCAAAGATCAGAAAAAGAAATGTAAAAGCCAAGTAAGAGAAACACTTTGCTATTATGATGATACATACGAACCAACTATATATAGTTTAGTCCCTAAAATTTGCCTCTTCTACTACTAGATTTCTTCAATTCTTGATTCCTGGAACCCAAACTGACCCAACTGTAATTACTTGGGATCAAGAATGCGTCTATAGTTTCAGCTGTGCCAGCAACAACTGTTCTGCCTTCTGATGGGCTAACAGACTTGGATCTGATTAGAGTACTCTTGTTTTGTGAATTATTAGTTGAGGTGGCCCACTTGAGCCATGATGAGGCCCTGTTGGATGTTTCCTTTTTCTTTTGTTTGAGACGTTCTTCTTTCTCTTCCTTTCTTTCCAGGAGGCTCGGGCTTGAGAGAGGTGTGAAAAATTGCTCAGGTTGAAGAGGCACAAATTTTGTGAATGTCACTACTACCCTTATAGTGGGCACCACAGGGATAGCAACCTGATGAGGGTACACATGAAATTATGATAATTAACAAAGTGTTGGAAATTTTGTTAAATTTTTCTTGCAGAACCTTCGCATCACTGATTTATGGTATTAAGAAAAGAAAAGAACTCGTCTTCTGCAACCACTGATCCCAAGTCCTAGTACAATACTGTAATAACACTGAATTAATTTTCACTTTTTTGTCAGCTGTTGATCAATTTTCTGAGATGTTGTTATAATTCTGTCAAGCTGTAAATTTGTTCAAAGTCCTGATCCTTATTAATTCCCTCTAGACTGCAAATGAAATTCACAAATTTGAAAAAAAAAAGGAACAAAAAAAGATAAAATAAATCTTCACTGAGGCCCCAGTACTAATATACCTTAACCGGAAATGTCCCAGGAGGGAACTTGTTAGTGAGCAATTCCCGTAGCCGCCTCACTGCACGCACCCCGTTTGACAGAATATCCAAGAGAGGCAAAATCTCTTCTATCTTCAATGGGAACTCTTCGGTGAGCCAAACAGTTGGCCGCAAGCTTTTCACTGTCTCCTTCTCCTTGCATTTCACCTGCCACCAATTCCCATTAGTCAAATTCTTCAACACAAATAAACAAATTCAATCAGATATGGCTTACAAGTAACAATTGTGAAAGCAAAAGACCTAAATGTAGAGACGGGCTAGTTTAATTGTTCTGAGAAAATGTTGTCAACATACGAGATGGTGTCTTTCTGGCGAGTAAATTGGAAATAAATCACATGATGTGCTTGAACAAACAATCTAGAAGAAAAAATAGAGTCCATTACCTTCTTCTCCCATCTATTTCTTTCTTCCTTCAATCGAGGTGGTGGTACGGCCACATCCACACTGCGCCGTCTCCTTCCCTCATTTGTCTCCTCTGCTACTCTGCTACGCCGCCTAGGTTCGTAGCAGCTCCGCCGTGGCGGTGCAATATCAGCTACCAAAAAGTCGCCATCATCCTCACGGATCCGTAGCGGCATCATGACATCCTCCTCCTCGAGAATCACATCATCATTATAATTATCATCATGATCATCATTACTATTTTCGACATTGCTATTACTCTCTTCAGCTTGCAGGGTTTTAAAGGTGAACATAATGTTGTTTAGGTCATATGACCTGGCCTTCCAAGTGCCGGCCACAAGCTCGGTCTTCTCCTTGCCACGCCAACTGGTTCGAGGCACCAATTCAGCTGAAGTGATATTTAAGCCAGGGCGGCATGCTGTTGAGTCAGATATGAGTTCATCATCAGATTCGGTATCTTCTATTCCAGAGAACAAATCATGAACCTGTGAATCACAGAACTGATTCATTACTAGATTGTAATGAATGTAACAATTGGCTTTTCTCTGAAAATGTGTCATGTGCCAATTTATAAATACTTCAATTCCAGTTCACAGCTATTTTAATATGTTGTACCGGATTGCAATTGCAACAGAATATACACCTGATCGATGTTTCTCAAGTAATTACCAAACTTTAATTTAGCTTCACACATTGGTTATTTTAATTTGGTTCTGTATCAAAAAAATGAAAAATCCAATTTACTGTGTGTTACATTCGCTGGGTGATCATCGCAAATTACCAAAAAAGAAAAAAAGACTATGAGCAAATAACTTAAGTTGAATATTTCTTTTTGGAGGAGTAAGTTAGGATCCAGTAACCTTTCTAATTTTAACCGGTTCTGGATGCAATTGATAAAGCTTATCACAAGCAATATTACGTATTACTTTTACTGCATTTTTGGGTTTAATTAGAATCAGTGATCATCAAAAGCAAACAAGGCTAAATTGAACTACCTCACGGCGGCCATGGTGAAGCACAAGGAGCGACCCGATTGGGAGTTTGGGGTCCTCAGGTGCTGCCAAAAAGACAAATGAACGCTCAGCACGGCGCGCCCTCAACCCGTCGAACCCAGCAAGTGAAACATCTGCTCTGACATTTGCGCCACGCTTCCACACGCGGCACGTGTCAGATGGCGCAGCCCTGGACAGGAATGGCACAATTGGACTCTCCAGCCGAAATGAAATCTCAAGGTAGGAATCCTGCATTTGTTTAAGAGCTGGTAAGAGCAGGTGGAGCCGGCGCCGGAGCTTGGCCCAGGCTATTAGACGGTAGTGCTTGAGCATCAATTTGGCGAGGCGGTGGTGGTCGAGGGAGATGGAAAGGTGGAGGGGGGACCAGCCAGAGGCATTTTGGAGAGACGGATCGGCTCCAGCCAATAGGAGGAGTGACGCGAGGTGGGGTCGATTAAGGCGCACGGCGAGGTGGAGAGGCGTATCATTTCCCGGGACATCCCGGCGGTCGACGATGGCAGAGACAGTGGCCGCCAGCGAGGACTCCCGAACGGAGTCGGTGAGAGAGAGGATGGAGGAGGGGTGGGAGAGGGAAGGGAGAGATGCCAGAAGCGCTGACAGGCGGGCCCCGTTGTTGAGTAAGACAAAGTGGTGCGCTGGGCTGTGCGAGTATTCTGAGGGGTTTAGAGTTGGAGAAGCTGTGGTAGCGGGTTCTCGACGCCCCTTTTGGGGTTTCACCTCTGTCGCCATTGCTGAGGATGAGAGAGAGGCCGAGGAGACCTAATTGTCTCTCTTTGCCATGGTATCTCTGAAAGGGGTTATTCTTTTTCACAAGCTCTGTTTCTGAATGCTTGCTTGCTTACGCTCACTATCTCACTCTCACCAGTTTCTATCTGATCTGAGGTGTGACAGCGAGAGGTGTGACTACTCTTATCTATCTATCTGTCTGTCGGAGATAACAAATTAAAAGGAGTGAAATAATTGGAGACAGATGGGTCTAAGCTAAGGCCTTTTCGACAAGGTGAAGGTGGGTCTTGTTCTCCTCCTCCTTCTCTCCGCCTCTTCTCTGTTTCTCTACTGTTTCTTTCTATACTCCACACAGCAACTTTTGTCCAGATGGGGAGAGAGAGAGAGAGAGAGAGAGAGGTAATTGAAACTTGAAAGAGGTGGCATGGCAACTGGCAACGCCGGGATGCGCGATGGGAGATTCGGACTGGATCAAAGCTACTGAGGAGGGGCTGGCTACTTTTTCTTTTTCTCTTTTCCTTTCCTCGGGTTCTGTAACTTTTGTTTTTAACTAGTTTACTGCATCTTTGATTCTTTGATCACGTCGACTTTAAATGCTTCGGGTTTTCTATGACATGTCATTTTCATTGCCTCTGAAATGCATTGATCAACATAGAATTCTTTTACGCCGATTTTGCTATCGATCATGCGGTGTTACCGTTAATTAATCAATTACAATGATTTTCTTTTCCATCAACCTCTCTCTTCGAATAAAAAAAATATATCTTAACTATTCAATACTTAAAATTGAACGGCCTGCAATTATTTTGATCATTGCAGAATCTCTCATTTTTTTTATTATGTCCAAATTATCTTACCGGTATTAGTTTTAAAAAATCATTACGTAAAAAACTTTTCTTATGAACATAGAGACTAATGAAGTAAATTTCTATTTTTCTGTATTATTTTTTTTTTAATTAGGATGTACAACGTTTAGGAGGATTTTTTTTACATTTCGGTTTTTGGAAGATGCGTATTAAACTTAAAATATCAACAATATTACAATTAAATAGATAAAAATTAAATCACATAATAGAAAAAAAAATCTAAAAATTAATAAAAAAAAGTTAGTTCACTAATTTCTGCAAAAAATAAATTTTAATTGATTATATAAAAATGTTATTAAAAATTCTGAATATTATAACAAAAAGTCTAAAGATATAAGCAGCAATGCCTGGCTATATTCCAACTCGATGAAAATGAATTAAAAATGAAATTGTTCAGATGGATCGGATGGGGTAAAAGTTTTTCTTGTACCATCAAAATACTTATATTGGAATAATAGCCTATCTCTTATTAATCTTATATTTAAACCTTAATATATATATATATATATATCTCCAGAGTCCAGATAATATTTTACCTTGAAGTAAAGTATTTTTGTCTAATTTAAATCTTCAAATCATCTCCAAATTAAAAGATATCTACTTTGATTGACCTTCTCCAAAACAAGAACAGGAGAGAAGGAACCAAGGGTTTTGTGATGCCATATTATTACGTGACATCAGATCCGTACATTCGGACAGCATTGATTGGGATGGGTGATGCCCTCTGTCTCGCTCTTACCAATCACCATTCATTCTTTCTTTTCTGATTTTTTTTTTTGTTAAATTAGTTGGATTGTTTCATCTCGCCAATTAAGTCCACTTAATTCTTATGGTTTTTTCATATCTAAGAATAGCGTTGTTCTTAGCAATCATTGAAACACAAAATTAAAATAAAAAATAACAGCAAAACCGTGCTAATCCTCTAACCCACGAAAACGTTGGATTAGCGAATTAGTATCCATAAAGTAGTGAAAATAATAAAAAAAATATTTTTTTCTTTTATATTAGTATGGAGTAGTATTAAATAAATATTATTATTAAATAAAATACTAAAAAAAATAATTATTTTAACTATTCTCAAGTTACTATCCAAACAATAATTTACTAATCCGAAATAGTAAAAGTTAGCACCATTCTCACATTTCCTAATATATCACTAACCTCATACTATTCTCAACTACTAACAAAAATAGTGCTAATTCTAACACTGTATCTATAGTAGTTGAGTTAGAATTATGGTATATAGTGTGTACTAAAATCAAAGTGGTATGTATATACTGCAAAATATAATAACAAAAATGAGCCAAAATACAATTGGGCATATCAAATAAAGGTATTGAAACAAAAAAAAGTACATTTAAATCAATAGGAATGTCTATTAAGTATTAACAAAAAAAATTCAAGGTTGCACGCTGAAGATAATTTCTTCATAAAATGATTCTAATTATTTCACCATGAGAGGACAATAGTTGAATAATGAAGTGCGTTAATTAATGGGAGAACAAATAAAAAATCTGAATAAGTGATCTTTTAGAGGCAACCATTTACTTAAATAACAACATCATCCCACGAAATTATATGTTTACGTGTAAAAGAAAATGTTTAATATTAGTAGAGTTTCTCAGATGATAAAATATGATTAAAATTGTTAAAATAGATATCTTGGAACATCTTAAGGGTCAGAATTCAGTTTACAATAATAAAGAAATAGTGACTCAATAATATACTATAGTATACTAGGATGATTGTAAAACAACTAACAATAAAATTTATAAATACAATGTAATATTTTGTATATCTTAGTCCTTTTTTTGACATTATTGTTTTGAAATGTTTAATAACTCTATATCTACTTCTCGAACACATGCACGTTAACTATTCCTAGTTTAATTAATTGTTTCGGTTTAGAAAGAAGTCTGTATTTTAGTTGTACGAATTTAAATTTGAATGATTTATAAATATGCACATTTTAAAAATAAAATAGTTTAATACTAAATATCCAACTTCTAACAAACAAGGGATATATGCAACATTAAATGCGTATAAATACTCTTAATTCAAGAGGAAAAAAAATACTAAAATAGGATACTTTCCACTTGCAAGTGTATGGGACTCAAGAGTCTAGACAGTGCTCTAGCATTTCGCTCTTGTGAGTTCATCTTCCAATGGGAATGAAAATTTAGTCTGCTTGAACTGTTAGATGTTCTTTAAAGTAACTCAACACAAATCTTAGAACAAGGGCACCCAACTGATCTGAACAGATATTATCTTGCATTGTAGAGGATCTTTCTCATGATTCACATAAGGCCACCTCGATTTTCTAAATGAAGCAACGTGACTTGACTGAGGTTGGTTGTAAATTCTTCTGTTGTAAAATACTCCATGTTCTAACATGTAGGATTAAAATTAATTAAAAAATCACAAACCAAAAGAGAACAATGATTTACACGGAGAAATTAAAATTAATTAAAAAATATTAAAATTTTCTAGTTCATTTGTAATCTCATTACCATATTATCAAAGCAACCGTTGTCAAATGATCCCTCCCTATTTTAATATTGGGGAAGAAATTTTTATCTTTCATACTTAATTCGCACATTTCGACAGTTATCTATGTATAATTAATAATTTTATAGAAAAAAAGAAACAATTTTAGAAGAAATATGTTCAAGCCTGGTGCCTATCACTGACATAATTTTTACGTAGATAATTTTGCTGCTGATTTACACTACATGAACTTCTGCACAGAAGAAAGCAATAGTTGATCTACTGTAAGAGATTTAGTACGTCCCATGTCAGATTCTTATCTGTTTGGTTGATGGGATCACGTGAGTGATAAATATCCATTTCCAAACAAATGGATGGTTGAAAGCTCTGATGATCTCCATTTCTCCGTTCTTCATTATGATTTATCGGAAAGATGAATGTTAAGTTTTTAAATTTTATAAATATTTGTAATAAAAGATTTCATCAGAACTTCAAACTTACAATCTTTCAAACACTGGTGATTTAGTACTACTGTACTTGAACCACAACCATACCATCTTTACCACTGACAAGTTTATGCTTTTTTTTTCCACTTTAGACCAAAAAGAGTGTCTCAGAACAACATTTTTATTCTCCAACATGTCAAAAACAGTGACTTACGCTAAATGTAGTTAGAAATATAAAAAATGATTAAATGATAACTTTTTACACTTAGCACAGTTTTATGTACATCAGTAATTTAATTTCAAATCTGAAACTAAAATATGATTTATTGATATTGTTTAACGTCACATTTGAATAGAGATAGATACATGATTTTAGTGGGTCGGTAATTGAATTATAATAATTTATCGAGTTCAAATTCATTAACTATATTAAATAAAAAATTAAAAAGATATCATACATTATTACATAATAAAAAATTATCAAAATATCTTTTCGTATATTAAAAATAATAAAAAATAAAACTCAAAATAATAGATAATCATGTCGATGTTGATGAAAAAAATTATTTACGGGATTTCATATTTTGAAACCTTTATATAATTTTTATTATTATCTACGGTATTAAACATATTTTTTCAATGAGAAGTAATTAGACAATATAAATGGAGTCAGAAATTAGATCCAAAAAGGTTAGATAAAAATTAGCATAGAATTACTATTTTTTAAAATTCAGGGGAGGAGATCAGATGACCCTAGGGGTGTCAATGGGTCGGGTTGGGTCAAGTCACATTATTTTATTATTTTTTTGACCCGGCACGATTAAATTCGGGTCAAAAAATCTTGACCCATACCCGACCCGATGGGTCACGGATCGACCCGTGTAAAATAATTATATATTTAATAAATATTTTTATATAACTTTAAGCAATAAAATATTAATTAATTTATAATTAATCTTAATTAGTATATAATTAGTGTATTTTTAAGCTTTAATTAGTACTAAATCACAAAAATTACTTCAAAAAATATAATTAATCGGGTCGGGTCGGGTTGATCCGAACCCGACCCGATCCGATTGGTGTCAAAATAATTAAACTCATACCCGACCCATTTATTTTCGATATAATAAAACGTCCACCCTAGTTGAGTCATTTGATATTGTATCGTTAAATCATAAAATGTTATTATTGGAATATTAAACAAGAACAGTGAATCATTTTTGTTATTTTAAATCATAAAATGTTATTATTGATATAATAAAACGCGTTGGTGCGACGTTACAGTGAAAATTTTATAAGCAGATCTTATTGATAATGATAATATGATTTCAACTCATAAAATGTGATTATTCATATAATAATGAGTATTGTTGTGATGTGACAGTGAAAATATTGTAATCAGATCCTTTTTTGTTAATGTATTATTGATAATGATAATATGATTTCAACTCATAAAATGTGATTATTCATATAATAATGAGTATTGTTGTGATGTGACAGTGAAACTATTGTAATCAGATCCTTTTTTGTTAATGTCACGTCAATATGATTTAAATTATAAAAAATGTGAATATTGATATAGTAAAGAGTGTTTTGCTGTGACGTGACAGTGGAAATATTGTAACCAGGTCTTTTTTTGTTAAAATGTGATTATTGATAAAATAAAATGTGAATATAAGAATATTGTTATAATAATAGGTGTTGTATGACGTGACAATAAAAATATTGAAGTTATTCTTATCATAAAAAAAAGTCTTGAAAGCGTAATACCACAATGATAACAATTAACAAGAATAAACAAAACTCAAGTACAATTTAGTCATTTATCTTTAATCATAACTTGCAATAAATTAGTAAGGGACTAAAAGAAGTTTGTGGGTGGTGTTTGGTTGAAATTTAAAAAAGTTGGAACCATGTGTACAGTTTACGCAAAGTCGCAAAACCTAACTTCTTTTATCATGAATATTTTTATATTAGAAATTTAGAGCCATATGTGTAGTTTTAAAATCGTCATTGTACTTGTACAACTTAGCGAGAAAGTACTGATTGCTGGAAGATATTGGGATGCAATTATGACACAACAAAAGACATAATTTTGCAACAAATTCAATTTGTACAATATTTAAATTAATAGAAATATATTGAAATTATTGTCTCCTTCTTTTCATTAAATATTTATTGAAGACATTCTTCATTTGATTATTTAGTATTTAATATTTTTAGTTTTGAAAAATGCCACATATGATCTTTTGCACACAAAAAAAACATCAAACTTCTAGATTTTTATCTATATTTAATAAAAGAAATTGTTAATGTTGTAACTTGTATCCACCAATAATTTTTCACAAATATAAAAAGATCGTTCTAATATTAAATGTATTTATCTTTTATCATAACACAATCATCTTTTTAGTGAAAATTTGTATTGCATAAATACATACACTGCGTTTATGTCCCATTAGCCATGAGTCATAACTGGACCAGATTGCTGGCTGAATAATCCAAGCATGACAATTGCACGTCCGATTTGTCACGACTTTACGCATCCTCATATCCTGTGCAGTGGAGAGTGTGGGCACACTGTTTGTTGAAAGAACGTGTCTTGTCTCCTGTCGTTATTAATTGGTTTCATCCTTATCGGATCCCATCTGTTATGCCCGTCTATACTTGTTGTGATCTTTTGTGGCGCACCTGGTGTTGGTGTAGTGCTGTCTGAAATTATGGTTATATTCACGAATGGGATCCATTGACAATGGGTTATTTTAACAACTTGACAATGGATCTCTAAATAAATACAAAAAAAAATTTAAAAATGAAAAAAAAATTATAGATGAGTTCTTCTACTTTTAGATTGATGGTTTTTTAAATTTCATATAATTTTATTATTGTTTATCGTTTGATAGTCCATCAAAAATCATCAAATTTTCATGTAATTTGCAACGGGTCCAATTTAACGATTTTTGATAGACTAACAAATGATAATGAAATTATATGAAATTTAAATGACTATCAATCTAAAGGTATAAGAACACATTTATAATTTTTTTTTCCATTTTTAAAATTTTTTTTTGTATTTATTTAGAAATCCATTGTCAACCCATCCCTTCTCATCACTTTAATATGAAAATGTGGATCAAGTGACTCGGAAGTTCTCCAAGAATGTTTGAAATATTTTGGAAAGAAAAATAACAATAAGTACGTAGTTCTGACTCACCAGTGTTATTTTTGAAAATAAAAGTTCATTATTTTTGAAAATAAGAAGCTTACTCACATAATAAGAAGCTTATTATGTGGACCAAGTGACTTGAAAGTTCCCCACAACTGTTTTTAGTACACCTATTAATTTTTGTGTGAATAATTTTGTTAATGTATAAGGGTGCACGCACTTGGCCGTGTTATCTGTCACAAACCTCATCACGATAATATATCATATAACATTAAATTCATCAAAGAACATATTTCTTACCTAATATCCTGATGCTTCTTTGTTGCTTTGTTTACAGATCCTGTACATAACAGGCAATGCATCATTCCTACTGTTTTTTATTATTTTTAGTAGCTTCCTCCTATAAATCAATTTGAGATAAAATTTGTTCAATACATATGTATTCCTAGCTGTATATTCACGCGTTGTAGCAGTTTTTTTTTAATTTAAAATGAGAAAATTTTAAAAACATAAAAAAAATAAAGATGTGCAATACTAGTATACACCATAAAATAGTAATAATCAACATAAAAACTAATATCTTAACAAGCATAATAAAGGTAATAGTATATTATCTTATTTCTGATTTTACCTGTCTGAGGAAGCAACTGGTGGTCTGTAACTGTGAATTTTAGGAGGAGAGATTATTTTTTTATCTGAATCAACTCAGCTGTGCAAATGAAATATACTGGTATACCTGAGGAAACAATTGCTGCCTGTGCAACAACAACTTGCTACATGGTCAGAAGCTGATTCTTCTTTTTTCTATCATTCTATTTGATATGGGACTTTGCAAAATGTCAGCCTTACCAAGTACAAGCACAAGAGAAAATATCCTGCATCATTTTAAAAGAAAATAAATATGAAAATTAAAATAAATATATGGTTATATCTTTGTATCTTGAAACCTGAAGTGAAGAGAAAAAAGATGCTGATTAATTTTATTTAAATAATGAATTAACCAACTGATGCGAAGAGCGTGGCTTATAAACCATCTGTAAGTAAATTAGTAAACATAGTAGTAGTACTTTCTATAGTATGGTTAACAAATATATAATTAAATTAGTAAATATGATAATGGTACTTATAGATATAATCCACCAGTTCATCACTATGCACATTTCCAATATATTACAATTAATTTAGTAAATATTATAGTGGTACTTTCTATAGTATGGTTAACAAATCAGTAGAGACACCTATGATGGTATCCAAAACTGCAAAATATAACAGATATTCTATTTGATTCTTTATCCTATAACCTTTTTTTATTTGATTTCTTTTCTAACCAAGAACAAAAGGGTAACATGAAAAACCTATATCATACAAGACCGCTATGTTAATGAAATCCATATATACATACATACAAGAGATTTTAATTTTCAATTGAAGAGAGATGCGACACTAACTTTAAATGAAGGCTTTAGTTCTTTTTCTCCTAGCTTGTCAGAATTCTCAATCACAATGTAGTGTAAATCCTTCACAATCATCTAAAAAGTAAACATTTCAAAATGTAAGGAAAAGAGAAACAATTCAAAAGACAATCATAAGTTCATAACAAACAAAATATAGGATCAGTACCATGAACATAAATATTGCTGCTATACAAGAGATCTAACAATAGAAACTCTTATCATGCAGCTACTCCCAAAATTTACTACAGAATAAAATACTAAATTCTATATTATCCTCATGTATGAAGTTCCCTAGAAATAATGACTCGTAACAAATATAATGATGATAATCAGAGATATTGATAATTTTAACTTCTCTCCACGTGTACCAGTATCCATTATCAAACCTTGAATAAACAAAAGTACATGAAAGACAAATTTATTTCTTATTTCCTCTCTAGAAGCAAATAAGCACAAGTCAAATTATTGTCCTTTCTCTGGAGAAGTATATTTCCATCGAAAAACCTAAGTCCACTACAGAAGTTTTTGCAAAACAGCCAAAGGAGAATAAAAAAATAAGTTTATTAAAATCAAACGAAGTAATTAATGAAAATTATTAGCACAACATGTATGCTCGCAATAAGCACTAATCCTACAGGTCCTGATCTAAGAAGAAATCTAGAGCAATTAACTTACAGATCTCAGAATACCCCAAAACAGTACCGCCCAATTATCAACTCTAAATCCTTGAAATTCACTGAAAATGACACATAACTTCGAAAAAAGTATAAAGGGGAAGGGAGCAGGAACCTTTCTGAAATCGGCGAGAGATAGTAATGATTGAGAGGTGTGGCTCCTGATCGGGAGGGAGAGAGGGAGAGGCGGAGAGGCGGATAACGACAGAGGGATGAGATTCGAAAAAGAAAGGATTACCTTCTTGCACGAACCAGAAGAGAGCTAGGTAGGAGGCGGCAACGCTCGAGATCGCAGTTAATTTCCACCAGGATCTGACGTCGGGGAGCGCACACCGCATCTTATCGCCCGAGGCATGTTGGCCCTTCGGCGTTGCTCTGGTGCCAGTCCCATTTTCGGCCACAATGCTACTAGACTGGGGAGGAGATGATGTCGGCTCTAGAGTTTAGGGTTTGATAAAGAAAGAGAGCGAAAGAGAGAATTTGAGAGAGCAGAGAGACGGGAGAGAAATAATGAGATGAGATATGGGGGAGTTTTTAGTTAAAAGCCTAATAATCAATGTTATCTACAGAATCGGTCTTAGAGGCAAGTTATTTTCACAAACGGTCTAATTAAGGGCGTGAGTTCAACTCACACCCTTAAATCTCCATTTTACTTGCCCGAACACTGCCCAAAGACACAAAGGGCGTGAGTTCAACTCACGCCTTTTAAATGTTGATGTGTTCTGTTTATTATCTTTCAAAACCACCGAAAGTGAAAAAAAAATTGATATAAATGCGATATGTGGACTTAAAGGGCGTGAGTTCAACTCACGTCCTTTGGGTCATTTTGCTTTTTTTGTTTGGGCGGCGGGCGGGCGAGAAAATAGCGTTTTAAGGGCGTGAGTTGAACTCACGCCTTTGTTAGCCGTTTGTGAAAATAAATTTGCTCTTAGGTCGTTTCTGTAGTTAAGATTTATTTTTGGGCTGTTTAAGTAAAAAATCCGATATGAACAAAACAGAGAGGAACGCATGGAAATTGATGCGATCATAACCTTTCATTTAGATCGAACTAAATCATAATCCTTAAGGATAAAATGAGTATTATAAAAAGATGGATTTATCTAATTTTTAGCTGCTGTATAGAGTATACATAATGGGTCCGTTTGGCAAATCAAGGAATAGTTTTGGAAGAACGGTAATTTTGGAAGAGTGATACAATAGTGTTTTTTGAAGGAGTGGTATTCTTGATTATTCGGAAGAGTGAAAATATCGTTTGACAATTGTTACTCAGAATAGTTAAAATATGAATAATTATGTTACTAATAATGATGATGATAATGATGATGATAATGATGATAGTAATAGTAAAATAATAATCATAATAGTAATATAATAATAATAAAGTAATAAAAATAATCATAATAAATAATAATATTATAATAGTAATATAATAAAAATATAAACATAATCATAGTAATATAATAATAAAAATTATAATTACAATCATAATTATAATAATATAATAATAATAAATAATCATAATTTTAATAATATAATCATAATCATAATCATGATAATAATTATTATAGTCATAATCATAATAATATAACCATAATCATAATCATAATAATATAATAATAAAAATATAATCATAATCATAAAAATAATTATAAATAATATAATTATAATAATATAATAATAAATTAATTATAACTATAATCAACATATAATAATATAATACAACATAATAAAATAATAATAAGTAATAATAATCATAATCATAATCATCATAATATAATAATAAATAATAAATAATCTTGATCATAATAATATAATAATAAAATAATTATATTTATATTCATAATATAATAATGTAATATTAAAATTATATTTATAATAATAATAAATAATATAATAATATTAATGATAATGATAATATAATAACAATAATGATAATAATAATTTAATAATAATAATAATATAATGATAATAATAATAATAAATAATAATCATAATATTAATATAATAATAAATTACAATCATAAATATAATATAATAATATAATAATACTAAATCTTAATCATAATCATAATATAATAATATAATATAATATAATCAAACAATAATCGCTATTCCGATTTAGAGAGCTAATCCGGTATTCCACCTATAAGTTGGTATACCGGATTAGCACTATTCCGCACTCTTCTATTTAGTTTAAAATTTGTTTGGCAAATTATTTCGTTGGAATAACAATTTTATTCCTACTTTTTGTTATTTCATGGTGTACCAAACAAACCCATTAATAATATAAAGTTGTAACGGAGTTATCAATGGACCGTCCGATTATAGAAAAAGTCGTTGCTGTGTGTTTTGCATATTCATGAATCTATAGCTCGAAAATCATGCCATCTGAAAACTCCAACTACGAAAATAAACTTCTTACGTGAAGCTAGTATGAATTTAAGTTTTAAGGTTATCGGTGATTTTAACAATAAAATCAATTTAATTGTTTTTAGACAATAAATTATAAATATTTATTGAAACCAACCTACTTGAGTGGTATATTTATAAGCTAATCGTTAATTTTGTTAAATTTATATTGTGATTTACAAATATTAACTCAATTATGTTTTTTAATAATTAACAGAAATGATCTTAACAAACCAAAATCAATAGATACATTTTAACTTATATGTTTATATTTTTATATATTTATTCATGCTAATTCAAACAAATACAGCGATTTTTCCGCATCAAATTTTGTTAGAATGCACTATATAATGGTCTGAGTGAACTTGTTCATGTCTATAAATAATTTAAGCTTAGATAAATTCAAGAGAAGTTGGTCTAACTTCTTGTGATGGTTTCGTAATATCTAATAAAGATTTTTGGAGGCATCGGTACATAATGATATTCTAATCATTTTAAAATTACAAAAAAAAATAAAGATTGATCGACTGACGTAGGAGAAAACAGTAAAAAAAATTTTAAGAAATAAAATATATCTAAAGAATTTACTTTAGATATGAGTGCATAGAAGATGACAATTCACATATTAAAATCATGATCCAAGAGTTAGGGTCTAATAGTAGAGTTATACACTTCATGTTTTTAAATTTTTTATTTTTAGATCCTAAATTTTAGGGTTTATAATTTAGGATTTAAGATTTTAGGATTGAGAAATATATTTGATATTATAGATTTACTGTAATCATTGTTAATAAAAAAAATCATCATCATTATTATTAGCATCGCTCCTATTATTATGAATATTTATATTATTATTATCAATATGTAAACACTATTATTGTTATCATTGTTACACTTAACATCTTCTTTGATTTGTCGATTTGCAAAACAATCTTGAATTTTACAATGTGCCTTGTTGAGTTTTGTGTAGGGATTAATATGCAAATAAACTAGTGCACAAGAACCAAGACTACTACTAGGATACAAGAGCTTAATCAAGACCGCACTAGGCTTAGGTTTAGTAAAACTCAAATTAGGTTGAATTGGTCAAGAGAAATTTAGCTTAAACAACAAGAAAAGTGCTTCTGCCGAGTGAATCGTTATAACGATTCAGTAATCGTTATAACGGTTCATCTCGATACTCAAAAATATTCTAAAGCAGAAACATTCTCAAAGAAACTAGAGTGAATCGTTATGTAACGATTCAGTAATCGTTACAACGATTTGTGAAATGTATAACGATTCTGTAATCGTTACAACGATTCATGAAATGTATAACGATTTGACAAATCGTTATAACGTTTCAACTCAGTTGATCCAACGGCTATACGGCAGAACAACGAGCAAATTTCTCTGACAATCCTACCGTTTGAATGTTAATCCGTTATAACGATTTGTGAACCGTTATAACGGTTTTGTAAACCGTTATAACGATTTATAAACCGTTATAACGGTTCAGACCGAAAAAGTGAGTTATGCTTGGTTTTCAGCTCTTTATAAAAAGGGGACCATCTCCCTTCTCCTCCCGTTGTTGAATACACTTGCAAAAATACATTCTTACAGCCACCCTTAAAGAGGTTTGAGAAAACCTTGCTATACCTAGCTAAAGCTCAAGATCTTTGATCTAAACTTGTTCTAAACACTTGTGAGATTTGAGTGATTTGCTCCATTGCTAAATCTACTTCTAGCTTTTGCTACTTCATTAACTTTAGGCTTTGTCTCTCATCCTTTGTGTGTAAGAGGGCAAAGTTCGACCTTGTACAAGACTCGTATTTGGTTGAATAGATCGGACCGGCTTTGTTACCGTTAGACGGGAAGTCGGAGACCCGAGGAGTAGGCGCATAACGCCGAACCTCGTTACATCGCGTGTCAACTCAATTCTTTGATTGAGCATTTTTGAACTCTTTCTCTTTACTTTATTTCATATCTTTGGTTTAGAAATTGCTTGTACTTGATTGTTGTAGAACTTGTTAAAATTATAATTTAACCCTTGTACTTTTTACTAATTGACCAAATTAGTATTATTATTGGTAACCAAGGGTTACAAAGTGGTATCAGAGCGCGTTGAGCTTGATAATTAAGGAACACTTAATTACAAGCCAAGGTCCTCACTATGTCGAGCACAAGGCATATCAAGGAACCACCGATTTTTAGGTCTGGCTGTAGAGGCTTTGCTTATTGGAAGAAATGCATGACCAACTACCTAAAAATTATTGATTTGTGGGATATAATTAAAAATGGTTTTACCATTATCAAGAATGCAAATGACAAAATTGATATTGCTTGTCTTATGAAAGTCAAGCAAAATGACCAAGCGGTTAATGCCATACTTGCTTTCGTCCATGAATCAATTGCACCAACTTTTGGGGAAGCAATCAATGCCCATGATATGTGGATAGCATTAATTAGAAAGTATGAAGAAAATGATATGCTTAAAAAGGCTAAAGAGGAAAGATTGCAATCTATGTTTGAAAGCTTTAGAATTGATGAGCATGAATCTATCGAAGATATGTACACTAGATTCATAATTCTAATTAATGAGTTTATTGATGTAAGTGATCCTTTGCCTACAAACAAAATAGTCACAAAACTTATAAGAGTGATGATGGTGAGACCTAGTTGGAGAGGGTATGTGGGGGCTTTGCAAGCCGTGCAAGGGCGTAAGCAATTCACACCGGAGGAAATGTATGCTCATCTCAAATGCTATGAGGAAACCATCCGACAAGCCGAAAGTGTAAACTCCTCACACAAAACTATGACTTTTGCCGCACAAAACTCAAAACCCTACAACTCCTCAAACTCATCAAACCACTCTTCCCCAAACATCTTCAACCTATCCTCTTCTCAACTTAGATCTTCAAATGAACCATATTTCCAAAACTTTAGAAATGATCAATCCAAAGAAATTCACATTCTTACCAAGCTCATGCAAGCCATGTTTGCCTTTGAGAAAAGGGTGAACAACAAAAGAGAGGAAGAAGGTAAAAGAGTGGTGTGCATCAATTGTGAGAAGGAATGACACACAATTCACACTTGCTACAAACTTTTCCCTCAAATGAGAAGTGTAGAAGGAGGTGAGAAGCAAGACCAAAAGGGAAATTTCAAGAGGGATGGCTTCAAGGGGAAGAAGAATCCCAAGGCTATGCACTCCGACACTTGGGATGAGGATGAGAAAGAAGACGGTGAGAGTGAGATTGGTCCTAGCAATGATGAACATTCACCTTTTTGTTTCATGGCTCAATGAACCTTGGAGACACCGGTGAAGAAGAAGAAGAAGACTTTGAGGCTATTATTGCCAAAAATGAACTCACTGACTCAATCATCATCGAATATCTAAGAAAACTCCACTTGGCCAAAAAGAAAGTGGGGGAGCCAACCAAGGTGACGACTCAAGAAGAAGTCACCAATGAAGAAGAGAAAAATGAGACGAGTTCATCAAGCACTAAGGAGGTGCAAGGAGAAAATAAGGTAGAAGCTAGCTCTTCACCTCCACCCAAGGAGACCAAGGTATGCTTAAACCCTATTTTAAATGAGGATGAACCCATCCATATTTCATATTGTGCATCCATAAGTGATTCGGATGATGATTATGATGATATTGAGGATGCAAGAATGTTAAAATTTGAACTTGCTAAGGCAAACAAACTTCTCAATAAAATAAACCAAGCGTTGTTGAGAAATGAAGGTACCATTGAGGGATTAATCAAAAGGGTACTTGAGCTTGAGTCTAAGGTAAACGAGTATGAAACAAAGAAAATTATTTTTGAAAAAGAATAAAAAGATTTTATTCAACAAATTAGTAAATTAAAGATTGACGAGCAATTATTGGATCTTGAAAATCGAACTTTGAAATCCACTAGTGCATCGAGTAGTGGCACTAGATTGGATTCAACTAACTTGTATAAGGGGCAACAATCCCATGACAAGACGGGTCTAGGATACAAGAAGATTTCACCTTCTTTACAATCATCAAAAACCCTAAAAGTCCAAAAGAAAAAGGGAAACAAACTCAAATTGAAAAGGGCATACATGAAAAAACTCAAAACCCTAGAAATGCACCATATCATGCTTTTAGATACAACCCGGCTTGGTCTAAAAATACTTACCATAGGACACCAACCGGTTGGAGGTATGAGGTTAAAGGTAAGCATGTAGCCCAATTTGGTTCTCAATTAGGTGAGAAACTAAGAATTGTTTCCCAACAAATAAACTCTTCAAATAAAGATAAAGATTCCAAACTGAAAACTCAAGCTCAAAGGTTAAAAGATGACTATCACAACCGTTTCGTGAAGGTTGTGGTTAATCCCCCAACTAGTGCCTTTTGTAATTATTGTTGTAAACATGGGCATATTTCTTTGAAATGCAAATTTAGGAAGGGAAGCAACATGAGCAATGTTGCTTGGGTTCCCAAAATCAAGAAATGAAGTGTCGGGTAGTTATTCCCCCAAGAGTCCAATTGTAAAATATTTAGGGGGAGGTTTATAATAATATTATATATTAGTTTGCTTTAATTACTAATGTATAATGTTGTAGGTTTGCTTGGTGTCTTCTCATAGAGAAAATGCTTGGATCCTCGATAGTGAATGCTCACATCATATGACCGGGTTTAATTCAAACTTTAGCTCTTTGGAGCCATATGATGGTGGAACGGTCACATTTGGTAATAACAAAAGAAAGAGTAAGATCATTGGGATATGCACAATTGGTGTTAAGAACCTAACCATTTCAAATGTGTACTTAGTTGATGGGTTAAACTTTAACTTGTTAAGTATAAGCCAACTTTGTGATGCCGGGTTCTATGTGAAATTTGACGTTAAGTCTTGCTACTTGATAAATGCCAAAACAAATGAAATAGTATATAAAGGTAGTAGAATTGATGATATGTATCATTTATATCTCCACCACTTCAAGCAAGGTGAAACTTGCTTGAGTGCCTCTATTAACCATTCTTGACTTTGGCATAGACGTTTAACTCACCTAAGTGTAGACACAATCAAGAATGTAATCAAGCTTGAGGAGGTGAGAGGTCTACCCATCAAAAAGATGGAGTTGGATCACCTATGCGATGCATGTGTGAAGGGAAAACAAACCAAATCAAGCTTCAAGGCTAAGGATATGGTATCAACTTCTCAACCCTTATAATTAATTCATATTGACTTGTTTGGACCCATAAATGTGCCAAGTTTAGGTAAAAAGAGATTTGTTTGTGTAATAGTTGATGACTATAGTAGATACACTTGGGTCATATTTTTGAGTCAAAAGAGTGATACATATGCCAACTTTGTTGAATATTGCAATAGGGTTGAAAATGAAAAGGGTTTGAAAATCAATACCATTAGAAGTGACCATGGTGGTGAATTTGAAAATGCTCAATTTGATGACCTATGTTTTAAAAGATGATATAGACATGAATACTCGGCCCCTAGAACACTACAACAAAATGGGGTCGTAGAAAGAAAAAATAGAACATTACAAGAGTTAGCCCGAACCATGCTCAATGAGTCCAAACTACCAACATCACTTTGGGCCGAGGCGGTTAACACGGCGTGTTACGTGATTAACCGAGTAAACCTAAGACCAATCTTATTAAAAACTCCATATGAGCTATGGATGGGGCGCAAACCTAATATATCATACTTTAGAGCATTCGGGTCAAAATGTTTTGTTATTGATGAAATGCCAAAAGTAACCAAATTTGATTCAAAATATATTGAAGGTGTTTTTGTTGGTTACTCCATAACAAGCAAAGCATATAGAATCTACCTACCCACTTCTAACACTATTAAAGAATTCATGCATGTAAAATTCGATGAAAATGCTAATGCACCGGTCGAGAATGGTAGTGTTAATGATGTAGGTCAAGGTGACTCACAAGAAGACATGCTAGATGATGGGCATGAGAGAAGACATATTGTGATTGAAATTCAAGATCCACCTCAAGATGCTCCAAACCAACCAACAACAAATGAAGCTCCATTGATTGGTGAAATAAATCAAGAGGGAAGTTCAAATGCACAATCGACTTCTTATCAACCTCTGGAAAATCTAAGGGAAGTATCCTCTCACCCTCTCTCTAATGTCATTGACAACCCTAGAGAAGGCGTTAGGACCAGGTCGGGTGTCAACCTTATGATTGTTCATTGTGCATTTGTCTCTCAAATTGAACCAACTAAATTTGAACAATCCAATATGGATCCCGATTGGATCATTGCTATGCAACTTGAACTCAACCAATTTGAAAGAAACAAAGTTTGGGAGCTTGTACCTAGGCCAAAGAATAGGGGTATTATTGGTACAAAATGGGTTTTTAGAAACAAAAAGGATCAAGAAGGAAATGTTGTGAGAAACAAAGCGAGATTGGTTGCACAAGGGTTTAGGCAAAGGGAAGGATTATATTATGATGAAACCTTTGCCCTAGTTGCTTGTCTTGAGTCCATTAGGATGCTCTTAGCATATGCCTCTTGCAAAGGATTCAAACTATTCCAAATGGATGTTAAGAGTTCTTTTCTTAATGGAGTCATAGAGGATGAGGTTTATGTTCATCAACCAATGGGCTTTGTTAATCTAACATTTCCTAACAATGTCTATAAACTTGATAAAGCTTTATATGGTTTAAAACAAGCTCCTAGGGTATGGTATGGTAGACTTAGTTTCTTTCTAATTGAAAATGAGTTCACAAGAGGAATAAATGACACAACTCTATTCACTAAGAAAAGAGACAATGATCTATTATTGGTTCAAATTTATGTTGATGATATCATTTTTGGTTCAACTAATGCGGCACTTACCGAAGAATTTTTAATTTTGATGAGTAGTGAATTTGAAATAAGCATGATGGGTGAACTCAACTATTTTCTTGGACTACAAATCAAACAAACACCGGAAGAGACTTTTGTGAACCAAGAGAAATATGCCAAGGAGTTGATGATAGCAATACGAGCAAAACTCCTATGGCCACCAACATCAATCTTGACGCGGATGAAAGTGGAAAACCGGTGGACATCTCTCAATACCGAGCTATGATAGGTAGTCTACTCTATTTAACGGCTAGTCGGCCAGATATAATGTTTTCCGTTTGTCTTTGTGCTAGGTTTCAATCTAACCCTAAAGAATCCCACCTCAAAACCGTTAAACGCATATTAAAATATATCAAGGGTACCTTGTGTTTAGGGTTATGGTATGGTCGACAATCCGAATTAAACTTGATAGGGTATACCGATGCGGATTTCGCGAGAAACCGAGTAGATAGGAAAAACACAAGCGGGACATGCCAATTCCTTGGTGGATCGCTTGTGTCTTGGTCAAGTCGAAAACAAACTTCCGTGGCTCAATCCACCGCGGAAGCCGAGTACATGGCGGCCGGTAGTTGCACCACACAAATCCTTTGGATGATTCACACACTAAATGACTATGATTTATGCTTCCGCAAAGTACCAATTATGTGTGACAACACTAGCGCCATCCAAATTTTCAAAAATCCAGTTTTCCATTCACGAACCAAGCACATTGAAATTCGACATCATTTCATTCGTGACCATGTTGAAAAAGGAGATATCAAACTCATTCATGTTGATACCAAAAATCAAATTGCCGATATCTTCACAAAACCCCTTCCAACCGAACAACATCACGAGCTTATGTTTAAATTAGGGATGTTAGAGTTTAAGGGATAAATTTAGATGCATATGAAGTCTTAAAAACATAAATTGACATGTATCTCAAGCATAGCAACAAAATTTCTGTCGATCTCATCTTCAAAATCATCTATAAACAATCAAATTGATATAAATTGCTAAATTGAGGGGGAGCTATGCCAAGTAATGATTTGATTGAAATGAATTAGTTGTGATTGAGATTAATTTGGGGATTGATAAATTGAGAGGGAGCTATGCTCAATTTTTTTCTTGAATTATGCACTAAATAAGGGGAAACATTGTTAACTCTACATCTTGAAACATGCAACATATTTTGGGGGGAGTTAGCTAATGCATTATACTTTTATTCTCTTGGAAGTATTTTAAATTCTTTATCTCATACACGCTGCATATATTAAGGGGGAGCAATCAATTTAGGGGGAGCTAAATTGAAGTTCTTTAATCGTACCCTTTTGCCCGATTTCCAAAAAAGAGGAAAAGTTTTTGGGTGCAATCCATATCATATGTTATATCTATGCACCCATGCGTGTTTTGAAAATCGACAAAAGGGGGAGATTATTACACTTAACATTTTCTTTGATTTGTCGATTTGCAAAACAATCTTGAATTTTACAATTTGCCTTGTTGAGTTTTGTGTAGGGATTAATATGCAAATGAACTAGTGCACAAGAACCAAGACTAGTACTGGGATACAAGAGCTTAATCAAGACCGCACTAGGCTTATGTTTAGTAAAACTCAAATTAGGTTGAATTGGTCAAGAGAAATTGAGTTTAAACAACAAAAAAAGTGCTTCTGCCCAGTGAATCGTTATAACGGTTCATCTCGATACTAAAAAATATTCTAAGACAAAAATATTCTCAAAGAAACCAGAGTGACTCGTTATGTAACGATTCAGTAATCGTTACAACGATTTGTGAAACGTATAACGATTCTGTAATCGTTACAATGATTCATGAAACGTATCACGATTTGACAAATCGTTATAACGTTTCAGCTCAGTTGATCCAACGACTATACGGGAGAACAACGGGCAAATTTCTCTGACAATCCTACCATTTGAATGTTAATCCGTTATAACGGTTCAGGCCGAAAAAGTGAGTTATGCTTGGTTTTCAGCTCTTTATAAAAAGGGGACCATCTCCCTTCTCCTCCCGTTGTTGAATACACTTGCAAAAATACATTCTTACAGCCACCCTTAAAGAGCTTTGAGAAAACCTTGCTATACCTAGCTAAAGCTCAAGATCTTTGATCTAAACTTGTTCTAAACACTTGTGAGATTTGAGTGATTTGCTCCATTGCTAAATCTACTTCTAGCTTTTGCTACTTCATTAACTTTAGGCTTTGTCTCTCATCCTTTGTGTGTAAGAGGGCAAAGTTCGACCTTGTACAGACTCATATTTGGTTGAATAGATCGGACCGGCTTTATTCTGCGTTAGACGGGAAGCCAGAGACCCGAGGAGTAGGCGCATAACGCCGAACCTCGTTACATCGCGTGTCAACTCAATCTTTTGATTGAGCATTTCTGAACTCTTTCTCTTTACTTTATTTCATATCTTTGGTTTAGAAATTGTTTGTGCTTGATTGTTGTAGAACTTATTAAAATTACAATTTAACTCTTGTACTTTTTACTAATTGACCAAATTAGTATTATTATTGGTAATCAAGGGTTACAATCATATTATCATTATCATTCTCATCACCATCATTATCATCATCATCATCATCATCATCATCATCATCATTATTCTCATTATTATCAGTATAATTATCACTATTACTATCATTGTTTTTTTTATATTTGAGATCTTTGTTCTCTATACTTTCAGATTTGATTTCATTTCATTTTTACTCTAATTTATTTGGGATTAAAAACTTTGTTGTTTGCTTAGGCGTAATGACTTCATACCCTCTCAAATTTGTAGGTTTTAGCAAGTTTCCCCTCAAACTTTTAATTATCATAAAAGTGTGTTCCATGCACAAAAGGTCTAGTCCAATGTGTGCTTAGGCATAACTAGGCATCGTCCTCAAGGGGCGGGCTGGGTCGGACTTCTCAAGGGCCAAGCCTAAAGAGCCTACGAAAGGGTCGGGTAAGGGCTTTTAGAGGTCTGAATTCAAAGGATTTGATTTTTAAAGGGTAAGTTCAACTCTTGAGAAACATGATCCTTACTAAGTCACCCGGATTCTAAGGGTTAGATAAGAGTTGGAGGGTAAAGGCTTGATATTATTTTTTTGTATATGATTATATTTGTATAAAAAAATTAAATTAATTTTTTTTATTTTGATATTTTATTTTATTTTTTCTGCTTTTTCATATATTTTTAAGTGTAATTAATATACAATACAAAATATGAAATAAAGAGGTTGAGAAAGGTCGGATTTGATAAGGGTCGAATTAGAAGAGTCTTTTTTTTAAAGATTGAGTATGATCCTTATCATTAAAAAGGGTTAGGCCTAACTTGTGAGGGGTCGGGTTCAAGGGCCGAACCCTTAAGGATCGAGCCCTAAAACCTGGTCCAGCCGTCCCGTTGAGAAATCCGACCCTTATCTGACCCAGTTCCAACCCGACCCTGTCATTTCCCTTGTAAGGTCCAAGTCTAACTATGAAGAAATGAGTCATTTCCAATTTGATCCTTATCAAATCAGACCCTTAACAAACTCAACCCGACCCTTGTCAAACCTGATCCTTCCAACTCCTCGAGTGCTTTTCAAACCCGATCTTTTCTAAACCCTTGTGTTCTAATTATATTTAAAAATCTAAAAAATTAAAAATATTTTTTTTACATTTATAGTTATAAATTTTGCTTTATTTTTAATATTGTGTTGTATTTTAGTTATATTTAAAAAATCTAAAAAATAAAAATAATTAAAAAATGATAAGCCCTTTCAAATTTGTCCTTTACCAGTTTTTTAAGATTTGAAGGACCTGATAAAAATCAGACTCTCAAAGGTTGCACTCATCCTTTAAAAATAAACTCTTTAAAACTGACCCTCTTATAAACCCGGCCTTGAAAAGTCTAACACAACCCTTAAAACGACGCCTATATGTGCTCCAAATTGGCCAGATTTCATCGTCAGATTATTTTTGAGAATTAGGTTTTTCCCGCAAGGTCTGTTTGCAAGTTACAAATTCAAACTAAATATGATTATCATTTACTATCATTTGGAAGTATAGAATGGTTGATCTTTTCAGAAATGAAATAGAATTTAGAAAAAAAAGAAGCAATAACCTGTTTTGATTTTTTGAAAAACAGAAAATGGAAAAGTGAGCATGATACTAAACTATTAACTTTAAATTTGTATGATACGGAAATAAATGGTGCGTATATATAACTTCCGATGTCCAAGCTTTCTATGGTTTCTAATTTTTGCGTTTTTCTGTTTGTTCAGTTGTATTTAAAATTCTAGTTCTAGATCTAAATTCTTCGTCCGTTAAATCGGAAAGAAATGCTCGATATATCATTACAAGGCTTAAAAAATTAGACTATCATTATTTTCAAATTTCGAACTCATTAACTAAAGGTGAAGGTTAGCACGGCACCCCATCTACAGAAAGTTTTTCCACCCTTTGTTGAGGAGGGCCAACTGTTGTAAATAACCGAAGAGTTGCATTGGTTTCTCAATGACGCAAGAAACATGGTCAACATGAGCCTCATGATCTGTAGATACTGACAACCTGATCATTCACAAGTAAACAACAATCAGATGCACCATTTCATAAATCAGACATTCTTAACTTATTGATGATTCACAGAAATTAATACCATTTGAAGGATGAAAATTATATCACCTCAGGTTGTAAAGGGCGCTTGTCTGCAGTTTTGCCCACCAGCACTAGGCAACAGAGCTTAATTCTAGTCTAATATATTTCGCCATTTACATTACAAAGTACAAGAATAGCACAAAAGCACAGAAAATACAATACTTCTAGGAAGGCCGTAGAAGTTGAAAAAAAAATAATAAAACCCTACTCTGCCACCAAAAATTTTTTTTGCACCGAGAATCTAAGCCCCCAGTCCAGCACTATCCCTATCAAATTTTGGATCTACCATATTTTCCCGCACCTACAAAATAATTAAAAATAAAGCTCTAACCAATTTACAAATATTCACCACCACCAATTTTACCCTCAAATTATAATTTTACCATTTACGTCCCTTTCCTCTCAAAACCTGAAAGTTGCAAGAATCCTGAAAGCTAAAGTTGCAAGGCTAAATCTGGCTGCTGGGCTTCCAAATTAATGCCTGATGACTGACCTGGTGGTGAACCTGGCGAATTGAATCCGATATTGAGATCTGGTCTAAGCGTTTGTGGTTCTTTCATTTGCATATGTTGATTATGTGGCATTAAACCTTGCCATGGCAGCTGACCTTGGAGCCTTGTCAAATCCCTTTGCACAGGAAACATCACCAAACCAGGGTTGCTATTGCAATTTTGTCCTTGTGGAGGCTGAGTGGCATTGTTAAGAGTGGTGCCACCCCTTGGGCTTGTATTAACCACCCTCCATACAGGAGCATTATGTGAAACATTGTTAGGCGTTGGTCTGACCTGAGTACCTAGAAAGGTTGGTACAGATCCTGGAACCGATGCTGGTACAGTATTCACAGAGGGTTTGGTCTCATATGGAGGACCACCAAAGGAGATCCAGGATTTTTGCCCGGAAATTACAGGACCAACAGCCTTGGGGCTCTCAACTTCTTTCTTCACTGATTGAACTGGAGGACAAAAGCCTTTAGCAGAGCTCACACCTCTATTCATGTTTCCAGGTTGGTTTGTCAGAGCACCAAGTGACACATTTGACCTTTGAAATTTGTTGCTATTACTAGCATTTGATGTGTTAGCCACTGACTGATCCATCACTTGTTGCTTTGTGATGAACCCCATTGAATGCACCTGCACAGAATTATGATTCTGCCCCATACTAGCACTACTAATTTGCCTTGGTGTGCTCACTTCTGGTGTCTTTAAGAATGGCTGGGGCATCTCACTGGTGCTTTGTGAAGCAGCGCGACTCCTCCTAACTTGAGAATTCCCAACAGTTGACAGGCCAGCTTTGTTACTTTTTTGTTGTACCTCTCTGACATTATTGTTATTGCCTACAGGCTCAAACGTAGAAGCACCAAAGAGCCCATTATTCTGATCAGTAGCTCTTGGGGTGCTAGTTGTACCCAAATGTGCACCTACAGAGGCATTATTAATGGATCGAGATGATCTAGGCTGTTCAAATCGATTAGCTACAAAGATAATGGGAGGTGACTGAGGCTCAAATTCACCGACCCAGCCACGACCAAATGTGGTTCCAGCAGGTAAAGACCCTTCAATCTTAGTAGAAGCTATTTTCCATGCAGTGGGGCTGAGAAATGCTGCAAAGCGGGCCAAGCTCCTTGCATAGAAATGTTCACTTTCCACCCCAATCTAATAAAGCAAACAAAAGTTAGACAGAAATAAGCAATTACAGTAATAACCTGCTTATGCCAAATGTAAATTGTCAACCAGACAAAATCTACCACGCAGGTTAAAAGGTGTTCAGAATAATCAATGGTTTGAAGATAAATACACCCAATATGTTGGAGAATAGAATTTAGTAAACTATGTAAGTAACACTCTCTTCTTTTTTACCCTTTTGGAGGGAGCAAGGGGGGAGATTAGCCAATGGGATTTTTTTTTTTAATTTCCATTATTCTTTACTATAATAACTCAATTGCAGTGCAAAAATGAACATACAGAGAGAAGTTGCTTTGGTTCATCAGCAAAGATGTCAAATATAGGATCAGATGCTACTGAGTGCTGTTGTTCACATATGCCATAAGTTTTACGTCTATTCATATCAACAGGCTTTCTGATCTCATCAGGACTACACCTATTCTCATCTACAACTGGTGTATCCACTGGCCTCGAAGGAGACTCCCTTGCTGAAATAAGCAGCAGATCACATAAAATAATGTCCAAGTCATTCTTGATTACAAGCTGGTATTACATCGGAAGGAATAAGATCAAACTTCAAATTAAATTTCTAAATAAGTCAAAATATTGCAGTTGTCCACGATGCAGGAAATAATCAACACGTTATTCCCACTTAATTCCTCAGCCAATAATAAGTAAACATAAGCAAAAGGTAAACAGCTTTAAGATCAATTGGCATTAGTTGTCAAATTATGATAAATTGGGGCATTATTGTGCCAATAGAGCATTGTTTGGGACAAGTAGGGTATAAACTCAGTTTAAATTGGATAAAAATACTTAACGAATGCATAAAATTCCAATTTCATGAGAAAGAAAAATAGTAAAGAGACCAAACCTGACAACTCACCAGCCTTATCAGATTGGCTCTCGCCCAATGAACAGCTATTGTTATCCACAAAGCCATTAACCACCACATTCAGCTCAACACTCTTCACCTTGATATTACTACTATTATTGACATTGACAGTGACATCTTCATGCTCATGATCATGATCATAAGCACAACAATCCTTATCAATTCTATCATTGTTGGTATCAACACGTGAAGCACTCAGTGATGTTCCAGCCTCCTCAGTGGAGGCACGAGTCCCAGCTGATGATATGTCAGAGCTGATTGGCTCCTGACCAAACCGACCAAATGACCTCTTATTATCACAGTTACTAATAGTTGTCTTTCCCTTCTCCTCCCGTGAGCAGTTTGATGAAGATGTTGCCTTCCTCTCCCCTCTTTTGCGCTTCTTATCAACAATTTTTATGTGGCTGCTCCCTCTGTGAATCATTTCTCTCCCTTCTCTTCTGTTGTTTGTATGTTTTTCTCCCAAGCTGGTTCTAACTTGATATTTCTCTCTGGTTGCTGGATCTCCCTCCGGGAGAGCTCGAGTTTTGGTCATCGGCCTCTCTACAAACTCTGGTTGTTTTACACCATCTCGGAGTTTCTGGAACTTGCTTCGAGCCAGCTCTTGAATTGAATGTGCCTAAACAATAGTTTTAAACAGCCTCAAGTATCAAGCACTTTACATAATAGCTGCTATGACTGCATACTGTGATCCCACTACCGATATGGCAGAAAACAACAGACCAGATATCTGCTACCATGTTAGTCATGCTTTCTTTATTCTTTACCGCAGATTTTGTCTTGTACCTTTGTGTTTTCCTTGAATCACGATTCTCTCAGCATTTTTTCGCTAAGATTTAACAATATGTTCAATCACATAAACACATTAATGGATGCATTCTGGTACAGACATACTAACTAGAGAAATTGACAAAACTAGCAGGTAACAATATTCCCATCAGGTGTACCAGGTCTCTGCAAGTTTTTAATACTATCTTACAGAGGCTGCTTTGTTCGGAAGTTAAGCAGAAACACAGTTACCTGTCTAAAGTAAATGGTATCTGGTGCATTGTACTGCATGGCATTGCTACAAATTAAGAACACATCATCCTGCAATTGCAAATATTTCAATGTAAGAGGAAGGCCGAAGGAATAGACAGAAAAACATGTAGGAGGCATCAAAAGGGACCCAACAAAAGTTTAGCATAAAGCAACAATTATAATTTAAATAGCTGATTTCCTTAATAACTGATGCAACTTTATTTTACTGTATTTAGCCTGGCCAATATATCTTAACAATTGTTCTAACATTCGGAACAATTGTCCATTAAATAGGTGGGGGATTTGACGTCTTTTTCCTTATTGCCATACTACATATAATCTTCATTATTCATAATGGTCTATTTAAAATAACCACCCTCCCAAACCCTTAACCTAATATTCTCGCAACTGCATAGTAATGAAGAGGAGAAATAATGAACTGGTTCAAAAACCAGCACTTATCATAAGGCAAAACAAAAAGATCATTCAAAATGTGCATCCCTCACACTTAAGAAATAAAAATTTGGGTCCCAACGGGAACATGGCACAAGTTCGATAGGTTAAATTATGTCACATCGTTGCAAATGACAAGAACAACTTTTGCAATTAATATGAGATCTATTATTGGTACAGCATGACCGATACAATTTAAAATAGGTTAAGAATAATAATCATCTATATATATATATAAATAAAATAAAAAAAGTTGCCACTACTTTTTTAACTTTTTTATACAATAAACTAAAATAGAAAAATTTTCAGCAACTGATCCAAACTAGAACTATAAAAAGCAAATGTCTTCTAGGGAGTCATTAAAAGAAGAGGTGGACTATGGCTAGTAATAATTAAGGTAGATCACTAAGTGCATGTGCAAAATGTCCAATTAAATCTTTTTGACAAGAGGGAAAAAAAGAAGAATATTTAAAAAACCATAACGCTTAAAACCAGTGAGCTAGATAAGAAGATGGGTTTACTAGACGACAATCCTGCAACCACAACCAATCGAAAGGATTAGGTATACACTTAAAGAAAGAGGTAAATATTCCTTACTGGCAAGTATGATTAATTACCAAGTGCTTTTTCAAAGAATACAATATACTTTGGTAAGACAAATAAAGAACAATTTACTGAACATTAATTCACTAGAAGTAACAGAAATGATACACATACATCCACATAGCACCAACTACAAACAGTACATTGATGCCAAAATAAATTTATAATACCATAAATTCATACATAACAGAATGGTTTATTATATCACAAATTAATAAAAAGGGTAATCTATAAGATAAATTATCAGACCACATTTCCACACTAATTCCAGCATTACATGCTCTTTTCAAGGAAGTGGCCACATCGTAGCTTGTTTATTAAATGCATTTGCAGAAAGTCCCAATTTTGGAAATATGAACAACAAATGATTTACTAAACAAAAATTCACAATCATTTAAAGAAATAACAAAATTATCAGACCACATTTCCACAACTAATTCCAGTGTTACATGCTCTTTTCAAGGAAGTGACTGTAATGTGGCTTGCTTATTAAATGTATTTGCAGAAATCCCCAATTTTGGCAAATATGAACAACAAAAATGATGTACTAAACATAAATTCACAAGAATTTAAAGAAATAACAATTTTCATTATTCCGCACATCCACAGCCAACATATTGCATTTTTTAGTGCATGACAAATGACTTTTAACTCTCTTTATATAATTAGGCAGCAATTTAGACAAACTCAATGAAAATATACATCATGGCCAATGATATGAAAAATGGGGTATACTCATCTTAATAGAATAAATTGCCTAAAAACAAAAGAAAATCATAGACTGTTAAAATTTAGTAACTCCATGCGTTGAATTATTGGCGTGTACTTCTAGTGAGATTGTATACAAAAGAACAAAAAGTTTTCTTTACTGGTGCCCACTAGGTACAAGTAACAGAAAATTACATATTTGTCTAATAATCTGCATTTTGACAAATCATTATACCTCACATAAACAATTAGTTGAAGGAGATTGCAATTTAATATTACTAAAATAAACCAAAAAAAAAAGGCATAACATGGAAATTGAACTACATATGTAAATCCAATATCAAAACAAACCAGAACAAGAAGTGCAATGAAAACTTACTACAGAAGTCAACTGACCTCAAATTGTTCGAACGAACTGTAGACACTCTTTGTCAGTTTTCTTCTTACCGTGCTGAAATCCATCGGGTGCTCAATGACATCATGATAATCAGGTAGCTACATTAAAAGTACTTCTTAACTATTTCTTATTTTTGAACATAACAAAGAAATGCATTAAATTTTGGTTGAAATACTTGCCTCTTCTGGATCCACTGGCTCAGCAAACACCCCATAGGTATCTTTCCTGTAATAAGAAAGATATAGAAACAAAATAAAGCAAAATATTCAACCAAAAATAATAACTACAATGAAATGTTCATAAACTCATACTTTTGAAGCATATCAAGTATCTCTCCGAGTGTCTTGCGGTCAGGTAAAGGAGTTCTCTTCACAGACTTAGGCAACAAGCCTAATCAAATAATTAGCCATTAACATAGCTCCAAATATAAAATTTTAAATATTAAAACAGCATGAGATGACAATATCAAAACCTGAAACAGATCCCTTCAATCCAGAACCACTGATACTGTTCCTTCGTACCTATGAACAAACATTGAATGAAATGATACATCTAAAAAATAGTTAGTGAACACAAGCACTTACTACCCCTAATGCGGCTAAGCACAATTCACTTGGCTTCCACAGCTAAAAAGATTCACTAAATGAAACAAACGCATAACACCTGGGAACAACCCAAAAACACAAGGAAACTATAACCATAGATAATGATGACTAACAGATAGTGGTAATACTCTGATTATGTAAATCGAGCACGAAAGTTTTACCAAAAAAGCACCATGCAATAAGCTCAATCTCAAAAGAGTTCAACAAGGCAAATAGTGAGGTAATTATACCTCCCGGCGAACAGGCTCATCAAACCCTAATCTCTGCTCCCTCCCACCAAGACCACCACTAATCCGCCTCTTCTTCAAAGGCTTGACCTCCTCATCACTGTCTCCTTCATCCTCAACATAAGATGAGGATGACAAATCAGACTCTGCCATCTGTCGTCCTCCGGATGGCCTCCCGCCACTGCCTCTGTTCCCGTTCTCACCTGAGAGGTTCGTCACGAGCTTGACCTTCCTCCTCCCTTTCCTCTCGGTCTCCGATTCTTCCCCAGAAGAAGAAGATAAGTCATAGAAATCTTCTAGAAGGGGACGAGGTGTGAGGCGGGGTCGAAGGTTGCGGCGCGGCGGAGATGGAGGTGGAGAAGGCGACGGCGACTGAGATGGAGACGGCGATGGAGGCGGAGGCGGAGGTCGAGGCGGGCGACCGCGGCGGAGCTGAGACTTCATCGCTTGGGGTAGTTTCCTCCCTCCTTTTCTTTTATCTTTTTGCTCGTTTTTTTTTCTTCCTCCTTTTTTTTTTTACCTGTCTCTCTCACTATCAAACTATCAGTGTTTCTCTCTCTATGCTCCCCGTATGACTCCGCTCACCAACTCTGGCCACTAGTATGACTTTCTCGAGAGCAGATCTCATCCTCTATTATAATATAGCTCTCTCTCTGTTTCTCTCTCCAAAGGAGAGGATGCCATCAGTGTGGGTGTGGGTGTTCTTTCATTACATAAGTGAGCCAGTCGTGAAGATGATTGAAGTGAGAGCCTTTTACTTAAATGTCCTTCTAAACTTTTAAATGAAGAACTAAATTCGAATTTAAATTAGCAAATGCTTGAATGATATATAAAACTCTTTATGTAATTACATTGAATCTTTTTACCAATAGTCCAATAGGTACAGGAGAATTCAATTCCGTTTCAATGATGAATCATATAATATTTTATTTTCAGAGTCACGTATGAACTATCTCTTTATTATTTTTGTAAAAAAATATGATGCGGTGACTTATTGATGTATTTTTATTTTTAAATACAAATTTCTTTTGTAATAAACATAATAATATATAATATAAGATATATATTATAATTTTGTTGAAAGTTATATATTCGTTGAGCAATATATCATATCATGAAATTTATCATATTTTAGTATTGCGGATAAAATTAGAAGGAAGAGTGTGCAAAAAAAAAACTTCCACAATATTGTAACTAATTCATTGAACAAGTTACTAATGTTTTCTTCCATCTCTCCTTTTAATTATTTCAGTCTTTTTTAAAATAGAAATTCACTACATCAGAAGTAAGAACTGCTTCAAATAATAACATAACATTGCGTTAAAATAATTTAATAGCTCAAATAGTAGTTAATTGAAATGACCCCAAAAAATTGCAAATTTAATCCTTAATAGATTCAAAAGAAAAAAAATAACATTGCATTTTAAATAAGTAATGAAAGGCCGAGTTTAGGTCAAACATGGCATTTTAATTTTCTCTCTCACTGAGTCACTGTATCTCGCTTTTGAGCACATTATTTGGTAGACTAGATGCATCAATACCAAACCAGACGTGGGACCAATATGAACATTTTCGGTGAAGTGAATTACAAATCAGTTTATGTGCCAAGTTCAGTCAACTGTGTTCCTTTGCAAATTTCTCCTCCTTTCACTCTCTTCTGACTGTTTTCTTTTTATTTTTTTTCCTTCTTTCTTTTTGCTTGACCACTCTGTTCCCACTTTCCCAGTTTTACTCTCCCCTTGCTTGACCACTCTTCACCCGGAAACAAAGGCGGACGGAGATATTTAGATGGTTAGATGGGATCAATTATTCATTCATTGAGAATAATATATTTATTAATTATTTAGTAAGTATAGGAATTCAATGTGAAGAATTTTATTATAATAAAAAATAGCGTGACTACCCATTTTTTAAAAAAAGAAAAGTAGTGGGCTCATTGACCCGTTCTCTCATTTATAATAACCTCTGTCCGGAAACGTTGGTTGCAAAAATTAAGGGTAGTAACAAAAATTCATATCTCAATACTAAATATGATAATATGAAAATGAGCAATAAATTGTGACTGAAATTACGAGTAGGATTTAAATGTCTTTATTTTCGAACTTTTTTCGTACCTGCAACTTTTGATACGGCGATTTTTTTGTGTGTTCCTGACATTTATTTTTTACAAATGAATATTAAAATTTTTAGTGAGTCTACGGTACATTATATTTTTTTTGGGGGAAATTTTTGAAGTGATTTGCACCTCATAAAACATGAATAGTACGAAAATGAGCAAATAAACATATATTTAAAAAATAATCTATGATTCAGAATTAAATAATTGATTGTACCGTGCATTTTAAGTTTCACATGATCTAGCTAATTAAATTTCAACCATTTATCAAAACTATTTTGACAGTTCAATTTTCTATGATGAACTGGAGCAATTCTCTCGAATTTTATTGTTTAAGTTCAATAGAAGTATAGTGAAGCATAAAAAGTAAGACAACAAAGAACAGTGACATGGTCTTCTGATTAGAGCGTAGCAAAGATCTGTCGCAGATAAAGAGAAATATCATATACCCAACATGGTTTGAGAAATATAATTAGTTGCTATATCTGAAATCAAAGTAATTTTCTACTGTTGTCTAAATGCACTTTTTCGCCTCGAAAGTCAAGATTAAGAAATTATTAAAAGTCACGACCCGATGAATTAATTAGTTTTGTAAAATACAGTTTCAAGTATATTCTATATTGAGGAAAAATTAAAGGTTAAAAATATAAGTTCTGACTTCTATGCATATAATATTTGTCAATTATTAGTTATTACTGCTGTAACTCGAATTTTACTTTAACAATTTAGTTATCAAATAAATAATTAAAAATATATCATTTTGAATATATTTAACAAAAAAATTCACATTAGAAAATTTTAATATAATTTTTAATGCTAAAAATATATATAATAATTATTAAAATATTATTATTATAAATAATATAATTAAATACATAATAATTTATATAATAATCATTAAAAATTGAATCATTTTAAGAGTTAAGTTTCAACTTAAACATATCACACATATTACTTTAAATGATGAGAGAGAAAAAAATATATGGACCATTAGATTGAAGTAGATGAAAATATTTAAAGTTTTAAATAAAATCAATAATGAAATTTTTTTAATAATGTGATATGTATGAGAGATTAAAAACTTAACCCTAATATAATTGATTTTAATAAAAAGTTGCAACCTCGAGCTGCTAACTAACCAGCTACTTAAAAAAAATAAAAATAAAAAAAGTTCCAACCATTGGGAACAAAAGAACTACCTTTATAAGGCAAGCGAAATTTCACAAAAGCCGTACTTGTCGGTGGAGGCGAAATTTAGTTTCTTTTTACCAAGGAGTTTGATATAGTTAATGTGCATTAATCATGATTCTGATCTACGAATGATTTTTTGTGATCGGGCCACTAACACTAGCATGTCATCGCTAATTTGTAGCGGAGTAATTATTTTGTGAGAGTTGACATGTGAAATTTTAAGTTTCTTAAAACCTTTAACATGTTGGATGATATCTGCGTAAATATATATATTTTATAGGGGTGTTAATGGGTCGGGTTCGGGTCGGGTCACATTATTTTATTATTATTTTTATCCGATTTGAATCCGATCCGATTAAATTCGAGTCAAAAATTTTGATCCATGTTCGACCCGACCAGATTGGTGTAAAATAATTAAATATTAATTAATTAATTTTATATAATTTTAAGTAATAAAATATTAATCAATTTATAATTAATTTTAATTAGTGTATAATTAATGTATATTTAAGTTTTAATTAATACTAAATCATAAAATTACTTCAAAAAATATAATTAATCGGGTCGGGTCGCGTTGACCCGAACCCGACTCGATTCGGTTCAAAAAAATTAAACACATACCCGACCCATTTATCTTCGGATCATGTCGGATTAGATCGGGTTCGAATCGGATCGGATCAATAATTGATACCCCCAATATTTTCTCATAAATACAAAGACTACATTTGATTTTCGGTCTTAAAATTTTTCAGTATTTTCAAACTAAACAAATTACTTTTTTTTCCATTGGTAAATTAAAATTATGAAAATTAAAACATAGACCCTTTTTCAAAATAGGAAATGCAGTGCATCATATCAAATCGGTCTTATTTCTGATCATCACATTGCATTTACTTCAGATCTTCAAAATCATTTATTTTGTATGAGTTTTTTTTAAAAAATAAAAACTCACACATAGAAATGCATGACCCAAAAGGCCCAAAATCATCTTACATTGCATAGCAATACAGGCAAATCGAATGCAAATTCATTAACTGCTGAGGCTTGAGAGGTTGAAAAGCAAATTAACAATTTAATTTTTTTAATTTTGTGGATGAAGATATTGGGTAATAAGAAGTGAATGAAGAGTTTGGAGTTTGGACGGATATATCTCCAGTAGATGAGAAAGAAACGAAACGAAATAAACTAAAATAAATTGCCCTGGTCATTTGAATTCCCAATTTATGTATGGTTGATCAGGTTGAAGGTCTGGCCGTACGGAGGACCAAAACTCAAAATATTACATGGACAATTTTAAAAGCAATTTTTCGTACATATGTGTGACTAACTAAGGAAAAGAGGGGATGAAAATGAAATGTAACGAAATATATTGCAGTCTTGTATATATTGTGAATTCTACTGTTAGTCTGAACTTGGTAATCAAAGAAAATTAAGTCTACATCTTTTATAGGAGATTTGAGAATAGAAGAAAAATAGTTATTTTGAATTATTAGTAAATAGGAAAATATGGTGCTCTTTAATAAAAAAAATTCTATTTTGATTTTATGATTAGAATAGTAATAGGGGGAATGAATAAAAGTAATGGTAATTTTCATTTTTAATTCTTAGCAACTATTTTTCTTATCTTCTTTGTTATGCAACGAACTATTACTTCATAGGTAAATTGAATGTCAAAATTAATCATGTACACTGATCTAAACTTGTCTTCTTTGTTTGTTATTATTTTTGGCTTAATTTTTCATATACCCTTCAACTCTTTTCTATTTCCTTATTTCTCCCTCTACTTTTCTATCTATTCTCTTAAGGGTCCGTTTGGCAAATTAAGGAATAGCTTTGAAAGAGTGATTATTTTGGAAGAGTGATAGAATAATATTTTTTTTTAGAAGAGTGGTATTCTTGACTATTCGGAAGAGAGAAAATATCGTTTGGCAGTTGTTACTCAGAATAGTTAAAATGTGAATAATTATGATACTAATAATGATGATAATAATAGTAAAATAATAATCATAATAGTAAGATAATAATAATAATAAAGTAATAAAAAATAATCATAATAAATAATAATATTATAATAGTAATATAATAAAAATATAAACATAATCATAATATAGTAATATAATAATAAAAAAAATATAATTACAATTATAATTATAATAATATAAATATAATAAGTAATCATAATTTTAATAATATAATCATAATATAATAATCATAATCATAATCATGATAATAATAATTATATTTATAATCATAATAATATAACCATAATCATAATCATAATAATATAATAATAAAAATATAATCATAATTATAAAAATAATTATAAATAATTATAATTATAATAATATAATAATAAATTAATCATAAATATAATCAACATATAATAATATAATACAACATAATAAAATAATAATAAAGTAAACAAATAATCATAATAAATAATAATATTATAATAGTAATATAATAAAAATATAAACATAATCATAATATAGTAATATAATAATAAAAAATTATAATTACAATCATAATATAATCATAATTTTAATAATATAATCATAATATAATCATAATATAATAATCATAATCATAATCATGATAATAATAATTATAGTCATAATCATAATAATATAACCATAATCATAATCATAATAATATAATCATAATCATAAAAATAATTATAATTATAATAATATAATAATAAATTAATCATCACTATAATCACATATAATAATTTAATACAACATAATAAAATAATAATAAGTAATAATAATCATAATCATAATCATCATAATGTAATAATATAATAATAAATAATCTCGATCATAATCATATAATAATAAAATAATTATATTTATATTCATAATATAATAATATAATATTAAAATTATATTTATAATAATAATAAATAATATAATAATACTAATGGTAACGATAATATAATAACAATAATGATAATAATAATTTAATAATAATAATATAATGATAATAATAATCATAATATTAATATAATAATAAATTATAATCGTAAATATAATATAATAATATAATAATACTAAATTTTAATCATAATCATAATATCATAATATAATATAATATAATCAAACAATAGTCTCTATTCCGACGAGAGCTAATCCAATATTCCATCTATAAGTTGGTATACCGGATTAGCACTATTCCGCACTCTTCTATTTAGTCTAAAATTCGTTTGGCAAATTAATTCGTCGGAATAACTATTCTATTCAAACTTTTTGCTATTTCATTGAGTGCCAAACACTCCCTTATTTAACTATAATAATCAATACAATAAATTTGGTACTATAGCAGTATCGGTACAGTAAATTGTAACATGGTAGAACAATATGACAGATACTATACAGTAGAAATTGATTCAGCAATGCCCCGAAAAATTTATTGAATATACTTGTGAGTAATTTCTGCACAAGTATCAAACTGGCTATACTAGTTTACTACACAAATTTACAGGTACAGTTACTGTACCGATTTACTATACCAGCATGTGATAAAGAATGATGATAATTGAAATAAAATATATGCACAGCTTGAATATCTCTATGAGATGCAAAATGAATCAGAACTTATATGAATTGAAGAAAAATTGGACAGATAAGATCGCGGTACCGAAGCAAATTAACACCAAAACGACATAGATAAAACCAATGATTCACTTCACAAGCGTGTGTTGGAAGACCATCACTGAGATCCCCTTACTCCGGCCATACTCACCGAGGCGACGAGCTTGCTCCCCGGTGAAGGGAGGCGGACTCATTAACCCGACATCTTACAAGATTTGCATCTAAGTAGATGAGAGTGATTACTGTAGCAATTATGGAGTTTTAATTTAATATCATAGTTGTGATTAATTTGATGGATAAATAAGAGAATAAATAGAAGAGTAGATGGAAAAATAAAAAAAATATAGAAGAGCAAGATGGAGAAATAAAAAAAAAAATAAGAAAGAGTTAAAGGATATAGAAAAAAATTAATTCATTATTTTTTGATATAACATGTGTAACTTTTTAATTTAACATTAAAGATTTCAAATTACACCACGGCGGAGCTAGAAATTTAGCAGGGGGTGGGTTAGATATGTTTTATAGACGAATTATATTCTCTACCATAGGTGCTTATATTTCAATCATGCAGAACCTAGGTATGGATTGCATGAAATTTCGTGCAATTTTGCTTAATATTTGCAAAATCTCGCTTTAAAGATTAAAAAAAATTACTCGTGTGCTCTACAATTTTAGTAAATTCTGTCTATATTTTAACAATTATCATTTTTTCCTCGTCTTAAATATATAAACCGAGAATTTATTCAAAATATTATAAAAGTCAAATTTCATAAATTTGGAGCTGTGTTTGTTGCGGTCCTCTTGATTGTTTGTAAAAAAATTATATGTTCTTTCATCATGATTTAAATATTATATTGGACTTTTATAAATGATTTGAGAATTTTTTTTCAATTCATCTGGTACTTGTCATTTCCTAATATAAATAAATTTATTTAGTTATACGTCTAATCATATAGTTCTTAAGATAGGAATGTTATCATCATAATCATAATTGAATTGTTTAATCTTATAATTTAGAAATAATATTCTAGTAGTAATAATCTGGATTGCATGTTTATTGTGTATAGATGAGTAATTAGGTGACTATTCGGCTTAATAGACCATAAGCCAATGCCATAAATATAATAAATTGTGGAAGGAACATGAAAAGACAAAAATCAAGTGCTAAGAAGTAAGAACAAGACTTCGGCTTCGGGAGAGAGTTTTTTTTTTCTTTTTCGTTTTTTCTTAGAAAAATTGAGCCAGAGAAATTTAAGGAAGAGGTTTAACGAATCAATGATTGCAGACTTTTGGAGCTTAATAAGTATAAACATAAATGGTAATGCCCCATACAACTAAGCTTTGAAATTAATTTGGTAACAACTCTTTTTTTTCTTTTTTTTTTTTTTTTTTTTGGGGGGGGGGGCGGTTAATTATTTTTAATTGAAATCCATTTAATTAGATTACGAGATGTAGTTTTCACCAGTTAACATATCGACTTACCAATCTACAGAAGGTAAAAAAAAAATCACAAAAAATAAAAAAAAATAATACAACAAGTATGTCAAAATTTTAGATTGGTTCTCACAAAAAAAAACTACATGCTCAAGTACGTAGCAAATTATCAATACAACAGATGCTTGTTAAGAATAGAAACAAGATGTCATCACGAGATGTAGCATGCAAAAGACCAGAAAACTTTTTACTAATACAAATCTACTTCTAACATTTTTGGACCGTTATTTTTTCAAGGCAGTTAAAAACACTATCAATCAAGGATTAATATCTGTTGATGTTTTCGAAAATTACATAATATATTTCAAAGTAAAAATGAATCGTAAAGAAGGAAAAAACATTCTTAAAATATTATTCATCATTTGTAGAATTATTCAAACTAAACTTTCCGATGATTTATATATCAATTTTGTGCAAAGCTGGGAACATGCAGGGGCGGATGTAGCATTTTGATCAGAGGGTTAGTGATCGGATTATAATACCTTAACAGATTCAAATCCATTAACTAATTGAGTAGTAAATTAAATAATTAATAATTTAACATACATTCTTATCTAATAAAAACCTACCAAAAAATATCTTTCTATATATTCCAAAAAATAAAACTCAATATAATAAATAATTATGTCGATAAAGAAAAATTTTCTTTACAAGACATCATATTTTGAAACTTTTTACATAATTCTTTTATTGTCAATGATTAAATATTTTTTCTCATTGAAAAATAATTAGACAATTCAGAAGGATCAAAAATTAAATTTAGAGGGGGCGGATTAATAAAAATACAGATCAAAAATATTATTTTTCAAAATTCAGAGGACCTAAAGAAATGACTAAAATATACTTCAAGTTAACTACATTCTCTGTCTGAACTAAAGAAATGACTAAAATATATTATCAAAATATCTCGTAATCAAAAGAATATTTTTTTTCTTTTGATAATTCTAAATGGCACGTCAACTTGCAATTTGCATGATGTCGAACTAAATTATAGCATATTTAATGCAACCCTTGATGTTTGTAATCAAGACGACAACGGTCACAACACTTTTAAGTCGAAAAGAAACATCAATTTTCTGTGCAGACGCATGCTGTGCTGGAATAGATATACAATAAGTTGATGGCATCTTTAATTCTTTTCATCAAATTAAGCTAAAATCCAATTTATAAAATCATTGGTCACTAACTATTTCATCAAATAATTTATTTCTGCTAATTTTTAAATTATACGTTTTTTTTCTGTTCTATGCAACCAATTAAAATACATTTACATTAAATTGAGGCCAAGTATTGAGCGGTAAATCAATAAGCTCAGCAAAAACAGACGGTTTTACATTATCTCCCTTTGCTGTAAACAAAAAACACATATATATTTTTGCTTTGTATATGGTATGAGGCTGCAAACGAATCGAATTCAATCGAACTCATCGGTGTTTGAGTTTGATTTGAAACTATTTCAAACTAAGTCAAATTCGAACTAAATCGAACTCGAACTGAAATTGAACTTTAAACGAACTCAATTATTCTAATTTTATATTTATTTTATATTATCATAAATAACTAGAGCTAAAATAATTAATATTTTATTAATTTTATATTAAAATTTAAAAAATTAACTAATATTTATCAATGTAATAATAAATTAATAATATTTTATAATAAAATAATTATGTTATTGCATATATTATTGACTAAATAGTTAAAAATATATGCAAATAACTACATATCGAACTATTACGAATCGGACTCGAACTAGTTCATTAAAAAAAATTATCGAATCAACTAATAATAAAATCTAATCAAACGAACTGAACTCGAACTAAAATCGAATCGAATATCGAATGAATTATGAACTTTTCTTGCAGCCCTAATATGTTCCACACAAAAATTCATTAGCAACATTATTGTTCCGGTCTTGAGTACGATCTCAACATTATGCTGTTTTAGGTGTTAATCTGCGCAGGAAAACACTTTGGAATACTTAAAGAGCTAAAATGCAGAAATAAAAAAAAAAGTATTAAGGGCTGATCTCTAATGAGCAAATATTGGGCAAACTCAGAATACCAGAATATCAGATACTGCAGTGGTGACCCACATATCTTGATCTTCTGTGGCTCCGTCTTGCATATTGCATTTCGCAAGTAGTTCCGAGGTAAATGTTTGACCCGCATCACGTAATACTGCAAGAATCTCTTTCTGTTCAACTCCTAGGTTCTATACAGTGTGTCAGTATGAAAACAAGGTGATAGAGATGGGTTCTTAGAGGCTCATTTATCATGAGTTCAAATACTTAGCTCTGGGAACTAAATTAAATAAGCCCTATGCAGTCTCTTTCACTTATTATACATCTGAATAAACAATTATTGAGTTCGACATCCTCAAGTTCGAGGCCATTCTATTACTCATTTTGAGCACAACTACTTTGTAACCGTCAACTATTATGAATAGCGATTACAACTGATCACAACCCGAAATAGTACAATTAAACAAGACAAAAACACACAGTCAAACACACCGATTTATCATTATATACAGTTACTACTTTTAGGATATTAAGATCGTACTATGAACTGACCACGATCTTAATGACAATCTTCCCCTAAGACCTTACTCAAGATAGAGGAAGTGATCCATTCATTCACATATTACACACACAAAACTTATAAATCAGAATAACTCTCATGTCTTTCTTACACATACTTTCACACTAGTACATCATTCTTCATTTTAGTTTGACATTCTAACCCTCATAACGTATCACAAACAAAGGATTATCATCTGTATTTTGAAATCAAGTACTATATTACTAGTACATCCCAAATATCTAGAATAAAATACACATTAACCAATACATTAACTAGTACATCCCATTTCCTGAATTTTTAAATCATCTGCATTACAATCTTTACCAATATGTTGCAGCAAATCTTAAACTAAAGCAAGAACATACGAAGAATAGCACACAGAAAGACGACTGAACAAGTTACCAGAACATCCAAAATGTAAAATGCTGTAAGCCTGTATTTCTGCTTTGTATATGATTCAATTGACTTTATTTATTCCACCTAAATTCGCTCCCTGACCTCCACCGTACAAAAGTGACCCACAAACAAGCTTTGGGGCGTATGGTTGGAGGGGGCACACGCGATGCTAGTCTAGGTGCACATTATATTCTCGGTTAAATTTATTCAATGACCATGTAGTTGCATCAAATCATTTTGTCAAATTTATTTACAAATTTTATTACAATTTTACAATTATATTCAAAGAGGAAAATAAAACATTACATGAGAAAAACAAGATTTAAATAGCAATAAATCAAAGCAGGCAAAAAAAATGTTATTTATTTTTTGTTTTGACAATAAATATAACAAGGCCCACAATAAAAAAAATATTAACATTAGATATTATATTTGAATTAAAATAGTTGGAGAAAGGAGCCGGACCACCTCTTAGCTCTGGTCTTCACAGTGGAATGTTCCTAAGACATCATATGAGTGCATTCTTTCTCAAGGTCATCTGACAACAGGAATTGCATTTTTTTTCCAATGACGATATAATCAACATGGAAAAGTTCAATTAATTTTAAGGAATATTATATCTCTTCCCAATCATTTATCCCCATTTTTTTGTCCCCAGCGAAAATTTCCCTTTTTTGATCGGTTTTGATTTTACTCATTTTTGTTTTTAGCATTAACGCTCCTTAATTATTAGGTAGCGAAAAAAATAATAATTCAAATTTTTTTAGCGAGCATCCCTCCCCACCATCTGCAACTATACATAACTGATAACTCAGATCTATGTATTTCACATCTAGTTTCTCTTTACTGAATTTTTTTTATTAATATATATAACTTTAGAGACAAATATAAATAGTATCAATAAATCACCAACTCTAGTTATGAGAAGATCGTAAAATGCTAATGAATATTTTTATCCAAATAAACAAAATAAATTGTGACTATAAATAGCTTAATTTAAATAGTTTGTTATACGTAAATAACCCAATGTTTTGATATAAATAGCATGAGAGCAAAGGAGCAATTATTTTTGTGAATAGTGAGACATGTCATTGACTTTTATATTAGCACTTACCAATATATTTGTGTATTTTCATACTTAATATAAATAGTTAGTTTGTTATATATATTTGAATAATTATAATTTTTAATATAAAGCATAAGAGCGAAGAAGTAGCCATGACAGTGAATCATGGACCCATCGCTAATTTTAATATTAATGTATTGTAGTAATATATTTCTATACTTAATTAACTTTTTATATATAAATAACCAGAGTGTTTGGTATAAATAGCAGAATATGCTTCAGCGGGACTTTTACATTTGCGGATATAATATTGTATTATATACTTAAATATAAATAGTTAGTTTATTTTATTTAAATAACCAGAGTGTTTAGTATAGATAGCATAAGAATGAAGAAGGGGATACTTTAGCGAATTGTAATACCCATTGTTGAATTAACTCAAAAATTATGTCACACAATAAGTAAATCACCAAAAGCCATTTACAAATTTAATTTTGAATAAATAGTGTAATTGATATATTAATTTCATTGATGACCATTAGCACAAACTATAAATATTTATGGTAAAAATAGCACCATCATCATATATAATTAACTATTGGAGAGGCCAGACCTATTGTCAGTATCTTGAGGCGGTTGAGTAAGTTAAATGGTCAAAATGTCAAAGTCTAGGTAAGACACTACTATCAAGAAATAATGTATATAATATAGAGATATGCATTAAATAATTATACCATTTGGTATAAATGGAATCGAAGAGAAATTTGTGTTATTGAGTGCGTCGCTAAGTCGCTAGCGATTTTACTGAGTCATTGGCGTCGGTCAATGTCGGGATAAATTTTGGAACAAAACAGCAGGACTATTATCAGTCTCCGAATTTTAAAAAGACTTATCTTTTTTGTTTTTCATGTATCATTTATTCAAACAAGACCAGAATGTTTGGTAGCAATTACTATTACATTCTCATTATATTCTCATTATGGACCTCATGAAATTGGAATGTCACCTGAGCATATTTGGTTATTTGCTAGCTGCTATTTAATAAGATGGCAAATTAGCAATGGACCTAACAATCTCAAATTGTCAATGAAATTAATTGTTGGTTTAAAGGCTTGACCAGAAACTTCACTTCAAGACGCTGTACAGTTAGATCCAAAGTAAACAATGGCACAAAATTCTTGAATTCTATATGAAGTTGCACAAGTACCTGATATAGGGACCCAGTAATAATAACACTGCCAACCAAATTTTTAATAATTCATATTCTAATATTTGTTTGCTAACAGGTTTGGCTTCTTTCCAATAAAGACAAAGGGTCCCGTTGCATAATTGCATTTGCTCTTGTACGTAAGGAATTGTCTGTCCTCTTTTCTTTCTTTATTTTGAATTGTCACTCTTTCACGTCATCCAAATTTCCAAATGTCGCCAAATTAACTAGAAGTTACTGCAATATTTTCGCAATCCTTGAAGTTTGAAACAAGCCATTTTGGTGTTCAAGGCATTGTTAGTTTCTACTATTGATAATTTCACTGTTGTTTCATCAATAAATGCGTACATCCGTGAAAACCAAATTTGCATGAATGTTTTATTTTTCCAGAGACCAGAATTGTGATGAAATTTGTGATTTCATCAGCGAACAGATAAAGTTTGATGTTTGGTTTGGATTTGTAGTTCAAACGGACGAGATCAAATATCACAAACTGAAAACCAAAATTGCATGTATGTTTTCCGAAGTAGTTACTGAACTTTTGAAATTAGAATATCAACGTTTTCATTGATACTGAGGAATTTTGGTACTTATAACTAAAAATAGTGCATCCAAAAGCAGAACAGTGTGCTGTTGCAGTACAGGTAGAGTGCCATATTGATGCTCAACCAACTTATATTTTATTGTGCACAAACTCAATTGAGTTCATTACTCATTCAACATTTCTTTAACGTGCTTCTGCAGTACTGGTAGAGTGTCAGGATGCTGCTCCCATGGTAATGTGGTGATCTTGAATTTGTGACCGTTGTCAACGATCAAGCTGTTAACATTTGCACTGTATTATGATGCAGTGCATGAAATTCTGTTGCTTTGTTGTTCCTCTCCAACACTGGTACAGTACTATACCAGTATGGGTTAGCATTGTTTCTCGAGGCAACTTCAGCCTCCCTATTTTTGTCATGTTCAGTGTTACGGTATCAGGCTGATATGCTCCTGCCATCCTCCTGAATTCTTCTCTCCTAATTTGCTTACCAATCTTCGGTTTTTTTTTTTTTTTTTTTTTTTTGTAACTAATCATTTCATTCCTGAATATTTAATAAAATGGATGCATGCCTAGGACATAAGAGATTACAGTCTCATGCTTTGATTATATTAATTTACAGTTTTCAACCATACCAATGATAATAGTCATAAAAGTTGTCAACTGTAACAAAGATGCTTAGGGATATTGATTATATTAGAGAACACACCAAGCGCAAGATAAAAGTTATCAACTGTAACAAAGATGCTTAGGGATATTGATACCATGTGACAGGCCCCCACACACCAGCAAGCCTGGGGAAGACCATATGGCATAAATTGCAGGGACGCGCACAAGGGATCTATAGGGAAACTTTATATTTTTCCTTTTATTTTATTATTTAATGAATTTCCGAGAATCTCAGACAAGGGAATAAAATTTATATACGGCTGACACCAAATTATAGATCTGAAAAAAAAAATCTAGAGACTGAAAAATACATTTAACCATTGTAAACTTTATAATCCTTCAACCAATTATCATTATATATACTAAGGAAAAGGATGTACAGTAAAATAAATAAGACACCTAGAAGGCATCATTGCTTTTTTCAGGTTTAAATCAAATTAAATATCAAATACCAAAAAATAAACCAAAAGGAAAAAGAAAAACTATAAGCTAGGTATAGAACTATCTGCTTCCTTTTCTCTACGTTTCCATTTTAACTATTCAGCTTAAACAAATCAGACGCCTGAGATTCTGCTTTTTGGAAATTATGATAACATATCTATAGGATAACAGCCAAGTACACGGAGAAATTTAGAAAATTCCTGCAAATCACCAGAAATTTTGAATCAACTTCTGAGAAAGTACTTGTTCCTTAACAGAAATAGGTGCTGCCATGCTAATTGTTTCAGAGACAAAAGACAATGAAGTAATTAGGAATATATTAGAAACTCTAAGAACAAAACAAATAATTAACAAATAACACACAAAAAATGAAAATACAATAACTAAAATGAATAAAAAATGGATATCTGACCTGCAGGTGAGCCAGGGCATTTTGGGCACGAGTCTCGGCCATGGACGCCTCAAAATCAATGTAGAATAAATAATCAAAGTACCTGTACACGTTAATTCAAGAAATTACCTTATATTGCCTCATAAATTTATTACCAAAGCTCAACACACATAATCAAGATAGCTAAAATGCTTACATGGTGGTGCCATTGTTCAAGTCATCTACAAGTCTCAAGGGGCTTGTTCTCAGTGGTCGGCTTTCAATCTGTTTCAATATTTTTGTACCTTTTATAGATAAAAGTTTGCAGCTTTGAAGATTTGAAATTTAACCAATTCATATCTTTTAACTTAATAACCTTAGAAATGTTGATATTTCTGAGGGCAAAGACAGCAAGAGCCTTGAACAGTACACCGGGCCCCTCTTCCAGAGTGAACACAACACTTGTCTGTAGTTGTTGAAGCAAATCACGACACATATATTCACCCATGTAATAGCATTTAGGAATCAACAGTAAGTACCTTAAAAGGTCGATCAGTCCTGGGTAGCATTGGTTCTCTGGCCAGCACCAAGAATCGGGTGATGTTTATCTCTTCATCCTGCCACAAAGGATGGTATGATACTACTTTACTAGTCAAAGTTATCAGCAAACATAGATATGTTATTCTGATCCTAGTGAGGTACCATTCTGATAATAAGTAAAGAAATTGTTTTCTTCTCTTTTTTTAAAGTTGTGCTATATTTGCAAATATAACCTAATAGTTTTAATTTGCAACAAGCAGATTATAATGCTTGCTTATTTTAAGTATTGGATTCAAGTCGAGCTTATATTGTTTGCTTAAATTTGTACCGACTTTCAGTCATCTGCTTGGATAGTTTTGCAGTACTGTTTATGCTCCAGGAAAAAAAGGGAAGTGTTTTCAGCACTAGAAATAGACAAGAAGCAACTTCACTTGTGAGCTTGATTTTTTAATACAATAAACTAAGGAACAAAACAGTAGTTTTCTTACTGCTAAATTATTTTGGATTATATTGAGTCCATAAAGCTCTCCAGCTCTGGCACTAGCTATTGCGCCTGCATCTTTCATGCCTTTGTCAGCTATAAACTAGAAGAAGAAAATCCCAAGTTTAAGTGATCATGCTCCTGTACTCCTGTAATAAATAAAAAAAGAATACTTGGGACATCCCTTTTTACCTGAGCAGCCCCAGCTGTATCCTCAAAATTAACCCGAATTGCTTTCAGATCTGAGATCATAGTTTCACACTGCTGAAATGCCTACAAGGTCAGGATATCATATATGTTAGAAACAAACTTCGAAATCCATCAATGATGTATGAATTTGCTGAGCCACTGCATCAATTAATATTTAAAGAAACTTCCAATAATTAACATGCATTGCAAGGGTTGTTTCTAGAGGTAGCCAAATCAAAGCTTAACACCAACTAAATTCCACAGGCCCTGCAAATTGCCATCCATCTCTTTCATATTTCAGTAAAAGAAATTGTACCTGAGGATGGCTAAAGACACGCTGTATATCCTTCATCTGTACACCAGGTAGTGCAAGAAGGCAGAGGTCAACAGCTATTTGTACCTCGCCTACAATGTGGAGTCGATGGCTAAGAAGAAGGTCATAGTTTCGGTGTATGCTCCCGATTAAGGTGTTTTCAATTGGGAGAACGGCCTTATCTACATGCCATAGCTCCACAGCCTGTCAAAAGAATAAAAACAATAGTTAATTAGGACAAGTCTTGTCTGATTCATACAGTGAGAGTGATTTTATTTGGTCCAAAATACTGAAATATGATACGGACAAATACAAATTGAAGATGAAAAACAACAAAACAACTTATATTTGGTCAGGGATGACAGAATTTCATTCCAATATCAACCCAGAATTCCAGATAACAGCAGTACTAGTAAAGTGTAAACAGAGAAGAAGATTATGTTAACTGAGAAATAATTAGAATCCTATGAGTGAATTTTATAGTGTCCTGATTACATCTATACAAACCCATGCCATATGATACCAGAAGTTGACACAGGAAAGGAGGAATAGATTTGTCTGATGGGTTTGGCTTTCTCAGTCAAATGATGGACTAGCATGACATCACACCTCACAGTTTTTTTTTTTTTTTATCAGAAAGATGAGGATAATGCCCTCAAATTTCATTGAAGTATCAAATATACAAGAAAGGGCACAATAGACCTCACAGTTTTGAAAAAAAAAAGTTCTAATTGAACAATTTCATGCCCTTAAAAACTACTAGGTAACTACTAGGTTATTGACCAGTACAGCACTTATTTCAGGACGCAGGAAACAAATATATACTCAGAAGAGCTAGGCTTGGGTTCAATCAACAAAGACTCAAACAAGCACAAACAGAAATAAAATACAAGAAATCAGCTTTGACTTGATTAGATTGAGAACAGGCGATTAACAAAAATGCCCCTGACATGACTCTGGCAGCCAAAAATCAAATTAAGGTTTTACTTGATTTCTAGACAGCTCAACAGGAGAAAAATAAAACCTGAATTGGTCCACAATAACAAAACATAGAAAAACACAAACAAATGCCCTTTGACTTGGCACTACTTACAGAAGTTCATAATTTATCAACGGAAATAAAAGAAACTTAATGATATTCCAAACAAAATCAAACCTTGAATGCAACTTCAAACTGTTCACATGGAATAGCTACACAATGCGGATACACTTTTAGTGCAGCAGCCTCACTGAAAGCTCCTGGCGAACCCTATTTAAAAAGGACAACAAGGTTGGTTAGAAAAAAAAATCAATAAAAATAGTACCAAATAAAAAACTGGTACCATTATGCAGACAAATCTCTTACAAAGACACTCTAACCTAACATATTTAATAATAAAATTCTGCTTCTCCATCTGTATGTAAAATGTTTGTTAAAGTTTCTAAAACTGTACCTGGTATGCAACACGAATATCTGATCCATCACTAGATGTCGAGCAATCCATAATAGACAAAGGCTCTAAAAGAAGTAATAAAAAAGATATGTGATTCTTAATTGCTATAAGCTTCAAATATCAAATATTATTCAATGCAAACATATTTTTTTTTACTACTAATTCTTAAAAAAAAAGTTTTATATACAATACCAATGCAGATCAAATAAACGTTCTTCATTGAATAGCTGGAATCAACTATGAAAACTATACTACATTACCAAATAAGCTATTGATACTGATACACAACTACAATAAAACATATTTCGCAAACAATTTTTGCGGTATCATTCACTTAACTATAATATTGAAAAAAAAACGAAAGGGGGAAATGAAAATACATAGGAATTTACCATGATTCCCATAAATTGTCTTTTGACCAAATTAAAGCAGATATTAAATGCCTTAATTTAGCAATAGAATAATTACTTTACCTCGAATATTCCACAACCAATTTACATACTAAACATAATGAAACAAGTAGTAATTTGCGCATCACCAAAAGCATCAATCCACATTGCATAGAGCGCACACATAATGCTTTGGAATCAATGACACAACCATAATTCATGGTTTAAACCTATGGATACAATACATAATTGGGTGACTAACTATGTGAACTCCATTATTTCAGTAAAATTTGAGAACTCAGAGCCTCCAAATCAGACTGAATTGCCTTTTTATCTATTAAAAAGAACTAATCCACAATTTAGTTAGTTCTTCTCACTTTCACAGGTTAATATACTTCATTAATCAGTCGTATTGGTGTTCACAATTGTTGATCAATTTTACAGAAGAATTAACGAAGTCCAAAACTATTTTGTTAATGAGAGTCAAATTATGAAAGAATCACAAACAAGAACGACCTGGAAAAAATAAAGAAAGAAATCACTGTTCAATCATATATATATATATCACGCTTCACGCATCCATGTTACCAGTTACGAAAAAAGAGACAAACTGCATATTTAATAAACAGGAACAACATAATTCTCCTGGATTGAAAAATAAAAAGAGAAATTAGAGAGTGAGACCAAACCGACTTGGTAAAGAGCTGCAATCCTTGCTGAGAGCTCGAGCATTTTTGTCAAAGTCGCCGCTCCTCAGCCCTTTGAATTGCTCTTGCGAATTTGAAGAGGAAGAAGACGGGCCCAGCTCTTTCTCCTTCTCTCGCTCCTCCTTTCTCTCCGCCATGCTAATGCCGAGAGAGCTCTTGCGATGGAGACTAGCTCGAGGCGTCACGGGAGAGACCCCTTTAACACCATTGCTAATTGCGCGTGACGCCATTGATGAGTAGATAGAGAGCGAAATTAAGAGGTAGGTAGAGAGAAAAGATTAAAAAATGGCGGTCTAGTTGTGAGTGTAGAGGTATATTTTGGTAATTGGTTGGTAGAACGCAAGAAAAGAAAAGCCAGAAAGAGGTGCAACTTATAACCGGAATATAAACCAGGTGTAGAATAACTTTAACCGATAAGTGGGACCCAGGTGTCAGAAGGACAGTGTTGTATCTGTTTCCTGTGGTCCGGAAGTATTTATAATTAAATATATATTATTATTTTTTTTTGCACTGAGAGTATCTTTTCCTCAATACTAGTTTGGTGAAGGAAATTTGGCGTTACGAAACAAGCAATAGAATTGCTTACGCATGCTATGGATAGAAGGGGAAAAACAAAAAAATAGGGTGTTGAAAATGGAGTCAAATTGATGTTTACAACTTCAATTAATTTGAACACATTTCTTTCGGGTTCACTGTATTTTTTTCTTTATTTGAAATTCATACACGTTTTTATCACTTTCTTGATATGAAATTCATTGTATTTTTCCCTTTTTATTCATTCCCTTCCACTTTGTTCCTTTTTATGAGATTTTATTCCAGAAGGGAACCATTAACTCTAGTAAACTGGTAATTAGTTGCAGTAGGGTCCGAATGACTGGATTGCACTACGGTCTTTCTACGTTTTTGTGCACCGGGAGTAGTCTTTAATTTGCACCGGCCATAGAAGCTGTAGAATTATTTTCTCCAGTCCAGTCAGACGACCGACTGGTCCATCTGACTTTTTGACAATTGACTCTGCCACTCAGAGTCTAGACTGGAGTCTGGAGTTGGAAAATTCTGGTCTTAGAGGGATTATCTGTTATCAAAAAGCATGTAACTAAACTTATAGCGAGTCATCCTAATTTCTTTGTTTATCTCTGCGGTCGATGAATATTTGTTGAATAAGAAAAAAAAATCATGACATTATATTTAATCAGGAGATATAATATTCTATATTCAGAATCATTGTTATATAAGGTGAAACATTTTAATTTGCGTTTAAATTTATAAATGTAAATCCTTATATATATTCTAATTCCTCACAATTACAAGCTTATTTTGATATTCGTCAAAAGAGCAATAAATCACCACAATGTGGTCTGTTTATTTGATTATTTGCTAGCTCAGATGCATATCAAATATAAAATTGTGATTGCGATATTTTTTGTATGCACGAGGTATGACATGTATATGTCCAATCAATTACTAATTCGAAAAAAAATATCGATTTTAATTTAATTTTATTATCACTAATATGCACCGACAGACACGGAGCCAAAAAAAAATCGATAAAAGGTGTCCGGTTCAAATAAATAAAATATTCAGATTAAAATAAAATTTACTTTTTATTTTTATTTTTCAGTAAACTGAGTTGATACCCGGACGCCAGCTGACGTGTTTACCTTGGATCACGCCTCATGTGCACCGATAACTAATGGGTATCGAATTCCTCCTTTTGTTAACTTCATCGCAAATTTTAAATTTAACTTTCCACAAGTCACCATAATTTAATCTTAATCAGATTAAAATGTGTTTTTCTCACTTTGAATTAATAGGAGATGCACGGGTTGAATTGGTCAACTTTGATGTATATTTATTAGTTGAGTTACAAATTTTCAAATCCGTGATCAGTACTCCCATAAGTTTCAAATCATCCAATTAAATGCTTTTAGATTAGTAGATTTGACAGGTTTTAACAATATCGATCAAACATTCTTACTCACTTATTGATATTTCTCTTTCGATCTCTTATAATATCTTTTTGAAACTCTATCATCTGTATAAACAAAAATAATCTTACATTTTACCTTTAAAAAATTCAAATAAAAAGTTAAAAAAATATCAAAAGTGCAAAAAAAGAAGCATTATTAACATAAAAATATATTACTATTACTATTTTATATTGTATAAGACATATGTTAGTGTAAATATGTATACACATGACCCACAGTTATCAGTCATGAATTAAAGATATACATATTTATACTTACATATACAGACCTTAAATACTAAAAAACACAATGCATTCTAACAACGTCAAAACCATATTCATGGAAATTTTTTAAGCTGCCAACACAGTACAACATTTGAAATTATACAAATACAGAAGAAAAATCAAGCCCCTGACGCTTACATTGCTTTCACAAAATAGCAACAAACAATGATCTTTAGTAATTTATTATTCACATGAGCTGTTATATATACAAAGTAATGAGATATATGTTGAATAATAATACTGTACATATATAAGTTGCATAATAAAAACATTAACATTAGTGCTTACTTAAAATAAATAATAAAGTTGGTGTGATTGAAAGTATATTGCTAACATATCTCTATTTAAATGTCAACGTAACATTTTTAGAGAAAGATAAATATCTATCTCACAAATTTTATTTTGTATCTGTGAAAATTTGAATCCATGATCTCTTTGATATCATTCTAGTTAGCTATCACTTGAGTTAGTGGGCTATTTACAAATGACAACATAATTTTATCCAGATTTTGTCCAGATTCATCTTTTTTTTCTTTTGCTTAAAAAACATTGACTCACTGTACACGATTTTTAAAATGGAAAAAAGGTCGATCTTTAATTCAACCATATTTGAACGAAAGTTAGTTGAATCGCTGCTTTCTATCTATACTATTATATAAAGCATCTAAGAATTGAAGGATTCATTTTTTGTCATGGTAAATTTTATTATACCCATTTTATTCCTCAATTAGATGGATAATATTTATTGTTGGTTGATCGAACGTATGTGATCGCGTCCATTGATCCCCTCTTTCTCTCTATTTCTTTCCCTTATATACTATTATTTCCATATTTTTATTTTTTTATTTAGCAACTTTGTGTATATTTGGTAAGAAATTAATGGTGATAATATATGTTAAAATAATTTACTTTTCTTGCCATAAAAATCATGAATCATTAACTCATATTGTGCAAAAATCTCATCCAAAATTAAATATAGTATTTATTATATGTTTTCTCTATAATTTGGTGAATTTATAATTTAATATTAGATAAATGTAAATTTTTTTATCTTATAATATTTTAATGTTTAAATAAAAAATTATGGTACAACGCGCGGGCATATAGCTAGTAAATTAGAAAAGGAAAGGTTGATCGCTAATTTGATGAAATTTGAACGACATTACATACATAATCGACTCGGTGCCCTTCTAAATTGTCGATAATCTAATCTTTATTTTCTTTTTATATGTTCTCTTGCAGGTGTGATTTATACAAAGATAAAGCAATTCGCTAATTTTTTTATGCACGATCATAAACTATCAATTTTTTTTTCTTGATTAAAGACTTTCAAAAGGTGAATAAATAAGTCAAAATTTATTTAAACGAACAACATTTCATGAGTTACTGTACACTTTTAATGTAAAAGGAATAATATTTTGTTGATAGAAGTAAAACGATGCATGGAAGAAACAAGAAGGAAAGATTATATTATTTTTAAGTTGAAGGTTCTAATGCTATAAGTTTTTCTGCCAAAAGATGTTATAATTTTATTTTTTTATTTACATTTCCAAATTTGATATAGTCATTGAACTTGTTCATATTCATTAGCGATGTATACTCACAGATTTTTATGATTTCTGAAGTTCATCTCCTACTAAATATTGTGACTAAAAAATGTATTAAAATTAATCAATCAAGTTAACTAGATTTATTCATTTTTAAACCACTTGATTTAGTATGAGATGGAACTAAAAAAATGAATATTTACAAATACACATCTCTCATAAGTATGAACAAGATTAAAAAATTGATTTCAACTTTGAATTACAAATTTTGAAAAAAAAAAAGATTGTAATATCTCGTGGCATAAGCGACTATTTAATTATAGGGAGGGATCCTTTGATAATGATTTATTTTGACAAACTTCATAATGAAATTTTATATAAATATCAAAAAAATCTTAAAAATAGAAAAATAAATTTAAGATATGTTTTTATACTCATAGATTGATAGTATTTTATTTTTCATATAATTTCATTATGTTTTGATAGTTCATCAAAGACCATCAGAATTTTATACAATGTATAATTGTTCCAATCTAACATTATTTGATGGCCATCAAACTATGATAAAATTACGTGAAAATTAAAACACTATCAAAATATGAGTAAAAAATATATCTACAATTTTTTTCCTATTTTTAAATATTTATTTAAAAATTCATTGTCAAGAATGTCAAAATAACCCATTGTCAAGGGATCCCTGCCCTTAATTATAAGTGAATGTTCCCAACAAGGAACATTAAACTGTTTTATAGTAGATGCTTTTCCATTTTAGTTGTTGATGAGACGCTCAATTTGCTGTCCCGCGTCAACTTGAGCAACGTTAAAAGTATTTAATTGCAAGATCAAGATTTAATGTAACAAACATTAGAAAGTGTCACTTTCACTTCCCTCCCAGAAAAATAAAAGAATTTTAGATGGGCCTTCAAGTTACAAATTTGTTAAATATATATAAAACATATATTGCTATTATTTGTGCTGTAATCTGAAAATTATTCAGATTAACAAAATACACAGACAATAACATCAATAAAAGGAAACTAATGTTATGGATTGTTCATGGAGGAGTAATAGTTATGATCTATTTTTTTTATCGATCTACATTGTTATAAATATTATAGGTACATTTATTTCATAGTTACTATTACTGTGAAACATTTGTACTTCGGGCTGAAGCGTATGGCAAAAATGCTCCAAATTTCATCTCCACTTTGAGTTAGGAATTTCAATTTATGATTCTCAATAAATATTTTATATAAAACTTTTACAGGACATAGAAAGGTTCTATTAGTAGAGTTCTTTTCTAGCTTTTTTTTTCTTTTCAAATGTTTAAGATGGATCTAAAATTGATAATAAAATAATGAATGTTTGCATTTGAAAATAGATCATTTTAAAAATCTGCAAAATATATTTAAAAACACTAAAATAGAAATAATTTTATTCTATAAGTTATATAACTAATTTCTTGAGCAACATAAATCAAAATTTGAAAATAATAAAATATATAATGAGACTTTTGAACTTCGGATGAATAAAATAATTTCATTTTAATCTATATTTTCATAGTCTTGTATAATTTTAATTCCACCAATTTTTTTCGCACAATTCATTGACAATAATTTTCTGTTGATTAAAAGCAGTAACGATTTAACAAACAAACGGAAAAATCATTTAAAGTGAAATATTTAAATTAAACAAAATAATAAATATACATAAATTAACCGCACTACAAGCACGAGTCAAAATAAAAGAAGTCCAGTATAATTTTATTAAGGGGAGCGATCTGCATCGTCCAGGAAAAATCAACCAAACAGGATTCATCCTTTTCTTTTCTCTTTAAAAAAACATGAATCTTGTACACTTATATAGTTATATGGTTTACTTTATACGATGAAAAATGAAAGATCAAGAAAAGAAAAATATAATGATGCTTATAAAGAAATAAATCATGAAAATATCTTGGCCTTTATGATAAAATCTTTGAGTTTTGACTTCTAATTTTAAGTGAATGATCCCAATAGAGATCATTAATTGGTTATGAGACACTCGATTTTTTGTTCCGTCAATTTAACCACGAATTTTAAAACAAGTATTTATTTCAACAATTATGATGCAATGTGTCTCGTCTAGAATGCAGATTTTTTTTTGTGTGGAAAATAAAAAAATCCAAGTTTTATTCTATAAATTAGAAAAAGAAAGTTTGATCTCTAATTTGATAAAATTCGAACGAAATTACATAGACAATCGGCTCGCTGCCCTTCTAAATTGTCGATAATCTAATCTTTATTTTCTCTTTTTAGATGTTCTCTTACAGGTGTAATTTATACAAAGATAAATCAATTCGCTGATATTTTATGCACAATCATAAACTATCATTTTTTTTCTTGATTAAAAGTCTTTCAAAAGTGAAAAAATAAGTCAGATTTTATTTAAACTACCAGCATTTCATGCGTCACTGTGCACTTTTAATATAAACAAGAATAATATAATTTTGTTAATAGAAGTAAAACGACGCATGGAAGAAACAAGAAAGAAAGATTATACTATTTTTTTGAAGTATCACACAAATAACCTACTATATAATTTTATTACATAAAATTGAAAAAGAGACATATTGAGTAGAAAAGTGAAAAATAAGAGAATGAAATGAAATACAAGCATGTCATACAAAAAGAAATTAAAAGAAAATTAAAGAAAGTAGTTTTAGTGCACCTCGTTGATCAGCAATTCGTTGTAGATAGCCGCATTATAAAACTGAAGCAGACAATAAGAGGACAAGAGAGGGTCTACTCAGCCATGCATTCCATTCTTAGGTCCTCGAACTGATTAGTTGTCATTCAAACAAGACATATTAGACCCGTCGATAGCATCCCAGCGTATTTACAACCACTCATACACCTCAAGCACAATGTCAAAATCCAATCCATCGACAAATAACCCGAGAGAGAGAGGGGGGGGGGGGAAAAGCGGATCCATGTCAGATATGTTAGTAACCAAATACAACCAGAACTAGATGAGTGCCCAAACAAGAACTACCAACAATAACCTGAGATAAAGGAGGAGGAGGGGGAGAGCGGACTTGGTATTGACAATGACAACCCAACACAGATGACAAATCGGTAATTTAATATATATTCTTATCTAATAAAAAAATTATTAAAATAATAACATTTTATATATTAAAAATAACAACAAAATAAAGTTCAAAGTAATAGTCTAATAGATAATCAAGTTGATGAAGAAAGTTTTCGTCTACGGAACTTTATATTTTAATATCTTTGTATAATTATTTCATTATGTATGATATTAAATATTTTTTTTTTCAATAAAATTAATCAGACAATTCAGGGGGGCAAATTACCGAAAAACGCTATTTTTCAAAATTCAAGGGGCATTTACCCCTGGTATACGGTGGATCCGCCCTTGGTGCCGAGGTGTGGCCATGGAGGAGAAAAGATTGCAGTTTGGTTTTGCTTGTATTTCACAATCAAAAGAAGAAAGAGGAAAAGAGGAGAGGAGGAGAAAGGCGAATGGGGAGGGGGAGGAGGCTGACGGTGCGATCTCCTCTGTCAAAGGTTTTGTATTTTTGGATCACTTTTGTTTTCGCCAAGTGAGTCGCTTGCTCGAGAGGAAGGGATCCCTAGTCCAAGATTATAGTATTTTTAAGTCGAGGGTTCTAAATTCTAATGTTATAATTTTTCTCTGCCACAAGATGTTCAATTTTATTTTTTATTTATATTTCTAAATTTGAAATAGTCATTGATCTTGTTCATATCCATAAGAGATGTATACTTGTAGACTTTTATGATTTTTGAAATTCATCTTATACTAAATCTTGTGATAAAAAAATAATGTACTATAATTAATCAATCGTAGTTAACTAGTTTCTGCATAGTGTCCAACAAGGAAAATTGAAAAAAAAAAAGATTGTAATATCTCGCGACATAAGCGACTATATAATTATATGTGAATGTTCCCAACAAGGAACATTGAACTGTTTTTAGTATATAGATGATTTTTCTGCATGATTTTAATAATAATAAAAATAAGTTCTCATTGTTTCGTAATTGGTTGGGAGTTGGATGCAATTTGCAAAAGCGCCGTTACCGAACAGGAGTCGGCCAGTTAGGACGTTTAGGGCCCGTTCGATTTGGTGGTTTGCATCACGCAAATCATGGTTGTAACTTTATTAGAATTTTGAGTGTTCAGTGATTTGATGAGAAATTCAATTTTGTACAGTATTAATCATGATTTGATGAGAAATTCAATTTTGGGTGATGCCAGCCAAAATTATAAAAGAGAATGCGCCCTTATTGACCAGTGGACTATGGTCTATCCGTCTTAGTGCATTGAATTTGTTAATCAATAGCAAAAAAACGACCCCTTAATATAGCTTTATTAAACCATGAACGTGGGAACTTCTACAAGTTTGTGGACCAGCCCAGGCGGATCCATGGAGCTAGGGGCGACCCTTCAATTTTTCAAAAATATCCAAAATATATATATAATTTTATAAAAAAATTAAAAATTTATATATCTAACCCTTCTTAATATTTTTTTTTCTCTACAATTTCAGTCCCCAAATCTAAAATTATGACTCCGCCTCTAAAACCAGACAACCTACTAACGGGACGAATGATCTAGTTTCCACAGAAATTATAGATTATTATTATATTAATTAATTAAAGGCGAATTACATATATAAATTGGTACCTTAGGTGCCGATAAATTGGTACCTTAGGTGCCGATAAATTGGTATATGTCCCCCCTCTTTTGCCTCTCCACAGGAAGATTCTCTCTGCACATTCATGATTTGTACACCGTTAGGCATAAGAAGATAATCATAATTTGTGTACCAATTTGTGTTTTTAATTTAAAAAATACTGGTACCTTACTGTCTGAATACTGGAATAGTCTATCTCGCCAATGACAATATCCTCATCATGCCCAGTTGTAGCTATTGTTTCTCCAAACTTCAAAAAATAATTTTTCACAACAAAAGTAAATCAAAAAACACATACCCAAAACGTATTATTTATTTACTGTACTATGGTACTTTGAAAGTGAGCATCTGCGCATTAAATGACATACTGGTCCCACAAGACTAGAGTGACCCCAAATCATATAATCAGAATTTGCATCTGGGTCCCGTGCAGGCGAGCAGGCTGCAACAAACAACTGCACAAGTACCATGAAGTTATCTAAACTTGTCATTTAGAGTAGCCAGAAGCTTTCAATTTCAAGGAAATAGGCATTTTGAATATGCTGCAGAAGTAATCATCCTCAGTTACAGTACCTGATTATCAATGGCCCTGCATGTTTTGTCAAGGAACATACAAGAAAAACATAAAACTAGATGTGATGATTTTGAAGATTATATATTATGAAAAAGAAAGAAATAGATAACATTGCATTAAACTAGTCAATCTACTTTCATTAAGTTGTACCTTGACTTTTGCATGAGCTCCCACAGAAGCTCTCCTGTACTCATGTTAAATGCCCCTGGATAGCATATCAGATGAGCACCTATATGAGCAGTACACATTGTGAATGACATATTAGGTTATTGCTTATTGGTATATGTTAGAACATAAAGTCTTCAATATAAATGATGCGCGACATAACCATCACCATAAGCGGTAAAGGAACTTCTCTAGCAATTCAGTAATAGTGTAGGTAATGCTAGAAATCTAGAATTTTAAAATTTTTTTTAAAAAAAATAACCGTAATAAAATAGTACCAGGAGGAGATCACTACCTCTTGATCTGTACAAAATTGCCAACTCCGGAAAGCGGATATCATGACATATCCCTATGCCAATTTTACCTACATCTGCAGTTAAAAGCTAATTTAAAACATGAAAAACTAAGAAATCTCAATAACAAAAGAAAGGCTGGAATATAATTTCCAAAATGCATGCTTATGAGACAGGCTTGTTTGTAAGGTCAGTATGCCACTGTTGGACAAACACAAAAGTCTAATTATTTCGAGAGAACTAACAAATAAAAAATGCAAATTAATGATTGAACATTTGGATTTGAATGGTACCAGTCTCCACAACAGTAGGTCTATCTCCAAATGCAAAAATATCAGATTCCCTAAAGTTTAGTTCACCCGGTATGTCAGCATCGAACAAATGCAACTGAAAAGGTGATATTGTTTAGTGAGATATCAGACTGATAAGTAATATACAAAAAAATGAATCAGTTTCAGGAGTAGCACACTTTCTTCATTACTACAATTGAATCACTTAAGTTCTGTAACTTAACTGATTCAATTGTAGGGTACCCCGAACACTCTGGTCAACGATGGTTCCACATACTGCCATCAGCATGTATTCTTTCTGGTTAAAGAACTGGGAGAATCACACTCAACAAGGCCAAAAATATTGTAACTGCTTATGCCTCTCGAGTCTCGACTTATTGGAATCTAAGGAAGGAAAGGAACCACTGGATATTCCAATCATCAGAGTGGCCCCTGCATGAGCTACAGGAGATCATCTCAAGGGATGCAAGGAATTGGTGAGACAATGGATAGATAGGGTTCTCTTTCATTGCTAATTTTTTCTCCTTCCTCTTTCTCTCTGTTTCTTTTTCTTTTTCTTTTCTATCCTGTCCCCTGTAAACGTAACGCCACCACACTCATGTAAATCCACCTTTCTGTTTCTTTTATAAAATCACCGAACAGGCAAAGCCTACTGCATCAGAAAAAGAACCAGTGAAGTTCTATAGAACTCACCACATACTGGTACTATGTTGATATATTTTCTCCTTTCATGCTCATGCTGTTATAGAGTTCACTATGCCCTACAAGGATTTTTCCGCACACTTCCATACTTAGACAAAAAAGTATGAAACAACATACAAATGTTTGGCACAGTTCTTTGTTTGCAACTTGTGCCGGAGGCCTAGAGGGGGAAGTACTAAATTTGAGTCCTTGTTCTAAAGTTATCCACATAATCTTAGAAATGCAACAAGGCAAATCCATCTCGTGTTATGTAAAGTCATCCCTACACTATAAAAATTACAAAATGTTAATAGTTCAAATAGACTCTTACCTTTCTGTGCTTGGCTTTTATTTTCCCATCTGCGCCTAGAACACAACAAGTATTGAACAGTTTATCACCAGATATTTCTGGAATTGATCCACCAATAATGGTAATTTTGTGATAAGAAGCAGCCTCCAAAAGCATAGAGATGGACGGTGCAGATTGAGCATCTATATCCTCGGCATGACCCCTCAGGCTCTTCGTTGAGTAGGGACAGCACCACATCTCCTGTAAAGAAAGAGAAAATAATGTATCAAAATGTTTGGATTTTAATACTTGAACTGTACCCATATTGAGAAATGTGCCTCTCTCTCTCACAGTTGAAGTCATACTGGTATTGGTAGAATTCAGATCTCATCCAGCACAATTTCATTTAATTCAGCTAAGAAGGCCAAAATACTAAGTGTTATGACATTGATTTCTGAAATCACTTCATTCGAAATTAAAGCAACGTTCGGAATAAGTTTGTTGATTTGAGTTAGAAGCAAGCAGACGTGTAATTCTTACTTACAGGTAAGACGACAAGTTCGGCGCCCTTCTCTGCTGCGCTCCTGATAAGAGACCGAGCGCGGGAGATATTCTTCTCCTTGATTGGAGAGACGAGCATTTGGCAAAGTGCGATCTTGAATCGCATCTTCATTGGATTAGCGCAATTTATGAATTGAGCGTCAATAGTTTTCATTCCAGGATCGAGCTAGTATTATTTATGAAATAAGGAGAAGAAAGGGGGTCTGCAATTGTGGGTCCCAATTTCAGTGGATGAAGTAGGTGGTAACTGGGGACAGATTAATTCTTAGCCGACTTGGGCCTGGCTTCGTTTCCTTGTATGTTGTATGTATCTTTGATTTTTCGGTTATTTAGTTTTGGACTTGTTGATTTCTATTATTATATACGTGGATATATTTTGAAATTTTAGTATTTTTATTTTTTATCAGTGAATTTTGTAGTAGCGGAAGCAATCAGAACTTCCTAGGATAATAGAAATGACCACGGTCTTGTAATTTTTCAGATTTCGAAAGCACATTATATGAAGATGATCTGTAAACCATCATGCTATATTTATTTTTTCCCCCAACAATTACACTCGAGCCCCCATCTCAAGTCATATAACGGCTCATTGTGATTTACAAACAAATGGGTAACCAACCGATGGACACTTTTAGAGATGGACCAATAATGAATTGATAAATGTGTGTATTGTGTGTGGAATGATGTGTTTAACATGAAACATGTCATATTAATTGCATTCATGTTTTTAGATATATGTTTTAATATATTAAAATTTTGAAAATTTAAATGCATACGTTTAAAATATGTGACACATTTAACACATTTTATAAGATATTTTCGTGATTATTCATATTTGTCACATATCGACATTTATGTAGCATATATAATTTTGAAAAAAAAAACATTAAAAATATTGCTAAAAAAACTCAGAACTATAAAGAAAATATGATAAAATTTGATGGCGTCTCCCAACTCCGACGATACTGACTGTTCATTCCAGTTATATATCCGCCTTATAATATCCGATGTTGTCTCCGTCAAGTGTGAATATTGATGAGAAGGAAAATGCGAATCTTGATGATGTTCAAGTCTTTATAATAAGCATTCCAAATATTCGCCACTCTTAATTAAAGAAATTGGCATTACGCCATTTATTTAATTTTAATAAAGAATATCATAAGAAATACAGTACCATTCATAAGTCTTGCCGAAGCAGTACAAGGCTCACCTCTAGTTATTTTAATTCACAATCGTTCATATCACTTTCTTTCAATTTTTATATGATGAAGTTCTATACAAAATATACTTATTTAAAATTATCATGGTACTTATTATGCAAATTCAACAATACTAAAAAAATATAGTCAATCTCGGGTGGGCATTGCACAGACCAAGTGCTGGTTCTATTTAATTAGGGAGTGTTTGGCACTCAATGGAATAGCAAAAAATTGGCATAGAATTGCTATTCCGACGAATTAATTTGCCAAACGAATTTTAGACTAAGTAGAAGAGTGCGGAATAGTGCTAATCCGATATACCAACTTATAGGTGGAATACCGGATTAGTCGAATAGCGATTATTGTTTGATTATATTATATTATATTATTATATTATGATTAAGATTAAGATTTAGTAGTATTATATTATTATATTATATTTATGATTATAATTTATTATTATATTATTATTTTATTATTTTATTATTATAATTATTATTATTATTATCATTATTGTTATTATATTATCGTTACCATTAGTATTATTATTATAAATATAATTTTAATATTATATTATTATATTATGAATATAAATATAATTATTTTATTATGATCAAGATTATTTATTATTATATTATTATATTATGATGATTATGATTGTGATTATTAATACTTATTATTATTTTATTACGTTCTATTATATTATTATATGTTGATTATAGTGATGATTAATTTATTATTATATTATTATTATTATAATTATTTATAATTATTTTTATGATTATGATTATATTTTTATTATTATATTATTATGATTATGATTATGGTTATATTATTATGATTATGACTATAATTATTATTATCATGATTATGATTATGATTATTATATTATGTTTATATTATTAAAATTATGATTACTTATTATTATATTATTATTATAATTATGATTGTAATTATATTTTTTTATTATTATATTACTATATTATGATTATGTTTATATTTTATTATATTACTATATAATATTATTATTTAATATGATTATTTTTTATTATTTTATTATTATTTTATTATGTTGTATTATATTATTATATGTTGATTATATTATGATTAATTTATTATTATATTATTATAATTATAATTATTTATAATTATTTTTATGATTATGATTTTATTTTTATTATTATATTATTATCATTATAATTATTTTTAATTATTTTTATGATTATGATTATATTTTTATTATAATATTATTATAATTATGACTATAATTATTATTATCATGATTATGATTATGATTATGATTATTTATTATTATTATATTATTATAATTATGATTATAATTATAATTTTTTATTATTATATTACTATATTATGATTATGTTTATATTTTTATTATATTACTATTATAATATTATTATTTATTATGATTATTATTATCTTACTATTATGATTATTATTTTACTATTATTATTATTATCATCATCATTATTAGTATCATAATTATTCATATTTTAACTATTCTGAGTAACAACTACCAAACGATATTTTTGCTCTTCCGAATAGTCAAAAATATCACTCTTCTACCACTCTTTCAAAAAAAATACTATTCTATCACTCTTCCAAAATTACCACTATTCCAAAACTATTCCTTAATTTGCCAAACGGACCCTTATAGAAAACCACCCCAACCATAGACACTATATTTAGTGCTGTCACACATAATTATTCTTTATATGCAGTCTCGAAGGAGACGACATGCTCCTTTTTCTTGTTCAGATGTACAATGCGTCCAGGTTTGTTTTCTTCATTTTCACCTAGCTCTCATTTTTCACCATCCAAAGAACTGAACATGCATTTCTTCAATCTTCCATGCACTTACTTTTCTTCTTAAAAGATAAGGTTGCGCATGAATTTCATTCTTTTGATTTCGTAATATACCAAGAATTTACTTTTACAAAATCACATATTAATCTATTTGAAGGCACAAAAGTGAGAACTGTCAAAGCAGACTTTTCCTTCTCCTAAATTTGTTATATATATATGAATATTTATATTCTTTTGATGTAGTAACTATTATTAATTTAAAAAGAAAGCATAATGGCTACCTACCCTTCTTTTTAAAAGATAGGAGGCATGAAGGTTTTTTTTTTTGGTCGGAAGATGGAGGTAGGAGGCATGATGTTAAGCTTGACACTCCAGTAGTACAATGTTACCGAGCAAAGAACGTAAGCCAACGACAAAAATAACTACTTATAAAAAAAGAAATCTGAGATTAACTCAGAGACTCGCACTGGCTTCATCAAGTGCCCTAAACTGGTGTTCTCACTGCATAAAGCCAGTTGGTTACATCTCAGCTTTCCACTCCTGACATCAATGTTAATCCCTTTTACTTGGTATGTGTTACATAGACCAAAGCATCACCATTAGAGTATACTAGCTATGTACCCGCGTATTGCAGCAGACTTTTTATTTAGATATATCATCTATAATTGATCTTACATCATTTTAATATGGAAAAGATCAATAAACTTGCATTTATTGACCCGTCCGAGATTATATCTAATATAACATCTATAATTGGATCTTATATTTATTGATCTTTTCTATATTAAAATAATTAATTATATTATTGATCTTACAAGATCCAATTACATCATTTATTGTAATCATTTATTGATCTTACATCATTTTAATATGAAAAAGATCAATAAATGCAAGATCCATTACAAGATCCAATTACAGATGCTATATCAGATATAATTTCGCATGATATCTTTCAACCTTTAATTTTCTTTCTTCTATATGGCAAAGAAATAGAGAGGAATACAAAATAATAGACGCTATCGTGTTCGTCTGATTAGTCAAAATTAATATAAATCATTAGATGAGGGGTATTTTGGCATATAAAATTTTTGTAAGAAATGATAAAAAATGGACCCGTTCAATTCTTAGTTGTTTTATATAATAGTATAGATTGTTCATATTACAGCCAATCAAACAAGCAACATTCCTATAGGTAACAGTAACAGCAAACTTAGGCATCTCATGCCAGAATTGGTAATATTATGGTGGTACCGCCTGCAAAGGGATCAAATCCATGTTGGGAGGCAACCATTGCTGGAGATGCTTCCCACATCAGCACAGATGCTACCTATATAAAAATGCACACAGAGAAAATTAGAAAAAAAAAAAAATGAATTTGACAGTTTTTAACTCAGAATTTTAAAAAATCATCCATTCCTCATTTTCCATATTGACCAACATACTACAACAGCTATAATCAAGAAAGCTTTGCATTCTACTGATGTTAGAGATGTAACATACATGATAGCATCATTCCACTGATTCCAGAGTTTAACATAAATTTGACATGACCCCATCCAGAATCAGCTCTGTTGTACAAAGGGGCATTGTACAAGTATGTGGTCAACATATTCAAGTGCATCACAACAGCATGTAAGGTGGCCTTTCCATTCCCTTTTGGCAAGATTACCCCCAGTAAAATTCCTATTTCTACAAAAACCAACCCCATAAAGACCAACCACCATTATGTAATTGCCACCATATTTTAGCATTCTCTGGTATTAACTCTCTAAAGACTAACCACTCATAATCAGAATGAGTGGAGAACTTACTAGAACTGTCCAATAGATATTGCTGCTGTGAGAACAAGCAACATAATTCATCAAATTCTGTAACAATACACCAGTTAACTGCCTAGTAAAATGTAAAGATTTCCCAGCAGACATAATTTCTCCAAAGACAGATATTACGGTCAGAAGTCATAACAGAGTTTAAATAAATGATAGTACGCTAACCATCTATCCTTCCAAACAGTGTGTTAATACCATCACCAATGATCATGGAACAACTGGTTCCTCTAATATGTCGCAATTTAATGGCTAATCATATTTTTAATGCTCTTGATATTACAGAACAAATCTGGAACAAATGGTAATATGCAGAATTTGGATGTCAGTCCCTAACCATCTATCCTTCCAAACAACGTGTTCATACCTTGTAATTTTCTCAGTATATACAATCTTAATCATATTAATATGATTGCGCATATGATCGATAAAAGGCCCCACGTCACAATCTTCAGATACTACTATCTTGAGTCTCTCAAGGTATTCCCTCTTCACCAGCCCTTTTGTATCATCTTTCTCGCACTCCAATTATTGTAAAAAGAAAGTCAAATAATTAATTGGTGGTCATCATATATTCATATGAGATAATGCAAGGTTCATTTCAACCACAATTTACTTATGAGCCCCAAAATATTTAATTAATAAGGAAAGCATTTGCTAAATTTAAAAATAAAAAAATGAAGTGAGAGAGATGAAGAGCAGGAGAGAGGAAAGTGATGAAGAGATTACCTCAAAATCAGCGAAACGCAAAGTGAGCTCTTCCAGACAAGGCGCTTGCTCAAGAAAACCAGCCACTAGATTCATGTCAAATGTCTCTTGCATGTAGTCAATGTCCAAAATCTTCAAGTTGCTAAAGATTCTGCACTTAGAAATTTCGTTCTCCAACTTTTCCTGCATATTGATCAAGATACATCAATTTGAATGAATAAGGAAAATTTAATTCAAACAATCATTTGTAACCAAGATCAAAGAAAACAAGAATTCAGTTTTATCATTTTTGAGTAGAGAATATACACCTTGAACTCGCCACACAAACCAATATCCAGACGAGATACATTTGAGAGATTTCCTAGGAGGCTTACATCATCACCAATATCTTCTAAACAGAGGTTGGCATATTCAAGGGATGTCAGGTTCTCCAGTTCAAAGCTTTCTACTTCATCAGAAGAATCGATATCAATAGCAATTAGCTTCGGACAAGAAATTCGAGTACGCCTTGAGTGTAAACACTCATCAAGAATCAATTTCTTCAACCTGTCAGACGATAAATCGGCGATATCCAACCGACAATCTTCAAAGACGAGAGACTGAAGGGCAGGACATCCGGAGAAGAGCTTTTGCGTGAAACCGTCATCATCACTGACCCTTACACCTTTCAGCTTTAAAGTTCTCAGTGAGGGAAGATTTATTTCATTCGGCCTAACAACAAAAATATCTTCAGTGTAGATAGATAAAACGAGTTCTTCTAGACTTGCACAAGAGAAGATTGAATCGGGCAATTCCAATTGATTCACACGAGCAATGTCGAAGCATACAATTTGAGGCAGCAACGGAGCCACTCGATTGAAAAATTCCAAAGAAACCTCAGAGCTGTAATCGAATATGATATTTCTGTACTCAAACATATTCAGCTTTGTTGGCTCTCGCTTGTCCAGCACATTACACAAGAATCTCTCAAACCGCCTCTCGCCTTCTGCCAGTTCTTCTACATCGTTGCTCATTACATCAACCCAATCTTCAATGTCAAATTTCAAATCCGACACAAAAGACCATAGTCGTGTCCAATTTTTAAAACGGAAACACATCTGCATGACCTGTTTTAAACTCAGGAAGGAGAGCACAATCGCCAAACAGTCATCAGGTAAGTCACTTAAATCCATTATCTTATATATTCTGAAAAAAATTCCTCATTCCTGTGTAGTAGGTCGAATGCAGAACTTTTCTGTAAAAAAATCAGAAAACACAAGCTGTTCAATGATTTGTTCAAAATAAAAAAAAAAGATTTCAGAACTTCAGAATCAGCTATAAAACTTTAGTGAACCTATAAGTAGCCAACTCGCTAAAAGCAACAATATTACAATTTACAACTTTAGACACATATCAAACTTTGACAAAAGAAACCAGTAAAACAGTAATTCAAGACATTTTTTTGGATGATAACAAACAGAAATTCACTAATTGAAGTAATCATAGAAAGGTAAACTAATTATTTGGTCAGCAGAGGGTGGGATGACCAGGATGCAGACCATATTCCTGAACTCAGCAAGTTAATCAGCTGAAGAATAAGGATGTCATGTGTTTTTGAATAGCACATGACGTACACAGATAAACAACAAATAGTACTTACACTGTTGTAATCAGAGAAGCATTTGATGGGTGGCAGATACGGTGGCACAAATCAACTTGCTCAGCTTAACCGTGCTCTACCTGGTATAGCGAAGGACTTGATATTACTGGCTTGCAACACCTGATCACGGTAAAAGAAAAAGAAACATGAGATATAAGCAATGTTATAGCCTGTTTGCCCAAATATTTTCCTACTCGAGCAATAAAATTGGCCAGTAACACCCAATCAAAAGCATTATCTAAATTCCTAACATCATGGGCAAATGAGACAGATGATATATGTATATATTATATCAATAATTCAATGACACAGCATTCACACATTATTTAGAAAAAAACTTGGATATACTTCAGGCTCCCCAATTTTGTACACTTTATAATAACAGTTTCTATTAAATTTCTATCTCAAATCATTCATTCTACAATTTTCTACATCTGCCACAATCAGTCGTCCAACGACTGTTTGCAAAAGATTTTTTTTTATTTGTCTATCACAGTTCAGTTCATGGACCCTGTCAAACCCAAAAACTTCCACCCAAAACTGTGCAGTAAGCTAGAAGCCTAGAACTTAATGAAACAGCCCCAGAATTGTACCAGAGTACCATAACCCAGAAAGTTGGCAAAATTGCCCCTGATTCGTAGTAGAATTGTACCAGAACTGAAATTTATAATTTTTACCCTAAAAAACTGATTGAAATCATTTTCTCTGTCTACTTATCAATTTCTCAAGTTCTTATTTGATTTAAACTAAGAAAGAATAATATTTTATTCACCCAGATGCCAATAAGCTACTCAGATACAGTGTGCTCCCCATCACTTAACCAATATGCAACTCATCTGACATGTTTAGTCCTGAATTGCCAGCTGAGGGCAAAATGTGTCAATTTTTTATAAGGAAATACACAGCTTTAATGTTGACAGTTTAGGTCCAACTAAAGCTCAAGTAACAATGCTAAAGTTGTGTCAACAGTACAACTGCAGCTGCCAGAACGAATACCACTGTTGCTTTCAAGTCAGGTGAGAAAATAGATCTTTTCATACCTCAACATAAGAATACAGTGGAGTCTAGGAGGAATTTTATAGACAACTCATAAACAAATAAATAAGAAAGCAATTAATAAGAACAGTTGCTTCTTGTTAAGAAAACATGTACGATAAGAAAGGACCAAATTACAAGAATAAATCATAATTCCAAAAAACAGATTAACATCTAACCATTATCCCCTTCATATTAACTTGTAATTCATGTCATCTCTCATGATTTCAAATTCTAATTTCATAGCAAATGGTCATTGGACACAGTAGCAAAGTTAACTTGTAAAAGAGATCCTCACCCAAGTATTGAAACAAGAATCCAAGTTTAACTTGGTTTCAACATTAATATATGGAGAAGCCTTTAGAGCAGTGATTTAAAAAAAAATGAACAATAGGGGTTCATTGTAAATTTATCAAGGTTCAAATAGATATTACTATGGTTGCGCGGTCGTTTTATGAAAATTTTGGAGCTGTAAAAGGCGCCTAAATCATATGATGATTCACGGAAATCATTTGTCCAACATATTGTAATTGTTACCAGCAAGAAGAGGCAATGGTAATCGTCGATAGAAATGGCTGCGCTGCACTTGTCTCGAAAGTGAATGGCGGTCAGAAAGAGAAACTGGTGTTTACGGTGAGTACTTGAACAGCGGCGGAGAGAGACAGAGGAGGAGAAGACTGGGGAGAGCTGCGAGTCAGAACTCAGAACCTCATCCCGAGTTCAGATATCGAAAGAAGAGAGTGAGTGTGGCTGCTGGTCGGATTGGCTTTCTTGAATCTTTGAATCTTGAAATTTGCAACCGGAAAAAGACGCCTAAAATTTTATCATCAACCGCCGAAAAGTAACGAGGGTCATTGGGGACCTATGTTGCGTGTGCGGGGGCGCGATATGAAAATTTCCAAAAAATGAGGATACGCCGATACGGTTTATATATAATATTTTTTTATATAAAATTATAATAATATTTTATTTTTATATAAAATTATAATAATATTTTATTTTTATATAAAAATAAAAAAATATATCAAAAAAAATAAAACAAAAAGGAACATAAGAATCTTATATATATAAGAAAAAATCACTTAAATCACAAAAGGATCTGTCTATGTAAAAGCTCCGCAATGTGCTTTGTTGTTTAACCGTCTGAGATGTTGATTAACGTTTCAGATTTAATAATAATATTTTTTGTGCATCATAATAAATATCCATAATTATTGTGATTTAATCAAACCGTCTAAATTAATCTTCATATTATATAGAATAAAAAAAAACTCCATAGAAGATTCTTGCCCGGTCATTTGGTGCTCAAAATTTAGCTATATTGCAAAAAAAAAAAAAAAATTCAAGGTTTGTGTCTTCCTTAGAAAATGGAAATATCGATATTTCTTAGATAATAATGATTTAATAAAGGTTAAAGAATTTCGTAAAATTAGCTGAGAAATACAATTCTCTTAAATCGTCCGAACTACGTGTTGGATCGGGAGCAAGTTTTGTTTTCTCTCCAAGGAAATCTGTGAATGAGTTTTACCTAAAGTGGTTGAGCTTAGATATTCGAGAAAGATAAAAAATAAGTCTTGAATTTTATTCAAATAATTAACAACTCGGTTTGTATTCAGTTTGGTTCAGTTGGAGTGTTTCAATTATAAGAGTATTTTCAATTGCTAAATCAAACAATCACCTTTTATATCTCTATCACTCTTTCTTTTCTTTTTATTTTCTCCATTCACTCTTTTTTATTCAATAGCTTACTCAAGAAGATGAATCAACGACCAAAAATGTACTGTAGCACCTAGTTATTTCAGTAGCTCCCAAAGAGAAGGATAGGTCATGAGAATAAATAAGAGTCAAAGAGTAGAAAGATATAGGCCAAGACTGAATTTGGACTTAAAACCTCAATGATCTCCACCGTAGATTCAAATTAGCAATTCATTTCATGTCAACCTTGATAGCCCCAATAGTTGTCTGTCGGTATCCAATTTGCCTCATCAAGTATCATAATTTAGAGACAACCCGCATTAAATCTAAGTCTACGACTCGTGACTGCACATATTCAATGTCCTATACAGCATCACACACTGCATGTCCATGCCTACTTCACCGGTCTCAAGGCGTTCAAGAGAATCCAGATGGCCAAACTTGCCGCCTCCAACTACTCTCTGTCTAGACAACTGTGCAATAGCACTCATAACAATGTGACATGTCTCAACCGTCGCAACACTACAACAACCAATCATGTCATCACCTTCTATAATTCTCCAAGTAGGAGTATCAGCTTGTACGACAGTGGACACAAACTCTATTGTATCAACCGTCTCAAAGAGACTACTGCGTTTAGTATCCTGAATGACAACCATGTCACCACGAAGTACCTCCATGGACCCATCGCGGACCTAGAGCTCATACCCGTGTGAATCTAACTCACTGAATGACAAAAATCCCTTCATACATCAGGTACATATCGAACATCATTAACCATATAGATCATATCATCTCACATCCGGAACCTAGCTATACCAACTCTAATAACTAACAAGGTTGATCCATCAGCTAATGTCACGATCCCACCAAATTAGGTGTTTAAAGTGGTTTGGTCGAGTCTACTCCACCAAGAGGCAAACAACTGATAAATTTACTATTAATCAAGAAAATTATAAGAGATTATAAAAATATTTCAATTATTAGATCAAACAATCATTCTACCTCTATCTTCCTCACTTTTTTTTATTCTCTCCTCTCACTCTCTTTTGTTCAATGACTTGCTCAAAAAAATGAACCAAATGTACTGTAGCACCTAACCATTTCAGCAGTTCTCAAAGAGAAGTATAGATCAAGAAAATAATAAAGAGTCTAAAAGTAAAAAGATATGGATCAAAATTAAATTTGGATCTAAAAACCCAACATATATCATACATAGTATTAAGAAAAATTATATAAAAAATAATATATGGAAAGGTTAAAGACGTACACATTAATTCCTTTGAACACTATTCAAGAATTATTTTGAAAATTTAAATAATTCAACGAAATAAAGAAAAATACATTACATCAAAAAAGGAATGAAAAAGAATTGTTTGTCAATATTACCGGACTCTTCCAAGAAGCAAACCATAAAAGTTTTGTTCTCTCCGAAGTCGAAACCGACTACTGCATGAGTTGACGTGAAACTTCTTTTCTTCAAACAAGTATTGAAATAGATGCAGTTACCCTTAACTCCATACTTGCTGGCCGTCAAGCTAAAACTATTCCATTTGTCCAAAAACAACACCATGTCTCCTATTCCGCTCAACTCGGTCCAGTGTGGTTCTTTGTATAAATTCTCGAGGCGATACACCAGAAATCGATAATCGTATTCGTATGGTACATCATCATCTTGGGATGGAACATGACTCTCTAAGAGCAAAAACAAACCATCCGATGTTGGAATCAAGCTAGAATAAGACATAATTACATCAGGACGAGGAATGCTTGTTAGTAATTTTTCAGTGCGGCCATCAATGACATCGATAATTGTTGTACGTACATATCGGAATTGCATCCCCATATATTATGCAAAGAGATTTATGCGGGAACTATCATTATTAATTGTTGTCACATTTCAGAATAATTAAAACAGATTAAGAGTGATTAATAATGTTATGTACGAACGACAAGACATACATACGAAAGATTAAATAAATAAAATAAATTAATCTCAAAATAAATAAAATAATAATAATAATAATAATAATAATAATAATATAAAATAACATACAATCTAGAATATATAGTAAGGTACAACGTCCGACACCGGCGGGGCTAACTCCATTGGAATGGGTAGCAAAAATCTCTTAAATAAAACCCAAAGAAAAAAATAAAAATTCGATAAGCAATAAGTCCTAATCAACTACTCGTCTCACGGTGCTGATGCGGCGAAGCACATCTGATATCACGCAGGACAGCACCTAGCACTCTCATAAAAAATTAATCCCGCACTTGTAAACCTGGATCCCCCAACCACCGTGGAAACGTGAGTAATTTAAATTACTCAGTGCAGATTTAGATCCAGCCTTAAGATTTGATCTTATTTCCTATACTGGACCCAAATGCTGATACCGTATTTCAATGCAATATAATAATATTTTATGCAAAGTTTGAGAAAAAAACACCTACATGTTATGAAATGAAATGACAAGAAAACCCAAAATGAAAAATCTGTGAAATATAATATAAAATATAAAGTATGAGAATCAAACACCCGATATAAATACTCATATTGTAAATCACCATATCTATCCCAAGTGGGCGCCACCAGTATCCCAACTTATAAATTTGGGCCTTACCTAAGCGTGCGCCACCAGCGTCCCAACTTACGAATTTGGGCCTTGCCTAAGCGGGTGCCACCAGTGTCCCAATGTGCGACCCTTTTTCGCGCCTCTCACCGCCCTGAAAAAGGAACTGGACGATAAATTGCGGAAGAAGGACACAAAAATCTGATAGGTGCTCATTTTATATAATATTTGCACAAGATTTAACACAATAATTCACTCAATTTATTTGAATCATGCTTATTTTAGCCTGTGTTTATTTCTACAACTTGTTACTGCCGTATTTCTTGGTTTTTGTAATTTTCAGAAATTTCTGGAGGAATCAGAGCAGAATTCGGCTCTGCCAAGACTCTCAGCGAGACCCTTGCAGCAGCAGCGCTACGACGCGAATTAAGCAAGGAAACAGCTGTACACGCGAAGGAAAATCTAGAGATCTCATCTATGATTTAGCAGGGATTAAATGCAAGTAATTTAAGGAGATGGAGTAAATCTAGGGGATTCCACAAGAGGTAAACCAAAGAAGGAAAATTTGCTGGGAGGAAACAAAAGGGAAATTTTCGGACTCTCTCTCTCTCTCGCGTTTTTGGCTCTGGAGGGTTCGGCTTGGAGAGCCAAGGGGAGGAGGAGTTCGGTCCAGGGAAGTTTTTCGGAAAATTGGAGAGCTTTGGTTCAAAACTGGGTTTTATTATTCTTTTCTCTCTAACTCTCATTTATTCCTTGTGATGGATTCAAAACTGAACCGTTGTACTCTTAAAGCCATGCTTGGCTAAACAAATTTTCTTGGGATTAGACATGTAACAAATTACTATGTTGTTGGTTTAATTTAATTGGCATTATTACTTTTATTTGATATTTGTTTGTCTTGTGAATTGAATTGTTAAACTACTTGTATGATATGAGTTGATTTAATTGCAAATACCGGTTAACGAATGACCACGTTAGATCGGTAACAAGAAAAATGGTATAACTTAGTCACGCAAATGGTTTAAACTTAGGACTTGAATTGTTAGATCGAAAGATAATAATTTGAGACCCGATAACATAAGACAACGTAGGAATAGGTGAAGGACCGAAAGGAGAAACCCGTTTCTAATGGGGACACTTAAATTTATTTGAATGATTTATTGAAGTACCGAAAGAAGAAAGTAAATTACTAAAATATGTTTAGGCTAATCATGAAACTTAATGGACTTAGTTTAGGAGAATGCGCGCGAAAGCGGGTGTTTAAGTAAATTGAGTACGGTATTTAAACCACGACAAAGTGGATAAATACTACCATTGGATTAGAAACCCACAAAGAAAATATAAGAGTGTAACATCAATTAAATGAATACCAACAACCTCTAGTAATTTGTACGCCGAAATCCCAGAATACCAAAAATATTCAATATCTCGTATTTTATCTTTTCAATTAAGTCAATCTTAGAATTTAGTCTTTTATTTTCTGAAAATCTGAAATTGGTTGCTTAGCTAATTAAAAGAAAACATCAAGATCCCTCTAAGTGTGCATTGGGGTATATTTATATGAATTTGGAATGCATATTTAAAGGTTTTTTTAGTGATTGTGGGGTCTTTAAGATTCCAATGGGCGCAAACCCCCATTGTTAATTACCCTGGGCTTTGAACCCGAGGAACCTCTGATTAAGAAAGGAAAAATAAACAGAATAGTTAAGCAATTTTAAGTGGTCGTTGTAAGAAAGGGCAGAGAAGATATGGACTTTTTAAGGTAATCTACACCTTGTGAACCCCAATTAATGGCAGTTCAGATCATGAGTCTCGATTAATGACAACTCAAACCATGAGCCTCGATTAATGGCAGCTCAGACCATGTGAATATCAGTACGCAAGATGTGAAGCTTGAAGCACTATGCCAGCTCAGCATCAAGGACTGGTTATCAGAAAGACGGAGAAGATTTTTATCATCTTTAACTGATCTTCTAGATCATAAACATGAAGCGCTATGTCAGCTCATGGACTTAGGCATTCAGATATCTCGATGATCCATATAGAGATATTGAATGGTTCCCGAGATACGAGATATTGAGTTAAGGCTCCTTGCCAACTCAAATATCATGATCAAGGTGAATTTTCCGAGATACAAGATGTGAACGCAAGCGCTCTGCCCGCTCGACATCAAGATTCGGTGAATCAGAAAGATAGGATTTGACCCCTTTCTAGCTCTTTACTGATCTTCTAGACTATGAATCTGAAGCGTTGTGCCAATTCATAAATCTAGGAATTCAAAGTCTCGATGATCCATGTAGAGACTTGAATAATTTTCAAGATATGAGATATTGAGTTAAGGCTCCTTACCAACTCAAATATCAAATCAAGAATTGATTTTTTTTATTGAGTTTAATTTATTTTAAATTGATTTTTATTTTATTTGATAGAATGATGTATTCATTTTTTTTATTGCTTATCTTTTTTTATTGTGTTTTATTTATTTAATTCATTTTTATTTGAATTTCTTTTTATTTGAATTTATTTAGTTTTGAATGCTCGAGTGTTATTTTTTATTTATTTATTTTGATTTTGATTTTATTTTTAGGTTAAGATTGATTTAATTTTGAAATTTAATTTTTCTTTTATTTGATAAGAAAAATATAATCTTTATATATTTTTTTTTGTTAATTTTAATTGTCTTTTCTTTTATTTATTGATATTTGAATTTATTTAATTTTGAAGATTGAGAGTTACTATCTTTTTATTTTATTTTATTTTATTTTGATTTTAAGTGAAAGTTGATTTAATTTTGAAATTGATTTTTTTTATTTGAAAAGAAAGATCAAGTCATTTACTTTCTTATTATTATTTCTTTTACTTGTGTTTTTTTATTTATATTTAAATTTATTTAATTTTGAAGATTTAATATTATTTCTTTCATTTTTTTTTATTTTAGTTGAATGTTTGTTTAATTTTGAAATTAAATGTTTATAAGTAATATATTATTTTTTATTTGTGTATTTATTTATTTATTTTATTTTTTTATTTGAAATTTATTTAATTTTGAATAAGAGTTATATTTATTACTATTTTTTTATTTTCTTTCTATTATTATTTATATTTATTATTATTATTTCTATTTAATTTTCATTTTTATTTGAAATTATTTAATTTAAGATTTTATTTAATATATAAGTATTGTATTTTTTTATTTGTTTTTATTTTATTTTATTTCTATTATTTATTATTTTATTTTTTATTTTTAATGAATGTATTTTAATATATATATTTTTTATTTGCAACGGCAAAGAAAATACGATCATTGAGGGATTATTTTCATTTTTTTTTGAGAAAATATATTAGTAATATACTAATTTTATTTGATAAAAATATCAATGATAATGTTATGAACAACTTTTATTTTGAATATTTTTTAATTTGAATCCTTTAAAATATTATTTCGGAAGGAATATTAGAAACGGACAAATCTGAAAACTAACGAATAATTCAGTAGATTATACTGTTTTTTATTTTTTAGAGAGAAATTAGTTAATAATATACTGATTTTATTTGACAAAAAAATGAAATGAGATGTTACAAACAACTTTTATTTTGAACACTTTTCATTTTGATCATTTTAAAGTATTGTTTCGAGCAAAATACCAACAGAGGACGGTTCTAAAAATCAGGAGCTGTCAGGATTAATTCGCATGTTTGAAAGTTATTTACAACGTATTTTTGTATCAATTTTTTTTGTAAAATCTCCTCTTAATATGTACTTTAAGAATATAAAATAATATATATACATCACATTTACGGATCGGTACAGTTTTTTAATTCTTTTCTGATAAAAGACTGAAGTGGACAACTGAGGATATTTTGAACATTTTAAAAAAAAATCTACTTAAGAAAATATTTCAGAAAAATTATGAACCTTTTAAGAAGTATATTTGTAATAACTTTTATGTTGAAAATATTTTTATTTAAGACTATCTTAAATGAGTTTTAAAAGGATTTTTATTCAACGAAAAAAAAAAATTAACTAGGATGAACATATTTTCTATATATTTTTTTGAAAGGATTTTCTTTTAAAATATTATTTTTTATATTTTAATATAACAAAATTAGTATCATATCACTCTAAAACTCGACACACACAGCTTTGTCAAGCCGGCACCAAAGTTTCAAAGAGTTCTATGATTTATCGGAATAAAAACTATTTTTTATACTTTTAACAAATTACTCGATTTTTATTTTAGAAAGGCTAACACTCACGGCTCTTATCAAGCCGGCACTAGCATTATAAAACTTTAAAACCCGACACACACACAGCTTTGTCAAGCCGGCACCAAGGCTTCAAAGAGTTTTTATATTATTATACTACTAACTAGATTATTATAATCTACTAGCTAAGGACTCATAAATTCATATAAAATCATACGAAACTCCAAAAATTATAAAAATTTACAGAGAGATGAAATATAACTAGATCTATATGCTCACAAAATTTTATTTAAATCGGAGTAGCAGAGATATGATTTTTTATTTTCGAATCAGACCAGGGGCAAAAGAGGAAAATATTGTACCAGTATTTGCTGATTTTCAGAACTAAAAAGGCTATAACTTTTTACAGAAAAATCAAAAAAATATAAAATCAGTTTCTATGGATTCATATGACTTATTTCTATAAGATCTGAAAGTTTTATAAGATTTAGAGTAGATCTCATCCTATTTTTCATTTTATTGCATTTTTAGCCATTTTAGGGCTGATTTTGCGTTTACAAGGGATTCATTGATCTTAAACGGTTTAAATGTATCATTTAGCTTTAATCTAACATTCAATGATGTTTGTATGTAGATTTGAGCCAAAAGAAAAGAAAGAAAATAAAAAAGATCGAATTGCAACATAAGAACATCAAGAAAAAGAAGAAAAAGAAGAAAAATCGATATTGCACATGAAAAATTTCATCTTTATTGCACAAATCAAAATTACAAGCTCCAATACACTCTTGATATATATATTTACAGAAGAGAGACCTACCTAGACCTAATTTGTAGCTTGAGTAGAAGAGAAATTGATTGAATCTTGTATCTTTGGGCTTGATTTTGATCTCAACTCAAAGATTGAATCTTATTTTGTATCTAATTTGAGCTTCAATTGGTTTTGACAGCGTTTTGGATTAGCATTCAGCTTGGGATATGTTGTGTCTCATGTGTTTGAAGGAGGAGAGGGGTTTAAATAGGCCTAAGGGGGTAGTAGATGGGTGTATGAGATCGGTTTGACTTTTCTTTGACCAATTTATGCACCAACTCCCTTCATTCATCTTCTCATACTCTTCTGAATGTTTTGTGGTGTATTAGACCAGTTCTAAGTATTTTAAATGTGCTCTAACAGCTGAGAGGACAAGTGGGGCACAAGTGGAGTTTGTTATGTTTGCTGAAAATTTACAAATTTGCCATCCTTAACCACCACTTGGCCACCAGATGATTCTAGGGACTTCTAGAAAGTTTTAGAGCTTCAAACATGTTCTTGTCACTCCCTTCCTGCATTTTAGACCTTGCCGGATCCCAATTATGCACCCGAGACCCATTTTTATCTTCAAACCCGATTTCAAGCCTCATAGTCGTTCTTCTTCATTTCTTCACTATTTCTTGTGTTTCAAAGCTTTATTAGCATCTAATTGATCCCAGGAATTGATCTATAATGTTTATTCAATCAATAAAATGCTCCGGTATAGAGTTTGACCAACTCGGTTTTGACCCGATTTGCGAGTTCGTGGTCTCACCAATTTAAAGCTTATGAAATTTAACCAAGCTCTCAAACAATCTCTTGTGACCATGGAGAAGGTGTTTGAAGTGTTAATTTGATCAATTATGACTCGGATTACTCAATTTCATTTTTGGATTGGAAACTTTCCCTTCAGTTTTCTCCCAAACCGCTCAACTATTTTGCAAGTTCTTTATCTCATTGTGTTCTCCTCTCCGTGCTCTTTCCAACGGTATATAATATGTGAGTTTTCGTCGCACGGGACCATAGGCTCCATTTTCGGTTTTGAAACAGTGAGGAACTCGGGTACTGTAGCACGACTGTAGCAATGGATATTTTCGAATTTGGTCCCTTTCCATTTTGATTTTTAATTGGAGCCCTCCATTTGCTGATTTTTCTTATCTCTCCTTTGCTTTTAAATTGTTTCTCAAAGATCTCTTTGTCCAAATTGCACCAAAATTTTCTCAAAAATTCCTTGAAATATAACAAAATTTATGGTAATTTTTATTTACTATTTTTTCCCTTGGTCAAGCATCAATTAATTTTTAACGCTTGATTAATTAATTTTTCATTATATTAATCGATAATTTGGAATTTCTTTGACTTCCGTAACTCCAAAAATATCAAGTAATATATGAAAATTCTCAGAATTTTATGGAGAATTTGATTTTTATCATAAAATTTGAGTTTTGAGATTTAGGTTTTGAAGAGGTTTTCGATTTGAATTTGTAGAGCTTCGGCATTTAATTCTTTTCTTAAGAATTTTGATTTTTGAGCATTTCACTGAATTCTTTTTTTTTTTCTTGGTGCTTATGGACTTGAATTAAGCCTCTTCGGGCTTTTAAAATTGCTCATTGAATTTTTAAATCTTTTGTCCCAAGTTGCTTTTTAATTCCCTGAATTTTCAGGGGTAAACACCCAACTTACGAACTTAGAACTTTATGTTTATGCGACGTCAATACCGCATAAATGGATAATTCGGGATCCTGAGGCGATAACGTCCTAGGAGAGTGAGCGTGCAAAGGCACGTACTCTGGTCTGCTAAATTTGATAATTCACCTTACAAAATAAAAAGCAAACGGATAAATATGTCTTCAGTTGCTATATCGCCAAAAGGAGATAACTACCCGTGAATTGATAAATCGAAAACAAATGAGAGCATATATTGTACTACAAAGGGTTAGAAGACCGCATCCTATAAAATAACAAATCAAAATATATACAAATGGGAGCCTACACTGTACCCACTAAGGCCAGAGGACCGCATCCCGACTTTCTTCTGTACCAACCAGGGGCCAAAGGAGAAAGCCCTTCGGACATACCAAGATCCTAAATAAGCTGGATATATATAATAATATAATATCACGAAATAGATTTCAATCTCGAATATGGCCTCCCATACTAAACACTAAAGGACAGTGTTCTAATCGCTCAAATTTGGATTAAAAATTAAATCATATTAAGAATAATAAAAATATAATATTGATCAAACAGAAAACACTCTGACACGGCCGATCCCGCCAAATGACGGAGTCGGTGGATAATCTGACATGCAAAGATGCGTAGTGCATATACAGACTAAGGGGCCCCATGAGCCAAACAGTTTACCGAACGTAACTTGTTGGTCTGGTTATGCAAGACAACCTCAAATTGAGAATTACTCGATCCGCCTCTCAGCACTCTCATGCATTTAATGCATGATTAACTACCTAACTTAATTAATAATTTGTGATAGTAATAATATCTTCCTAATAGTTATAATCTACAATTTGATTATTTTAGTTCTATCTAATCCTATATCGGGACTATTTCTCGAGTCCTACTCCTATCCTGTCTACATGCAATATGACATGATATGCCATGCGAATGTGGGTAGGCCCCAAAAATGCTGGTCAATTTACCGGATGCATATGACAGTCCAAATTTGGTCTCTAATCAATTTTGGTTAGATAATACCGCATATCAGATTTATTTAAAAATATTTTTATTTTCGGTTTGGGTTCCTAATTCTGAAGAAAGAAAAACAAATTCCAGGAACCCATACCTGAGAATGCTGGTGAGACTCGCGGAGTCGCTCTACTCCGGAAGCAGTGCGTCCGTCTCGGGATAAACGCCTGCGTATGCGAGGTCAGGATCGGCCTCGATCTCCGCGAGTGGATCCGAGTCGACTATATCACCTATTATTAATTTGAATTGAGTGTTTGTTAGTTTTTATGTGATTTAGTTCGTAATTTAACAATTTATTACAGCGGTGTTTTAATTAACGTCTGTTCGGATTTTAGTGTCTGTTTCTTAAAAATTTCGACAGCATTTCTGCTGCATTTAGAGGTGTTAGAAATATTATTTAATGTGTTTTTATTTATTTTTGTGATGTTTTTTGTGTTAATCACTTTTATGTACATCTTATCAATTCCTTCGGGTTTCGTTACTTTGCTTTATTAATTACGTTTAAGTGATTGCTCGTAAATCCCCTTTTTAAAACAATTTGAGTCCCGTTTATGCATAACGTTTTCTAATTGTGTATTATTTTTATGGTGTTTTTCGTTAAGCCTTGTTTTCATAGGAATTGATGATGTGAGTTGGTAATATAACAGAAGAATTCAGTAAAAGAGAAACAACGCACAGACATAGCACAAAGTCAATAATTCATTTTATTATCTTCCGACTCCATTTATAGTTATATCGGGATGGAGATAAATAAATAAATACAAATTTAAATAGAGAAATTAATTAATATATATTATATATTATATATAATATTATATTCTAATATTTTTTTATTTATTTAAAAATAGAGAAGTTGATTAATATATATTTTAATATATATTAATTAAATCCTAATTATTTTTTGTTATATTCTTAAATTATATAATTTACTTTATTATGTATATTAATATTATATTTTTATAAATTAGAAAAATAAAATAAAATAAAACAAGAAATTAAATCAATTAAAGAAAACGTTTTTATTTTATTACTGTGTTGGTGTTTTAATGAACGAGATCATACGCTGACTACCATGCCAATTTTGCTTGTGTACTGGCAACCCGAAATGGGGGCAGTCAGGGAATATAATTATATCTCGCATATTTAAGTTTACCTTTTAATCTATGGGCACTGCCAAACCTTTCGGGGCGGCTCCCAATTAATTAGTCATATTTTATTTATCACTTATTTATCTTGGGACTTTTAATTCATTGGGTTTTTTATTATTTCAACACGATTCCTAATTAGATCTTAAGTAATTTATCAATTTGTTTAGCGGCCCAATGAGTATTTTTACTTCCCGGTTATTACAAGTTGTGCTGACTCCTTAAAAATCCGTTTTAATCCCTAATTATTACCCGGCCCATAATCCATTAAAGTTAGGCCCAACTTAGAAATTATTTCTCCAATTTCTTAAGTTCTAAATTCCCATTTATCCCAACTGCCACAGTTCAAGCCTAATTTATGTAAGTCCAGATTTATAATTCGACTGAAGCAACAAGCAACAGACAACACACCATCAAAAGAAACCAGCACAAAAAATCGACATGAGCAACATACAATAGGTACAGGCAACATGAATGGCCAACACACAACAACACAAATAGAAGAGCAACATAGGCCGGCTCAGGACTATATCAGTAACTGATACAACCATGCAACAAACAAGGCACAAGGGTATACAAAATTTCACAAACCAGAAAAGGTTGGAAATACCAGGACAGATTAGACAACAGAGCACCACAGGGCAGGACAATATCAAAGCAGTGTCCAATTTCATACCAGAGACTAATCAGATAGATAACCCAAAAAGAGAATAAAAAGATGTGATTACAAAAAGATGATAGATGGAGTACATGATAGATTACATGGTTGGCAGGCAAGTAAACTATCAATTGCGAGATGAAAAGTACTGATAAATGCAGTTCTATCAACAAAACCAGTATACTATATGTCATTATTTCTACTTCCCAAGTGGGTTATTAAAGTAAGTGACATAATAAGAAGGAATTTTCTCTGTCATGGTCACAAAACTGAAGAAACAAATAAGAAACCTATGTGCCTAGTCAATTAGAGAGTCATGACAATGAGCAAAAAGCATGGTGGTATGGAAATAAGAGATTTGAAGTTAATGAACTATGCATTACTGGCTAAATGGATATGGCATTGGTTGACAAGTGATAAATGGTGAAAGGAGGCAACTGCAGTAAGTGGAGAAGGATACAGACCATGGGACGATACTCAAGCCTCACCAGCTTGGAGAAATATGGTAGCTATTAAACTCATATTTCTTTGTTCCATTGAGATGTAGGTAGGTAATGGAGCTAAGACTAAGTTTTGGGAGGACAACTGGCTAGGTAACACACTATAGTTTCTGTACCCAGCATTGTATCAAAGAACAGAACAGCGAAACTGTACAATCCAAGAAATATTTCAACAAGGCAACTGACAGCTAACATTCTCAGGCAACATAACAATTAGAAATGCAAGCACAAATTGACTACCTATCAGGGACAATTCAACATGTGAGGTTGGTTGAAGATGTATCGAATTCAGTGAAATGGATCAGAGGAAAGGAGGCATTCACAGTAAAATCTCAATACCAGTTTGTTTTAGAAGCATTGTACGTATTCTCCACATTGCATCGTATTTGGGGAGTGAGAGCACCACCAAGTTACATGGTTAAGATTGTGAAATGCAATCCTCACGATGGTTAATCTACAAAGAAGAGGATGACAACTGTCCATTATATGCCACATCTGCTATCAAAATAAAGAAATTGTTCAGCATCTATTTTCAGAGCGCACATTTATCAGCCAATTAAGGAATTATGTACATGACATAGTCAAGCAAAAAGATGATGCATCAGTAGGAATACAAAGAAGACGATCAACTCATCATTTTAGATAACAAGATCAATAATGAATGGAGACAATTAAAGATAAGAACTTGTTTTGTCATTTAGAGAGAGTGATGTGCAAGAATTTTTAGAAAGGTAAATAAAGACCAAATGACTATAGTAAGAGAGATTCTACAAGGATTTAAAAGAGTGGCTTAAATAGTTGTTACAAATAATATTTTTTTCTTTTTCTTTTTCAATTTAAATTTTATTTTTCATTGTTGTCCTTGAACAAAAAAAAATCTATAATACGGAAATCACAATCGCATAATTAGTATAAACCTTACAGATTAATGAATTTGGAGGCTTGTCCTCCATCTTTTTTATTAAAAAAATTTGTAGTTGAACACTCAAACTTTGACTATTTATTTCTCGCTGATGGAGGTGCGCAATGAATTTCACTCATAATAATACTAATATATAATATTTTGCTATGGAACTATTCTTATATCTTTGTCTTGCATTTTATATTTTATGCTTTATGAATGTTATATGATATTGTTTTATCGATTTCATATATCTTGTTACGAAATAAAATAGTAATAAAGGTTTAATCAAAAAATTATTTTTAGTGCTTAAAAATATTATTTTATTTTTTGTTTGGAATTTTTTATCTTTGAATTGGAAGGTTATTAATATCATGTTAAATATTAAATTATGTCAATAATAAATAACTTGTATAGAAAAAAAAAATTATGACTTGGGTGGGTTTAGGTTGGGTTAACTTAAGATAATTTTCAATTCGATATAGTTGGGTTGGATTTATTTTTTCTACAAAACCCTTTAATCCATTGTGAATGTCATCAACGTAATCAATTAAAACCAATATTATTTCTAGTTGGAATAATTAATTAAAGAAAATCAGAACTGACCCCATGCATATATTGAGCACTGTGCGCCTTTTGTGTTTCAAGAAGAGAGTGCTCAAAGAAATGCATGTTCAGTTCTTTGGATGGTAAAAAACAGAAAAAGCAAACCTGGACGCATTGTACATTTGAAGAGGAAAAAAGATCATGTCGTTTCCCTCCAGACTTCTGAGTACCAATATTGCTTATTTAGATTAATAAATGATTGATCTGAACTGTTCAAAATAATTTACATATGAAAAACTAATTGAGGATCAAATTATATATTTTTTGAATTTTTTTACTATTTTTAAGAAAGTTTGAAAATCACTTGATTTAATTATTATGAGCTATTAACAAAAAGACGATTTTCAAATTATCTTAAAAAATAGTAAAATCTTCTAAAAAAATATAAATTTTATTTTCCAATTAGTTTTTTATATGTAAATCATTTTAAGCGATTCAGATTAATTATTTAGATTTTCAGAACAAAAAAATAATTTATAGTATGAGAATAATCTATATTATGTGTAGCATTATAGTCCAACTCATATATATATATATACACATACATATATGTTATGAGTAACATCATAGTTCTAACTCATATGTTATGCGTAGTATCACGTGTAAATAAAAACACTGGATTGATGGTTGAATGTCAGGCGTTATAACAAGAAGTAACAGCCAGGACATTATTGTACACCACGTTTTAATTATACGCATATTTTGAGCAATTCGATTAAGATTTTGGTTATATATCCGCATATTTAACGGTGCTTGATATTTTTTATTTTTTTTATTATATTAAGTCTGTAAATTAATTAATCATATGATATATTTCATGCAAAAAAATTAAAATTATATATCTCATTATATTTTAGTATATTATACTAAAATTCTTTAAAATTAAATGATCCAAATATTTTAATATTTTAAAATACATATTTGTATATATTGCTACTAGAATTTGCTATATTAACGTATGCATGAATTTTAGTAGTGTGAGTACATATAGTGATTGACGTGAGCGTACCAATACACTTATACACATACTAGTAGAATTCATTTTGAACTATATTTAAACAATATTTTACAGGGATACAATCTTCAGAGTTCCATTTAATGTGGAATGTAAGTGATAAAAAACCAGATGCTTGCTGATTTAAGTTTCTGATGCATTCAGTTTGGTGAGATGCAACAGAACAGAGCAAAAGACATATTTCTGGCACAATAGATAATAGAAGAATGGAATGACTATATGTATGGGCAGCAAAACAGACGACAGCCTCAGTATTTCTTGCCCAAAATTTGCCTTGTCTTTCACTTTTTCACCACTAATGTAACAACTCTAATACGATTACCTTCTTGGTTCAACAATTGGTTGGATTGAGGGGAATCTATGAAAGACAACTTCATCAATGCAAAAAGGAGATACATAGAAGCTGTTACGCTACAGTAGTGAGCTGTTGGAATTGGAGTTTAGTATAGCAGCCGAAATTAACACGGGAAAAATAATCTACTGCTGAATAAAAATAATTGGAAAGGACATTTTGTGAATATCAAGAAAAAAATACAGCAACTTTGTTTAGTTAAAGTTTCTAATTTAACGGTTAATGTGGCATGTCACATTCCAAATGGAGGACATTTTGTGAGTATTAATTGGAAGATATAATTTTATGTTTATCTAAAAAAGAAAAAGAAAACTTTTCCTTTACATATTATACAAAAAGGCAGCACTAATTGGATCAGGGATGCTGGTAACGATGAAGCTCATATTTAAAATATTCTCATTTTTATCCAATTCTACATTTGTAAAGTAAATAATTTTGAGCGTGTTTTCTTTTAATTTAAGACCAAAATAGTAGTGCTTGAATTTTTTTATATCAAAATATTGTAGAATAATTGTTTTACCATTTTCAGAATTTTCTCTGTCTTCAATGATTTTTGAAAGATGACATTAAAATAATAGAAAAAGAATCAAAGTTTGTATGTCAAATATAATCTTTTTTCAGAAATCATTAAAAATTGTAAAAAAATACTTGAATTAGTATCAAGCATAACAAATAAGTAATTGAAACATTAGCATGTCGGATCGAAATACAAATGAAAGTATGCTAAAAGAACTTCTAAGTTCATAATATATATATATATATATATATATACCGTGAGCTTAAGCTCACGGAGGCCTTCCGTGAGCTTAACTCAAAAAACATATCAAATCATTTTGAAATTTTAATTTATCATTCTCATTAAATTCTTTATATGAAAATCTAATGGGATGCAAAAAATTGGAGCGTTTTGAGCTTTTTAAGTTGTGGTTTTTAATTTTTTAAAATCAGCTCTAAAAATAATAATAATATATTAAATACTTAAACATCATTTTAAAAAATTAAAAACAAGGACTTAAAAAACTCAAAACACTCCAAATTTTTGCATCCCACAAGATTTTTATATAAAGAATTTAATGAGAATGATAAATTAAAATTTTGAGATGATTTAATATGTTTTTTGAGTTAAGTTCACGGAAGGCCTCCGTGAGCTTTTTAAGCTCACGGTATCTCCACTCTCTCTCTCTCTATATATATATATTAATTAATTTTGCCGATGTGGAAGAAACTAACAGAACCTAATTGTTGGCATCCAACTCAGTTGCCGCTGGAGCTGAACAAGTTGGAGAAGAAGGTATTACGCGAACGTCGCGAAGGGTCCAGACGGCAAAAGCAAACGGCGCTATCAAATTAACTCCCAATCGTGCGATCAAAGGACACGACTGCAGATAAACGGAGTCTATAACTGAACATAATTTAACGGAGCGAATCCACAGATTAACAACTAATAATGAACTCATACAGCGATACAGCACGCTCCAATTCATAAAATCTGGACAATCTCCCAATATTTTTTGTTCTTTCTTTTGTAACTGCTCGGCTATATATAGGAGAGCATGACTGATTTAAATCAGAAGTTCATTGATTATAAAATTTGTCTAATATTCTCGTTTTACTCTTTTCCTTCTGGTTTGCCACTGGCAACCTTGAATTTATAAAATGTATCGCAAATTCAGTTCAATTTTCGCTTGATTTTTATTTGTGCAAAAACCTTGAATCACTTCAGCGCCATGACAGATCCTCCGATGATTTTCATGCAATGCTTTATTTGAGTGTCCTGTTTATATATTTGTTTATGGTAACACTTTTTTCTAATTTGAATGTTGGAGCACCATATAAGTTCTAGAGTCCTCTAAGACAGTGATAACAACAAATTTAACTAAAATGGTATACTAGAGGAACCTTCACCAAGAAAACATCGTGTAACAATTCAATCAATCAATAAATACGTTGATAGAAAAAATATATCATCACAACTGCTGAAATTTACTAACGAGGATGCCAGCTCTGTTAAATGAAATAGGTTAATCAGGTAACAATTATGAAACACATTTGTATTTTTACTCATTCTCAGCTTCGATTAAATTTGAATTACTCCAAAAATTAATGATGTTTAATTACTATTATATATTAATACTTCATTTGAGTTAACAAAAAACCACTAGAAAAAAAATGAAAAGATTAGAAACATTTTGATCAATGCTTATTAAAGACAGTTCTTTCAACACCATTCAAGAATAGTTTATAAAAATTGAAACAGTTTAACAAAATATAGAAAATACACTAAATCAAAGAAGGAATAAAAAATAATTGTTTCTCAAAAAAACTGGACTTTTCCAAGGCTCAAACAGTAAAAGTTCTGTTCTCTCCCAAGTCAAAACCGACTACTGCATCAGTTGCACAAGACGTGACACTTTTTTTCTTCAAAGGAGTGATAAAATAGATGCAGTTGCCTTAACTCCAAATTTGCTGGCCGTCAGGCTAAAACTATGCCATCTGTCTTTATGTTTGACACTCAAAGGAATTGCAAAAAGTTAGAATAGAATTGTTATTTCGATGAATTAATTTGTCAAATGAATTTTAGATTAAGTAGAAGAGTGCGGAATAGTGCTAATCAGGTATACCGGATTAGCTCTCGGCGGAATAACGATTATTATTTGATTATGTTATATTATGTTATATTATATTATTATATTATGATTATGATTATAATTATAATTAAGATTTATTAGTATTATATCATTATATTATATTATATTATGATTTATTATTACATTAATATTATGATTATTATTTTTTATCATCACTTTAATAATATTATAATATTATTTTTATTATTATATTATAATAATATAATTTTAATTATATTATTATATTATGAATATAAATATGATCACTTTATTATTATTATATTATTATAACTATGATTATTTACTATTATGATATTATTATTATGATTATTTTATTATAATTATGATTATTTATTATTATGACATTGTTATTATTATAATATATTATAATTATGATTATTTATTATTATATTATTATATTTTGATTATGGTTATAATATCATTATATTATTAAATTATGATTATAGTGATGATTATATTATTATTATATTATAATAATTGTAATTATAATTTATTATTATTATATTATATATTATGATTATATTTTTATTTTTATTATATTATTATAATTACACTATGAATATTATTATTTATTATGATTATGATTATGGATTAAAATTATTTTGTTATTATTATTATATTTATTTTCATTATTGTTAGTATCATAATTATCTATATTATTATATTTATTATTATAATTATTGCCAAATGATATTTTCGCTCTTCCGAATAGTCAAAAATATCATTCTTCTACTACTCTTTTAAAAAGACACTATTCTATCGCTCTTCTAAAATTATCACTCTTCTAAACTTATTCCTTGTTTTGCCAAATGAACCCAAAAAAATATCATGTCTCCTATTATGCTCAATATGGTCCAGTATGGTTCCTTATATAAATTCTCAAGGCGATATACCTGAAATTGAGAATCATATTCATATGGTACATCATCATCTTGAGATGGAACAAAACTCTGTAAGACCATGAATAAACCATCCGTTGTCGGAATTAAGCAAGAATAAGACATATCAACATATCCGGATAAGAAATTCTTGTTAGCAGTTCTTCAGTGCGACCATCAGTGACATCAAGAAATTGTTGTGCATTGGGGTACATACTGGAATTTTAGCCCCATGTAGTATGCAGAGTAATTTGTACGAGGAATTTCCACTACTGCACGATTCATTCTTACAAATTGTAGAGAAACATGAAGTTTAGAGAAATTTCCAACTGGTGTGGGAGGCATGAATTCGTGACCACTCTTGTTGCTACCATGCTGATCAATCATTATTTGAAAGACCGTCGACTGATCATGAAATTTCTTTTGACATTCTGATTGTTCGTATATACAATTTCAAAACCCTCATAAAAGCGATCATCAGTGGATCCTTTGTGATTGTTATTCTTGGCGGAATCTTCACGGTAAGGGATGGAGAAGGTTTTGCTAGAGAAGATGGCATGGAAACAAATCCATTGCCTCAAGACAGACATAAACCAAGGTAACTGAGGTGGGCTATCAGAGTAACTAGTGGCCGCTCTCCATTTCTTGCATACTACACGAAATTTGATAAAAATCAGTAACATCATCTGGCTTTGTCGCAATGAGTGATAGCAAATCTGGAATTAGTTCGCTCCAGCCTATTTGCACATCGTAGTTTTCAGCCATTAATCCTCTTTCTTATATGCACAAGCCGTTTTCTGATTGTTGTAAACCTCTTGTCAAAAGTAAGATAATGGCGATACATGCTTGTTGAGTTAATACACTTTTTTGGTATTTTTTTAATGATAATTAAAGACATGATGTCCGTAGGCCATTCTAAATTTCAAAAGTTTTTGTTATTGTTTACTTTATTTTGTCTCGTTGACATTAATTAGCTGGTTATCTAAATAATATACTTTTCTATTTAGGGATGTCAATAGGGTACAGTATAGAATAGGGGTACAGTATATATAGGGGTACAGTATATATTAGGGGGAGATATTTTAATTATCATTTCCATTTAAAATTATTTTTATTCATACTTTATCTTTACTCATTAAAATTAGTTTTGCACATATCCTATCTTTATCATTAAAATAAATGAATAATAAAATGGTAACATATGCTAATGAATAATACTAATATATTAATTAATTTATCATAATTTATAAAAAATACAAACTCATTCAATTCATACAAATACATTGAAAATTTTACTAGATGAAATAAAAAATATAATGATGCTTTCAATTCTTACTTGAGATATTTCAAAACAAACAAATTATAACTAAAAAATAAAAATAAAAACGTATTAAAAATAAAAATAACACATCTTGTCTAAATAAAATCATATATTATTTTATTATCATTTAAAAAGTACTTTACTAAATATTATTCAAACATTATAATTTATCAGTTGATGAAATCTAAAGATAATAATATTATAATTCATAATCGATAGTACTTAACTCATATAACTTGAGATAATAAATATAGGGAATAAATATTACTGAGGATAATTATATTGAAAATAATGATCTATTTTTTAATAGTTTTCCTATAGGGTAAATAAATATGAAATGACCTTTATCCATATTTTATCCTTATTCATATTAAATAAGTTAAATAATTTTTTATCTATACTCGTCTTTTCAAATATGATATGGATCGAGTCAATGGATAAAAGAGTATCATTGACACCCTATTTCTATTACATAAAATTAAAAAAATAATTATCTTATCTTTAAGATATCAGTTATCAATTTTTAAAACCTCCATGTACAATAGAGAGAAAGCCATGAGCTCTTCCATTACTCAAAAAATGTTATCAATTTTCACCAACGATTATCCATAAATTTTTTACTTCTTGAATTATATTATAGTTCGTATAAAAGAGATCTTATGAAAAGGAACAACAGAATGAAACTTGTAATGTCCCGGCTCGAGACGCTACGGAGATAGTTCTTCTGTATCTATCCGATGGGTCGCAACCTGCGTCGCCAACAAATAAAAAGATAAAGAAACAAAAGAAACAAAATAGAATCAGCTTATAAAGCTTAGTAACCGGTTATTGAATGACGCAACTTCTCTATAACAATATTATGAATAATACAGTTTTATTCAAAGCATTCAACTAATAATAATTCATTATTATTTATTAAGACATATGTTTTAAGCAATTATGCATAGACATATGAAGATCACACATCGTGTCCACCATGATAAGTGAGAAATATCTCATAAACCCGCTAGTAAGCGGGACTTCACAAAACCATATTTCACTCACAACCATTCATATTGTGTGGACCATCTCTTTCGGAGTACGAAAATGTTAGCTTACGATATGTACTGTCATGCATAATTTGATCAATTTCATTTGTCAATATTTAATCAATATTCAATTTAGACAATTCAGGTCATCGACCCATATTATAAGTTAAAGTCAATTCAAACACAATTCAATTCAGATTAAGTCAAGAACAAATAATATTCAAATATAAATTATAAAGAAATCCGGTTATATTGTATGAATATGATTTCAATTCTCAATTTGATACGCAGTGTTCCTTAAATTGTCTCGCAATATCTCATAAGCTTTTCTTTTTTTGCCTCAAGCGCATCATCAAACCCTTCTCTCAAATCACGACTAGAGCTCATTGATTTCAAGTCTCGCTTAGTCTCTTGGTTATCTTTCCATTTCTTTCTGTTTCCTCTCTGTTTCTTTCTTCTGTTTCAGCTTTCATTTTTCATTTATTATTATTTTTTTTCTCATCCCAACAGAGAGAGGCTTTTAAGGAATTAGAAAGGCGGCAAGCACAAGCCACCGCGGGCAGATACATGATTTTGATCAGAGATAATTATCGGATTGTAATAACTAATCGGGTACTAAATAAAAAATTAATAATTTAATATATATTCTTATCTAATAAAAAAAATATTAAAATAATAATATTTTATATATTAAAAATAACAACAAAATAAAGCTCAAAGTAATAGATAATCAAGTTGATGAAAAAAGTTTTCGTGTACGGAACTTTATATTTTGATATCTTTGTATAATTATTTTATTATGCACGATATTAAATATTTTTTTCTCAATAAAATTAATCAGACAATTCAGAGGGGTAAATTACCGAAAATTATTATTTTTCAAAATCTAGGAGGACAGCTACCCCTCTGGTATGAACTGAATCCGCCCCTGCAAGCCACATGCCCATTAAGGAGATCCCATCATGGCAACTTTTTTTTTAAACATTTTACATATGAAATTTTAAGATTGTTTAAATTATGAAACAGTCCAAAATAAAACTTACCTTTATATTTGATATATTACAAAACTCCACGTCAAAATCACAAAATTTGAACGAATTAAATCCATAAAGAAAAAAGGATTATCAATTGATTTACAAAATGATTAGGTTTGATACACAAATGAAGAAGTGCAGAAAAAATGCAATAGTATGTACTAATTCAAACCACTAAAACCGCTTAATTTATGAATCAAAGCCCTCTGTTTTTCAAGTGGCAGGGTTGCATTATTTCTCCTCTCTATCTTTCTTAGAGGTGGCAAAATCCGATCCGATCCAATTTTCTAAGAAAGTCAAACCGACCCGATCCGATCCGACCCGACCCGACCCGACCGACCCGAGATCAAATGACTTTTAATCCAATTGAAATCTATCAACGATTTGAAAAAATACAACATATAAATTGACCCGACCCGATCCGACCCTGACCCGACCCGGCCCGACTCGATTTCTTCTAAAAGATCAAACTGACCCGATCCGCCCGACCCGCCCGATTGCCACCTCTAATCTCTCTTGTATTTGTACTTTTTTTTTCGAAAACTTGGCAGCGGCTGCCAAATTGCTTCTCTCTGATTGCTACTTATGATTTTTATGTCCAACACCATTAGGTGAATGCGAGAGTGGTGAGGAAACGAAATATTCTAAAAAGAAGCCTAATTATTTTAGTTTTGTTGGGTCATATAAGAAGCAGGAAAATCGGAATTAAAGGAACTAAATATGCATCATATCCATATGTGAATTAACCGGCAATACAAATAGATATTTACTATATATATTTGGTACTTGTCATTCACAAATGCACTCCTAATTATTATCAACATAACTATGTAATTAAACTCACTCTCATACTCCAAATCTTATAGGAGCTTCTATATAAATATATAAAGTAATGATTGTGGCCTTATTTTTATCTAAAAAGAACTCTATAAACACACTTTAAAATACAGCATAGAGTCAGAAAAATTATAATGGAAGAGCAAAACTAAATTGTAATTTTCAAAGTACTTGTTATTAATTATTAAATTGGATCAATTGAAAATGGAAGAGTCTAATCTATAAACTAAAAAAGAAATAAATTCTAAATATTTTTTAGTTAACCTCTAAAAATACTTAATTAAAATGTATATCATGTGCATCATCATTTGGTAATGATTACGTCACCAAATAATAGTATTTTTATATTAATTACTAAAATCTTTTAATATAATGATTTCTTATTTTTAATTTTAGTTCTCCGGCATAAAGTTCTTGATTGTAAAGGAAAGCATTCAGAGTGGTCTTATAAATATTGCGCATATTAGAACAATTTCCATGATTGCAGATCTACTAACTAATTGATTAGTGTCCAAGCAGTTTCATGAGTTTGTTTCTGGTACAAGTTATTTGTTCAGCAGAAGATTTTATAATAATTTAGTGAGAGTTTTATGTTTGATGTTATGACGTACTTTTATATATCATTTTATTTGATATATTATTGTATGTGATAATATGGATTTGAGATATCGACTTGGTCCAGAAGGGTTCCTTATATAAATTATCAAGGCGACATACCAGAAATCGAAAATCATATTCATATGATACATCTGTTAGAATATTTACTGTTATGGCCATGATCCTCTAGTGAACCCTAAACATAAATTAAGTTACCTTGATCCATCTGTCGGTCTTCCAGAGAGACACAACCCCGTTGATCACCAGACTCCTTTAGCCTTCCAACGATCTTCCTCTAATCCGATGGAGTGATTGAGAGGACCGGCGTCGACAGTTTCTTCTCTTCTGGAACAGTGTTAAGAGAGAGGGATCTGTTGGAAATGAAAGGGTGCCAGAAAGTGGGGAAACGAAAAGATGTCCAAAGCCAACTGTATCTCTGCATATATATGGACGTCCATATAACATAGTGCAGTTATACCTTAACGGGTCCATATCGGATCCGATTCTCTCTTAACGGGTTCGTTTGCTTAATCGAAAGTCATGTCTATAGTTGTGTTCTCCAGGGACCAATAGCATAATTGTATTATTATGAGACTTTATATAATTCAGACCATCACTAAATCATAAAGTCATTAATACGCATTCTACACATTAAAGGTCCCACTTCTCATGACATATAATAAACCCGATACATAATTTGATCACTTCATTATGGGTATAATTTGACAGTCCATTATATAATATATTTATTACATATAAGCCCATACATATTGTAATTAATAATAATTAATTCCAACAATCTCCCACTTGGGCTATATGTATCTGAAAAATATATATATATATACTGAATTGAGTACTCTTAACTATGCTGTCATAACCTTTTATGTTATCATCCAATTCCGTCCATCAATCATATTTATAAGGACTTTATGCAGTATTCGTCTCATAAAGCGAAACTAAACTGACATAAATCACGATATAAACATAACTGAATGACATGAATCATGAAGGGGATGTGTAGTTTGAAAATTACATGTAATGTGATCCACATGCCTATTTTCAATTTGGTCACCTTAATCAATCTGAATTAGAGGTCGATTATAAGCTCAGAGTGTATATAAAACTGAATAATCCGAATAATCGAATAATCGAATAACGCATGATACATACGAAATCAGAATAATATCATATAAGAACTACGCATGATATCTCGAAAAAGTATATCATATAAAACATAAAAAAGAAATACAAGTACAAACTCCCACTCAACCTAATAATCCTCTCGTAACATATATACCCATATGAGCGACATGCTCATGAAACTGTTTGGGTATCAATCCCTTAGTCAAGTGGATCTGCTAGCATGGAAGCTTGTACCAATATGCTCAATACTTATAAGTCAACTCGAACTCTCTCCTTCACAAAGAAGGAACTTAATGTCGATATGTTTGGATTTCGACGAGCTCCTCGTTGTTGTTAGAATACAAAGATCGCTGAACTATTGTCACAATATAACTTAAGTGGTAACTTAATAGTATCCACAATGCGCAAATTTCCCGCGACAAAGTTCCTTAGCCATATTCCATGGTTCGATGCCTCGAAACACGCAATGAATTCGGCCGCCATGGTGGAGGAGGCAATCATGGATTGCTTTGCACTCCTCCAAGAAATAGCTCCTCCAAACAACATAAAAATATAACCGGATGTTGACTTTAAGTTATCCACACAACCCGCAAAGTCGAATCGGTATACCCAATGACCTCAAGCTTGTCGATCGCCGATATGTTAACATGTGATTCTTCGTTCTTTGCAAGTACCGTAGTACCCTTTTGGTCGCTTTCCGGTGATTCATACCAGGATTACTTGAGATAGCGACCAAGCATTCTGTGATATACGCAATATCCGGACGCGTACACACTTGAGCATACATAAGACTTCCTATCAAGGAAGCATATGGAATCGATGCATTTCGATTTCTCGAGTTCGTTTTTTGGGCACCGATCAAGACTAAACTTGTCTCCTTTAGCAACAGGGGTATTTCTGGTTTACAACTTTTCATACCATATCGCTTGAGAACTTTATCGATATATGCTTGTTGTGAAAGTCCTAAAATACCCTTATTTCTATCTCTCGTGTATTTTAAGACCTAACACATACGATGCTTCGCCAAGATCTTTCATGTCAAAATGTTTGAAAAGAAATTTCTTGGTTTCATGCATCATATTTTTATCGTTATCGGCAAGCAATATGTCATCGACATATAAAACCGAAATACAAACTTACTCCCACCGAACTTGTGATATATACATTCATCCACCAAGTTAGACTCAAATCCGAATGAGATAATTACTTGATGAAATTTGAAATACCACTTGTCGAGACGCTTGTTTGAGTCCATAGATAGACTTCTTTAATTTGCAAACCATCCGTTTCGAGTCATCGATTCGTAATTCGGTGGTTGCGACATATAAATGCATTCATCAATGTCGCCATTGAGAAATGCGATCTTAACGTCCATCGATGTAACTCAAGGTCAAAGTGTGCCACTAAAGCCATGATAATTCTAAAAGAATCTTTCGTTGACACAAAGCGAGAAAGTTTCCGTAAAGTCAATACCTTCTTTCGTGTAAATCCCTTAGCAACTAGTCGTGCTTTATATCTTTCCACATTACCTTCTCGAATCCTTTTTGGTCTTAAATATCCATTTGCAACCAATAGGTTTCACACCTTGAGGTAAAGGGACGATATCCCGTAGACGTTGTTGTCATACATTGACTTTATTTCTTCATCCATGGCTTTGGTCCATTTATGATAATTCACACTTTCTAAAGCCTCTGGCGGAGAGTGACAGGATCATCCTCCATCATGCCAATGTTGAATTCATTTTCTTGAAGAAACACAATATAATCATTAGATATTGCGCTTCTTCTCTCTCTCAGTGGACCGTCTTAAAGGCACGCTTTCTTGAGGTTCTTGAGGTGGTATAGGTTCCTCATCAACATCAACATTGTCTTGTTCCGGATTCTCTTCTATTTCTCGGAGGTTCATTGACTATAGGTTCATTCACCACGAGATGTGGGTTCAGAACCAATGAGTCTCCGAGATATCCTTATTACAATTGGTACCGATGTGGGTGCCTCTCGTATAGGAGAATCATGTGATTCTTCAAAGACAATTTGATTTGTATTTCCCTCTCGAACCATAACATCCTCAAAGAACTTAACTCGTATTTGTCTCAAAAATGATTCTATTAGTGGGATCATAAAATTTGTACCCACGGGACCTTTCGCATATCCGATAAAATAGCAAATGCTAACAAATCCTTTCATCCAACTTTTTCTCTTGTGCCTATAAGGCCGAGCTTCACTGACAACCCCAAATTCTAAAATGTTGGAGACTAGGTTTTCGTCCGTCCCACAACTCATATGGAGTTTTGTTTGTCGCCTTAGTCACTACCGATTCAAAATGTATGCTGCTGTCTTAAGTGCTTCTCCCCAGAGGTTCAATGGAAGCGATGTATGAGAAATCATGCTTCGCACCATCTCCATTAATGTTCGATTGCGTCTTTCATCTACACCGTTCATTGTCGGTGAACCCGGCATTGTATACTGTGGCACAATCCCATTATCCTCCAAGAATTTAGCAAAAGGCCCTGGACGTTGCTCTCCCGAGCCGTCAGAGCGACCGTAATATTCACCACCACGATCTGATCTGACGCCTTTAATCCTTTTGTTGAGTTGTAACTCGACTTCAGACTTGAAGGATTTAAATGTGTCCAAAGCTTGAGCCTTTTCTTTAATTAAATATATATAGCCATATCTAGAATAATCGTCAATGAAACTGATAAAATATACATGACCATTCCTAGTTGCTGTAGGGAATGGTCCGCATATATCCGTATGTATCAGCTCAAGAACATTCGTCATACGATTGGTCGTATACTTACGCATGCTTGTTTGTTTGCCCTTAGCACATTCAATGCACGGACCAAGGTCCGACATATCAAGGGTCAGCAGGATTTCACTTTGAACAAGACGTGTAATTCTCTGTTGAGAAATATGACCTAAACGCTTGTGCCAAAGTGCGGTGAATCGATGTGTTAATTTTTGTCTAACATTTCGAGTTTCATTATTCAAGGTCTCATTATAGGAAGCAATAGTATCTAAAGCATAAAGATTATCCATAATGGACGAGAAAACCGAAAGCAACCATATTGGAGTGTCGATACAAACTAAATTTTCCATCTCCAAATGAACAAGAAAAACCTAATTTGTCCAATGCGGAAATAGAAATTAAGTTCCGTCTAAAAGACTACACAACAAAAGTATCATACAAATCCAAATATAAACCAGTTTTCATAAGTAATCTAAAATGCCCTATGGCTTCAACTTCGCCTTATTGCCATCGCCACATAGATGTATCTTTCACCATCTCTTGGCTACGGTAATTTCGGAACCCCGCATAGACACGGATATGTGAGTTGTTGCACCGAATCTATCCACCATGTGTCTATTAAAACTGAAACTGAATTAACTTCTTCACAAATAAGAGAAAAATTACCTTTCTTTGCACGCCATGCGTGATAATTGGTACAATTTTTCTTCATGTGCCCTTCAGATCCACAAAAGAAACACCCTTTCTTTTCCTTATCCGGCTCTGTCTTGATAACCGGTTTCTTGTCCTTAGTGGGTTTCTTCTGCGAACTTGTAGTCGCAGCATCTGAATTGATTTTACATTTCTGTTTCCCTTTTCCTTTAGATGTGGAAGCAATGTTTGCACTCTCGCTCTTGTCCGTCTTCAAACGCTCTTCCTCCTGAACACAGTGCGAGATGAGCTCATTGACTGTCCATGATTCCTTCTGACAGTTGTAGCTCACCTTGAACTGCCCAAAAGAAGTGGGAAGAGAGTTGAGAGACAAATAGACCAACATATCTTCCGATATGTCCAGTTTATGAGCCTTCAATTTTGAAGCGGTATTCATCATTTCAAGAATGTGCTCCCTGACATTACTTCTGCCATTGTACTTCATTGTGCAGAGTTTGTTTAACGAGAATGTCTATTTCACCTTCTCATTCCTAACAAACCTCTGCTCAAGTTCCTTAAGATAGTCCAAGGCCGAGTGGAATCGAAACAGTCCCCAAAACTTTCGGGAATGGTCCTTTGCATGACCTTAAGACACAAGCGATTTGACCTCATCCACCGTGCATGCGCATTCGAACATTGTCGGGGCCATCTGTCTGCAGCAGCACAATTGGTTTAGCTTTCTTTATGTAACGCTATATCTAGATCAAGACACCCAAGAATAATCTCTAAGGTATCTTTCCATTCCTTGTAATTAGAACCCGTCAAAGATCGGAATGCTATTGATGCTTGAAGAAGATCATAATCTTTGCTTTGAAAAATACATGCAATATAACGAATCAAATGTCTGAATTATAATATTAAATCAAAATAAGGCATATACCATCAACTAAGTATCCTCAAATAATAAGTGTTCTTTGGAATCAATTATTATTCTAAGATAATTAGGCGTAATAATTATATATAACGGTCCATTTGATGTCAATTAGTCAACTTTCCTTTGGGTCAATCAACTAATCACACCTATAACTTATTGACCATTACCTATATATTACTACAATCTGTTTACATATAATAAGTGATTGTTGTCTTTCCTTTGGGATAGTCCAAAAATCAAATATTATATGTATATCGTCCGTATACAAGTCTTGAAAAATAATTAACGCCAATATAAGAGCTTACTTTGGTAAGATAATAATTTTGTTAATTATTTCAAAAAATGTATTTTATCTGAAGCCTTCATAATGATTTAACATTATCCAAATAAATTTCTCAAATATGTTGGCTTAACCTAAATATCAATTCATGGGTTCATGCAATCAATACCGAATAAACAACAACCAACATAATCAATTCATAAGCGAGATAGTATGACCCAAGGCATGATGATCTCCTTCGTAAGAATTCTCTTCACAAGGCATCATCCTATGCTTAATGTAAATCTCTCATTCTTACCAAATTACTATCCTAATAATAAATGAAAATTATGTGACATGCAAGCCACCAAAATAAAAAATAATTAATTGGCACCTTAGGCCGCTTTACACACATCAATCATTCATGCATTACAAGTTTCACACAAGGCAACAGGGTCATACTATCTCATAATCCTTCTGCAAAAAAGAGTTAGGCATGAAAATACTGAACGGGCTTCCTAACCGCAGCGGCGGAATACAGATCAGAAATTCGTATTTTCTTAACAGAATCATGTAATATAACAATTAATCATATGCAATTCGAAAGCTACTGTGTTGACCAATCAGTTTCTGAAATATTTCTTGATTCTGATAAACTGATAAACTTGTTTTTCGAAACTGATTGTCAATCTTGATAAATTTCATATTTAACAAACAGATCTATAAATTTCCGAACTATTTATAAACTATTTGATTAAAAGAACATATCCTATTATAGAAATACGAATTTCTGAGAAATTTTTGAATCAGTCATTAGATCTTAACAGTTCAACTAGAGTAGGCTCTGATACCAATTGTTAGAATATTTACTGTTATGGCCATGATCCTCTAGTGAACCCTAAACATAAATTAAGTTACCTTGATCCATGTTTGTCGATCTTCCGAGAGACACAACCCGTTGATCACCGGACTCCTTTAGCCTTCCAAATGATCTTCCTCTAATCCGATGGAGTGATTGAGAGGACCGGCGTCGAACGCTTTCTTCTCTTACGGAACAGTGTTAAGAGAGAGGGATCTGTTGGAAATGAAAGGGTGCCAGAAAGTGGGGAAACGAAAAGATGTCCAAAGCCAACTGTATCTCTGCATATATATGGACGTCCATATAACATAGTGCAGTTATACCTTAACGGGTCCATATCGGATCCAGATTCTCTCTTAACGGGTTCGCTGCTTAATCAGAAAGCTGTCTATAGTTGTGTTCTCCAGGGACCAATAGCATAATTGTATTATTATGAGACTTTATATAATTCAGACCATCACTAAATCATAAAGTCATTAATACGCATTCTACACATTAAAGGTCCCACTTCTCATGACATATAATAAACCCGATACAGAATTTGATCACTTCATTATGGGTATAATTTGACAGTCCATTATATAATATATTTATTACATATAAGCCCATACATATTGTAATTAATAATAATTAATTCCAACAACATCATCATCTTGAGATGTATCATAACTCTCGAAGTCCATGAACAAACCATCTGTTGTTGGAATCAAGCAAGAATAATACATACTTACATCTGGACGAGGAATTCTTGTTACTTGTTAGTAGTTCTTCAGTGTGACCATCAGTGACATTAAAAATTATTGTGCGTCGGGGTACAAACTGGAATTTTAGCCCCATGCAATATGCAGAGTGAATTTTAGTTCCACTACTGCATAATTCATTCTTTTAGATAGTAGAGAACTATTGTGAATGAAAGAAATAATATTTATTGTTTTTCTAATCTTTTTACAATCAATGGTATTGCATATTTATAGCTAGGCTAGTGCTTGATTTTACGTTGGCTTAATTCCTAATAAGTCTGGCTATTAGCCGTTATATCTTTCCTAATTACATTTATCAATTGCTGATTAATTGTTTGATCAATTGCTGATTATTCGATGATTGGTGAGCCAATTATATTGCTGTTTTTTTTTTCTTAACACTCCCTCTCAAATTGGATTCAAATAAATTAATTGATCCTAACTTAACGAGAATATCATGAAAATCGTTCTTATTGAGAGCCTTGGTGAAGATGTCAGCCAGTTAGTCCGAGCTTCGTACAAAATGAGTTCTATTTCTTTTGACTGTATTTTTTCTCGGCTTTTGTAATAGAGTGTTAACTGACAATTTTTTAGCATTTTTTATGTAAGCTCATGTGCTTGCATTCATAAACAACACCTAGATTTCTAATATCGATCGAAATTTGTTTCATTCTCATCGTGAACTATATGAATCGAGCATGTTTATTTGTCCCCCTGATGTTTATTTCTCATCGTGAGAGGTAGATTAGAATTTCTTGAAAGGAGTCGGCATTGAATTGCATCTCAGACATTGTCTGATCCCCAATTGAAAGTTGTTGTTTACCTTAGTCAATCCACAGTCTATGTAGTTGGTGTGTCCCCACTGCCATTGATGCTAGGCGACCAAAACAATTCCACCTCACCTTCACAGAGTATCATAGCAAATGACAGAACATAAACCATATAGCGGAGAGTATCTTCGGGTTGGGGTTAGGGGGAGGGGGTGAGGGCATTTGATGGTGAAATGAGTATAATTATTAATATTAATTATTTGTGATATTTTAATAATTGAAATAATTTTAGAGTGATATTAGAGTAATGATGAAATTTAAGGTGATATTTTAATAATTTTAAAGTTTTAGGTAGATGTAGAGACAATTTTCTCAATTAGATAATGTATAATACTTGTAAATTTAAATAAAAACAATTTGCAAATCAAATATTAAACTTTTGAATTTTTGTATTTCCTCATAAATTATTTTTTTAGTGAATTCTCATAAGTTATTTGTAAATATGTAATAATGTAATATTAATGAATTTCTACATTTCTACAATTTATGTTGTAAATTGTAATTTGCCGCCCCGAGAAAACTGGTTCGCAATCAGAATTTTGTTTTCGGATTCATTTCGCTCGATTATTTTGCCTCCGTTGTCCCGGCGTCCCTCCCATTTCTTCGTCTCGAGTCTCGTCGACTCTCGATCAGTCGAAGCCTTTAGGTCCCTGTACGACCTCCACGGTACATCTATTACATTGAAAGAGCACAAAGTGAAGAGGAAAAGTCACAATGCCCGGCAGCCAAGAGAAGACTGGGTCCGCGATCGCTGTGGCGTGCTTGGTGGCGGCGATCTCTGCCGCGCTTCTCCTTCACCGACGGCGGAGGAGGTCAAGTTCTCCGAGAATCGAAGGCAAAAGAGCGCGGGAACGGAGGTGCTCCGACCCTGTCATGTATAAGCCACAGGAGAAGTTCAAGCGAGTCTTGGCTGATAACTCCTCCTCTCCATTTAAGCATTTGAAACACGAAGCCGAAGGTGGTTGAATTTCTCTCACCTGGTTAAATTTTATGATGGAGAATTCATGGAGATTGATTTTCAACTATAAAATGTATATTTTGACAATTTTTGAGCTAATTGGAGCGTTGATCAGGGTTTAACCTAAGCTGAACACAGAATTTGATCTGAACCGAACGAAGAATACCTTTCTGGTTCAGTAAGGGAGGATCAAAATCTATTAGGATATAGACATTCCTTTCTTCAGCTGAAAATTAGTAATATTCTTTTGGTGTTTTAGCTTTCCTTCCAAGAGGTTATTTTTCCTAGTCAGAAGTAACTTTTTGTACGAGAAAATTAAGGTGATTAAGCTTGGGAGTGAGACAGAAGACATAAAAGCTGAGCTTTGGTGGAGCATAATTTAGTATTCTGTCATCATTGCCTAATTGATTCCTGTCGAGTGTCCTACTTCACATAATGGGGAGGGATCCCTTGACAAAAAGGTGTAATTGCACAAAATTGGAAACATTATCAATCTATAAGTAAAAGAACATATCTAAAATTTATTTTTCTATTTTTAAGATTTTTTTTCATATTTATTTAAAAATCCATTGTCAGGATTGTCAAAATAGCCATTGTCAAGGGATCCCTCCCCTCACATAATATAATACCCACTGTAACTGCTAGGTGTTGTAATTTTTCTGTCCTTGTTTATGTTAAGTGCTAATTTTGTAAACTTTGATGAAGGTTCTCCCAATAAGCTCCATCCATATGAAGAAGAAATCACAAATTTGCTGCACAACCCCCCAGCTTTATCCAACTTCATGTCAGATTGTGACAATGCACTTTTGGATATGAGTTGCTCGTACACTTGGATTGACATGGAGCCCCAATTAGAGTCCCTAGCAGGTTTACTGAGTAGAGAGAAATTTTTTGCAGTTGATACAGAGCAGCACAGTTTCCGATCTTTTCTTGGCTATACTGCCTTGATGCAGGTAATTGAAAAAAAGAAGATGAAATAGTATATCTAAATAAATTATTTGCAAAATCAAAATACTCCCGATAACATTTGTAACTTGTCCTTATTAAGGTTGGTTTATATGATGTTATCATTTTGTCAGTAGAATTCTGGTTATACTTGGATATTAAATATTTGGCCTCATTGGTTCTTGTTGTTTTCTTATTTAAGGTTAATGAATTTAAATGATGCATCATGCTTGTCAGATATCCACTGCAAAGGAGGATTTCTTAATTGATACTATTGCTTTACATGATGAGATGGGTATCTTAAGACCAGTGTTTGCTGATCCTTCTATTTGCAAGGTATGCCTTCACACTCAACTGATGTTATTATTTGTCCTCTGTTATGATATGTGCTGCCACAACCAATGCATATCTTGTCACTACCTCAGATATTGGCATTTATATATTTGTAAGGTCTTGCCCTCATGGATACCAGAAATTCTCAGCAGCCTATTGCTAAAACTTATCTATTTGTTTGGTTATGGTATTTGTATTTTTGTAGTGGGTTTGTTTATTATTTGTCTCATAGCTTCTAATGGTCTAAAGATGAGATGTCTCTTTGTACAAGAACAGATTTATCTTCAGTTGTGTAAATTCCCTCGTGATGGATACTAATGTAGGTATTTCATGGGGCTGACAACGATGTCGTTTGGCTGCAACGAGACTTCCACATATATGTCGTTAATATGTTTGACACCGCAAAGGTAGAAGTTCGTTATATCCACTATCAATTGGTTTAATTTGTTTCAGCAAATTATTTTTTATCTCTTAAGTATTGACCTTAGTTTTGTGCAATCAAATTTCCATGTATTTCCATCAGGCCTGTGAGATTCTTTCAAAGCCACAGAAGTCACTAGCATACCTTCTCGAGGTGTACTGTGGAGTTATAACTGACAAAACCTTACAGGTACATGTCATCTAGGGATACAAAGCTAATATGGTAGCTATTTGTCTGCCTGGTTGGCGATTTGGCTGATTGGTTGGTAGGTCATGTTAGGATCTATTTATCTTAATCCCCTGCAGAAGGCACAAAGGACAAGAAAATGAATAAACAAAAGGAAATATTATTTGTACAACACAATACACCAATTGAGAAATTTCAAGCCTTTGACAAACTAATATATATAATAAATACAAGGTTTACAACTTATTTGGTAACTTGCATGTGGAAATTTCAGAGAGAGGATTGGAGAATACGGCCTCTCTCAGTGGAGATGATAGAGTATGCACGGTGTGATGCTCATTATCTTTTATACATTGCCAATTCCCTCTGCTCTGAGCTCCATTGTAAGGCTACCTCTGGTAAGCAAGTTATCTTGCTATAATATAATTTTTCGTTGATATAGTGTAAACATAGAGCTTTAAACCTGCAATAGGGTAGTTCCATTAATTACTGTTACCAAACTATCTTCTCGGTGGACTTGCTCTGCAAACAAGCTGAACATAAGCGAGCTGGGTCATCTCAATCTTAAAATAGAGCAAGTTCATGTTTTCTGGAAAGCACAAAGTAAAAATCAAGCTCAAATGAAACATGATTTGTTATAATAAATTGGCAAAAATTTTGAGGTTATGAAAACAATATATGACATGAACAGGAAAGGATATAACAGGCATTGGTTTTGAAATAAAAAGCTAATTGTATTACTATCTTGCACAAGCTCAACCTAGTTTGAGGTTTTCTTAGTTCCAGTTGAAGTCTGTCCATTAAACTCATTTTTGGTTGAAATTTAAAATAAATGTGATAATGAAGGCAAATCATGAGTCTCTTGTGCTCAAGCGAAGTCAAAGTTTACTATTACTAGGAAGATGCTGTTAGCTTAGTTATATTTGTTGAGTTAATTATATTGACAAACTTGGTATGGCCTACTAATTGTAATTTGCAAAAAGGCAGGGATCCCTTGACACTGGGTTATTTTGACAATCGTGACAATGCCATTCTAAAAAAATACATAAGAAATCTTAAAAAATAGAGAAAGTTTATAAATATATTCTTTAACTTATATATCGATGGTATTTCAAATTTCATGCAATTTTTAAATACTGTTTAATAGTCCATCAAAGGCCATCACATTTTATACAAATTTCAATGGTTGTAATTTAACGGTCTTTGATGGATCATCAAACAATAAGTAAATTGCATAAATTTTGAAGCACTATCAATCTATAAGTTAAAGAATATATCCATAAACATTTTTCTATTTTTAAATTTTTTTATATATTTTTTTAAAATGCCATTGTCAAGATTGTCAAAATAACTGATTGTCAAGGATCCCTCTCCTTTGCAAAATGCCTACAATTCTTCTCATCCCAACTGCTTTGGAAGAATGGTCAGGATATACTTGTAAGAGAGACTTCTCATATTTCGTGGAGTAGTTCAGAATGTTTCTTTTTTATCTCTTTTTTTTCTTTGCATGTCAACCTTATTTTTACAATTATATAATCAGAGAGTTCATCTTTTTCCGATGACAAATTCAAATATTTCTTCGAGGCCAGTCGCCGTTCAAACTTAGTTTGCATGCAACTATATACTAAGGATACAGAATCTTCTCCTGGTATCTCGGCTGCCACATCAATTTTGTCAAAAATTTTGAATCAGGAATTGGACCCATCTAGAATTTCTGAATTGAAGGTACTTTATATGCTAGTTTCACTTTCTAGTATGTTCCCACTGGTTACTTCATGAGTAGTTTAGATATACTGAAATACTTTTCAAACTATTGCTTTTTAGGATGCAATTTGGAAGCTGTGTTTATGGAGAGACTTAATGGTCTGTTAGTGAAACATCTTCTCTTTTCTTGCATGCACTGAAATAAAGTATTTTTTTTCCTCAAGAAAAAGTAGCCATACATCTCTTCTTTCAATGTTCTGTTAAATTTCAACACTTGTTACCCACTGATTTTGGGTAACAAGCAAACACCATACAAACTTTATTGTACTCTTCAGTCCTGACGCAGAGATTTCTGGTTTCTGAGTTTAGCTGCCTGTGTTAGTGACATTAAGAACAGGAAGGGTATAAATAAATAAAAATTATTTTGTAATTATTTTTTGACTTATTTATCTTTTTTAATTATCTAATCCCAGGCTCGCATCCATGATGAGAGCTTGCGCTATGTCCTTCCAGATCAATCTATTTCTGCACTTGCTATCAGATCACCGAAAGATCCCCAGCAGATGTATGACACAATGGCAGCATCTCCCTCTCCGATAGTCGTCTCACACACTGAAGAGCTGTGCAACTTGTTGAAAAATTCAAATTCAAGCATAGATGATTTGTTTGACAATATATTAGAAAGGCGTCTTGACCCTGCCAAATGTTGCCCCTTGTCGGCTTACAATTATGCTCTCTTGACACAACTTAGCTCAAAGAGGGGGGAGATTTTCAATTTTTCTTTGAATAGGGCTGAGAAGGTGGGCCAAACAGCAAGTAAGAGGACTTCAAGAGAGCTTTTCATTAAGAAGTTCTCATGCAAGTCCCCAGTTTATCATAATTGCCGTATATATGCCAGTGATGGGAGGCTTCTATGCTATTGTGATAGGAAAAAGCTGGAATGGTTAGCTCTTTCTATTTCTTTCGTTTCGTTTCATTATCTTTATCTCTTTATTTTTACTGAATGCTTAGACCTATTTCTTGCGGTGCCAATGGGAATCAAACTATGATCCTTTTGTTCACCAATAACTTTAGTAGTTAAAATACTGTCAGATTTTTGTAATGTTTTCTGTATCAGCATCATTTCAATCTTCATTTTATGTTCATCTTTTTATCTCTGCTCCAGCTTGGTAGAATCCAGATACTACTAATACTTCTATCTGTCTAATATTATATGGATTCACCCACTTTTTGGAAGCTTTTCTGCGTGGATCCCTTCACTGTATTTGGGGTTGTTCATCAATACAAGTAATTTTCCTTTTTTTTTCCATTTTTGGAATGAAAATAGCTGATGTTTGTCAAACTCGCATTAAAAAACAAGCATGCGAATATTACAAAAAGTGTTAATTTGGTGGTGGGGCATCCAAGCGATCGGAAACCAGTTAAGTTGTTCCCTCCTTCCCACTAGTAGAATTATCTCACGGCATTGATGAACAAAGATGATCTGGCAAATTCAGGTATATCCAGAGAGACCTGGCAAAGATGATCGAAGATGATCCACCGGCAATAGTTCTCCTGTTTGAGCCGAAGGGACGGCCAGATGATGAAGACAATGACTTCTACATCCAGAGCAAACGCAATATCTGTGTTAGTTGTGGTGAAGAGAACCATTATATTCGCTACCGCATCATCCCATCCTGCTACCGTATGCACTTTCCTGAGCACTTGAAGAGCCATCGGTCCCATGATATTGTGCTTCTGTGTGTTGACTGTCATGAGAAGGCACACACGGCTGCTGAGAGGTACTGCTCGTATTATCTGTTAAAGCTGTGAGGCTGGTATAATAATTTTTTAAAATGGGAGTAATGTGTAAAAAATGAGATAAGAAATTTGGAGGTTTAAATTATGTTAAAAGCCTGTAGTTTCTAAGTTTGAACTTAGGATATTACACAGGTGCATTTTCTGCAGCATAATCCTGTGGAGGGATCAAATGTCTCTCAAACAGTTCAAGAGCCAGTAGTTTGACAATCAATTTTGTTGAATGTCTCATAATATGATTGGCTTCTGAAAGGTAGAAATTAAAATATGTGGAGCCTTAAGAAAAATCTAGAAAATGTACTTATCTGAAAATTCGATGGTAATTGAAATCTAAACAATTTCAGAAATACTTTAGTTGTTGAATGCTTGTAGAAGTTGTGAGCTGAAGTGTTGGAAAATTTCTTGGAAAGTAACAATTCAAAATATGTCCCATTTTTGGTATCTAAATTATCGAAGCCACCAGGAGATACCTATGGCGTGGAACATAACATCATTCTCGGGGGGTCACTGTTTAGTAGCCTGGCGAACAATGACATTACCAAAGGAAAATGGGGGCCTAAACATCATCGACATACGTTTACAAAATCAGTGCCTACTACTCAAATGGCTGTGGGTAGCCATCAAAGAACCGGACTCGCTATGGTGCTCAACTCTAACAAACCTAGGAATTACATTCACGCTCAATGAAACCACAACCAATCACCACACAACCAATCCCAATTCATCGGAGACCTAAACAGCCTTCTACCAATGCTCCGAGCATCTCTCATGATGGACTCACAGGGAACATTACTATGGAAATGGACACCAAACCAATTGTTCTCTACCAATTCTCTGTACCGGACTTGCAACGACCCGGGCATCCCCAGACCACAATTCCATCATCTGTGGCGAACACGTGCACCACCGAGAGTCCACTTCTTTCTATGGCTGCTACTGCACGACAAACTCAATACAGCAGAAAATCTACGGAAGAAAGGGTGGCCGGCGATCACATCATGCATTATCTGTTCTAGTAATGCAATGGAATCGGCAGACCACCTGTTCTCCAACTGTCCAACGACCGCCCATATACTCGTGTCCACCATAGCCTCCCCAACGCAACAGGAAGTCTACGACTCATGGTCCAGTATAACGAACGGCCGGGAAAGACAACGATGGGCATCGACCATGTGGACTATCTGGAAGGAGAGGAACACACGGATCTTCCAACGACACGCCAGGCCTGTCGACACACTCATACGAGAAGCAAGGGAGCAAGCAGCTCTATGGGCAGCCGCATATGAACATCGCACGGACAACACATTAGGAGTTATCTAGCCATTTCAACAGTCTAATTATAATTACAATAGAGTGCGCAATCGGGTTGTATCTTTAATTTACACTAATTGTCTCTGTCTGTAAACTCTTATTAATTTTATTTAATGAAATCTCATAGTGGGCTATTCGCCTACTACTTCAAAAAAATTATCGAAGCAAATAATTTTATATGCAATTGTAGGGTTATTTGCCAAAATTCTCATAGATAGTACAATTTTTTCTGGTGTAACAGATACAAAAGGAAGGTGGCAGAGGAGTTTGGAGTTCCATTGTTCATTCAGAGGATTGTTGATTCTGGTGAGGAGAAAGTGTTTGCATCAATTGGACAGACTGGTGACATGGATGGTATTGATGATGATAAGGGGGTGTCACCTCTTCAGCTCAGAATAGCTGCCATGGCACTTCTGCGGCATGGATCAAGCATGCCATTAGAAAGGCGTAACCAGTTGATGGAAGTAAGTGGTCTACTTTTGCCAATTTATTTGTTTTCTTCCAGTTTCTGGACTGGAATATGCATTTTGGTTTGTTGGCTTTATACCAGTGAATTGCAATTGAAGGGTTTTTCTCTATTGTAGACAGTAAAAACATACTATGGAGGTAGGGATGTTTCTCAAAGGGATCTAGAAGCAGCATTACTTGTAGGCATGAGTCCGCATGAGAGAAGGCGCTTTCAAAAGAAGAAGGGTCTTTCATTGAGCTCAAATTATAAAACAACGGCCCTGATAACAAGTGGCATCCACTCCAATACACTGGAAAATGGAGAGAACCATTTGGACAATGATAATGACAAAGATCCTGGTTCAGAGGATCACCATAACAATGGCTCTTCCATATCTCGTGAGGCCGGTGCTCTGGAGAGTGATAAAAGGTTGAGTTTGTTGGGTCATGGGCCCCATGGTAAATTAGTAGTGGAGAAATTGCTTGAAAAGTATGGGGAGGAAGGGATTCTCCAGTTCTGTCAGAAGTGGAGACAAGTGTTTGTTGAGGCACTTCATCCCAAATTTTTGCCTGGTGGCTGGAATATTATGCACAGGTTAAGTTGAGATAACTTATCTAATTCTGTACACCAATTAATTAGATATGTAACAACAATCTGTGAATGACAAGTTATGAATGAAATGTCTCATTATGACCTCAGGAAGTGGAATTTATCAGCTACCGACCTCAAACGAACACAAGGAAAGAAACTAATAATAATATTGTTAACAAAAAATAACTAATACCAACATTCTGAACCATTCCAAGTACCTGAAGTGAATTGATTGGCTTCTGATGTTTGACATGAGCAAAATTTTTGCTTCTATTAAAAACCAGTGGAAAACGGGACTTCGGCGAGTACAGTGTGTACAAGCCAGCAGCTAAGAAAGCTCCTCAAGTTAGCAGTTAGGCAGGCCTACAACTTCTATCGTTGACCCCTCATTTTTACTTGTCTTAATTTTGTTTGCATGATAATAGGACATATGTAAGATTTATGCATTATTTAATTTGCTTCCATTTTTTGAGATAGTTGATTAGTTCCTTTATTGTGTTGTCTTTTTTTTTTTAAGTATAACCAATGACTGAGCTGTTAGTTCCTGATCTGTCAGATTGGGTTCGTTTTCCGATGATCGCAACTTTTTTCCACCAGTTTTCTTTCTTTCCTTCTTTTGATGAAATTCGGTACAGTCATGACACCTATTTCCGTTGTTCAAATAACATGTCATTGTTGATAAATGTTTATTGAGTAAAAGAAATATAGACTATATTACCATAAATATAGACTATTTGGGAGTGGGCGGGAGTGATAACATTATCAGCACCACTCACAAGTGATTAAGTTATTCCTCACATTATCATTAATTTTATCCCACAAATGAACAAGGCTATATGTGGTTAATGTGCTTTTCCCCCAAAATATTGAAAAAAAGTTAACTACATGGACTATGCTAAATGCTTGAATGATCTGACATTTCATGTGACGGGGAAATAATCAGCAGTTTTGTGGTCTTCAACACAATATCTACTAAATGAGATGCAGTAAAAACCCAACAGAGCAAACTAATAGGTTCTTGCCACACCGTGAAATTGATACAGTACTGATTGGCATACGAAGTATGTTAATTAGTCTTTTAATTGAAGCTTCCTATGTAATATCTCTTACATGAGCAGCGGAGAAAAGAGTAGTTTCATGTTATCTGTGATACCATGAATTTCTGAAGGGGCTTATGAATGGAAATATGGAATTTAACAACAGTGTTACCGCATTTGGTATATACTATATTAATTATTGGACAAAATTTAACAGGGCATATGAACTGTAGACTTAGTACAGATGGTACTGAATTTTATTTCTCTACGGAGTGATATAGGTTCAAATTCCGAGAGAGACATGAAAACTAATATATATTGTAATTATTGGATGCTTTTTTTTTAAAAAAAAAAGGCCCTGCCTATCGATATAAAGCCATTAAATAATATGAGTATTCCAGATCTTGATTCAATCAAAATAATTGGGATGGGAAATGGCGGAATTATACAATTGGTACGCCACAAATGGACAGGCCATTTTTTTGCTCTTAAGGTACTTCTGCCAGAAATCATTTCCTGTTTGTTTTTCTATTTGGAAACAGTTTAGTTGTCAAAAGGTATTTTAGAAGAGAACAATAAAATAAGATAAGATAAAAGAAAAGTATTTACAATATACCAATTTGTAGCGAATCATTATGTCCCTCGTTATTTTTTTTATTTTTTTATATCTGGTGTATGGAATGCATTGACTCTTATATAATAACTAATATTGTATATTTTGCTTAATTGTTCTAGTTTCTATATGCTCGGATAATCAAAGGAAATTACCAGAGATTCATGGGAAATCTCTTGTGACCTCAAAGATGTGCTACTTGCCTCATCTTCTCCGGCTTCTTTGCTCCAAGGTATCGTCACTTGCTGTTTTTGTAATGTAGCATGATCAAATGTTGTTTTTGTGATGTGATTTTTTTTTTTCTTTATTGAAGGTAACATGACGACTACTAGGTGGTGCGCAAGGTTAGGAAATTAGTTCTCACTTAAGGAACTACTGTTATCAGGTTGTGGTTATGGATTCTCTCAGCATAAATGCAGAGCTGGTATGGTTCCCATGTCTTAAGGAGCTTACGTTGCCTTGTAAAGGAGTTACTCCAGACCAATTGGATAAATTCGATGTCTCCAAAAGATATGGTATGCTTGCAATATGTGACTATGTCTTAATGCTGGACCCAGCAAACCTTCTGGAGTTAAAATAAGGAATGAATTGTAAACAGATTTGAATCAATTTTCAGATTTGTCGACAGACAAAATAGCAGATAGCATGGAAGATGACATGACAATACTAAGAATTAACCAGTTTAAGTTTTTTTTCATGCAGGTACATGGATACATCTTGTCATTTTGTTTATTCTTTGTATTGGTTTTAGTTTTCTCAAGTTAAGTTCTATTCTTAGCTGTCAGTTTAATGAATGTATTTGCTAAGACTTCTTAAAAAGTGTGTTTGTATCCTACTTGGGACAGAGAACTCATGCGTTGCCAGATATTCTGCAATACTTGACCTTTTTCTCTATGCCATTGACATTAAATATCTTGCTCCTTCTCCTGCTGAAGCTTTTACTCTGTGTGCTCATTCCTGTTTCTGCCAATTGTGCCTCTTGGTTTCTTGGAATTATTCCAGGCTCTCTTGTGCCGGCCAAAAGTTCGTAAGAATCTGTCAAAGACATATATGATTGTTTCAAGAGGTTGTCACTGAAAAGGAACAGAGAGAAAAAAAACATAGATTAATTCTTATTTTCAACATCTTCTTGCTTACTATAATTGATAGTATCATAGAGATAATAGCAACTACGGCTGGAAGTCTGGGTGAAATATCACTGCTGTAAGCAAAGAAGATCCACTGGGGAACAATAATAGAAATCATGGTCAGAACGAAGCACGTGGATCAGGACTGCATATCATCCGGCCTCTAACGAAATAGACCTGCATAATTTTTTTATTGAAAATTATTAGAAATTAATATTATTGAAAGAGCAATGAACAAATTCAATTTACAGTCTCTCATATATTTAAAGTAAAAGAAATAAAATAATTTCTCTTTCTGTATTACTCAATTAAAAGTATCGAAGAATGTTCAACACCTAATATGGAAAGTATGATGCCTCTAAAATTATAATTAATTACAATATATGTTACCCCTACAAACATGCAATATCCGACGTGGACTTTCTATCATCGAACAACTAGCCCGGTCTGAATCACAATAACTCTCAATGTTCAGATGTCCATTCTTTCTGAAGATCAATCCCTTTCCAGGTGCACTTTTCAAGTACCTCAGAATCTGGTACACAGCATCCATGTGACCCTCTCTGGGATCATGCATATAGCGACTCACCACACTCACAGCAAAGGATATGTCAGGACGAGTGTAGCTCAAATAGATCAGGCGACCAAGTTTTGTTCTTATCCAGGGCCTCAAGTTCCTCTAGCATGGCAGTTTTCCACTTTGGATCCTCCTTAGCAACCTGCCAACACTTAGGGATAGAGACAATGTCCAATTATGCAATGAATGCTCCATGCACAGGTGATATGTTAGAGTAAGAGACAAACTGAGCAATATCATGTGGAAAACCATATCGATTAGGGGGAACTCCTGCATTGCTGCGAGAAGTCCTCCTTATCGATAGGGGAGTGGGAGGAGGAGAAAGATGAATCATATCACCTGTGTACTCTGAATCTGAGGTGGATGGTGTAGGTGTCTCAGGAGTCGGAGGAGGCAGGGACGAGGGACTTGCACAAGTGGCATTATAGGCACTGCTTCCTCATTCTGCTTTCTTCTTCTCGTATACACCCTTAACTCCCCGAGCACGAGTTTCATCATTTCCTGGTTTGGTCTCCACAACCGCACCATAACCGAATCCACAAGCGGACAAGGAATATCCCCCACACTCACCATCCTTCTCTCACTACTACTATCACCCTCCCCCTCTCGCCTCATACCTCCTGTATCGAGCGAGTCACCAAAGGGCGATGCGACTGGATCAGAGTAGTATGGTTCAAGCTTTCTAAATGTGACATCCATGCTAACAAACAATCTTCTCTCTACCGGACTCCAGCACACATACCCTTTCTGAGTAGCCGAATACCCAACGAACACACACTTCACCGCCCTTGGATCTAGTTTTCCCACATTTGGTCTGTTATCTTGTACAAAACACACACAGCCAAAGGTTTTGAGAGGCAAAATATCCCCATTCTTGCCTTTCAACATCTCAATCGGCGATTTTCAATCCAATACCCGCGAGGGCATCCTATTGATCAAGTAGGCCGCTGTCAGAACTGCTTGCCCCCACAAGTATTTTGGTACCTTCATTGACATCATCATGCTCCGAGTAATCTCAAGGAGATGTCTGTTCTTCCGTTCGGCTACCCATTCTGCTCTGGTGTGTATGGACAGGTTGTTTGATGTTGTATTCCATGAGATGACAAGTACTCCCTAAACGCCTTGTTGGTGTACTCCGTCCCATTATCAGACCTTAATACCTTCACAACTGCACCATATTGGGTCTGAATCCCTTTGTGGAAGTCTTTATAACAAGCAAACACATCACTCTTATTTTTCATCAGATAAAGCCAAGTCACACGAGAAAAACAATCAATGAAAGAAACAAAATATCTAAATTCATTCACAGCAGTTGTGGGACAAGGCCCCCATACATCAGAATGCACTAAGTCAAAAATAAAAGAACTCCTACTCCCAGAACTAGAATATGAACTCCTCGTATGTTTTCCCAACTCACACGCATCACAAAACAACTTTTCCTTATTAGCCTTTTCAAACAAAGGCGGATACAACCTACCCAAAACAGAAAAAGAGGGGTGACCTAAGCGCCTATGATGGAGCAGCAGTAAGTCCTCCACACTCCTTCCAACTCCTCCTGTACCCTCCACAATGGATGAAAGAGCCGAGTCCATACTCTCCCTATCCAGGTATCACAAGCCACTATGTCATGTGCCAGTCCCAAGTCGCCTGCCGGTCTCCTTCTCCTGGAAGATCACCTTTGGAATATCAAACAAAACCACACATTTTAGTTGTGATATAATAGCACTTATGGACAAAAGATTCACGAGAAAGGAAGGAGCATGCAAAACATTAGACAAGGTCAAAGTGTTGGTACATTGCACGGTACGTCACTTACCACCATTTGGTTGAGCCGTACCATCGGCCGTCTGGATGCTTTGGGACTGCTAGGTGAGTATAGGAATAAAACTCCCTAGCGGCACACCGATCACATGTCGAGACGCACCGAGTCAACTATCCAATCGGTGCTCACGGTGGTAGATATGGATGCAAGAGCAAGTGTATCACCAATACCTGAGGTTGAGTGAGCAAAAGAAGCAATGTTACCCCTTGAGGAAGATGAGGTGGATGCATCATCGAGCGCACGCTTCCCTTCACCCGCTGCTTTCTGCTTCCTCTTCAATATCTCTAGAAACTCCTGATCCTCCTCAATAAAGACCACAGTCTCCTCACTCTCCTCGCGTCTACCGTCGACGATGTGCTGGTAGCCTCCTCTTCCACCCTCCGCCACCTCTCGCCTCGGCCACGACCTCCGACCGACATCTTCCTCCCAGTTCCTCTCCTTCGGTGGCTTAGTGCAAAACGCCGGGTGGCCTACCTCACCGCAGTTGTAACACTCCCGAGTCTCGCCCCTGTACCCGGTATTACCTGACTTGGAGACTGCAAGTGCTGACTTCACCCCCGAAAGTCCTGTCGTACCAGACTGGAGCCCAATCCTGCTCTCCTCCTGTATCATGGCCGAGATCGTCTCCTCCAGTGAGGGAATCTTCGGCTGTGCTAATAACCCTGCGCACCTCAGCTCAAATGCCGGGCTCAACCCCCTCATGAAATGCATAGTCCTCCTCTGAGTATCACGTGCCCCTCTCTGGCACTCAGGATCCCTACAACATGCGGCTGGCGAGAAATGATCATAATCTGCCCACAATCGCTCCAGATCTGTGGCATACTCCTGAATCGATCTATCTCCCTACACTACTGCCTCTATCTCTCTCTCAATCTGGAACACTCTTAAATCGTTTCCCACTCCATCATAAGTTCTCTTTAGCTTCTCCCAGACATCCTTGACCCGCTTTATGCCATCCACTGTGGAAGCACGATAGGGGAGTCGATGAACTCGAAAGCCACGTATATCTTGTCATGTGAGTGGACTTCCACTCTGCCCTCGCCGGAGATCCCTCGGTGGCTCATTTTGTCCCCCGTCAAGTACCCCTCCAGATCCTTACCCTCCAGAGTGTACTTCACCCGACGCGACCATCTCAAGTACGAAGCTGATCCATCAAGCTTCTGTCAAGCACCGGAAGATCTATCCTCTGCGCACGGGTCTACAGGTGTGCTCTCGCTCGCAACCACACTGAACGCTCGCATCAGCATCTGAAGCTCGGTGGCGCTCGGTTCGCCATCACCCCCTCCATTGGATTCTTACCTTCCTCTGCCATAACTCCAGCTTAAACTCACTCCCTATCTCCTTTTTGACTCAATCTTGATTTATGTCATCAAGATTCGAGCTGACTAGTCAGCAAGCCCGATCAATCCCGCTTCTCGGGTATCGTGAGGTATCGGTTCCCCCACGCCGGCCTCTTCAGCCAACTAGCACCGGTCGGCGCTACAGTGCGCGCGGCTACAGTATCGGTGCTACAGTGCACGCGGCTACAGTATCGACGCTACAGTATCAGCGCTACAGTGGAAGAGGGGGGGTTAACCTAGGGTTTTTGGCTCTGATACCATATTGAATAAAACTGAAAAATACAAAATATTTTCTATGTATTGAATAATGATCCTTTGGGCTTATATAAGCCTTACATGTCTTCTTACAAATAACCCCCTGACTTTTAACCTATTTATCTCTAGGTCCCTAGAAACCCCAAGAAACCCGTAAAACATACAATATCTCAACATATGTAAAATGGATACATGAAATCAGCACTTTGATTCACGTTGTTATCAAAGAGAAATAAATAAGAAAGAAAAACCATTGAATCCATGTGCTGAAGCCTAATTTGCAGTCCTCTAGTCAGTGGCGGATCTAGGATTTTGATTAGGGGGGGCAATTATCGGATTGTAATGACTTATCGGGTTCAAATCCATTAACTAATCGGGTACTAAATAAAAAAAATTAATAATTTAATATATATACTTAACTAATAATTTTTTTACTCTAGCCTGTCATCCTTTGAAATATAGATAATAATATTCCCACTCAATTGGGAGGTCTCCTGATGAAAAACCAATAGTGTGTTCAATTTCTTGCTTTTAAGTAACCATGATAAGTAATTTGTAGAATACACATTGAACCAAGAAATAAAATAACATAGACATAATTACTCAATTTCCAAAGGAAAAAAGTAACAATATACAATAATTATCCTTACATTCTTCACCGGCCAAACTTGATAAACCCGGACTTGCGGGACCCGCTAAGCATAACCACAGATGAAACCACAGCTCTTTGTGGTTTCAGATATCCCCTCATACAAAGTCTGTTTAGCTCTTTTTTGTTTAGTATTCTTCTCTTTTCCATATACTTCTCTCTCAGTCTCCGCACATGTACTGTTCTCTTCAATACAAATCCCATCATTCTCACTCTCAGTCTCTACTGGTGCATGCCTCTGATTTTCTGGTTTGTTGTCGCTAGTGATTTCTTGGATTTCTTCTTCAGTTTTTGAATCCATCTCTCTGAGCAATGGAGGTCTTGTAACTCGCAAGTCAGTATTGGCGATGTCGGATCTCTTCAAGTCGCTATATACGTTGTCTTTCTATTTCTCTTCTCTGTCAGACCAAAGATGCTTGAAAATTTTAAGGCCCGTGCTTGGAATTATAGGCAGTGTTAGGAATTTCTAGACCTCCCGGTCCAAATTGGTTGATTACACAATGTCAGACCAATTTATTGAATTGGTTACAATGTTAGACCAATTTATCAAATTGGTTAAAATGTTAGACCAAATTGGTTGATTACAAATCCAGATAAAAATTGATATCAAGTTGTTAAATTTCAAATATTCATAGATAATTTTTCATCCCGCCACATTTCTCCAGGAATATTTTGAAGTTGATTACAAATTTACAATGTTGATCAATTAATACACGCCTTTTCAATTTTACAAGTTTCGCGGACCAGAATTACATTTTTGAAATTTAAATAATCAAAATAAAAAGAATCTAATGCTACAGAAATTGTTAGTGTATTCTTAGTAAAAGAGAGAACAATTCGGAATTTCTAGATAGAAGAATTGTTCCATGAACTTTACTTTAAAAAATATTAAATAGTCCAGAATAATTGAATGGTGACGGTAAAATTTGTTTCTATACGAACATCATAGAATAAAACTAATTTTCTAAGGATAAATTATCATTTCAAAACTATAAAAATGTTAAAATAATACAGTAAATTACTTGTAAATTTATACATTAAGGTAGATAAAAAGATCTTCACTTTTCTTTTTGTCAGCTTCACATCACTTCTAACAATTTCCATACATCACAATTATATTCGGAAATATAAATTTTGCAGAAATTTTATAACTTTAAGTATGGAACGATTATGATATTCCGTCATTAATTTTATTCTTATTTGATTTTTTTAGAAATCTTAATAATTAATAACTAAATGTTAAATTTAATACTCATTCATTATTCTCTTTATAAATAATACAGTAATAAAAATTAAGCACGTCAAATTTGGTTGCTCATTAAAATAAAATATTTGCTACTAAAGCAGACGAAGTTAATAAAAATTGTTCGCAATTTGTTTGAAAAGAGTAATTGCTTACAATAAAATTTTGAAAAATGATGTGATGAATTTTGTAAATCATAAAAATATAATTCAAAATTAAATATATAGGTTATGTATAAAAGATTTTGAGATCAATCCACTTGTACTTATGGTTCCATGACATGCAATACGAAACGCACTTAATTACCATCCTCAATCCATGGCTCAAGCCCGTTAATCGGAACTGCCAACCATGAGTCAGAGACTAAGTCCTGTCCACCACTCTCATTTTATCATATGCGATCCATGAGTTTCCTCCACCATCAGCTGCAGAAAATCCTATTTATTTTCACCTCACATTCACATTCAGAGACGCAATTGGATGAGTCGAATTTGGTTTAGACAAGTCGGCTAACAGCATCAACGTGTCAAAAATCAAATTTTATATTACATCATAAAATTAATAATTTTTTTAAGAGTGATATCTCTGAATAGAATGAAATTATTAAAATAATACTATCATAATTAATTTTCTGCTTCTCCGCTGATGTTGCTTATCAAATGGACTGTCAAATTTTGTTTAGTCTCCGCATTCCTAAAATTCAAATGATAATTGTTAAATGAGTTTTGTCAAACCACGAAATTTAATTAAACAATAATGAAAATTAAAATGAATTAAAATAAATTAATTTAACATAAATTAGTAAATAACATAAACTGCAATATAAATATATATATATATATAATAAGAATAACAATAAATTCAAAATTTTAAAAAATAAATAAATAAATAATATATCAATAATTAATTAGAATTTAAATAAATTTAAATAATATAAAAACTGACCATGACGTAAACAAAATTAAGAAAAAAATAACCAATTATAAACATTATGATTATTGACGACTAAATTAACGATCGAACCAATAATCTAATGAAAATAGCCAAATAAATGAGAATCGAATAATAATCAAACATTTTAGTTAAGTAATGCAACGCTGAATACAAATTTGACACTACACTATTAATTTAAAAACTCAAAATGCAACACAAATTGCCACACCACCTGGCCACAGAAAATCCCATTTATATCCAGTCACCCTCTCATTAAAATACCACTCATTCTCTCTCCCACTCTCTCTCTCCGGCCCATCCCATCCCCTTTAATGCTTCGCTCTCTCTCTCTCTCCCATTTTCCGCTCGCCTGTCGCATTTATAGCGCCGATGCCGTTTCCACTCTCTCTCTGACTTCCGATACTCTCTCCTCTCTGTCTCTCTCTTGCGAGAGATCGCCGATCCTGTCACCCCTTTTGACCGTTGCCTCTCTCTCTCACACGCCGGTTTCCCGTAAATCACGAGGCGATCACTTCGAGACGGGGTTCTGTCTCGTTGCCTCACCTACTCCTTTGACTTGCTCTCAGTTTTTGCCCTCTATAAGAGCCCCTGGCCCTCCATTTCTACTCTTTTTCCGTCGTTGGTCCCTCATGTGCTGAGATTTAGATTCTTGTAAAAACTGATAAGAACAAATTTCCTTGGTTGGCAATCGGTTCCGGTGAGGGAAAGGGATTGAGGCCGGGGTTTCTGAAGAAGGGAGGAAACTCCGTTGCCGATGATGTGTATTTTGCTAAGCTAATAAATACCCTAATTTATATTTAATTTCAGCCGCAAGCGCACGGCCTAGTCAAGTAGTAGTTGGGGTGTCGAACCACAAGGACAAGGATGAATTATCGGTTCTAATAAGTTTCACTAATCTAGACAATCAAAAGTGAGCTTTGTATTAAACTAAAAGTAAACAAATCTAACAACAACGACTGGAGAGTTTATCAGATTGAGGATTCTAGGGGATTTCGGCTTCACTCTCACTCGTTTGGTCAATTCACTCAATTTGATCTTTTAATATGTTCTAGTGTTTGTCGGGGATTTAATCTCATATTTTAGTACCAAATTTACACTTTCGTGGCTTGGTACCGTACCTAAACAATTCGGGTTTCACGATTAAGTACTTCACCTTACAAGTCTAAGCCCATTAAGATCAGTGAGTCACTTTGGCATAACCTAGATTTTGTACTTTGCCTTTCGGTACCTCACACAATTTCTAAGGTTTCCTCGATTTTTCCTTAGGTAATAAGTTTCACGATTAAGTACTTGGCCTACGACCTAGATCACTATTTTGGGTCAGAAGATTCAGTTCCACCTTTCGGTTTCCGCTTTCACTTCTAGGGTAACATGCAGTTGATTAAAACTAAGCATTCAATTCAGACAAAATAGCAATCACAAACAACAAGAACTAAAAGATCAACAAACGAGTAAATTAAACCATTCGAGTTATCGAGTTTACACCTAGACCCCTAGAAGGGTGTTTAGCCACAAATCATGTCAAAGATTGTATCAAGATTCATGTTTAAATAACAGTACAACATGAGAAAATAGTAAAGAAAAGAATAAACCAAGAAGATCTACGATTTCTCGCCCGGTTCTTGAGTTCTCCTTCAAATTCTCCCTCTCATGGTGTTCTTCCTCTTCTTTCTTGCTTGGGATCTTCTCTCCAGACAGTTGAGAGATGTCTGGGACGAAGGGGTATCAAAATCTATTAATTCCCATGAGAAAACCGCTTTAAAATCGCCAATTACGCTGCACAAATTTCAAAAATTGCGGTCCGCAATTTTTGTCATTTTTTCCAGAATGAACCAGAGAGCATTTGCGGTCCGCAATTGATATTTGCGGTCCGCAATTGATAATTGCGGTCCGCAATTTTGGTATGGGAATGCTTTTAACTTGATTTCTTCGTGTAAATCTGATCCATCTCGTTCCAAGCATTATTTCTCATGTTAACATCTTTGTTTACACTCAATGACCTGCAAAATAACAAGAAATGCAGTAGTATCTCGAACTCGACATAAAAACTAAATAAATTCTTAACAATTAACATAAAATGCATAGTTTTTGAGATAAAACCCTAATTGAATATAGTATATAAATGAGGCTTATCAGCCGACTTGCCCCTCTGTGTCCTTACTGTTCCTTTTTGGTTTCGCTACCCTATTGGATCTCTATACTGGTAAACCCTAAAATCTGATTTTTATGCTGTACTTGAGACTTTTGCTGATTTGCTTGTCTGTTATGGTTGCTTGTTTGAATTCTGGCCGTGGCTTGCTTTGGATATCGATTATGTACTGATTTACCTTGGAACACTGGTACCATCTGGTACCAGTGATGCGAGGCCCCTCTCCTTTCCCTCTCTGTTGCTTTGCCGACTTACTTGCACCGGTTCCTGCTTATGAAGTTTATTGCTGTTAAGTGACACTAATATCCTCTTATTTGGCTATGTTGGCTTAAACCTGATTTTCTGTCAACACTAGTTCTGGAGTTGGTATTCTCAGTCTGGTTTGCAACTGAAATTTGCCTTATCTAGCATGTTAAACCCTGCACCCCCTTCCTGGCGCCACTGGTGTCAGTTGACTCTCTAAACTGTTGTTGGTTATTGTGCTATGATTATCGAACCTGCCTCTTTTTGCTTGCTCTGTTACTGGTCTGTACCAGTCCTGGGGGTTGTTGGCTTGACCATGTTATCAGCTTGATCTGTGTTGTTGTCTGTGCTGATTTGGGATTGGGTTGCTTGGTTGGTTTACTGGATTGTGGTGTACCTTGGTACACTGGTACCACTGGTACCAGTGAGGTGAGGCCCCCTCTGGTATCTGATTTGCTCTCTGGTTATCTGCTGGTTGATTTATGTTTGTTGAAATTCTTGCAAGTACCCCTATTGGGATTGGTACTTGCCCTGGAACTTAGCTGGTTTGCCCAAATTTCCCTTTTTGGTTGCTGTTGTTTGTTCTAGTTGCATGTGCTTGTTGTATGTGACTCTTGCCTATTCAATTGTTGGGGCTGTGTTGATCCTGACTGTGCTATGTCGAATGTTATTTCTGTACTTGGCATTATAGCCCTCATTTGATTGTGGTTGGGCTATAGGACTTAAGGGTGCGGGCCTTAGGAAGTAAATTAGAAAAACTTGGTTGCTTAATGGGAAGAAAAAATATATAAAATTGGCCCAAATCCAATATTTAGGACCTACAAGACAAAATAAGTTTTATTGGGCCAACGAAAGCTACCCTAATTAACCAGAACGTAATTATGTTTAGTAAATTAATAAAGGCCCAATAAATTAAAAGTCCAAAGAAATTAAAATAAAATTTAAAAAAGGGAAATTAATTAATTGATGCCGCCCCGAATGGTTCGGTGGCGTCATGGACAATAACGTAAACTTAAATACTCGGGAAATGATTATATTCCCTGACTGCCCCCGATTCGGGATATCGGTGCATTGGCACCAACGATTTGGTAGTCAGCGTATGATCCCGAACATTAAAACACCAACACATTACTAAAACAATAATAATTTTCTTAAATTAGTTTATTTTCTTTTTATTCTTAAATTTTCTTTTAAATTTTCCTTTTTAAATTTATTTTAAACTATTTTTCCAATTTATGAAAATATAATGTTAAATATATATATACATAATAATAAAAGCAAAATTAATAAGAATGATAATTAGGATGTAATGAATATATATTAGTATATATATACATATATATACATATATATATATATATATATATATATATAATATATATATTAATCAATTTCTCTATTTTTAGATTTAAAAGAATATTAGAAATAAAGAATATGTATAATATATATTAATTAATTCTCTATTTTAATATAATATAAATTAATATTAATAAATATATAAATATATAAATATATATTAATTAATTTCTCTATTTTTAATAAGAACAATATAAATTATATATTAATCAATTTCCCTAATTCTGGATAGTTAATTATCCTAATTATAATTCAATAAATTAAGTGATAACATTAAACCAACTTAATTAATCTAGATAAATTAAATTAATTACATTAATTAAAATAAATATAATCTTAAAACACAAACATAAATAATAATGCTCCCGTCTCCGAGTCCGGTAGACCTTAACCAAACCAGACACAATGTGAATAGGATACTCGCCCATTTAATCTATTTTTGACTCCATATGTTTTCGAAAAATGTCTTGACGAGCTGATAAACGAATACACTCAGGATGAGATGACTGACGAGATCGTGATGCGCCACCGGAGACTTAGCAATTTGACGTTACCGATCTAACCAAATTATTCTCAGGTACGGTTTCCTGGGATTTGAATTTCTTTCTTCAGAATTAGGAACCCAAACCGAAAAAAATAAAATATTTTTAAAATAAACCTGAATTGCGGTGTTTTTGACCAAGAATGATTAGAAACTTAAATCGACCTGCCATATGCATCCGGTAAATTGACCAGCATATTTGAGACATACCCGCATTCGCATGTCATATCATGTCATATTGCATGTAGACATGATAGGAGTAGGATTCGGAAATAGTCCAGAGACAGGATTAGATAGATTTAAATAATTCAAGTTATAGATTATATCTATTAGGAAAATATTATTACTATTACTAATTATAAATTAAGTTAGGTAGTAAATCATGCATTAAATGCATGGGAGTGCTGAGAGGCGGACCGGGTAATTCCCAGTCTGAGTTGTCTTGCATAACTAGACCGTTGTGGTTACGTACGGTGACCCATAGGCCCGTGGGACCCACCGGTCTGTATATGTACTGCGCATCTGTGCTGTCGGATTATCCACCGATCCCGTCATTTGGCGGGTTCGGCTGTGTCAGAGTGTTTTCTTTTGATCTTTATTATATTTTATTATTATTCTTTATATGATTAAATTTTTTATCCAAATTTGAGCGATTAGGATACCGTGTACTTCAGTGTTTAGTGTGGGCGGCCATATCCGAGACTGGAATCTAGTTCGTGATACTATATTATTATATTTATCCGGCTTATTTAGGATCTTAATATTGTCCGAATGGCTTTCTCCTTTGGCCCCTGGTTGGTACAGAGAAAGTCGGGATGCGGTCCGCTGACCTTAGTGGGTACAGTGTAGGCTCCCATTTGTTTATATTTCATTTTGATATTTTTACGGGATGCGATCCTCTGACCCTTGGTTGGTACAGTGTAGGCTCCCATTTGATTTTGATTTGTTAATTCACGAGTAGTTATCTCCTTTGGCGATATGGCAACTGAAGACATATTTATCCGTTTGTTTTTATTTTGTAAGGTGGATTACCGGATTTAGCAGACTAGAGTACGTGCGCATGCACGCTCACTCTCCTAGGGCGTTATCGCCTCGGGAGCCCGAATTATCGTTTATGCGGCATTGGCGCCGCATAAACATAAAGTTCTAAGTTCGTAAGTTGGGTCGCTGGTGGCGCCCGCTTAGGCAAGGCCCAAGTTCGTAAGTTGGGACGCTGGTGGCGCCCGCTTGGGATAGATCTGGTGATATGCAAATTGGGATATTTATTTCGGGTGTTTGTTTCTCGTATCTTATATTTTATATTATATTATTATTTCCACATATTTTCTATTTCGGGGTTACCTGTCATTTCATGTCACTCATGTAGGTGTGTTCTCAATATGTATAAAATAGTAATACATTAATACATATTAAAATATTTCATTACATTTAAAATTTGGTATCAGTATTTGAGTCCAGTCTAGGAAAGAAGATCAAATCTTAAGGCTGGATCTAAATCCGTCCTGAGTAATTTAAAAATTACTCACGTTTCCACGGTGGTTGTGGGATCCAGGTTTACAGGAGCGGGATCGAGTATTTGATGAGAGTGCTAGGTGCAGTCCTGCGTGATATCGTAGGTGGTGCTTCGCATCGCATCAAGACAAATGATGAGGCGGGTAGATGATTAGGACTTATCGGGCATCGGGTTTTTGATTTCTTTCTTTGGACTTTATTTGAGAGATTTTGCTACCCATTCCGATGGAGTTAGCCCCGCCGGTGTTTGGCGTTGTATTTATCTGTATATTCTTGACTGCTTTGTTTGTGTTACTATTATTGTTTTGTTTATTCTGGGATTTACTTTATTTTATACACTTAGCCTTTCGTACGCACGTCTCGTCGTGCGTACGTGGCGGGATTAAGCACCCCTAATCCATTTTAATTATTCTGGGGTGTGACAAGTTTTGACAATCAATTTGACAATGAGAATGCTCTAAAATAGTTTGATTTTTTTTTTTTAAAAAATCGAGTCAGGTGGGGTTGAATCAATTTAGAGATGTTAATGGGTCATATTCGAATTAAATTTCATATGATTCAAATATGGATTCATAAAAAAATTGTAAGATCCAGTGCAGATTTAAATTTATTTAAAATTTAAAGATTTAAATGTGAATTTATATTCATTTATATAACGGATTCGGATCATTATTGAATTTGATATTTAAATATTTATAATAAAATATTTAATATTTTATTACAATTTACATCATAAGTATAATATAATATTAAAATACTAATTCAAGCATGACATATTTTTTTAAATAACGTGATCTATGATTATTAAGACTAATTTAATTATTATAATTACAATTATTGATTTACTATAGAAAAAATATTATCATATACATCTTATCAAAAATTAAATATAATTATTTTATCAAATTTATAATAGATTCTGGTTTGGATCATACAAGATCGTGAATTCAAAAAGTAAAGTGGATTCTATTTCAAGATTTATATAAATTCGGACTGGACTTTTGAATTTTAGATATTCATTGACATCCCTAGGTCAATTTATATGTTGATTTTTTTATTTTAGTTTAATTTCGGTTAGATTGCATATCATTTGATTTAAGATCGGGTTAGATCAAATCAATTTAACTTTAAAAAAAAATTAGATCAACTCAAATTTAAGTCCAAATCAAATCAATTTAACCTAACCGCCATCGTAACAAAAAAAAAAAAAAAACGCGGATTGGGATTTGGGAGTCACGATCCTTTCAACGGCTTGTATTTAGCAAGCACGATCCAAGGCCATGATTCACACTTGTGAATGGAATCGTATCAAGATTAGCGCGTGCACGAATCTCAAATTAGCCGTGAGGGCAAATCAGTGCGATCAGCGTCAAACAAGAAAAAAATCTGAATAAATATTTAAAGGCAAAACTGTTGTGCCTGTAGATAGATTATGTTGACAAAATGACAAGGATCCTAATCGACAATTCAAATAAACCACAACAAAGTTGTAAATTACACTACTAATTCAATAAAAAGTAATTTTATACATAATGGAATTATTTATATTAAATCAATGTTGATACAAAATAAAGCTTGTAAATTCAAGTATTAAATTTCGTAACTTCACTTTCAAAACCTTAACTTCACAATTCACATTATCACAAAAAGAAAAAAAATTGATTGTTAATTGCAAATTTGCAATTATGCATACTCAGTTTAAATGAAACACTAGCAAGTAAGATACAAAGTGAAATGCATAGCAGATTAGCAGAGCCTGAATTAGGCCCATTTACCAATTGAATCTATTCACAATCGCAGCCCCCTCTTCATCTCTTCTAATTTCTAAAGGCCAGATCAACAGCCAATCCAAAACCCCCAAAACCCTACTACCACCAATTCGCCATGGACACCTTCGCTCAGAGGAAGGCGGCTGCGTTGGCTGAGCTGGCATCGCCAGTACCGGATAAGTCCCCCAAAGGTGGCGTTGATGCCCCCATAATTCCCCTTCTAGAACTCCTCAATTCCCACCCCTCCTTCTTTACCACCTCCTCCTGCTCCGGTCGCATTTCCATCCTTCTCTCTAACCCTGATTCTAGCACAGAAAATGCTCAGAATCAAGAGAATGGAAAGAAGAAGGAGAAGAAGAAGGCGGGGGGAGGGAGGTGGCTGTATGTCTCGCATGAAAAGGCTGGCCCGGAGAAGATAGTTGGATTGCTTTTTGGCGACCCCAACGAAGAGGATGTGGGTTTTGAGGCAGTTTTGAGATTCGAGCCAATGATCTTGGCGGTTGATTGTAGAGATTTGGATGCAGCACGTCAACTTGTCAGTGTTGCTGTTTCATCTGGGTTTAGAGAGTCTGGCAAGTATCTTTCATTTGCTGTAAGATGTTTGTAGTAGCAGTGCTTATGCTGCATGCCATTGTTGTTACTGGTTATTGTGAACAGATCCCGCACTGTGCCACTACTGTTGCTTGGGCGTACCAAGGTTTAATGATTCAGTACTGGATCAGAGACTGTAACCCATTGCTTTGAAATGTTCATTTATATAATTTTTCAAAAATAAAACAATTAGGATTGCACGTTGTCTATTAGATTTAGAACACTTTTTGGTATATGTTGTTTTATTTTGATATTATCCATGTCAGATAAGTAATTTGGATTTGTTGGTTGCAGGTGTAACTAGTGTACAGAAGCGTATTATGGTCGCCATAAGATGCTCTATACGTATGGAGGTACCTCTTGGGAAAATTGGTTGTTTGCTTGTTTCTGACAAGTATGTTAAGTACTTAATTGGTATTGCAAATAACAAAATGGAGGCAAACAAACAGAGAACAGATGGCTTTTTCCATGCTTTTCAAGCAAAATTAGCATTAATCACTGGAGAAGAGAAGTCATCAGAGAAGATTAACGGTTTTGAGCCAGCCAGTACTGTTACTGCCTCACCGGTACCAAAAGAAAGCAGTGATCTACAGCTTGATTATTCTAATATTGAGCTCGGTTGCATACACGAGGAAGCTGATAAAGCCAATACTCACAAAAGGTTTTAACTTCGGTAATGATAATACTGTTAGGTTTTTCAGCATCTTTCTACAATCACGGTACTGATTGGTAATGTGCATAATAGCTGATATTGTACCTTTATGAAATTCTTACCAGACTGACAATTTCTGCTAGTATACATGTGGCGCATGCTGCAACCAAGCCTCGTGGACTTATCTTATTTATTTATTTCTGTCTTGAACAGTTCGAGTTCAGACTCATCAAAGAGCCAGTGCCAAACCAAAACCACACTCTCTCTGCCTCAGATTTGTATATAACTGGGGAACCAATTGAGCAGCTGTTCCTCTGGGGACAATCAGCTTCCATCTATAGCAGTAACAAAGTGCTCATCTTTGGAGGGTTTGGTGGCATAGGTCGGCATTCACGTAGGAACTATTCTCTGATTCTGGACCCCATTTCAGGCTCATTATCCACATTAGATGTTCTCAGACCCCCATTGGAGAGGATGGGCCACTCAATTAGTCTTATGGGAGAGGATTTGTATGTTATTGGGGGAAGAGCTGGCCCTTCGGAAATACTGAATGATGTGTGGGTTTTAAAGAAAAATGTCAACGAATGGATGCAACTTGAGTGCAGTGGAGACATGTTTAAACCAAGGTACTAAACCTATTTTGATCTCAATTATTCTATATCTTTAGATTGGACTTGACAATTTGTACATGCTCAGAATGAGCACACATGTAAAAACACAGAAACATGTAAATAAATAGCTCTTGATTTTAGATTCTTTGGTGTACTGGGTAAATAATTTGTAATGGGATATAAGTCATCAGTCACATTAGTGTCATTGCATACTGCTGTTACATCATTTCTTTTACCTATATTAAAATTTTGATTTAATTCCAAGTATCAACAATTGAACTGCATAATTCTCAAATTCATCATATTTTTACATTATTTGGCCTTTCTAATTCGCATAGTCAATAAAAGTACTTGCTGGAGCATTTTTATCAAATCAAAATGCTTGCAAGGAAAACTAACATATCAGAATATGGCATGCTTCTTGTTCTTATTGGGTGTGTTTGGATGAAGAGGTAGGTTAGTGAGAATAGCCACTAACTCAAGGTTTAGTAGTGGCTAAATCATTTTTTTGTTGGATTTGTAGAAGTAGAAATCTGAACTTATTCTTATTCAATCATTGAGAAGCCTATTATATAAGCATACAATGGAGTAAAATAGGAAAGAATACAATAGAAAAAATTAATTGAAAATCCCTAATTGATATTAATTGATACTTTATATATTTCAATATTTCCCCTCAACATGGACAAAAGATATCCATCAAGCCTATCTTGTCACATAACCTCACTAAATCTATTGAGCATAAGTAGTAGTGTTACCTCAGATTAAGGATGAAGTGGATGCCTCCTCAATCACTCTTTTTATCTCCATCACTTGCTGCTATTTGTTTCCGCCTAAGTATCTCAAAAATATCTTGTCCTCTTTAGTAAATACTACAACTTCTCCTTCTCCTTCTGCTGCCGTCAGATTCGCCCGATAGCCTCCTCTTCCACCTCTTCGGCCCCTACGGCCACGACCATGGCCTTCGGCATGTCCACGCCCACTTGTCTGTCTCTCTTTGGGTGGCTTAGGACAAGCTTTGCTCAAATGGCCCACGTCTCTGCAGTTGTAGCACTTTCAAGTCTCCCCTTAAATCCCTATCATACTTGAGTTCGAGATTATCAATGCTGAGCACATCCCCACATCTCCTCTAGCCTCTAAATGCAACTTCATGCGACTCTCTTCCTGCATCATAGCCGCAATAGCCTCGTCTAGTGAAGGGGTCCTCGCCTACGCCAGTAACACTGCATTTCTTTGCTTAAAAGTTGGATTCAACCTACTCAGAAAGTGCATAGTTCTTCTCTGTGCATCTCGCTCCCTTCTCTTGCACTTCGGTCTTTGTAGCATGCTATCAGTGAGAAGTAGTCATAGTCTGCCCACAATTGCTCAAATCTGTTGCATGCTCTTGGATTGACCTATTTTCTTGTACTACTATTTCTATCTTGCACACGATCTGAAACACCCTCATATTATTTCTCAGCGCTTGGATAAATCCTCTTCAACTTGGCCTAGATTTCCTTCAGACTCTGAATGCTATCCACCATGATCGCAATCGACGAAACCATGTAGTTGAGAAGCCAAGTATACAACAACATGTGTGTGGTCCTCCATTTGTTCCACCTGGCAGTGTCCTGCCTCGGTTTCTCCTTCTCTCTTGTAAAAAATCCCTCCACTCTCCAAGTTTTTTCCGGCGAGAGCACCCTTGATCCGACGTAACCAACTCAGATATGTGGCTGATTTATCAAGCTTCAGATCCGTTGGTGGGAGATCTAACTTGACTAGTTGTGGATGTATCGAGACCTCGGCTCCATTTGACATCCTCATGACCTCGGCTCCTTCGCAATAAGCTTTTCCATTGATCCACCTTGTTCACCCATCAATCCCACTTTAGATCTCCTCACACTTTCAAAAAGAATCAATTACCTATTTTCTTATTTCCAATTCGTTCAGAGAATCTTACAACATATTTTTTTGTTATTTGTTTGTTTTTTTAACTAACCATGTTTAAACTTAAACAAGATAGAAACAAAGAGGTGAGACGTCGGTGTCAGCGGCGCGGGTTGGAGAGGCGGCGATGGCCAGAGGGGGCGGCTACTGTAGTGTTTTTTTTGTGTGTGTGTTGGCTGCCCTAATAAATATTGGCTCTGACCAAGTAGAAATCTTATTCAATCACTTGGAATTTTATTATATAGGCGTATAATGAAGTAAAATAGGAAATAATATAATAAGAAAAAATCAATCAAAAATCCCTAATTGATACTAATCAATATAACAACAACAACAACAACAAAGCCTTTAATCCTAAATAAATTGGGGTAAGTTAGAAATGAAACCCAATCGGAAAGCATAAGATCAAAGATCTCAAATATCAGTGATAATAATGAATATGATGAAAGAAAAAGAAAATAAATAAATAAAATAATAATAATAATAAATAAATAAATAAAGATGATAATGATAATGATGATGATAATATGCTAATAGTAATAAATATCATATGATATTTCTCGGTATTTTATCGTACGCTTTCTCTAAATCAATAAATATCATATGTAGGTCCTTTTTTTGTTCCCGATGTCTCTCCATAAGTTGTCTTATCAAGAAAATCGCCTCCATAGTAGACCTCCCAAGCATAAAAACAAACTGATTTTTAGTGACAGTTGTCAGTTTTCTTAAACGGTGCTCGATCACTCTCTCCCAAAGCTTCATGGTATGACTCATGAGCTTAATTACTCTGTAATTAGTATAACTTTGAATATCTTCTTTATTCTTGAAGATTGGTATTAATATACTTTTTCTCCACTCATCAGACATCTTATTGGATCGAAAAATGGTATTAAATAGTTTAGTGAGCCACACTATTGTTATATCTCCAAGACATCTGCATACCTCAATCTGGATGTCATCTGGTCCTAACGCTTTACCTGTTTTCATCTTTTTTAAAGCTTCTTTCATCTCAGACTCTTGAATTCTCCGAACAAATCGCCTGTTAGTGTTAATTGAGTTGTCCAACTCGATCGCGATTTTCTCACTCTCATTGTTGAATAGCTTGTCGAAGTTCTCTCCATCTGTTCTTAATCTCTCCATCTTTCACCAAAAGTCTATTAGTCTCATCCTTAATACATTTAACTTGGTTGAAGTCTCTCGTCTTCCTTTCTCGAAGTCTAGTCATCTTGTAGACATCATTTTCGTCCTCTTTCGTATCTAATTTTCGATACAGCTCCGTGTATGCCTGACCCCTTGCTTCGCTCACAGCTTTCTTTGCGTTTCTTTTAGATTTTTTGTACTTCACTTCTGTTGTGATGTAAACATTTGTAACATAATTGATACTAATCAATATTTTCTATATTTCAACAGTAGAATAGTCACTAACCCCATTTATTTGAAAAACTATTTTCTCATCCAAACATAAAATAGCAAATAAAAATAGTAGCTAACCCAAATAGTTGCTATTCTTCACTCATCCAAACATACCCGTTTAACATTCTAAAACTTTACGTGCTTCTGCTTGAATTAGCATACTGTTAGAGAATAACTTTGTTTGGTTTAAATCATATAGTTTTAGGCTTTTTACTTTTTACCATGATGTTCTATAATTTTGACATAGGCAAAGTCCTTAATTTTCTTTCCACATGTGCAGACATCGTCATGCTGCAGCAGTTGTAGGCTCAAACATATATGTATTTGGTGGCCTTGGTGATGATGTAATTTATTCTTCCATGATTGTATTAGACACCAAATTCATGCGATGGAAAGAAATCAAGGAAAGTATAAATTGGCCCGGTGCATGCCACTCTCATGCAATGGTGGCCCGCGACTCTCAGCTGTTTTTATTCGGAGGGCATAATGGTCATAAACCACTTGGTGACCTTTACTCCTTTGATACTGAAATTCTCAGTTGGAAAAGAGAGATTATTTCTGGAAGACCTCCTTTTGCTAGGTTTTCACATTCAATGTTTGTCTACAATAATTATATCGGCATATTAGGGGGGTGTCCGTTTAGACAACAAGAGCATCAAATGTTATCTCTTTTGGATTTGAATAGAAATAAATGGGTTTATGTGAAAATTGAATCGGTTGGTAAAAAGAACATGTGGGTCCGTAGCTCGGCTGTGGTAATTGATGAAGAACTTGTTTTGGTTGGTGGTGGGGCTTCATGCTATGCTTTTGGAACATATTTCAATCCACCAATGAAACTTGATCTCAGTTTTCTGAAGGTTTTAGATGCTGATTCAGATTCAAATTTTGTTTTTCAAGTTGAGAAGAAATGTGCAAAAGAAATAAAAGATATACTTAAAAAGTCAGGGTGGTTGGATCCCAATAGAAAGGTCAAGGTTACCCAAAATGGGTGTCATGTGCTCTTTCCTGTAAATGGGGTTTTTGTTGAAATGTTTTATTGTGAAAAGATAAATAGTGAAAAGGGAATTTTGTTGACTTGTGGTGGTTCTTTGGAAAAGGATGAGTTAGCTGTCAACAAGAAGGGGCCTAAATCGCCTCAGAATTTAATGAGAGAGTTAGTAAAGCCTTTGTTGGAGAGAAGTGGGAAGCATCTTGCATTGCTGGAGCAGCTTCCTACAAGGTTAGTTGTTTAAGAGGATGGCAGTTGCTTGCTAATATTATTTGTAATGCATTTATCATTAACGTACCTCATCCTGAGTTCCATAGGTTCATTTATTTTTACTGTAGACACTTTTTGGTTCATTTCTAGGTTGAGTATTCACTTGTCCTCATTTCAACATAGCATGAAACTAATAAATTGAATCTAATAAATCCAATAAATTCATATTATTCTACTCGTCAACTCCTGAAAGCTTGTATTTCCTTTTTTCACTTCTTTCTTTTTTCTTTCGTAAATTTTTGCTCAGGTGGGAGCAACTTGGTGATATGGTGGTTCTACCGAAGAATTCTTTCAAGGATGCTCAATGGGACTCCATTGCAAATGAACTGTGGCCAATAATTGCTAACTCACTTGGGAGTCAGCGCCTTGCACGCCAAGTAAGTTAATATAATTTTATGCTGTTCATGCTGGTATGCACCCAATCAATTTTTTAGTTGTTTGCCCAAGAGTGTGAATAAGACAAGAATCATGTAAAATACTTCAAGGATTAAAATAAACAATAATATCGGTCATGTACCACTTTGTTGGTCACTTCTTCCATTTGTGTGGAAAATTTTAGTTGGCTTTAGAGATGGACACAATCTGTGTTCTTTTTTTTTTAGTAATTTTATTCATTTACCCTTCTTTTGCAGGGTAGTGTGATGCCTACTGGTACAAGAGACAGTGGGTTGGAGCTTCTCTTGGGATCTGACGGGTGGGTAACACACCATGAAAATGGTATAAGCTATTCTCTTGATGCCACAAAGTGCATGTTTTCTTGGGGAAATCGCTCAGAGAAGCTTCGGATGGCTGCTTTAGACTGTACAAATGAGGTCATAGTCGATTTGTTTGCTGGTATTGGCTATTTCGTTCTGCCTTTCCTTATCAAGTATGTCTTACTGCCTTTCCCTATAATCTTCCTTCTGCATAGGTCGAATTCCATTATTGCGAGAGCAACAGTTATTACATGGATGCCACTAAGAAGCATTAATCTAAATTTCTTCCCCATCAAAAGTTCAAAACTAAGAAATATGGCCATGAACCTTCCCCAATAAATCTCATAGGATATAATTTTTTTTCATTTTTAGAAAATTTTAAGTATTTATTTAGGATTTTTTAAAATGACATATTTTCATATGCAAATATTGATTATTTTAGGTCATCTTTAAAAATCCAAAACAAATACTTAAAAATTCTAAAAATGAAATTTTTTTTTGTCCTATGAGATTTAAATATAATTTTTTTATTGAGTAACGTAAATTGGTACTTGAAAATGTTAAAGTATATTCTTTGAGTCAAGCTCATCAAAGGGCTTGGTGAGCTTAAGGTCATACTAGCTTCTGATTTTTTTAAAATAATATTATTATAATATAAAATTAAATATTTAGGAAAAAAAAACTGAAATTTGAGATATACTTCCCTCGCACTTGCTAAGCTCGCATCCAGAGCCGAATTTAAAAAAAAAAAAAAAAAAAAAACTAGGCACGTGGTTGGCAACCCCCGCACCAAGGGCCTAGCCACGCAGCTGGCAAGGGCGCACCCAAAGTTTCATCTGAAAAAAATATATAAAATATAATGCAAAATATTGATGTGCCTGGACATGGGCTTGGCACACCCGTGCCTAGTTTTGTTTTTTTAAATCTGACTCTGGGTGCGGGGTTGGCAACTCCGAGGATAGTATATCTCGAAATTTTAGTTTTTTTTTCTAAATATTTAATTATATATAATAATAATATTATTTTTTAAAAATTCGGTACTAGCTTTGCTCAAAGTATATTCAATGTTACAGACATGTCTGTGATGTTTTTGAGCTGTTGTATGGAAACTTGTACAAATTTTCTAAAACAACTTTTTATCCTTCAATTTATCATTGGAAAAAAAAATCATACATTGTCATCAGAGCCCATGCTAAGCTGGTTTATGCATGCGAGTGGAACCCGAACGCCTTAACTGCTCTAAGGCGCAATATATGTGACAACTCGGTTGCTGATCGGTGTATAGTACTTGAAGGAGATAACTGCATTACTGCACCTAAAGTACGCTTTCTTCTCCTCTGACCTGAACCTTACAGTTACTAGTATAGTACTTCAAAATGTTTGTTAAAAATATAAAAATTGTGTGTATATTTGGGTAATTTATTTTAAGTTTGAACCAATCCTGATATGTAGCAGATCAATTATGCATCGGGTCATCCTAACACACTTTTTTAATACAATATACTTAAATGAAACTAGCTGCATACCCGCGCATTGCGGCGGACATTTTTATTTAGATACATAAAAAAAGACAATAGATTATTTTGACAATTGAATACATTTATATTAGAAAAAACAAAAATTCTTGTCTCTATCTTCTAAAATATCTTGATGGAATACATGATTAATATTTCTAAGAGAAAAATATTGGAATTTATTTTGATTCTCTTATCCATCTTTAGTTAAACTATGATAGTCAATTTATCATGCATTTTCTTTCTCATCTTTTCAGCTATACAAATGATGTACGCCGTATCATTAATAAAAACACTTACTAATGAGGAAACTATCTTTAATATTTGCATTAAATCTGAAATTGTGAGATATACCATCGGAGAAAACTTCTATAAAAGATAAAACAACAACAAAGCCTTTAATCCAAAATAAATTAGGGTAGGCTAGAAATGAAACCCAATCGAAAAGCATAAGATCAAAGATCTCAAATATCAGTGATAATAATGAATATGATGAAAGAAAATAATAATAATAATAATAAATAAAGATGATAATGATAATGATGATGATAATATGCTAATAGTAATAGCAATAATAACAATAATAATAATAGTACAATAAACCTCTATTATAAAACTTATTTATAAATTCTAAAATTCTATTTTAAAATCTAATTCTAAATCCTAAATCCTAAAATCCTATTTCTAAATCTCAATTTCTAAAACCTACTTTTATAAAAGATAAAACAAAAAAATAATAATTAAAAGGAAATAATTATTATAGAAGATCACCCAATAAGATAAGTCAATTTAGAAAATAATTATTATAAAAACTAAGATGTTCAAAAAATCTCTATCAATTATAAGGAAAAATACAATGTCATATTGTTTCGGTTGATTGACATAAAAATTTTAACTAAATTTTTACCTTTCCAAAAATTGTCGTTTCCGAATAGAGAGGAAATTGAAACACTGAAAACGATATTTGCCGCCGAAGTTAATCAAATTGAATCTCAACCGTTGCGTGAAGATAAAATGATTATTATGAAAGTTTGAATACCATGACAAATAATGGACGCCTCCAATATTTAGCTGCATAACATAATATTATAGATGGTAAACTGAAGTATGGTTGATGCTTGTTAATTTTTCAGTCTTGGGGAGTAATTTTTGTTTTCTGTTGGTCAAATGCAGGGGGTTGCAGATCGTGTTTGTCTTGGCCTTCTGCCTTCTAGTGAGGGCAGCTGGGTTACTGCAGTCAAGGCTCTGAGGTGATTTCTCATGCTTTAACCAAAAAATAAAATAAAGGAACAATAAATAAATATCTGAAATGCACACTTTTTTGTGTGTCAGAATTGAGGGCGGCATGTTGCACATACATGGTAACGTTAATGATTCAGAAGAGAGCACGTGGGTTGATTATATTGTACAATCCATCACCAGGATTTCACAAAATGAAGGTAATGCTACTGATGTAATAACTTCTAAATATGTAACTTTGAAACAGCTTGTCTTAAGTGATTTTTTCTTTTTTGTGCTCCAGGATTAGTATGGCATGTATCCATGCTGCATGTAGAGCGTGTGAAGTGGTATGGGCCCCACATTCTTCACCTAGTTGCTGATGTAAAGTGCGCACATATCTAGTCCTTAGCTATTACTTTTGTTTCATCTATATAAACTTTTGGTCATATTCGTGGCCATGGATGTTTTGATGCCTATGCACCATGTATATGTGTTTTTGTAATGACTGCATGTTGAGATGTTGCGATTTAATATTTGTTTGTCAATAAAAAAGTGTTGAACAACAAATCTTCACTATGTTTATTTTAGCCTTTGTTTTATCTTTAAATTTGTTAATGTCATATTTTTTGGTTTTGACAATTTTCAGAATTTCCTGAAGAAATCAGAAACAATAAACAAAATTTGGCTCTGTCAAGACCCTCAACGAGACTCTTGGCAGAGAACAGATACCAGCTGCGAAATCCTAAGAATACCAAAAATATTTGAATTATCGTATTCTATTATTTTAATTAGGTTAATTTTAGAGTTTAACTATTTATTATTCGAAAACCCAAAACTTAACTGCTTAGCTAGTTAAAAGAAATAAATTTGATACTTAAATCTTGTTCCTTATGGATTCGACACCCGATAATATACTAGATGACAATTTTTTTTTTAATTTTTTAGTACTATTAGATTTTTAAACAATTAAAAATAATAATTCGAATTAGTTAAAAATTATTATTAAAAAATATGATAAATTATTATTTTTTCTAATTTATAAAAAAAAAAAAAATTCGGACCGGATCAGAACCGTCCCGTCCCGTCCCGTGGGGATCCGGCCTCCGGGGCCAACGGTGGGACGGGTTCGATTTTTTTGAATTTGGACCGTCTAGGACCGGACCGTGTGGACCGTGCGGGACCGTGAACCGTCCGGATTTGAACCGGACCGGACCGTTTTCAATACTCTAGTTAGAAGCAAACAAAATTTAAAAAATATAAATGAAATTTCTTAACATTATTGTTTTCATTAAAACAACAATATCTCCAGTTAGACAAAACAAAATCACGAATTTACAACATACAAACGGCTCTCCACAAATCGTGAACAAGAAAGCCTGTGCAGTTTCAGTTTTTACTCCCTCGACAGCTGATCACTTCAACACTGGAGTACAGCATATACCTACGACCAAGATTTACAAACAAACTTGCATTCTCGTGAAAATAATACAAAACAAAAATCCAAGATGCCATCCTTTTCACAATACAAATTACAACTTCAGACTGTTTGAAGAGAAATTACTACAAAAGAAGGGAACAAGGTCTACATCTACTTCAGCTTCATTGGCTGTTGCACACCTTTCATCATGGCAACAAACTCCTCATAATTAATTCTTCCATCCTAAAAGTTTCAAAATACATAAGAAAAAAGTTTGGAAGTAATTTACATAATTTGTCCTCAATTTCTTTCAAGCTCTAGTATAGATTGCCTTGTATTTTTCTGCAAACTAAAATGTCATGCATTTATCTTTTTATCTTGTGTGATGACTAATTGACTAAATTAGTTTTCCTCACTACAATATATGTGTATGCTTATTTTGTATTAGTCATTGCGATTACTGTTATGTACATATCCAAAGAACATTGGTAGAGAGAATTTTTAGCGGGGGAGGGGGGAGTTATTTTTAGCCTTACATTATCAGTATCAACTTCTGATATAATATCCTTGATAGCAGTTGCATCGCCCATTTCATGCTCTAGCAATGCTGCCTCCAATTCATCTCTTGTGATATAACTATACAGAGAAGAAAAAGAAAAGAAGATGTAACAGTCTTACGATACAATATACATTATTATTAGGATAAAATGATTACATATGGTATGAAACATCACTATATGCAATCATCTTTTCTTTTTTTTCTTTCTTGACAAATAATGTGCAAAATTGAACTACATATAAAAATATCAACGACTTATACTTGCTCCACTACATGCAAGATAAGTTATGACATGAAGTGGCATTATATCTGCATAATATCTTTACTTAATTTACAAACAAAACTTTGCTCTTTTTCTTTAGAATAAGAATTAGACTTTAATTTGGACCCAATTCTTTTGGTAACAAATACACAAGTTCCTACAAAAGTACCCGCAAATGTGAAATACTTACCCACTGTTATCTTTATCGAAATAACTGAAGGCTTTGTATAGGTGCTCATCTTTTTCTAGCTTGTGCCGGTGCATTGTGGCTGTTATAAACTCAACATAATCTATTGACCCATTTCCATCCACGTCAGCCTGTTGAATGAATAAAAAGATCGCTTGAGCATAAATAAAACAATGTATGGAATATTACACCCAAAGGTCTCATTGTTTGTTATTTTCAAATAAAAAGCTGGATGAGGAACTACTCCAACTTTAAAGGACAGTGGAAAGATGAAGTGATAAACAGAAATCCATTCTTCCACACTATTAATATCCTCTCTTATAGCTACATCACCTGGTAGACTATTAGTTATCATTTATCCATTAACCAAAAAAATAACAGGTAAATTTAATCAAATTTATAATTCCATGTTTTATATGTATAACTCACCGCTTCCATTAGCTGCTTAACTTCAGCTTCGGTAAGCTTTGAGCCGAGCTTGGCCAGGCCAGCTTTTAGTTCTTCATATGTGATAGTACCACTATTATCTGTATCTATGTTTAAAAACATTTGCTTCAAACCCTTTATCTCCTCTTCGTTTAGGTTCTCTGCAATAACCTGCAACACATCAATTTGCTAAATTTAGCATCAAATAGACTAACTTTAACAGGTACTTCTTGAGAAGCAAGATGATGGATATGGAAATTTGTAAATTTTTTCACATCATTAATTCAATTTGTCTAATATTATTGAATAGGAGAATATATATACTTTTCTTTTTCAATGCTTCACTTAAAGCAAAGCAAATTTCTCTGTTAGAACTTCTAAATCTACTTTCAGTTACTAATTAACAAACAAAAAGATTAACAAACAAGAAAAAGAAACTAAATATTGACATCTCCATAAATTGATAATTCACACGAATTGAAACGTTCCCAAGTATCCATTGGCTTAATGTTTCTAATTAGAACAAGAAAGAAAACTAACAAAGTACTGTCAGAAAGAAGACAAACATCATGAATTTACATTGCTGGGTAGTGTTCTGTACCTTAAGAGCCATCTTTTTGAGCTTATTCATAGCTCTAAATTGTTTCATTCTAGAAAGAACTGCACTATCTATCGGTTTGTCTGATGCCTCTCCCTCCCGGAGCCATGGATGCTCTGTTCAAGAAAAATAAATTATTAAACAATAGAACAATTGTAAAGGATCCTGACAACTGAATTTACATTGGAAAATCATACCCAGAAATCTAAGGAAAAATCACAAACCATAGCAGAAACTTACGTAAAACTTGAGCAGATGTGATTCTCTTTTTGGGGTCTTGAGTAAGCATTTTTCTTACCAAATCCTTAGCACTACTCGAAATTGAAGGCCACGGTGGGCTCTCAAAATCGATTTCTCCTTCTAAGATTGCATCAAATATTCCTTTCTCAGTCTCTACATGAAAACAACAGCATATATTCATGTATCTGAGGAGATTAAATGTATAAAGTTTAAATATAGCACTGTAAGACAACAAATACGATGCATATATTTAGAAGGTATGTATTTGCAATTTAAATATTCAAAAGATATATACACAATATTATATGTATTAGGGATGTTCATTCAAATTAGGGAAGACATCATTCCAAATAAGATGCCATTATGAAATGCTGCCTCTAAAATGTTCAAGCAAAAATTGATCTTAAAATCAGTGAAGTATAATAGTGGAAACTCTATTTGGATGCTCTTGAGAAAATTTAATTAAGTAGATTATCTACTTCTAACAAAATCCAAGCACACACAATATACTAAATGACCAACAGTTCTTTATTATTATACAAAAGGTACCGGACATCGCTTTCCTAGACAAAAAATATTTAAGGTGCCATATTGCACCTATGAGCACCACTGCACCAGCAATCAAATTTGCATATTACTTTGGAATAGCTATTATGCATGTAATACTTGCAAGATTAATATTTTATTATTTGATAACCACATTAATTACTAATGCAACCAATAAGTAAATATGTATAATACCAGCCCAGAAAGGAGGTACACCACTGAGGAGAATATACAGTATAACACCAGCACTCCACACGTCGATCTCTTTGCCATAATTCCTCCTCAAAACCTCAGGTGCAACATAATAGGCACTTCCAACTATATCCCTGTATACTTTCCCTGCATTTTTCCCCAATATTTATGAGTCATTTTAGCCAAAACTTTCTTTGACAATAGATCAATGCTACGAATACAGAGAGAGAAAGAATCAAACTTTACTCCATAAACATAAAATTGTAAATATATAGCTCTAGGCATACCATTTATAAATGACATAATATATAATAGCAATTTTAAATAAAAAGGCAATGCAACTATTTACAGAAACTTAAAGACAAGATAGTAGATAGCATGAAGAACAAAAGAAAAACGAACTCAGCAATACAAGTGAGGTGCACCGAATAGGTAGCATCAAGCACATCTAAGTACCAGTGTTACAATAACACTTATAACTTTTAGGCGCACAGCCAACAACTTTAGGACAAATATATATAAATAAAAATTTGGACTTCTTTTTTTTGAAAAAAGTAGGCAGTGCCTACCAATTTCATTGAAAAAATTAAACATTTTTTTTTGGATTTTTAACAAGGCATATTGTTGAAATATAAATATACATATGAACAATAAATCAACAATCATAAAAAAACAAACAACTAAACCTTCTTCAATAAACACAGAGAGACCAAAATCAGTCGCCTTGAGCATGGCATCTTCATCCTTGGTGGCCAGCAAGAAATTCTCAGGCTTCAGATCTCTGTGCATCACCCCCATGAAATGGCACGTGTATACCACATTCACTATTGCTCTGCACATGGTGGCTGCAGCCCGCTCTGAGTAGTGCCCCTTGGCAATGATCCTGTCAAACAGCTCCCCTCCTGCACACAGTTCCATCACCACATGCACATTGTTCTTGTCTTCATATGAACCTGTAGAGAGTGTGAGACAAATATAATTAGGCCTGGCTCTAGGTGAATTTTTCCATTTCAGTTCAGCCTAAAAAAAGGGTTGTGCTTTACTCTCCTAAAAGGTAAACTTAACAACTGATATACATAGATATAGGGAGAAACTTGTAAAAAAACATTTGATCATATTTTTATTTGAATTAATCAAACGCAACTTGCATAACTTTAGAATCTAACACATTCTTTAAGCGACCTATGATTAATTGTGCAAAATTACCATCAGACAACATATAATTATCAAGCACTTCTCATGTCAAAACAACCAAACTATAATTTAAATATGCACATCTGATTATATTTTAGGATTGGCCCAATTATAACCTTTTACAGTTTTACTCATGTGAAGATATACTCAGATAATATTAAAATGTCAAAAATTAGCAATTTCTTGACAACTTCACTAATTTAAATGACTTAGAAGCACCTCTAAATTCAACAATGTTAGCTTGGCCTGATAAATGCTGCATTATGTTAATTTCTCTCTTTATGTCTTCCCTATCAGCCTTGCTGACAAGCTTTCTCTTGGAGATAGACTTGCATGCATATTGATGACCTGTAGCATTGTCAGTGCAGAGATATGTGACCCCAAATTGGCCTCGGCCAAGCTCCTTGCCTAAATTGTAGAAGGAGCGTACATCTTGATAAGCTTTCCCAAGGATGGTATCAGGTGCCACAGCTGGTTTGGGTGGAACTGGTGCAGGTGCACTGATGGGTGGTACGATGGGTTTGGTGGAGGTGACAGGTGGGGGAGGAGCAGGTTGGTATGCCGTGGAAGGTGGTGCCGGAACGGCTGTTGGTGTGGTGGGTTTTTGTGGAGCTGGTCTCGGTTCGGTCTGGTACGAACCATTGCTTCTACCATCTCTAATGTTTGTAGTGGGTAGATCCTGGCCAGCTGGATCCTTGCTACAGCACTGTCCCATGTCTCTCCGCCTAGTATCAAAGTCTCTATAGCTTACAACAGTTTTCCTGCGTTCCTAAGATATTTTTCTGCATAGTAAGAGGAAATAAATTGATATTAAGAAATAGATAAAAATGGAAAATGATAATTGATAAATAAAGAAAAAATAAGCAAAGAAAAGTAAATACATGGGATTTTAGATCTTTTGAAAAAAAAATGGAAAACCAAAGTATATAAATTACAAATTGAAAGATTATTTTTCCATATACATTGTGAGCTGAAAGCTAGACCCAGATTAGAATGATCTATTTTCGAAATTAAAGATATATCATAAGTGAAATTCTGCTAAAATAGCTGCAAGAAATCCAGGTCGCAGCTTTTCTAGCATTGCGGAATTACACAGTTGAAATTCGCATGAAGACACTGCAGATTTAGAAATCGCAAATGATGGAAAGCCTAGATTTAGAAAATTACAATTTGGGTAATTCTACAATACCTCTACCTCTGAGCTCTATGCCTCTTAATCAGGAAAAAAAAGAACCAGATTCGCGATTCAGAATTAAAAGGTTCCAGAAGTCAAAGAGAAGTTATGGGATTCGTGCGGATAAAGAACAAAATCAAGGGAAAACTCAAAAGATAACAGAAATCTCTGACCTTGAAAGGCTCGTAAGATGAGAGAAGAGGTAGCCAGAAGAAAGCGACGACCGGAAAATTTTTTCAAAAGTGCCGAAAATTACTAAAATTCCACGGGTTGATTGACAGATAATGTGTCGTGACATCAACTAAACAATGTCAAGATTGCTTTGTCTCAAGTATTTATTTTATTTTATTACTTTTTGACTCTTTTGCACTTTCCTTTCTTGATTTCGGTTTATTCCTGTTCTTACATTTACACATATTTCCCTTCAAAGTTTCAAAATGAAGATAAACCAACTCTGTTGAACAAATTTGAAATAAGTCAATTTAAAAAAAACATAGTCTTTTTCAAAAAGCTGAAATAAATAGATAAAAAATAAAAAATAAAAATTTTCGTATAGAGAATTTACCATCCGTCAAAAGCCAAAATTTAAAAAGGATGAAATATTTTTAGTTATCAAGCTCTAACTCTGTTTGTCTAATGAATAGTTTATCACAAATCAGAAAAAAAGAAAGAGAGTTGTGTTGACATAGCGAGCCAATGTGAAAATATAAAATTTCTTGTGAATTAGTGGATTTTATTTTTAGCCTTCCCTAATAGATTTGGGAATAAAGACTGTCAAGAAGCATCAAGCTCTAACCTTTTTTGTATCTTTTCAAGGTTGAACTGTAAAATTTCTTTGTTAAAATTTGTTTAAAAAATTAAATATCATATAACAATATTTGAATAAAAAATCATTCTTTGTTTTTTAGATAGGTCAGCATTTTATGTTATAAAATAAGGCATTTAAAATTATGTAACATTACTAATTTACTATACATCGAGATTGAGCAAAGTGAATTCAAAATAATTTCAAACTGAAATTTGAGCTCGAGCTTGTCAAAAAGCCCAAGGAATAAATTGCGCTCAAGTGAGATTTGAGTTAAAAAGAAGCAAGACAGTCTTCGAGCTATATTTTAATAGGGAAGAGATCACTTGACAGGTTATCTTAACAATTTTGATAATGAATTTTAAATAAATATAAAAAATTCAAAAATAGATTTTTTTTTATAAATATGTTCTTCTACTTATAAATTAATAGTAATTCAAATTTAATATAATATTATTATTATTTGATAATCCATTAAATTCCGTTAAATTGAAACTGTTACAAAGTACATAATATTTTGATGATCTTTGATGAACTAGTAAACAATAATGAAATCACATGAAATTTGAATCACCATTAACTTATAAGTAAAAGAATTTATCTATAAGATTTTTTTATTTTTTAATTTTTTTTCATATTTATTTGAAGAAACATTGTCAAAATTGTTAAGATAGGATCCTTTCCCATTTTAATATGAGTTAGTGTACCATTAATTTCTGCCAACTATCAATTTTTCATCAAACAGTGATATTATTATTTTTCGCTAATTTATTTTTTTCTTTCGCCAAACAAATAAATCTTAACCATTTGATAATATATAATTGACGATCGAAATTTCTCCGTCCATAGCAGAATCGGCCTAAACACCTGAACCTCTGATGCATCGCACAATTGATCTGAAATTTTTATCCAATCTTTTCAAAGATAATTGTACTGCCAATCATAAGAATTGACTTGGCACTACCAAACACAGAAAAGAAAGGCAAAATTATTGATGAGTGCGGACACCTTATCGTACTTTTTAACATTTTTTTTCATCAAATGGACAAGGCTAAAAAGGGGCATTGTCATATTACTCTTATCATTGTTGGCTTTAACCGACAGCAAAGCAACGTTTAGTTACAATTTGATATCCCAACTGTCTAATTTATTTTTTGTTGGAAATTATCGACAACATATTATTATTATTATTATTATTATTATTATTATTATTATTATTATTATTATTATTATTATTATTATTATTATTATTATTATTATTATTATTTTACCACTCAATATGGAAGTCTAAACTACTCATCTTTAATTGTCTATAAAAAATCTCAATTAGATTTCGTTCCTCACATATTATTATATTAACTTAATTTTTATATAGCATTTCATTCTGTGAGTTTATTTTTTTGATGAATAACGACACTTAATCAATATATGATAATTTCTAATTCATGAAAATTAATATGAAATTTATTTATAAGACTAACAAACATATGTACACATATATTGATTTATTTTTTTCTAATTAATGTACTATAGTGTTGCTAAGATTATTAAGCCATTGTTAATAGATACCTTACCTATATTATTTTGTTTTGTTTTACTTTTGAGAAAAACATTATGAAATGAAAGATGAGTTTAACAACATGCTACTTTTAATTGTATATGTTCTAAACATTTAGAAACAAAAATGTGAAAAATATTGAAAAATAAGAAAACAAAATCCTGGTTGTTGAAAACGACGTACAAACCAATATACCATAAAGAGATATAGCAAACAAATTGAGTATTTTATTTAAAGAAAATATAACATATAAAGGTAAAATTATTCTTCGTAACTTTAAATACTCACAAAACATCTTTACTGGAATTTGAAGAGGTATCTTCCATCGAGAAACCATTGCTTTTATTTATTATAACTCTTAAATTATGCTTTCGTGTTTCACGAGAAAAGAAATGAAATGAAAAGAAAAAAAATGTTAAATTTTATAAATCTCAAATGAGGGGAGGAATTATTTTGAGAAAATGGTAAAAAATACCACTCTTTTACCGCACTTTCAAAATAACACTATTTTATCATTCTTTCAAAATAATGACTCTTTCAAAAATGTTCCTTAATTCCAAACGTTGACTTCTCTCCAACCCTTTCACCCTTCAGAAATAAACTCGGAAGCGGCTCACATTTTCGCTCACCCTTTTCCTTACCCCCGCTATTTTTTTGTTGTTGAGAAAATAACTAATCTACATTTTTCCCCTCAAGAATAGGAAATGTTTTATGTGGATATTTCTGCAAATTAAGCCCTTATACTTTTATTATGCCGCCCGAATGGGCAAATTAAATGATATACGTACAAACCGATTTCTTTACTCCCAGATAATAATGTCTGGAATATAGAAACGCTAATTAACATTCCTGGCAACGGCGAACCTCGGGAGTGTATTACACATACAAGTACAGATTAAATATTATTGGAAGATATTTTCTGTGGGCACAGCTGGGTGGTAGGTAATATTGCCACCTTGGTTTACAACCGTGTTTTTTCTTTACGTTTGCTCTATCCATCTAATATTTTAAGATGCAATGATATATTTTGTGGTTGACTTGGGAATGACATTAATATATCATACGGGCGAAAGCACAGACATGGGGATGTGTATGGAAACAGTTTCAAATTTAACAGACTACAGTTCTGGTAAGGAACTTCCAGTCAAATATGCAGTAAAATGGACACGGAGTATAGATTTCAAATGTGAATGTATTTTATGGGAAGGGATGACTTATAATGGTTATTTTGGCAATCTTGAAAATGGATTTTTAAATAAATACAAACAAAATTTATAGATATATTTTATTACTTTAGACTGATAGTGATTCAAATTTCATATAATTTCATCGTCGTTTGATAGTTCATCAATGACCGTTAAATTAAAGTTATTGTAAATTATATAACATTTTGATAGTTTTTGATGGACTATTAAATAATAAAAAATATATAAAATTTAAATCATCATCAATCTATAAATAGGTCGGTTCGTAAGCAGGGTTTGCTCGAATCATATTGTAAGAAGAATACAGATCTTTCTGGAACAGCACATCCTCTAAGAAATCAGGCTTTTTCTGACAATTTTGGTCGAAGTCTCTCTTAATTGTATGCCTTGTTTCTTCCATTTCATCAAAACCCCTATCATGAGGAGTAATACCATCCATTGCCAAAACCTGAAAATGAGAGAGTTATCAAGAACTCCAAATGGCACGATAATTTTAAAAAAGTGTAAATGATAATAATGATCTTCAACATGTCTGTAGTTTCATAATTTGATATTATGTAAATACATTATCAATTAGTTATGATGAAACAGATGTCAATGCTTGGCTGCATTTAGGGTTGGCGCATGATAATGTAGATAATGATATTAGTGTATATCAACACCGTCGTTGTTCCTAGTATTACTTTGTGATTACATCCACATAATTTTCAGTGCTAAATTACATAATTTGGAAACTTTGCAAACCAAATGATTGTTTGTGACTCAAGGACCAAAAGGGGAAAAGAGGAAACCATCTCTAACTGCTCTAAAAGGGGAAAAAAGAAGTACACCATAGCAGAAAGGCCTAGATTTATGGAAAGACTCTTCACGGATAGGAGAAAGAACCAGTTGAACTCATATAATTTAACATATTGCACAAGATTAACGGGTAAAATGCTGGTGGTTTGTCTGGCCATGTGATCGACCCACAAAAATCTGCTTACATATAAACATTAGCAACAAGATTGTTTACTTATGGGAACTAGTAAGTGTTTTCCTTGATTAAATTATTTTTGTATTGAGAAAGTTAAGACATGTCTGTTTTTTTCATATCATACCTCTATTTGAAGGACAAAACAGCCTCAAGAAGATGGTGAGATGATGAAGTGCACACCAAAGCCTCCCTATATAATGAAATGTCCAGACACTACTTTCATCATTAACTTCATGCTTTATTGTTATCTGCAAATGATATACATTACGCCATCAACATCTTTAAGAACTTTAAACTGGGAGAAATAATTAAATTACTATATTATCTCTCTACAAGTCAATCTATTATTTTTCATGAAATAATTGTAAAAGAGAGACTTTTCATTAACAATAATTTAATGTATCTTCAAATTTCGACAATATATCATAAGAGTAATTAATTTTCCTATAAAAGACCGACATATTAATGGCCCTGAGAAACAACTTATAAGAACAATTTCACACTACATCTAATGCATCAGCAAAATAAATCTGTAACGCATCAGGCAAAATTATTCATTAGTACCAGAAGTGTAGAAATTATTTATTGCAGACCAGCAAAGGAAAACCTCTCAGAAAATGATGCATTTTGTAATCAACATTAAGATAGTCATGAGTGAGTCAGCAGATGGATTTCTATCTCTAATAAACCTCGTCCAAACAAAACCCACAAAAGAGAAAAGCAAGCAAATATGAAGCCCAATATGCATAAAGAGTCACAATCTGTTCAAGAAACAAGATAAGCACCAGCTTTAAATTAAAAGAGGATACAAATTGTGAGGAGAAAAAAACTTTTGAAAACCAATAAATTAACTAAAGAAAAAATAAATGGCATAATGAAAACATTGTGGTGCAAGTTCCATCAAGATTTTTTTTGAAGTAGAAATGTCATCAAGATTTAACTAACAACATAATGAAATTGCAAACCTGGATACAAACTCAAGAAATTTATGACATTTCAGTTCTGGTCAAAGGTAGGATTTTTTCAGAAACAAAAACTAAAAAGATTGCCAATTTTTTTGTAAAATAAATCGAACCAATTCAAATTCACAATGTTATTGTTCAAATAGCAACAACATGGAGTACAAAATTACCTATTCCTCTCGCCAATTCTTTTGTCCAATGGAGCCACCATCAGAAAAATGGTCTTTGGATTTCCTCATAAATTAGCCGTCTTATGATCATTTAGTTCAATTTAAGATGGTATTTTAATAGTCTAGATCACCGATAGATAATCATATTTCTACTTTTGATTCTAATTAAGTAGATCACGCCAAGTTTACTTGCAATCGTATCAGATTTAAAGAAAAACAGAAAATTCAACTGCTAATCCTAAATTTTGGGTGTAATTCTTCTTAAAATTCAACTGATAATCATAAATTTTGGGTACAAATCTTCTTATAAATCGCGCCAATCCTGATTCCCATCTGTAACAAAACTGTTACAATTGTTCTTTATTGATTTCTTCATTCAATTCATACAGACTTCTAAGCAACCTCGCACTTGACATCTGCAAAAGATCAACTGTCTGTCGCTAATGTCACCCCTATTCCTCTCCCTAACCAAAAAAAGGCCACCTTTTTTTGCATGATCTTTTATGGGATTGGATATTTCACTGGATAACATCTAGGACTTTGGAGTAATCAAAAACCAGTACACCTCCCCCTGAGCCTTTACAATAAATGCTTTATTTTCATTCTGTGGAAATATTTTGAGGCATTAGGTGTAATAAGGGCTATACACTGCGGATTTCACTTTTGGTCCAAAAGATTATAATAAAACCATTAAAATTGGTGAATAGCATTCGTACGTATTTCAGGGAAAACTATTAATCCTTGAGGAGAGCAATGGCAGCCTCTGGTTCCCTCTCTCTTCCTTCTCTTCCAATTAGGATGTGAAGCTGAAGCATCGTGGATGAGAAGAACTAATTCAAGCAGTATCCCCATCGATTTGGAAAGGCAAGTAAGAGCAAGGGGTGAGGAAGGAGGAGAAGCGGAGAGCAAAGCGTCGTTTCCAAGGGCGTTTTAGGCAGGGAGGGAAAGAGAGGAAACTATGAGAAATTGAGAAGTGAACGAAATGGGTCAGGTGATAATCGGGAGTCCGCATCTGCTGTTATACTTTCTAGTCCAAGTTTTTTAATTCTGAGACAATATATTTACTATTCACATATAAATTTATTATCTAAATTTAACGGTCCCAATTAAAATAATAGAATGCTGTTTTTTCTTATTGGGATGACAACAGAATTGAAAGAGGAGAAAGGCAAGTGCTTCAGCCCGGGAGTCTGGGGAAACGGTATCCTCGGAAGATATTTTATTCTAGAGAGCTGCAAGTTTTTTTGATTTAATAATTATAAACTTTGAACATTAAAATTTATATTTAGACTTCTTACGGCCATCTAAATTAAAATAAACTGTGAGATCTCTGTACGGAGGCTGTGATTCCAGAGTCTGAGATTGATTGTTGATATCCAAAAATCTGAAAGAAAAGTCGATACAAATCCGCATGATTGAATCTACGTATCTTTCATTCCTTGAATTTTGATAACAGAATCAGATTTATTTGTTGCATTCACATTGGATGTTTTATAGTTTGAATCCGAAATAATTTGAAAACCGCTAAAAATATTTATTTATTTAAGTTTTTAATTATAAAATGTATATAATAATATTTTTTTTAACTTTATGATCATAAGTATGAAAAGTATAATAAGTAAGATTTGTTTTAGAAGTGGTTACATCACATTGATTTTAAAGAAATATTTTATACAAGTTGGTAAATTATTATTTTGATATTAAATATACTTTTATAATTTAAATTGTATATATTTTATTTATATTAAATATATATTCTATTGTTTTAAATATTTGAATAGAAAATCGAAACTATGAACCGAATTCATTTTTTATATCTGCTATGTAAGTGAATACATATTTGTATTTGAATCATCAATTTTCACTTAAAAATGAATCCGCATTTAAATTTTATTGAATTCGATCTATTGACATCAATAGTCTAGGACCAGTAAATAGGTCTCTTGAATTTTTACATGAAACTAATTTACTTACTTTACTTTTAAGAAGAAAAAAATAATATCTTAGTCCTTCAACATAAAAAAAATGAGTTAGTTCTCAAACTTTATATTGCACCCAAAAAATCGTTAAACTTTTTAATAAAAACTAATTTCATAAAATTATTTTTAAATTTTTTAAATAAAACTAATTTAGTTACTCATGGTGTCTTTATCTGTAATGATTAGTGAATTTTAAATAGTTGATATTATCCACTATAAATTATTCGCCCATATGCTACTTATTATTTTTTTTATGTTTTCCTTAATAAAACATTTTTTACGTATATATTATTTAGGCTAAGGAAACTATAATATAGAAACATCCTCTAACTAAGAAGTTCAAGGAATATGAGTTTTATGTCAAAAATCCAAGGATTTATTTGATTTAGTTTAAAATTTAAGGACCAATTTAATTTTTCTCAAGAAGTTCAATGACCAATTTAGTGTTTTTCTTTTTAAAAAAAAAATCAATGACCAACATACTACAAAATTAAAGAAAGTTTAGGGACCACAAGATATATTCTTCCTAAAAAAAACTAATTAGTTAAGGATTAAATTATTTTTTATTAAAAGTTTAAGAATTAATTTAATGCAGTTCTTACTTCGAGAACTATATTGATTTATGTGAAGAAGTTCAAAAGCAAACTTGAATTCTTTTTAAGCCCTCTGGTGTAAATGAAAGCTAAGAAAATGATTTAATTCATTTAAGAAAATTCAAGAGGTAGGAGATGAGTTATCTCTTGATTATATAGAATAACTAATTAGATTTCTTTTGACATTTGATATACAATATTCTCAAATTATATTTCTTATTTTCAATCGTTTAATGTTTATATCATAACATGTGTAAATCGAAACATTAAAATACACAAAAATCGCCTCAACATATGATTAGAACCACCATTTGCAGTATAGAGTAAAAACAATTTCAATGAAAATCATATTGTCATATTTATTTTGAGGAGGCAATCATTTTTATTTTGAAGAGTCAAGAGACAGGTAACTGTATTTCTAACTCTTTCTCACTTTGCCAATGGGGTTTTTGATGCCAGCAGCTCATAACCATTCGATGCGAAATTTGCACACATCCTGACATAATCAAACGGTGAAGAAATTTATGGAGTGGCACGGATTTTATCGAGCCCTATTTAATTAAGAAAACTGTACGACTGAGGTATCAATTCCGCTGCTATTCAAATCGAAGAGCCTGTTTTATACGATAATAACTCTATTTTTCAGTATTTTTCAACCGTCTGATTTGAAAAACAGAATTATGTTTTCGATTTTAAGAGTAGTGGATTGTCATCCTCTATGTCTGAACTCTCTGAAACGTCGTACGATTGTCTATTTGCCCTTTTAGGCTTTTAATGTCTGAATATTTCTCTGAAACAGACTCGAATTCTCTGAAAACAGATACCCTGGGGCCTTTCACTGTAGTTGTCGTGGGTTAATGGACGGGCTTCATTAGATCTCTGGAAGCGGCAGCGGGACCGGCGTGTCAGTACCTCCTAAACAAACAGTCGATTTGGGAGAAATCCAGCTTCGAAATCTCTTTCGATGACAGTACCTGTCTCAATTATTAACGGATTAATCCTTTCAGTGTTACTCCGTTGCTGGTAGATCTCTCTTTCTTTTCTTTCACTGAATTTGAATTGATTTTTTGTTAAATGTACCCCCCGTTTGTTTTTAGCAATGTCAGTAATATAGTAAATTTATAAATGTAAAGCTGTGAGATAGTTATCCATGTCTATTTGAAATGCTTATAAGAAGGAGGCAAAGCAAATTACTATAAAGCAACGCCTCCAAAATCACCAGAGGAGGAGGGTAAAGCTGTAAGAATGTTTTGGAGGACTTAACACTAGAAGGTGAAGGTAATGGAAAATTGGAGTGAAGATATTTTCTGTTTTACATCCCAATTGGCTTTTTTTTCTTGCCCTCATCAGATGGTTGAAATAAATTTGTTTGGTTTGTCACCCAGTTTTGCTTATATTCTGAACATTACCTGGATAATATTGGTAGACCTCAATGCTAAAAGGAGCAAAATTTATGTGCTTGTAATCTGAGAAACTAGTCAGGTCCAGCAATAGTACAACAACAGTATGCATGTGAGGCTCTACTTTTTCTTTGAAGATTTTCTTATCTTTTTGGGTATTTGTCACCTTTAGGTGTGGAGTGGTTAAGGATTTGCACATATAATCCCAGCTTAGATTTTTCATATCAATCTCAGATACAGATGAGCATCAATGGACTCCTATACCAGTAGGCCCCATCATTTCTGCATTGTGGTGATAGCCTGTGGACTTCTGTCTTTATACATTCTTGCAAAGTCAAACTTGCCACGTAAGATCTCAGGCGGCTGTGGCGCCTGCTACTTCTCTCTCCTCTCCTTCGTCTCCTCCTCGACTGCTTCTGTCGATTTGCTTCCTTCTCACATGTAGGTCCAATTGTCTTTTGCGGCCTAATCCCAGCATTAGTGGGATGTTGATATGCAATTTGTAACAGGCGTGTTGAGCTTTGTCAAATCACTCTTGTGATGCTCTGAATTTCTTTTTATAGTTTTAGAATGGCACTTTATTATAGTTCTGCAGTTGCAATTTGCAAATAAAGACCCACTAGATGTTAGTGTTTGCATTTTGCTGAACCTTGTTTCATGGTGTCTCTTTCTGCATGTATTTGTTTATGAACTTTTTCTTCTCAGTTGGTTACAATTACTAAAATAAGATTTTAGGTCAATCGAAGAGTGACCAAATTGCCCCCAAAGTTCTTTTGCTTTACTAATCAAGCTTACCTTTTTTTTTACTTTCAATTATTGTATAATTAAATTCGTAGTTCAAAACCCTACTTTTTGCCATTAATTTGTTATCAATAAATTTTAACTAAACTGGTTGCTATGTGCAAATAATCTAATGATCTTGGTGTACCGAATTTACTATGATTCCTTTTTATTGAACCACATGTTTGAGAGAAATATGCTATTGAGTTACTCATCACATCATCTAGTTTATTTTATATTTCCCATGTGTTTGAAGAGATGCTTTTGGGATTGGACAAGTTGACTTTAGATGTTTTCCTTTTAGTATTCTCTTTCAAGCAATTAGGTGAAAAATTTACTGGGTGACAAAATGCAGCAGCAACATCAGCAAAGAGGAGCATAATTCTCTGCATAAAGGAAGGATGATGGAGGAAAAATCTTACAACATAGTTAACAATTTTACAAAAGAAAATACCACTAACAGGTGGCAAATTGTGAAAGAGGAATTCACTTTTCCTGCTGGTGGAGCTCCTTTTAATAGTTGCCATGCCTCCACAATTGTTGAGGTCAGTAATTTTCTAAGCTCAGTCAAAGACGACTTCACTTTCCCTGGATGTTTAATGGGCACTTTCCTCTGGCTTTTCTCTTCTCAGTTGGATGTAGTATGAACACTCTTTCTTCCAAAGCAGAAAATGGAACTCAGAGAACCGTACTTGTTGGTATGGGATTCCTCATCAACTGTGATTTGAGCTAGGAAGCTCAATTAACTTAAAGGAGATGGATACTACTGCTGATTAGCATGGAATGATATAATATTGTTACAATTATTGGTATGATCAACTTTGAAGGCTTTGCTCACTCAAAGTGCATTAAATTGGCAGGTTGATAGAGATATCTTTTTGGTTGCTTACTTTGCTGGTTCCTATGAGGGCGCACCAGATGTCAAGATCTGGGTGCAGAGATACACTGTGGGTTCAATCTATCCATCTCCCTTCTCCTTGATTTGATTTTTTAGATTTTTCTCACTTACATTATGCTTAGGAACTTCCTTCATGTCAGGCTCTGTGTAAATGTTTTAAAATACTCTCTTTTATGTTCTATGTAGAATGGTTATTGGCAAGAACCAAAAATAGCTGATGAACAAACAAATGTGTCTATGTGGAACCCGGTTTTATTTCAGCTTCCTTCTAAGGAGATTCTTCTCTTCTACAAAATTGGACAAGAAGTTCAAAAGTTAGCAAATTTTCTATTCCTCTTTTCTTTATACGCGCCATATCTATTGCCATAAAAAAACTATGGCACATCGCTGCCATATTATTGATGCTGTCCAATTAGATTTAAATGCACTAAATTTGGCAAAAGTTGGTGATTCTTTTTGTATTTTTAAAGTTTGGCAAAACCTTGCTGCCATAGCGAATTATGGCAGCGGATGTGAATTCAGCAGGTGTTGATTCTTCTTTATATATATTTCTCACCTTGGACTTTGTTTAGTAGAGGGATAAAAAAAAAAACTCTTAATCAATGGGAGATGGTGATAAGAGTTGTCATCTTATCCCTCCGCAAGTTATAGCTTTGGAGTTGGAACTTCGGATTGATAGGTGACCAGGTTTGGTTCTATTAAATATCCATAGGCACACTTTTAATATTTTATCCTAACTTAGTTAAAAAATAAACAGGTGGAGTGGTTGCATGAAACGGTCTTATGATGGTGGCTTGACATGGTCTAAGAGAGAGCAACTGCCACCTGGAATCCTTGGTCCTATTAAAAACAAGGCATATCTTTTCATTTTTTTCATTGTTTTATGTTTTTCAACAAAAAAAAGAAGGAATTGTTTCTACCTTTGTTAATTTAAAAGATGTGAATATCCCAGAAAAAAAAAACAGACGCAGCCCATCACCAAGGGTTGACATATAGATACAAATAGGGCATTATGTACATGAATGAATCAATCAGGACATAACAAAAAAATACATGTACTATAATGGCATGCTATGTAGGAAGTCATTTATGCAGGTTTTTGGTATATATCATTACCGTGCAGCAGATTTCCTTTTTTGTTTTTGTTTGTGGCATTTGTAGCCTAATTTTTTTAATAGAAAGAAATAATATAAACAAATTAACAACGCAGCCTATATTGCTTGATGACGGCCAACTTTTCTGTGGGTCCTCAGTTGAAAGCTGGAATTCATGGGGTGCTTGGATGGAGGTAATCATCCATTTTAATCATGTCTATCTGTGTAATATTACATTTTTTTGTGTGTTAACAGATATATCACAATTTACTATGACATCTCAGTCATCCTAAAGAGGTGAACAAATTACCCCTTTCTTCGATGAAGGGAGGGCTACATGTTTCTCCATGTTTCATTTTGGAGGGGATATATATCAGATTGACTGACTCTTAAGTTCTTGAAGTAAAACACTTTTTTTTTTCATGTGGACTAATAGTTGTTGCCTTTTATAACATATTGAGCTGCTTTACCATTAGGTTACCAAAGACTCAGGAAAGACTTGGAGGAAGTATGGACCAATATGGTTAGAAGGTGAAACCTTAGGAGTGATTCAACCAGTCCCGTACCAGACTGCTAAAGGCACATACCGTGTTCTTCTACGTTCTTTTGAAGGAATTGGACGGGTTTGCATGTCAGAGTCGGAGGATGGAATGAACTGGAGTAATGTGCAGCTGACTGAGCTTCCAAACCCAAATTCAGGTTGATATCTGGTACCAGCATGTACCACTGAACCCCACAATCATGCCTTCTAATATGACTTCTTTTTATATATTTTGGGATTCATTGATTTTTGAATCTCAAGGACCCATTAAATAAATTATACTGCATCTCACACCCATACATATATGTTATGCCTCATAGTCCTACTAGTCATTGTCAAAAACTCTAGAAAATTATAATATAAACAATAATATTTGCATGCAGATTTTTTTTTATGAATTAAAATAGAAACATTCCAATTAATATTATTATTCTCATTCTTTTTGCCAGATTGTTGATGGGCATGAGTTATATACACCATGCTATATTAAAATATATACAACATTTTTTTTGACAAAAGCAGGCTAAAAACCTGTTGTTTTCCATTGCATCTCGGAAAACCTTTACAGAAGTAGCAGACCTAGCATCTAAAACAGAAAAAATATATACAACATTCTTTGTAATATCTGTGAGCATGTACTTAAGGGAAACAGATCCTCTGACACGTGGCTGTGCGCTGCATGCCCGCTCATGCTGTGGAAAATAGGGGGGCTTTTTTTGGAGTGTGCACGAATATCAAGACCAATCCAATGACTTATCTGGCGCACTGCACAGTGCATGTGTCAAAGGACGTGAATTCATACTTAAGCTAGGAAGCTGGTACATATTTACTGCATAACATCCTGTACCAGACTTAACTGGTAAAGTGATGTTTCTCATGTATCAGCCCAAGTATGTTTTCTAACAATATATAGGCCTTTGGCATATAATATGTTCATGTTGAACCCTAAGTCCCTAATCAAGTAATAGAAATGTTATCAGGGCACCAACAAAAATTCCAGCAAAATAATCGAAGCAGCTTAAATATTTGTGATTTGCAGGGATTGATGGGACTAAGATGAAAGACGGGAGATTGGTACTGGCTTATAACACCGACTCAAGAGCCTGTCTCAAAGTGGCAGTATCGGTAGATGATGGTGATTCCTGGGAGGAGATGGTGACTTTAGAAAATACTGATAATTCGGAGTTCTCTTATCCTGCTGTGATCCAGACTTCTGACAACCTGATACACGTCACTTACACCTATAACAGGACACAAATTAAGGTAAATCCGAATAAAAGCACAAATACTCACAACAAATTTATCATTTTGTCCACCAATGTACTAGAACAATTGGGTGCAAATTCAGGTAAATGCGAATAAAATGCCCAAAGTCCTGAGATACATCTCAGTTTCTGAGAGGTACGAGAATGTAATATATATAGTAAATATAACGTATTAACATGGTTGTATGGCGTCAAATATACTTGGACAGTTTCGTGATGCTTCTCAATTGGATTCTTTGGTCAGCTGGTGTTAAAATGAACTGCAATTATCAAATCCCAAACAAGATGATGGAAAATGAGTTTTTTAGGACGGAGATTTTTATTACTTGTTCTCACCAGTTCTAAAGGTCAATTTTGGGTGTAATAAAAATAGTTTCAGGGATAATACTACACTGGCTTTTACATAATTGACAAAGTAAACATTTATTGAAGGAATTTGCAACGTAATACCTAGGACAGGCCATTTATGTCTCTTATATATAAGCTATTTTTGCGTTGATATTTTCTCCTATGCAGCATGTTGTTCTACAACCAGACGGAGTCAAGTTATGATTGTGCGGATGGGCTTTCCACGTCTCGGTTTACACATTTTTATTTCTTAAATGCAGAGTGAGATTGCGAATTTGGACATTTTTATAATCTAAATTTTGTTTACTGCTTTCACCGGTAATAAATTTTTCATGAACTAATGGGGGCATGTGTGGACAGGCAACCATTTCGGAGCCCATTTTATTTATCCTCTGTTCGCCTCCTAATAAAATGTAGATATTATCTCTTATCTGTCTTGGGATCTGTGTGAATACAAATCTTATTGCAAATAAACAGCTTGAATTTGTCTTTCGACGGGTGATTTTCAGGCATTAGAAATGCCTTGTTCAGCTCGTACCCCCATTTGAAGGAAATTTTAATATCGAAAATTCAAGGTATCAGATGTTAACTATAAACTTTCACAAAGTCGTATTAAAATCATAGATCGTACAGCATATAAACCAGGTCCAAGATTGCAGTTGACCACTTGTTGCTCCAATCATCAGAGCTAATCAACACACACTCTATTATACGCTAAACAACAGAGGATCCTTTTGCTAGAGAAAAAAATAGCACCACCGCTTCTCTTAAATGGTAAGATCTGATGGTGTAACCGTGTACTTGCATGAGCAAGACACGCATCGCTAGTGTGCAGAGCCTGTGCAAGCTTAGTTAAGCTACAGCCAATCAACCTATACACAGTGTCACAAATAGGAAACCCATCTGAAAACTCTTGAGCAGTCAAGAAAAAGCCACATTAATTTATCCATGGCTTCCGAGAAGCTCATCCCTCATCGGAACAAGTTCTTGGTTCTTTCTATACTCCTCTCTCAGTCTCTGTTTCCTTGTTCCCCCTCAACACAGGCCTTGTTGCTTCATAGATGTGGTTCAGTAATGCCTTAATAGACTGATAGAAGCACATATAAGATACACAGGGTGTATAATGAATTGAAGAATAATATATACAAAGCTGAAATTATTCAAATCTAAAAAGATTAAATCATTTTTCGTTTCATAATATGTATGAATCAGATATACTGCTAGTGAAACTAATTGGTATTGGCCAAATAATATAGGATCCTATTGATGCTCTATAACAGCTATAACAGCAACTTTAAATCAAACCACTTTCTTGAAACTGTAGGATAGCAGTACCACCATTGATGATGCACTAGTATGTGACACTGGTAAAGGAAAGAGCCAGGCTTCTAAAAGAAAAATATCTTATGGATTTCACTTAGTGAAAGGACAAATGGGTCACAAAATGGAGGATTACCATGAAACCAAATTTCAAGAGGTGGAGGAAAATGAAGTCGGTTTGTTTGCTATTTTTGATGGACATTCCGGCCACGATGTAGCAAGTTATCTTCGTGAAAATCTATTTGATAACATTCTTGGAGAGGTATACAACATTATCATTGTACTTTTTATTTCTATATATTTGCCTCTTATAATGAACTTGCATATGATGTTTTAATTTCCTGTTCGAATTTGATACAGAGTAATGGACATGTGGTATCTGGAGAGTGTGTTAACAACTAGTATAAAATATTTGATCAAAAAACAACTAGTATAAAAAATATTTCTAGAGGATTTCTATGAATTTATATAATTTTCATGTGGTAGAGATAATGAAATAGTAGATGAATGAGAAAAACAGTTTTCCCATCGAATAATGCTTGAAATTGGATCATACATATATATTGTTTTGGTCAAGCTGAATCCCCAACATAGCTTGTTTCTTTATTTGTTTGATTGTTCATTTGTATTTCCTGATATCATGCAGTGTGACTTTTACTATGTTGTATTTTTTTTATCATAAGCAGCCAGACTTTTGGGATGATACCATGAAGGCAATAAAACGAGCATACCATAAAACTGACAGAAAGATCCTGAAGAAGAAATCAGGCGATGACGTGAGAACACGTGGTGGCTCCACAGCCGTAACAGTGATAGTGATTAATGGTGAGTCTCTAGTCGTGGCAAATGTTGGGGATTCACGTGCCATCATTTCTGAAGGTGGTAATGCTAGGCAGCTCTCTATCGATCATGAGCCTCTTAAGGAGAAAAAAGAGATTGAAAGCCGAGGTGGCTTTGTGTCACATAAAAAAGGTTAATTATATAGAATAATTTAATCTACAGTTTGGTTTTGGAAAGTGTATCCAAGTCGAACAAAATGAAATTTAATTAGCAAAATATCAGGGAATGTTCCTCGAGTTGATGGCCAGCTGGCTATGTCGAGAGCATTTGGCGATCGAACTGTAAAACAACACATCAGCTCAGACCCAGATGTTGTAATAGAAGACATTGATACTGATGCTGAGTTCATTATACTTGCTAGCGATGGTCTTTGGAAGGTATTGGTTCCAAAACCTATTTTGTACTGCCTTTGACGAAGATTTTCAAAATGTACCACATCTAAAACAACAGAATGTGGGAAAAGTTATTTTTTAGGTGCCTAAGACCAAAGTCATTATGCAAGGTAAAAATCTATTTAAACTAAAATGAACAATCATAATTAAAATGTACAAAGCTTGAATAGTCTTACTGTCAATTGGTGTAAATGAAAATGCTCAAAATAGTTAATCAATTCGAACATTGAGAACCAAAAAATGGAAAAATTGCATAAACTAACGCTGAACTTTCATCAAATTCAAACAGGTGAAACAAACTTTATCATGGATGTTATATAAGCATCGAAATTAATTATATTCATGAATGACATAATTATGTCAGCTTAAATGTAGCAAAAAACAGAAAGCATGAACGACACAATGGTAAAATTTGTTTGAATTTGTTGATTTGTCAGGTGATGTCAAACCAAGAAGCAGTTGATACAGTGAAAGACAAGAAGGATGCAAGAAGCGCAGCAATGAAGCTGATAGATGAGGCACTAAGCAGGGGAAGCAAGGATGACGTCTCTTGTATTGTCGCTCGGCTTGGCTGATATGATATGAATCTCTGGGCTATGGCACTATGCAAATTTGTGTATTGTTTCTGGTTTCAGAAAAATTTCCTGTTGTTTGTACCTCTAGTCTAGAAGTTTAGTTTCTTCATCTGGTGAGTTGATTTATTTTGGGTTTTAGGTTTAGTACTTGCCACTGCATCTAGTGATCTTAGATCAAGTTTAATTAGTTCTACTTTAGTTTGACTTTCTCTGGTATCACCTTAACTAACACACAACTTATCATTATCGGAACTTTATGGTTTATAACTCTGTTTCTTTAACAACTTGCTGGTTTTATTTCCTCTCCCACTCCCACAAACTTCTAATGAAAAAAATAAATGAAATGGAAGACGGCGAAAATGTGAAATATAAGTTCACTTTTCCGCGGTGTGGAGTCTACACTACAGAAGCCACAAAATATCGAGACCCGCTTTGCATGACACATTCCGTCCAAAGATGCTCAGATTATGTCATCGCATTTGTCACGGAATAGTTATTTATTAATCGTGCCAAATTTTCTGATAATTTCTATGGCAATCCATTTCAGTGCAGATGATGTCACGCGTACAAAATATGCTTTTTAAAAGCACAAATATTTTGGGTCCACCCAAAAAAATTATAATATTTTCATCCGCTTGCCGTAAAAATTTGAACAACTGACATAATTATTAGTGATATTTATATATTTATTACATCAAATATAATTATTTATTAAACACAACACATAATCATTAACTACACTAGTTGTACAGATTAAATATTAACAAATATTTAATTTTTTTAACAAATATTTTAATTTTATAGTTAATAATTATATGTTATTTAATAAATATATGTTCTGTTTAAAAGCTTTTATGTCAACTATTCAATTTTTACACTGCATGTGGGTTGTAAATGTTGTAATTATTTTTGGATGAATAAATTATAGTTAATAATTATATATTATATTTAATTTAATAAATATATATTCACTGTCAATGACCTTTAAATTTTATACTGCACATGAAAAAATTATAACTTTTTTTTATGGACAGCTCTCAGCCTCGGTACAGAAAAATGCCCATCCTAAAATAAGACGGTGTTGTCGATTCAATGCAGCGAAAATTTCAGTATTTTTTAGTTTAACATATACGACAAAATAATTCGCAACACAAAAGGTAACAGAGAAGAAGTGACAATGAAGCTTGTGGTTTGACAGCAGAGAGAAAAGAGGCGCGATCGTCGAGTCGCCTCAGTCTCGCCACCACTTTATCTTAGGGTTTTAGAGAGGCAGAGAGAGAGCGCGACAAATGGCTTGGAGTGTCACTGGATCTGGTGGCTTGCCAGCTGTCGGTCTACGCTCGCTGCGCGCTCGTGCGCCGATCGTCGCTGGATTGTGTCGCGTCTCTGTCGTTGGTCTCGCTGCCAGGGGGTCCCACCGCTCATCCACCAAGCCCTTCTCTTCCATCTCCGCCTCAATGTCTACTGGTGATTTACCTTTCTAAAATGAAAATGCTCTTAGTTTGCACATTTTCTCTTTCATTTGTCAGAACCTCCCTCATCCTTGCCTTAATTGCAACAATTGTGCCCAAATTATCAATGCAATGAACCATATTACATCCCCAGCATGCCAATTAAGACCAATTTCAAGACTTTTCATGAAATGGTAGCCAGCACAGGAAAATGTTAATAGCACTAACATGTTTTCATTTTGTCAGAGAAAAAGGAGGCTGTAGAAACAAAGCATGCGCCTGCAGCACTGGGCCCATATTCGCAGGCCATCAAAGCTAATAATATGGTTTTTGTCTCTGGTGTTTTGGGCCTAATTCCTGAGGTTTGGAATTATTTTTTAAAATTTTTAATACCTAAGATAACATATCTCATTTTTCTTGATTTATGACATGGTTTTGCATTTGCAGACAGGAAAGTTTGTATCTGATAGTGTTGAAGAACAGACTGAACAGGTATAAGAAATTTGTTCCAACTTCAGTCTCTTAAACGATACAAATGTAGAACACGCTGAACTGGTAAAGCTTTTTATACCTAGATATCTCAAATGCTGCATACCAAGTTTATACTGAAAAGGTACAAAATATGATTTTTAAACCATAATGTTTTAAACAGTAAGCTCATGTAGTCCTTGACTCCTTGTGCATAACTTGTTGAACTTCCATCACTGCCTTCATAATTTGGAATAATGCTGTACCCTTTTCAATGAAAGATTTTTTTTTTCCATTTCTGAGATATGAATAGGTTGTCAGGTTGTTACTTATGATTTAAAATTTTTCTTCTTAAAAGGTTTTGAAGAACATGGGTGAAATACTGAAAGCAAGTGGGGCAAGCTACTCTTCTGTTGTGAAGACCACTATTATGTACTAATAATATAATTTAGACTACATAAAATTTACTAGCTTTTGATTTTTAATTTCCTCTATTTGATAAATTCCAGGTTATCTGACCTACAAGATTTCAAGAAGGTTAATGAAATTTATGCGAAATGTAAGTGCTCAAGAAAGGAAAATTTTAAACAGGGACATCAATCCAATGTCAACTTATGCGGCCACTCTAATTCTGTTGGAAGGAATATATTGACAACCAAACCTATTTGAGAAATGTGTCAAGTCACAAAGTACTTGCTATAAGTTGAAAATCACAAGTCTAGACATGTTCTTGTGTTGTGCCCTATGTATCAAAGTTTGTACAACTTGAAAGTCATTGGTTACTAATGATGTGACATTAAATCTAAACTGCTAACTTTTAAAATAGTTTCATGGATGGCCAATTGGTTTTATGTATCGAAGTTGATAAGTGGTTTATTTGAACTATGAAGAATCTCTCTGTGGTTTTTTTTTTATATGGCCAATTGGTCAGTTGTACGGTTGTCAAACAAGCTTGTCGGTACTAGAACATCTTCTCTGCTCTAATAATAGTGTTTCTTTTTTTTTTCTTACAAAATCTTTGGTTGCACAGATTTCCCCCATCCTGCTCCGGCGAGATCGACATACCAAGTAGCCGCACTTCCGTTGAATGCCCGGATTGAAATTGAGTGCATTGCTACGCTCTAGGCCTACTTCATCCCCATTGTTCTTTATTTCTTTCTTCTTTCTTTTCTCTTGAATAATTTCCGACTGGATAGTGAGATAATAAGATTGGGGTTGTCTTGTTTTAGAATCTTTTTGCTGTGCTAAATGTTTTATTAACTTTCGGGTTTTCATTGCTATAGCTTATTCAACCATTTTATGGCCTAAAACTAAAAGTTATCTTTCTATTGGGCTGAAATGCTGATTATATATATATGGACTCAGTTTAATGGATTTTGCACGTGGCTGTTAAATTAAAGGGGATAATTAATTCAAGGAAATCTATTAGAGGATAGAAAATAAGTAAAAGTTTTTTGGCGTTTGGAGGGAAAGTGGCGTAGATAGTAAATGTTTTTTGACGATGCACGACTGTTAACATGTGCATTGAATTCAATTCTCCTAGTCCATTATTTCCCCTAATTGTATTTAATGTTAAACTCAAACAGGGTCAAAGTCTTATAGTTTTGGTTACTTGAGAAGGCTACCAACTTCCTCATTAAACCCTCGTGAATTGCATGATACAGTACTTTCTATTTATTAATCTTGAATCAATTTGAAGCTTCCTGGTCTGTAATCTTGTTTATTGGCAGCCTCCATCTATGTTTCTTTTTGTTAAACTAGAGTCATGATTGAGTTATGTAAAATGGGTTGAATGCATTTAACCCTTGGAAGTTGGAACTTGTTCATTTGTTAGGTGTAAGATGGTCAAACCTTCAAACTGGCAGAGAAATTTCTTTTCTATTTTAAAAGGTAATAAGAATGCGAACTAAAAGACCATTTCACAAGCATATAATAATAATAATAATAATAATAATAATAATAATAATAATAATAATAATAATAATAATAATAATAATAATAATAATAATAATAATCCCAGATATTACAACATGCTTCCTATGATACTAATTTCGGCTTTTCCTTCTTCCATTTTTCATTTTCAGTTTGGATTATTCTATTAAGACTGTAGGAGACTTGAAGTTCCTTCCATGCATTCGCTCCTGGGATGATTTTCAAAATTAAATATTTTATTCTATAATAATAATAATAATAATAATATTATTATTATTATTATTAATATTAATAATAATATTATTATTATTATTATTATTATTATTATTATTATTTGCAAATTCATTGCTTTTCATAATTTTATTTATTAAAATTATTCATTTCAAATGTTAATGCAAGATGCTTGTTGCTTATACAGTCCAGTTCTCTTTATTATTTATTGTCTTCATTTGAAGCCACAATGGTTGTCACTTTGTAGGGTTCGTGTTTTTCTTACTTTATTTTTTCTGCCTTCCCATTTGGTAGTGAAGGAATAAAATTTTGGATGAATCTGCTGTAGTTGGCCTAACATGTTCCCCAACTTAAACACTTTTTTTTTTCAATTTAAATACTAACATACTTATTGACTTATTATTATTATGTTTTCAATTATAAATTGAAAATGACGCATTGAACAGCTAAAACTTGTACTATACGAAGTATAAATAATTAAATGATTGCATCTAAAGAGATTGAATCAATCTCCTCCTTTTGATGCCAGCAATAAAAAACATTAGAAGCGAGCACTCTTGAACCACAATATTTACCAATTCTGCTATGATTATTTCGCATGTGCACTATTGTGTCATTTAATATGTTGAAGTCTGATCCGTTTTCAAACCCTTTGTGCAAAAAAGAAAATTTGCCCAAATTCACAGTGACGAATATTTCCCTTTTATTAGAAGAAAGTTCCATGAATGTTCTTGTGCTATGTCCTTCTCTTCGTACTTCTTTCAATGTGGGTGGATATGTGATATGCTCACTAAATAATTGTGATTTTATGTTTTTTTTAATATTTTGACAAAAGCAAAGAAAAGGGACGGAAAAATCTGTGGACTATTCTTTCTTGGTATTGGAAAATTGGAGAGCTGGGATTATATATTGCAAGGTCCTTTTCAGTGGATGTGCATTTACATAAATGTTTGATACGAAATTTACCTACTTTTATTAATTAGTAATAAAAATTATTTAATTTATTAAAAAAAAATAGTACTAATGGCCGAACCAACTGCTGTTGCTGTCGCCAATTTTTCATTTTTTTAGAAAATTTAAACTATGTTAAATTAGTAAAGAAGGCGCAAAATATATTCGCAGAGCTCACTTGATGTGCACAGCAGAACTAAGATATTGTCTATGTCAGGGATGAGAATATGCTGCTCTTTGAAGGCGCGAGCACGATCCTGCTAAAAAAACATTAAAAATAGCTGAATGAATCTCGAAGAAAATAAAATTTAATTTTCCGTCGTATTATGAAAAACAAAGTCTTGCTCAAGTAACCAAAGAACGACATATTTCATTCTAGAGACTTGACAAGGAGGAGTGGAACTCAGGATTTTCAAATAGAGAGAGCCGAAAGATGATTAATAAAATTACAGAAAGATTGAGGGAGGCGAAAGTATCAAAAATCTTATATTTTATCAAAAAAATTATTTAATAATTACTCAATTTAACTAACTTTTTTTTTTTTGAAAATTGGTAGGGGTCGGGCTCTTGTTCGTCCACCCCTTAGTTCCGCCCCTATTGACAAGGAGACGGGTCGGTCCGATCCGGTTTAAATTTTTTCGGTCCAAGGGTAAGGATAGGTTACGGATCAAGAGTGAATACGAATTGGACGGTTCGAATTAGAGCGGTCTAAAATGAGAAACCTCCGATCCAATCTGTGTTAGACCTTCGCCGATAGGACCCTCACAAGTTTGGAATGGGTGGGGAAAGAGATGATCCGGTCCAAGGGATGGGCACAATTTTTTTGTTTTGTAATTTCACAAAAACACAAATAAATTGTGAAAAACGCAAAAAAAATTAACAAAATTCTAAAAAATTCAGAAAATATAAAAAAAATTATCATCATATTTTATATAACATTTTTAACTAATTCGGTTTTATTAGTTCTAATTGGTTAAAAATAAAATAAAATTTAAAAAAAGTTTCAAATAATTCCACAAAAATCCAGAAAAATATAATTTTTTTATAAAAGACGAAAAAATACCATAAAGTTTGACATAATAAATTTAAACTAATTCAGTTTTGAATATTTAATTATTTAAAAATTGAACAATATTAAAAAATAAAAAAAATTATTAAAAATTATAAAAATTCTATGTTGTAAAATATATTTTATATAATAATTTAAACATTAATTTTTATTAAAATTATAAGTTACCCTCCTTAATTTTAAACTTGATAAGAAGATTATGGAATTTTGAAGTCTGGATTTTCTGTAGTTTACATAAATAAAAAGCAAAGCGTTATGAGAAAATGATGTTTTTTATTTCTCAATTAACTTTTTTTTATAATTAACCGAAACATATTTTTTTAGTATTTTTTATGTTTTTATTGCAGTTAATAAGATTAAGAAAAATCATATTTGTGAGAGATTCAACATTATTAGTTCGTGTTAAAATTTAAGAATGAATAAAAATGATATTTACATTGACATAAAATATGAATATTTGTACGCAATAGCATTCTAGCGGTTACAAAATCAATTTGTTAATAATAAAAAAAGGTTGCTTCAAATTTCAAAATACCAATTTATGCATTACAAAAACACAGTCATGTAGCGTTAGCAATATAACTTTATTAATTATAAGATAGATGTGTACACTTGCAAAAAATAAATACCAATTGAAAATGTATATAAAAAGATGGAGTTGAGCTTCTTCAAAGGCCTACGGCTAAGCATCGAGTTGCATCTAGGATTGCAAACGGATCGGATATTATCCAAAAATATTTGGATTTGAATTTTAACGGATATGAATATTCGGATTCAGATATTTTCAGATACGGATATAAATACGATATGAAATTTAGCATCGGATATGGATATAGATATGGATAATTATCCGAATCCAAAAGTTTAAAATTTTTGGATATCCGTGATTTTTTTTATTGAAAAGATGAGAATCAAACTCTCAAATTTTATAATTATCCATAAGAACTCTCATCCGAGTTTTGAAGCCATCATCTCTCACAAAGAGAATGCTATCTTTTACAACTAGATCAAAGGCTAGTTTTCGGATATCCGTGACTTTAAAATTTATATATATATACCTCCTGTTATATATATATTCAACATTTTCATGAAAAAAACTTTAAAATTTCAACACAACCACTTTTTCATTAAAAATTCAATAAAAAGACCGACTAAATGTTCATAAAAAATCATCATGGTTCATTTTCTTCTAGTTCTTTATTTTATTTTTTGCAACACAATATCGATCTATAAATTGGAGCGACAAAAAAATATATTGGACATACGAGTATTGTTATTAATATAATTATTATTTAATGAAATTTTATATTATATTTTTTATTTCCATTTTTCTGGGATTTTGCATCAATAATTATCGGTGAGGGTTGCTTTAATGCTTTGTTCTCTATTCTTTTTTTCCAACTTTTCTATTAATGCATTAATAATTACCAGTACTAATCTGATCAGGTATGTGAAATATGACAGTGAAAAATGACCGTCAGATTTATTTAAACAGCTATAACTAGATGTAGAGGCTATTATTATTTAAGTAGAGCCCATTGTCATAGATACAAAAAAGTATGCAAGACAACTATGACAGCGGATATGTTTTTGGATTTTAACATGTAGTGCTCCTTTATATGTGGGTGCATGAAAGATTATAGCACCTAATTTTTTTTTGTCTTGTCTATGATAGTTAACTTGTATATATACTTATGGAGTATAAATACAATTAAGTTACTTTCACATGAATTTGATTCAACTGTCTTTGCTTGAGCAAAGAAGAGCAATTATTTTGTTCCTCATTCTGGTGAAATTTATGATTGTAGGGAGGTAATTAGAAGAAATAGTGAGTAGGAACAAGCATAACAATAGCTGATCAAGAGCATCTGGTAGGAGATGTGTTTATCTGTATCTTTTTCCTTCATTTTAATTGATTCAATGATTTGTTGATCTGTATTTGAGCCCTCATTTGTACTTTAATAAACTTGACAAATGTTATGACGCTTGAGAGAAAGAGTTGAGAGAGATGTTTATAGGGCACCATTGAGTTAGTTTTAGTTTTCAATTAACAAACGCTCTTAATTTTTCAAAGAGAGAGAGATGGACATAGAAAAAGTTTAGAAATTTGCTTTCACTGCAACAAACCTGAGTTTGTAGGGCACTGGTGCAATGCTTATTTCCTTTATTCTTCCGCGAACTATGGTAAGGGAAAGACATCTGATGCATTGTCAAGTTAACGGAGCTAGCACCTGAGATTGCATTTTTGCTCAAACTTGACAGGTTATTTAACATGGAACTCATACTGTTTTGGTTTTGTTGTCTGTTTCTTTGAATTTAAATTAAGGATCTATTAATCAATCAAACAATTTATAAAGAAAAACAGAGTGAACTGTAAAGCTCAATAACCAATTATTTTACGGCACAATTTTTCTATAATAAATAAATTTATAAATAAATAATTTTATTCAAAGCATCTAAATTAGAATAATTCTTTCTTATCTACTAAACATGTAATTTAAATATTATGATTTAAATAATTATAATTTAAATAATATACATAGACACATAAAGATCACATATCGTGATAAATAAGAATATCCCATAAATCCACTAAAAAGCAGGACTCAGCAGAGTCATCTTCCATTCACAACTTTTACAGGTTGTGTGGAGTTTTTATTTCGAAGTACGAAAGGGTTAATTTACGACCTGTACAATTAAACATAATTTGACTAGTTCCGTTTATCTTTTTATGTGTTTTAAAAGCATGTAACTGATGATTTATAGATTATAATTATATATATGCATTCAAATTCACTACCAACATGCATCACAATTTCAGTTATCAAAATCCAATTAATTCGGATAATTTAGGTAATTGATTCATATCACAAAGTCAAAGATCAATTAATCCACAACAACAGATAATATTCAAATTCAAATTATAGAGAAGTTTGATTAACTTATAAGAAATGATTCTAATTCTCGACTCAATACACGACGTTCATTGAATCGACCCGTGATATCTATTCAAATTGTAATGATATTTATTAGTATAATATTTCTTAACTCATTGTATTTATCATTTGTGATGAATTCTCAATCTTACCAAATTAGTAAAGTCATCAACTTGTTTGATTATTATATTTCAAATCCGATGATTAATTATTGGCAAAGTCATCAACTTGCACAGCTCAGCTATATCACATTCTCTGATACTAATCACAACATCTACATATATATTCTTGATAATTGTAACATGTTTTATTAGAACTCACTTCGTTTTAAGTGTCCACCACATTACATTTCTTAGTATTTTGTCATATACTTTTTGAAAATTAATAAAATTCATATTTAGTTTTTTTTTCACATTTCTCTATCATATAAAGAAGATTATCTCTATGATGGATTTCTCAACTATAAAATTAAACTGATTTTTAAAAACAATTATTAGTTTTTTTTTAATAATACTCGATCACAATAAGTCACGAGCTTATTATAACTTTAAATATTTCTTTTATTCTTTAAAAAATAATATTAATATAATTTTTCACTCATCAAATATATTATTAGATCAGAAGATATTATTAAATTGCTTAATGAGCTTTATCTCCAAACCTCAATTAAAATGCCATTATATTTCAGCTTTTTTTCACTTAAATTCTTAAATTTTCTGAACAAATTATTTATTATGAAACGAGTCCAAATCCAACAACTCGAATACTCGTTTAGCCTCATGAAACGTGTCCAGTTGGAGACCGGATCGGAGTAGTAGTTGAACTTGAAAGAAAAGGTCAATAACTCACTGATAAGTGATATTCCCCTCGCAAGTCGCGAGTCCGTACTCTCAGCTAGTCGGCTGCCTGATCTCTGTGACCGGAGCCAAGAATCACCCTCAGAAGTCGGAACCTTACTTAACGAATCTAGCACGAACTGGATCCATGGTGGATCCGTCAACCACCTTGGCAATCAACTGGAGTTTGTCGGCCGCCAGCTGGCTCATCTCCCCTCTCCTAAGCCGGTTCCTGAACAAGTTCTTTGATGCGCTCGGCATAGATCTACCCCCAAAATTTCAGTCTCGGAAGCAAACCCTCCTTCTGAAATTGGAAAAGCTTCAGACCACAGTCCTCCCCCAGCTGCTCATCTTGACAGACGCTGCACAGCAGAGCCCCCACCGCCCTTTTCTCGAGAAGTGGCTTCAGAAGCTCAAGGTTGCATTCTATGAGGCCGAGCACATGCTCGGTCTAGTCGAGTATGAGCGGCTCAAAAAGGAGGTAAAGTCCCTCTTTCCTTCTAGCTCTAAATTTAGTCTAAGAGATGTAAAGTGTAAGCTCCCAAAATTTTCATCTGAGAAGAAAAGCCTCATTAAAAGCTTGGAGAATTTGGAAACACTTGTTAATGAAGCAATGGAATTTGTAAGCCTCCTTAATTTACCGAGTAGCAGTTTTAATAATTCATCTTGGAGACATAATGAACAATACAGGGAAACTATTTCCAGTCCTGGTTCCACGATTATTGGTCGTGATAAGGACAGGGATGATATTGTAAAATTGTTGCGGGAGGATTTCCCAGAATCATCTAGTAGTGCTAAGTGCTACTCTGTTATTGGAATATGGGGTATGGGAGGGTCAGGGAAGACAACATTGGCACAGTATGTTTGTGATTATGAGAAAGATGTCAAGTATTTTGACCGTGTCATGTGGGCTCATGTTTCTCAAAAGTTTAGCGCCCACGCCATTTTGGAAATGATCTGGGAATCCGCTTTTAAGGACCCTTGTCCCAAATTCGTTAGTCTGGAAGGACTGCAATCAAAACTTGAAGACAAATTAAGGGGAGAAAGGTATTTTCTGGTGTTGGATGATGTTTGGTGTGATAAAGGGGTTAGTGAACAGGAACTGGAGCAGCTTTTTGTCCCCTTAAAAGCTGGTAAGAGAGGTAGCAAAATATTGGTTACAACTCGGATTGAAGCGGCAGCAAAAGCCTTGGGTGCTATGAATCCAATCCCATTGCGGGAACTTGATGATGAACAATTTATGTCACTATTCATGTGTAATGCAATAGATGATGCACAAATTGGTGACAATCAACTGACAAGAAGGCTATTGTTCATAGGAAAGAAGATTGCGGAAAAATTATCTCGATCGCCATTAGCGGCAAAGACTGTGGCTGGACAGTTGCGTAGAAGACTGGACCCAAATTTTTGGTCATCCATGCTAGATAAAAGCTTGTTAAAAGATACCATGGGAGCACTTCTTTTGAGTTATCAGCATCTATCTCCCCCATTGCAACGATGCTTTGCATTTTGCAGCTTCTTCTCCAAAGGGGATACCTTCCATCATGAACATTTGGTTAATTTATGGATTGCAGAGGGCTTCATTGAATCAGAAAATCCTAGTCAACACATACGGGATATTGCAAATTGGTATATTTTGCAGTTGATTTCTAGTTCTTTCTTTCAAGTTGATGAACCAAATGGTAATGTTTACTCTATGCATGACCTTATGCATGATCTAGCTCAACATGTTTCTGGAAGTGAATATCTTGTAATTGAAAGTGACAAGATAAAGGAGATTCCTGAGCAAACTCGTCATATATCTGTTGTAGATAATATGCTCGGGGAGTATGTAGAGAAGATATGCAAACTAAAAGATCTGCGCACCGTTATTGTTTCTGCATCATCGACTGATATATTTTTAAATGTAGTGGACCTAGATGCTATTATTAAGAGTTTGAGGAAATTATATGTACTAGATATACGTAGTTCTGTTCTTGAAAGATTTCCTAAATCTGTGGGTCACTTGAGAAACCTACGCTACCTCCAATTTGTTACAACTGAAGAAGATACTATTCCTGAATCATTAAATAGGCTTTACCAATTACGCGTGCTATGTATTAGGAGGCCAATTCCCTATATTGGAAGGCTAGTGGCAATCCCAGATATTGGGAAGCTAATATTACTCCAAGATTTAGAGGTGTTTCGTGTAAGATCAAGGAGGGGATTTGAGCTGAAACAATTGGAGCACCTAAGTGATCTTTCTGGATCATTATCTATCTATGATCTCCATAATGTTGAAAGTAAGGAAGAGGCCTGTCAAGCAAAGTTATCTGAGAAAAAGGGCCTTCATAGATTGCTCTTTTTTTGGGATTATAATGATAAAGATGTTATAAGAGACATTGATGTTGAAATTCTAGAGGGTCTTTGTCCACCTCCCCAAATACAAGAGATAATTATTAAAGAATACAGTGGTAAAAAATTGCCCAGTTGGATTTTAGAAAATCATAATAACATTGACCATCTCAAGGATCTTGAACTTGCTGAGTGCAGAGGCTTGGAAGCTCTTCCAAGATTAAATGAACTGTCCAATCTCCTATCTCTTAGCATCTCCCTTCCTAGGTTGAAGGTTTGGGAATCTCTTCCCTTTAATTTAACTCGATTGGAACTTCTCCGTTGTGTCTCTATTGCTTTTTTGTTGAGAGAAGATTTAGAGATGGTAACATCACTAAGGAGCATAAAAATTTCCCAGATTGTGAACTCATTGAAGAATTTCATTCACAATAATCGGTATACGTCTGTTAGCTTTCAGTTCAATCGTGTTCAGGAAATGATGAAGCTGGGGGATCAAACAGGTGATCAAACACATTCAACCACTTTGAATGATCTGACAAAATGCTTAGAAAAAAGGTTAGATCTTATTTGCAGGCTTAAAGACATATATGATAAACTATCCCTGCCCCTTACAATGAAAAAACTTTCAATTAAATCATGCTTTATCACAGACAAGATTTTAGCACGGTCTGTCCAAGTTCTTGCCACCTTGACGCACCTTGAGTTAGAAGATATCATAACTATTACATGTATATCTAAAGAGGTGCTTATTTCCTTGACCAGTCTCATGGTATTGAATATAGAAGGATGCCTGCTGCTTACCTCAATTGGTGGCTTGGGAACTCACAGCGCCCTTGAGAAATTAAGAATAGACTACTGCCCCATCCTCGCCTTTGAAACGCCAGTGGTTGCGAACAGCAGTAACACTGTGGAAGTAACATCTTCATCCTAAAAGATGTTTATCTCTATGGCTGTATGCCTTCGGATGATATGTTGCAAGATCTAGTCTCCCTAGAAACCTTAAAGATTGTTGATTGCCCAACCATACTAAATCCTCATATTGGTCGTTTGAAGTCACTCGTTAACCTAGAAATACGACGTTGTCCAAACTTAATTTCAATAAGGGGCTTCAGTGAGTTGAAGAATATTAAATGTTTGGAGGTGTATGGTTGCAGACAGCTTGAAAGCTATTCAGATGCTGATAAGCTGCCCCAGTTGAAGAAACTTTCAATCAGTGACAGGTGGTCACTGCTTGAACAACTTGTCTCAAGGGATGGATTGTCTTCTTTGGTTTGTCTGGATCTTTATAATGCACAGCAAGAGTACTTTTCTCAAGAAGAATGTCAAGTGTTTCATTATCTCTCTTCCCTTGAAACAATTAGGTTTACTCAGTGTGAAATACACATGTTGCCCGATCTTCTCTGCCTGAATTCTCTTAGACATTTGGGTATAGAGTCATGTGAAAATCTAACTTCTCTACAAGATCTTCCAACATCAATCCAGACTATTTCAATCACTCGCTGCAATCAAGAGTTCACAAAGAGTTGCAAAGATCCAAATAATCCAAATTGGCATAAGATTTTCCACATCCCTAGAAAGCTTATCTACTAATGGAGCCAGCAGTCAAAAAAAGGCACTTCAATCTACACAAGTTTAAAAAAAATTCATTGTAGTTTCTCATGATAATTTAATCTATCGTCCTATCAAATACTTCAGTCAATGCATCTTGGTTGTATATTCTTGCGGCAAAATCCAGTTTTAACTGAAAGCACTGTTATGTGTTCTTTCCCTTTTTTGTTTTTAGCAAAAGCACTGTGTTTAAGATTTCAGTAAAAACAAACATATAAAGGACTTAAATTGACCTCATATGATTTTATAATTACTGAAAACTAAATGGTAAAATGCAGAGAAGTAACTGAAAAGACGTAAAGAAATTGAAGTAATTTTCAGGGCCAATGACCATGCAGCAGGTAGGAAGTTGGAAGTTTCAACTGTTACTTCTAGGTAAATGCTGAAATAGTTTTCAGATCCAAGATTTTGAATCTTTGATCCTCAGGATGTAAATATTAGAGCTGTCGTATTCTGAAAATGGTTACATCATATATTTTGATCAATGGTAGTTGAACCTTTATGCTAAAAAGCTTGCATAAAGTTTGCCACTGATAATGCAAAATAAGCAGCTAATATACTTGGTGTTAGAACAACGTTGGCTCTTCTGATTAATGGAATCTATAACATTGAGTTATTAAATCATAGATTCGAGCAATTAAGTAAAAAAATTATGCTTCACATAAATTATAAGTTCATCAAACATACTAAACGGTTACCAATTTAAGATGTTCTTTCAAAACCTTCAGTCAATTAAAACTATGCAATTTTCCGTGTTGTTCTCATTCTCTTTGATTAGATTATTCTTTTATTTTTTTGATGCTGTGCTGTTAAGAGTTTTCCAACTAGCAGCTTTCTGATAAGAGTTTTAACTGTTGTGAACATAAAAGGAGAGGAGAAATGACAATCAGTAAGAGCTTTCTTTAGCATCAGTCTCCTCCTTTGTACTTGTTTTGTTAGACAGAAAAAAAAATGATGAAAAAGGAAATAAAACAAATAAAGAAAAAAAAACAGTATTGTGATTGCACGTTTTGTTGGTTTGTTGTCCTTCTGGCAAATAAGAATAAAGAGGACAAGGGGAAAAAAATATCTGAAGATCAGTTTCTCAATCGTGTTAGCATGAGCATTTTTTTTTTTTTTTTGTATTTTGTGGTCATGACAGTGTTCTGCTTTAAAAAATAGTATTATTCTCAAAGTGAACATTTGTCATTTAATATAAACTGAAGGACATGAATGGAAATAGAGCAAAATATATCGAGGTTTTGATGAAGCTGCAAGTAAAAATTGCATCACAAGAACAGATTGCTCTTGGAGAGTTCATATCGTGTTCTTAGTCAACTCTATGACTGACATATTTTCAACTCAAATCTTGATTGCTTCAAGTTGTGGGAGCTTTAAGTCGTGCAGCGGGTTTCTCAACCAGATTATGTGATAGACGTAGAGAGATGTCATGTACTCGATTTTGTAGGTCGACAATATATGTAATATACTTGAGGGGGAATTTAGCTCTTAAATAATTAAACTTTTTTTATTATTCTTTATAAATTATCATGTATTTAATTATACTATTTATGATAATAATAATAATAATTATTATATACATATTTAGCATTTTTAAAAAAATCTTTATTTTTTTAATTTTATATTTCTAATTAATTTTTTGAGAATTATATTGTAGAGGCAAAATTCAAATTGCAACTCTAATTTTAATAAAAAAAAAAAGTCGTACATATTGATACCGAGCTGTTTAAATGTTGCCTAGCAACAGTGGAAGTGGACAGAATGATACCGAACTGTGTTGATGGTACAAGTGAAAAAATAGTACTGAAAAGTGAAAATTAAATTCATGCGAACCTTGCACGAGAAATGGCGGTTAAATGAGGCAGTTGCTCACTGCCACATCCATCGGCCATTATGCACACCTATCAGCGCCTCTCGCATAATTAAGGAAAATTTGTATGACGATGATAACGATAATGTAATGATGATAATAAATCTCAATGGTATAAGGTAAAGATTTTACCGATTTAACAGAGAAAACATGTTTAGCCCTTTTCTTGGCAAGAGGATAGAGGTGAGTCCCAACTTCGTTTCTAGGATTTCTCCTATCCAAGTTAACATCTTCAAGTAGGCACAAACAAACAACAACCGGTCAAGAATTTTACAACAATAATTGTTATTTAGTGAATCTTTACTTTATTTTGCACAGATATGCTAAGTATCCACCCCCTCCAAAACGAAAAAAAATAAAATAAAAGATAAAAGCAACCAAATATTAAAATAAAAGTAATTTTAGTGTACATTCAACTTTTATGATACATTCAATATTTATGATACATGTCTTTAAGAAATATTACTCAAATAAAAAAAAATCAAAACCATAGATGTGGTTCTAATGACTTAGATAAAAAGTGTATCAAACTAATTTGAAAGAGATTTTGTCGTCCATCGTATAATTTTAAATTTTAACGGTGAAATTTCAATGACTTTGTGATAGTAATTAAACTCTAAATTATTTCAAATTTGATACACATTCTATCTAAATCATTAAATGAGTGTTAAACTCTAAATTGTTTTGTTGTGCTGAAATGCTGATTATATTTATGGACTCAGTTTAATGGGCGTTGTGCGTGGCTGTTAAATTAAAGGGGATAATTTAATGTAGAGAATTAAACTTATCAAATAATTAGATTTTGAATATTAAGCCTCAAATAGCACTCATCATTGATCATAGATAGGATAAGGGGAGCTGCTAATCAAATCACCTCAACCTTTAACCCAATTGGTATAGTACTGTTATGTTACCGTTGGTATCGATTGGTACCACTTATATATCTTCCGATAACAGTAAATGCATGTAACAGTTTCAAGCTCATAAAAGCTATCAATAAGAATTACTTTACATTCATCATAATTTCTCTTCATGGTATCAGAGCAGGTCATGAGCTTGTCTCAATAATAAAAAAAGACAACATCAGTTGGAAGAATACCAAAGACTAAGGAGATTGGCACAAGACGGTCTACAACTCAGCAATTGACAAAATCTCACCTCCAACAAAAAAAAGAGGGCAACTGAACACTGACAAGCAATATCAGAATCATAAAAAAAACAAGGCAGTATCTGTTCTTTTCTTCTATTCCTAATTCTGCCCGACTCAAGAGAAAACTAGCAAAAGAACAAACAACAATTACCAGAAAAAGTTCAAAAACCAAGGCAGTATCTATTCTTACTGTCCCTTTACCAAAAAAAGTAAAAAGGCAAAACAATATCTGTTCTCACTGTCACTTTACCAAAAAAAAAAAACAAAAAGAGCAAGACAACTTCTATTTCTACCAACAAAATCTAATAAAACCAGAAAGTATGTCTCAACAAATCAAAAAATAATCACCTACATCATCTTAAATGACATAAATTACTTGCCATGGGTGCATACTGTCACCATTGGACTTGGTGACAGATTCAAATTAGAATATGTTACAGGAAAAATGCCAAAACCAGAATCAGTAAACCATAATTTTTCAACTGCACAAGAAAAAAATGCACTAAAAGAATGGAGAACTGATGGTCTCCTAGTGACCAGCTGGTTGCTCAATAGCATGGAGCCAGGAATAGCAGATATATGTATGCGTGCAAGATCTGCTCAAGGTATTTAGCAGAAAGTAGAGAGAAGATTCGGGCAAAAAAACAATCATGCAAGAATCTTTCAACTTCATCAAGTAAAGAAGTACTTGATCAAGTAAACAGAACTACATCAAGTAAACAGAACTACATCAAGTAAAGAAGTAACCAAATCAAACAATCACAGAATGACTGAACTTCAACAAAAAAAAAAGAGACGATATTCGATTGTACATACCAACTATAACTAACCTCGATGAATTACAAAAAAGCGCTGATCAAGATGATATTTTTAAATTTCTTGCAAGTCTTGATTCGAGTTATGAAACCCTTAGATCACAAATCCTTCTCTCTAAAGATTTGTCCTCTTTCGACAAAGTTGTAAACATGATTCAACGAGAAGAATCAAGAAGAACAGTGATGAACCCAAAATAAAAAGTTAATTAATAATCTTATAAATTGTGACACAATGCAATTTATGATGGTTGCAAATGGTGATAAAATAAAAATTATAGGAAGTGGTTCAATTAATCTCTTTTCTAAAAAATTATCAAATGTGTTGTATATTCAAGTTTGTCCCACGAATTTATTATTGATCAATAAAATTACACAAGAATTAAATTGCGAGATTATTTTTTCAACAAAGAAAGTGATTTTTAAGAATGGAACACGAAGAATGACATTAGTGAAGGTATTTTAGAAAATGATCTTTATTATTTAAAGGGAGAAATTTATAATTTTCTGGCAAAAAAGAAGAAGAAATTGGCACTCTTTGACATAAAAGAATTAGACATCCTTCCATTAAAATATTGAAGTGTATTATTTTATTTTAAAATTTTGGACTGTAGTAATTGTAAAGTGTGTAAACTAGAAAAACATATAAAATTATCATTTCCTTTATTCAAATGTAAAAGCAAAAAAGTTTTTGAATTAATTCACTTGGATGTTTTGGGACCGGCCCCGGTTGAATCATTTAATGGCTTCAAATACTTTATAAGAACAAAAGTGTTTGGATGTCGATGCTATGTGCATAAGAACAAATAAGATAAGTTAGATTACACGTCTATAAAAGCAATCTTTTTGGGATACTCATCACAAAAAAAGAGATAAATGTGACGATCCAATCAATGAAAAAATTCTACGTTTTGAGACATGTGACATTTTAAGAAAATGAACCGTATTTCAATTTGAAAAAAAAGATCAATTAACGAGAGGAATCAAACATCTTTTCTTTTCCACAATATTCTTCTTCTATTAGTGAAGAAGCACTCATAGACAATGAAAAGAAGATGGAGATGAAAATGAAAGCGATGATGAAAATGTTGAGAAGCACCATTATAAAGATTAATTCGCATATCTCAACCATCCAAAAGATTTAGAGATTTTATCTCTCACAAGGTAAGTTAACATATTGAAAATTTTATTTCATATGAAATTATTACAAGAGAGTATAAAATCTATTTGATCTCAATTGGAAGTCAAAAAGAGTCAAATAATTTTGAGGAAGTAATAGCTTAACCCATATAGTGTAAAGCAATGAATGAAGAGCTCAATGCACTAGAAAAAAAAATAAACTTGCAAACTCATCCCATTACCAATTGGAAAAAAATCCGTAGGGTGTAAGTGGATATACAAAATAAAATACAATAGTGATAGGACTATTGAACGATATAAAGCAAGGTTGATAACGAAAGATTATACTCAAACCTATGGAATTGATTACGAAGAAACCTTCGTACCTGTAGTCAAAATGAATACCGTACGAATTTTACTTTCCGTAGCGGTGAATCAAAAATGGATCTTACACCAAATGAATGTGAAAAATACATTCCTTCAAGGCACCTTGAGAGAAGAGATATATATGTCAACGCCACCCAGGTACATACAAAAAGATAACTCCAATCTAGTGTGTAAACTCGAGAAATCAATTTACGGACTCAAACAATCTTCACGGATATGGTATGACAAACTAAGTTTCTATGTACTTTCATGCAGTTTCTTAATTAGTAATGCCGACCGTTCGCTATTTTCTAAAATTGCTAATAATTTCATTATTGTGGTTTTGATATATGTAATTGATCTAATAATAACTGGGAATAATTTGAAAGAAATAAATAGGGTTAAGGACAAATTAAATAAAATATTTGACATAAAAGACTTAGGACTTTTAAAATATTTTTTAGAAATAGAAATTGCCACTCACCAATAGGTACTTTTATCTCTCAAAGAAAATACATTTTGGATTTATTGAGAGAAATCAGAAAAATAGGGTATAAACCAATTTCAACTCCAATTGATAGCAAGGTAAAGCTAAATACTGATAATGGTGAACCGATAAATAATATAAATCAATTTCAAAGATTAGTGGGTGAATTAATTTATCTCACCGTAACTCGGTCGGATATTTCATTTGCAATAAGTCAAATTAGCCAATTTATGAACTCTCCTCAAACTTAACACTTAGAGGCCATAAATCAGGTTTTACGATATTTAAAGGGTACACCCGAAAAAGGAATTTGGATGAAATTTAATAACTCTAACGAAATATATGGCTATTCCGATGTAGGTTGGGCCGGAAGTTACGATCGAAAAACAACAATTGATTTTTGCAAATTTATAGACGGAAATTTAGTCATATGAATAAATAAGAAGCAAAATATTATGGCTCGGTCAAGCGTAAAGCGGAATACCGAGTCATGATATCAACGGCAAGCGAGTTGACATGGATCAAGTAACTCCTTATGGATTTTGGAATAAACACGTAAGAACCAATGAAGATTCTTGTGACAATCAATCTGTTCGTCATATTGCATCCAATCTAGTGTTTCACGAACATATAAAACACATTGAAGTGGATTGCCACTTTGAACGAGAGAAATTACAAGCAAAAAAAATCAAAACACCATTTGTATGAAGCAACAATCAATTGGCGGACATTCTTACAAAGGGACTAGAGCCAAAATCATTTGGAATAAATTTAAATAAATTAGAGTTAATCGATATTTATAACTCTAATTTGAGGGGAGTGTAGAGAATTAAACTTATTAAATAATTAGATTTTGTATTTCTAGGTCTCAAATAACACTCATCATTGGCCATAGATAGAATAAAGGGAGCTACTAATCAAGTCACCTTAACCTTTAACCCAATTGACACCATACCGTTATGTTACCGTTGATACTAATTGGTACTACTTATATATCTTCCGATAATAGTAAATGCATGTGATAGTTTCAAGCTCACAAAAACTATCAATAAGTTACTTTATATTCATCATAATTTCTCTTCATTTAATCAAGGAAATGTACTAGAGGTTAGAAAAGAATGGTACTTTCACTACCACAGAAAAAGGCTTTTGTAGCCCTATTTAATAGCGATTATAATAAAACAGCTATAAAAGACATTAATAGTGTTTGTTTAATAGCGGTTGCTATCAAACAACCACTATTAAAGCCTTTTATAGAGGTTCTACTAAAGAGCCGCTATTAAAGGGTACCTTTAATAGTGGTCCCTCCAAAAAACCGCTATTAAAGATCAACCTTTAATAACGGTTGTTCAATAGCAACTGCTATAAAAGGGGTCCTACGAATATGCACCACTGCCCACGGATCGCCAATATATATTTTTAATCTACAGCGTCCATTTTAATCGATCCAACGCTCAGAAATCACTCAGAAAATTTTCACGGATTCATCCCTTTCTTACCTATATATATACCACTCTTCACCTCCCATTCATCTCTCATTTTCTCTTCATCTTCCCAATTTCTCAAAATTCAAATACAAAATATCAAACAAAAAGTTCAAGATTAAAAAAAAATAGGACAAATTTTTTTTGTTTTATTTTTTTTAATTTGTTTGTTTATTCTTTCTTTTTAATTTTATGCTCAAATTTCGAACTCAAATTTTATTTTCAAATTACTTTTTTGTTTTAAATTTTATATTCAAATTGTGATCAAATTTAAAACTCAAATTATTTTTATGTTCTAAATTTTTTGTTCAAATTATTTTCGATTCTAAATTTTTTGTTCAAATTATTTTCGATTCTAAATTTTTTGTTCAAATTAGTTTTGAAATTTTTAATTTTTAATTTATGTTTTAGAATGAAAAAATAAAAAAATTAAAAGCTGACGGATGTGACAGCTGTACAGCTGTCATATTTGTCAGAATTTTTTTAAAACTCGACACAACCCTTTAATAGCGGTTGTTATATAACAACCGTTGTTAAAGGGTATTCTTTAATAGCGGTTCTTAAGACTTTTTATAGCACCCCTCAATAATAGTCCACTTGGACCGCTATAAAATATGGTTTTTGACCGCTATTAAAGGTTGATTGTGTAGTAGTGTTTCGAGGGAAATTGGGGTAGATAAATGTTTTTGGCGATGCACGACTGTTAACATGTGCATCGAAATCAATTCTCCTAGTCCATTGTTTCCCCTAATTGTATTTAATGTTAAACTCAAACAGGGTCAAAGTCTTTTAATTTTGGTTACTTGAGAAGGTTACCAACTTCCTCATTCAACCCTCGTGAATTGCATGTTACAGTATTTTTTACTAATCTTGAATCAATTTGAAGCTTCGTGGTCTGTAATCTTGTCTATTGGCAGCCTCCATCTGTTTCTTTTTGTTAAACTAAAGTCATGATTGAGTTATATAAAATGTGTTGAATGCATTTAACCCTTGGAACTTGTTCATTTATTAAGTGTAAGATAGTCAAACCTTCAAACTGGCAGAGAAATTTCTGTTCCATTTTTAAAGGTAATAAGCATGCGAACTAAATGACCATTTCACAAGCATATAATAATCACCCCTGGTAACATGCTTCCTGATACTAATTTCGGTTTTTCCTTCCATTTTTCGTTTTCAATTTGGATTATTCTTTTGAGACTGTTGAAGACTTGAAGTTCCTTCCATGCATTCGGTCCTCGGATGATTTTCAAAATTAGCATTTTATTATAATTATTTGCAAAGTGACTGCTCTTCGTTTTGAAGAGCAATCGCTTATAATGGTCGTCTTAATTTAGAATTTTATTTATTAAAATTATTCTTTTCAAATGTTAATGCATGATGCTTGTTGCTTTTACAGTACATACCTCTTTAATATTTAATTTCTTCATTTGAAGCCACAATGGTTGTCACTTTGTAGGGTTCGTATTTTTCCTATCACTCTCAGCCTAACATGTTCCCCAACTTAAGCACTTTTTTTTTCAATTTAAATACTTTAACACACTTATTGACGTATTTGTTTATGTTCCCAATTATAAATTGAAAAGGACGCATTGAACAGCTAAAATTTGTACTATACGAAATATAAATAATTTAATGATTGCATCTAAAGAGAATCTCCTCCTTTTGATGCCAGCAATAAAAAAAAAAATTTGAAGGCACTCGTGAACCACAATATTTACCAATTCTGCTATGATTATTTCGCATGTGTTGTGAAATTAAATATTTAAAATTTGATCCAATTTTCAAATAAATAAACTAAGGGATTTTTCCAAGAAGATGGAATAAATTTGGTATTGCGACTATATATATTGCCAGGAATATGATTCAACAAATAAGTGTATTGTTCTCACGACATAAAAAATGGTCTTTGGGTTTTCTCTGGCGTTTTGACGAATATTCCCCTTTTATTAGAAGAAAGTTCCATGAATGTCCTTGTGCTATGTCCTTCTCTTCATACTTCTTTCAATGTGGGTGGATATGTGATCTGCTCACTAAATAATTGTGACTTTATTTTATTTTTAAAAAATATTTGACAAAAGCAAAGAAAAGGGACGGAAAGCATGATTGTGTCTCAAGAAAGTTGTACTATAAATTCTATAATAAATCTGTGGGCTATTCTTTCTTGGTATTGTAAAATTGGAGAGCTGAGATTATATATTGCAAGGTCCTTTTCAATGTATGTGCATTTACATAAATGTTTGACACGAAATTTACCTACTTTTATTAATTACTAAAGTAATAAGAATTATTTAATTTATTAGAAAAAAAATAGTACTAATGGCTGAATCAAACTGCTGTGGTGTCGCCAGTTTTTCATTTATTCGGAAATTTTAAACTATGTTAAATAAATAAAGAAGGCGCAAAATATATTCCCAGAGCTCACTTGATGCACACATCAGAATTAAAATATTGTCTATGTCCGAGGAGAGAATATGCTTCTCTTTTGGAACGCGAGCGTGGTCTCTTTAAATTTTAAATTAGATCGTCGAAAAACATCAAATAGTAGTTGGACAAATTTCGAAAAAAAAAAAAAAATTTGATCGTCAAATTTCAAAAAGCAGAATCCTGCTCACTGAATCGAAGAACGGCATATTTCATTCCCATGTCAGGATCATCTTTTTTATAAGATCCATTTTTTTTAATAATAATTATTATTAAATTAATATTATTAAAAATAAGAGCGAGAACTGTAAAATTTCAAATATAAGAATGGCGGTAGCGCCATATCGCTAGTGGCGCGGATCAAACGCGCCAGCGTCGGTGGCGCATTTGGTCTCATTCACTACACGTTTAATCCCTATAAATTCTATAAATTCTTTTCCCCGCTCACTACCACATCATCACTGTTTCATATGGAACACGCCATCGCCAAATGTATCAACGCCACCGACGGCGATGCGCGCGGTTCAAACGCGCCACTGCCAGTGGCGTGCTGTCATTCATATATTTGAAATTTTATAGTTCTCAATGTTATTTTTAATAATATTAATTTAATAATTATTATTATGAAAAAAACTGTATAAGATCGGTTTAGTATTACATCAGCTGATGTGATTGCTGAAGATAGGTACAAAAACACAGCCATGTATCGTAGCAATATAAATTTATTAATTATAAGATAGATGTGTACATTTGAGAAAAATAAATACCAATTAAAAATGTATATAAAAAGATGGAGATAAGCTTCTTCAACGGCCTATGCCTAAGAATCGAGTTTGCATCTCATAGGTACGTAGTAGCTAGACAAAGACAACCTACAACGTTCAATTAATAAATCAATAGATTATTTTATAGAACTATCTTGTGAGGAAATAAGTGGTAAAGTATAAAGATTCCCTAATTATTATACTCAAATTTTGAATTTACATTCAAGTTTTGAATATCCGTTGTACTTTAGAATTGAACAAACATTTTTTTTTTTGTATTTTTCTAAATAGATAAATATATACCTGGATTTGGCTAAAAAAATCACGTGCATAAAATTTACGAAAAAGTAGAAGCTAAGGTTTCAAGGTCTAATCCTTTTAAATTTCAGAATTATCAATTAAATTTCCAAATGCTATTTAAAATTTTGTTTTAAAAGACCAACCAGCTTTGAAAATTGTAATAAGTGCAGTTAATTTAGTCACTTGAGGCAAGTACTGATGGGATATATATTGTTATTGTGATGTGCATCTCTTTGCTGGTAGTGGCATATAACAACAGTTTTTAGTAATAATAATTATTATTAAATTAATATTATTAAAAATAAGAGTGAGAACCGTAAAATTTCAAATATACGAATGATAGCGCGCCACTGTCAGTGGAAAATTTCATTATTTTTATGAAACGCGTCGCTGGCATGAAATTTTCCACTGCCAGTGGCGCGTTTGCTTGTTATATATAAAAAATGCGCAACGCCTCTCCATCTCATTTGCGCGGGGTTTGAACGAAACACGCCACGCGGCCATGGCACGCTGTTATTCGTATATTTAAAAATTTACGGTTCTCACTCTTATTTTTAATAATATTAATTTAATAATAATTATTAATAATAATAACTGATATAACAATCCACCTTTCTGTACCTGTGCTGAGATCCATGAGCAAAGCTATTTTCGGCGGCTGTGATATGAGGTACTTTTGGTACAAATATGATGCCCTGAATTAAAATTTTTTTTGCTGTTAATAATTAATTAAATTATATGGACCAATAAAAGTTGATCACTTGACGAAATTCATCTGCGGTCTAAAGCTGTCTCCGCATCATGTCTGATGTGATTTATATCACTATATCGGCGCCTGATTATCTAAACTTTCCAATTCCACGACTGGACATCGGTTTATTTGACAAATTTTAATTGTGCGCATTAAAAAATTCAAATATCAATTGATAATGTGATATGACCAATAAAATAATAGTAAAGGACTGTCGGCGCAAGGGCTAATTAAATTTGCACCTTCAATTAAAGACTTGAAGTGCTTAAAAATTCAATCGTCCTACGTAGAGTCAATTTTTAACTGATGTTTTTCTTTTCATTCATCGCTACCTTGTTAGCAATTAGCATGCACTTGTTATTGAATAAAAGAAGAACAAGTTACGAAAACAAAAACAAAATAATATATATTTGCGAACTAAATATTGAAAGATGTTACAAAATGAGAGTTTAAGGTGGTAGTTAGTTAATATATTAAGATATGATCAATACAAGTAGGCAAAAATCGGTCTGGTGATGATAAAAAGTAGCTAAAGAAACAAAAATAAAAGCTAATAAGGAATACAACAAAAGAAAAACTATTATAATAAAATATGAGCATCAAGTTATTAAGAATAATTTTACAAATAAATAATGAATTAATTTGATAAACTACGCAATTAACACAAACTAGTAAAATTTTCAACTAAGAGAATTTAGTGAATATCAATCAAATGAAAGATTTCACAAATAATGTTAAAGAGGGTACTAAAAGTAAAAAAAACACAAGATTTGAATAGAGTTCGATACAAAGATATTATAATAAATATAGGTATGAACTTTACTCTTTTACAACACAAGAAAAGAGGAGACATAAAGTCAAGAGAATTACAATAAAAGAACACTCAAACTTAGAAAAAAAAGTGAGTAATGAGCTCAAAAAAAGCACAAATGCTCAAGAGAATGAATACAAACAAGCTCAAAAATTATAGCAAAAATTCAACTCTAAATATGGCTTAAATTAATGAATTTTGAATTTCTAATTGTATTTCTTGAAAGGAAAGAATATGTGCTCTGAGTGCTCTTTGAAATTGCTAAAAGATTGCTAAAAAATAGCAGAATCATGTTGAAATGAAATGTCTGAAGCAATCTTTTTATATAAAACACCTTCATCAACATAATTAGTTTTCTGCTCATAATGACTTAATAATGATTTTAATTATTAACTATCAAAAATATTCTTGTTAGACTTCAAGAAGAATTATAAGGTATTATAATGGCTTGTAAATAAGGAATAAACTATTACAACGCCTTAACCAGGCATTACAACGTCTTGCTATATCATCTTAACGTTTGACCGAAGTTCACTTTGAACTGTTGAGCTCTGAGCCTATGATAAAGTTGTCTTACTACAAAGCCGTTATGCGGATTGGTGAGGCGTTGTAATGGCTTGAGCCATTCAATAATTCTCCAATCGTCATCTAATGATAGGATCTAATTAAATTGTTAAATTTTTTTTCTTAGAATATTTTAAGTGAGGATGTGAGCTGTTATAATGGCTTACTGCATAGAAAGTTTTTTCTTATTTTTTCAACGTAGAAATTAAGGTTTATGAATCCAAACCTTATTTTTTTTGTAGATCATATATCTTCTAAGGCTGTTTTCAGCAACAACTAGCATTCATTTTGATCAAATTTAAGTTTTCAAAAAAAAATTATAGAATATCTCAAAAAACTTGTAGAATTTAAGTTTATTATTTTATAAATTAATAAATCAAATAAATTATTTAGTACAATAATAAATATCAACGTGATTGATTTTCTTATTAATTTGCAGAGTAACCCGCCTTCTTTTTTTAGATTAATGGTTTTAGATTAGACATCACCTTCAGTTAAAACATATATGTTTCCTTTTTGTTTTGTTCATTTCAATGCAAAGATCCAGATTTAAACAGTATGATTTTTGTATTTATACATGACCGCGGAAAATACCAAAAAAAAAGGGAGAAGGGACTAATTAATACGCTTTCTTGAAGCAAATAAAGAGGTCCATGCCGAATGCATGAACCATACTTGGGGACCATTGAAGCATGTCTTTAATTTCATTGATGTCGACGGTCTGCTGCAATTTGTATGGATATGTTCTGATAATTGGGAAATCAATAATTTGAAAAAGAAAGGGATAAGATTGATGCTTCATAATATATATTTTTATAAAAATAAATAAATAAATATATATAAAGTCTGACTATGGTGTTTTACAAAGCACAGAGACGTTGTGTGTTTTGCGCTCTATTTTTAATTTCAAGTCAGAAATAATTGATCTGAGCCATTCAATCTAATTTTTATATCAAAATCTATTAATAAACCAAATTTTATATTTTTTAGAATATTTTTGCTATTTTTTCTGATGAGGAGAAAATGACTTGATCTGAGAATTCTGGTTCATCAAAAAATGACAGTTTTCTCCCTATCAAAAAAATAGCAAATGAATTCCAAAAAATAAAATTTGATTTACTAATATATTTTGATATGGAGATTAGATTGAGTGGTTTGGATCGATAATTTCTAATTTAAAATTAATAATAGAGCACAACGCAATTGTGCTTTGAAAAGTACAATAGCCTAATTCTATATATATATAGAGAGAGTTATGCTACGACTAATCACGAAGTACAAAAATATTTTTATACTTCGCATCGTATCTCCTATTTTTAAATTTAAAATATCGATCCGACCATTAAAAGTGTTCTACATATTAAAATATATTTGAATACCAAATTTTATATTTTTTAGAATTTTTTCTATTTTTTTTAGGATTAGAAAATTATTCTTATTAAAAATCATAAACTCAATGTATTTTCATCCCCTAAAAAAATAGAAAAAAAATTTCTAAAAAAATATAAAATTTGGTTTTCAAATATATTTCAATATGAATAACACTTTTAATGGTTAGATCGGTATTTTAAATTTGAAAATAGAAGATATGACGTGAAGTACAAAAATATTTTTGTACTTCATGACTAACCGTATCATAACTCTCTCTCTCTCTCTCTCTATATATATATATATATATATAGAGAGAGAGAGTTGGGCTATGGTGCTATGCATAGCATGAATTGCTCCCATACTATGGATCGATTATTCCTTATCAAAGTAAAAAATGATCGATCCAACTGTACAAAATGATTTTTGTATGAATATCTAGATGTAAACCAAAGTTTATATATTTTTAGAAATTTTTACTACCTTTTAAGATGGTAAGAAAATCAGTTCTTTTGAATGACTCATAATAACTAAACCAAGTGATTTTCTAACTATTCTAAAAAAATAAGAAAAAAATAAAAAATATATATATATAATTTAGACTAGTTCTAGATATTCATAGAAAAATTATTTTATACGGTTGATCAACAATTTGAACTTTAAAAATGAAGAATCGATCCATAACATGAGGGGATCCGTCTTGCATATGCATAAGACCATGACCAACTCTCTCTCTCTCTCTCTCTCTCTATATATATATATATATATATATATATATATATATATATATATATATATGGACTGTCTATGGTTATTCCATAAGTATTTTGAGCTGAAATACTTATATCTCAAATTTTAGAATTTCGTATCCGAAATTTTGATTTAAATATCTCAAAAAAAATCATATCATTATCTTGTAGATCTTAAATTTTCATCAAGTTTGGAGTTAGTTTACAATGCTTAATGATTTTTAAAAAATATCTTTAAAAATAATTAAAAATGCCCATTTTTATAGGCCAAATGTTGTAATCTTTCAAAAATCAGTAAGCATAGTAATCTAACTCTAAATATGATGAAAATTGATAATCTATAAGATTCTGATATGAAAAAAAAATTGAGCTATTTAAATTAAAAATTTGAGTGTAGATTTTTAAAATTCGAGCCATAAACAATTGATCGTGCTTATGAAATTTGGCAGCGGGGTGTAGTTAGCGTAAATTCTCAACAACTTCTAGTAGTGCCAAGACCCGGTGTCACTTTCCACAAAAAGCAAAGTGATGGCTATTGGCTTGTTTGTACATGCTACTCTTGCAAAGTGATGGCTATTGGCTTGTTTGTTCATTTTTTCCTCAAATTTTAGCATGATTTTTTTTACACGAACTATATATTTCATCACGTTTCACAAAAATAAAACAATGTAAAAAATAAAAAAATAATAAAAAAAAATGTAAAGACCCTCCTAGTTCATCTTAAAAAAACTATCATATTTAATTCCGACAAAAAAATTTGTCTCTTTCGAAAAATAAAAAAAAATTGTGCGTTCACCGTGCACCTACAACTCGCATCTCCCTTTGTGTGATCCAAAAACCTCACATCCGCAACAAATCTTGGTTCTCTTGTGGCCACGGCTTCTATGGCAACTCATGCTACTGCCAGATCACCTGGATCTGTCTACAGTATGTATACACAACTTCAAGCAACAGATTTGTTCAACATGTATTTATCCATGTGTACTTCAATCTCTTAAATGTTAGAAATTATTAAAATAGTTTAATTCTTTGTATTACTATAAAATCAATATTTCCAATAAATATATTTTCCGATTTTGGCAATTATAGTGCATCAAAGGCTCATAACATAAAAACAATTGAGAAACTGCAAAATTTTCTTCTAGGTATAATTTTTTTTATAAAAGCAATATGGAACGTTATTGTATTTCGCAGTTATTTTACTATAATAATTTTTTTTGCATTATTTTCTTCATTTATAATTTGTCGATTTAATTATATTAATTATATGTTCAAACATTTCTTCAATTTTAGTTTTTAATTATAATCATAATTATGCTTTTTTTTTCATTTTTCAAGACCGACAAAACCTCATAGATTCGTTAATTGAAATGAGTCTCAAAACCTCAAAAAATATATTTTACATGAAGTTTAAAATTAAGACATATTATTCGGGATACTAATGTTACACTTAACATTTTCTTTTATATTTTATTATTTTACAAAATATACTTGAATTTATTCAGTCTTTTGAGTTATTTATAAGATTTCATGATTCATCAATTGATCAACATCAAGGCCACAAAAATTTGGAAGAAGTTGAGTGAAGACAGAAAATCATATACATGTAAGGCTTAATTAAAATCTTAAGTTTCTTCATAAAAATTATAAGGAAAAAATTTCTGTCGTAGTAAAGCGTTATAATGGTTCATAAACCGTTATAATGTTTCATTCTTCTATATCTCTCAAATTCTAACTTTACTGAAAATATGAATCTCAAAATTTTCAGAGCAAAACGTTGTATGATGCTTCATAAAGCGTTCAACGATTTAAAACGTTATAACATTTCACTGAAAAGTTATAATATTTCTATAAAGATAGCAACCTTGTCAGAAAATAAGTCAACATAGTCAAACTTGATTAAAACGTTATAATATTTTATGAAGCTTTGAACGTTTCCAACAAATGTTATAACTGTCCATCCAAGTTATTTAAAAACGTTGTAACGTTATCTGACAAGGATATTCTTGATCAGATAAAGATCAAGAATAAGAAGCGTTATAACGGCTTGTATCGCAATAGCTCAAACTGCTATCTGTTTTGAGTTTTATATAATGTGCTGCCCCAGGATTGCTCAAAAACTAATAAAAACTTTCTATACACTTAGCAATATGGGCACTCATACAAAAGCTATCAAAATAGCACATTAACTCTCCTTACAAAAATAATAAAGGAAGACTCCGAATTAGTTATATCTAGATTTTCTTATAATTCTTTTTTTTTAATATTCTAAACTGTGATCTTTGAGCTTAGGCTCGATTTTTCTTTAAGCATTAAGCTGATTTTTTTTTCTGAGTCTTGAGTGTTCATTGTTATTCTTATTTTCTTAGAGTTTTTATCTTCTTGCACGTGTCTTTGTGAAAAAGCTAAAACTTCTAAATTATAAAATATTTTAAAGTAATATAGTGACATTCCGTTAGTAAAACGAGACCCGAAAACATAAGTTTTATAACCGAACTCTATTAACATCTCGCTTCTTCTTTATTTTCAGCATTTACATCTTGTGTTCTTCACATTTTACATTTCTACTAAGTTGTATTTTTTATTGAAAATCGTAATAGATTATTTTGCATCAATTGCTCTTTTTAATAATTGATATTTAATTGAATTCTCATAGTATATTCTGACTACATTTGCATCTAGGTTTCGACTTAGTTTGTGCATTCTCTTAAAATCACTCTTAAGTCCGATTATTGTGTAATCTTTTAAGAACTTTGCTATTTCATAATCCAGTTTTTTTTAAGATGTCTAACTAGTGTGTAATTATATTTTTAGTAAATATCATCTTACCTCAATTTATCAACTAATATCATGTGGTGAGTACTAGAAATTCTAAACATCTTATCTTTTGAAATTCAGATAAAAGATTTTATTTATCAGTTATCAAAAGATGAGTGACAATTGCACTCTTAACCGCATTCTTTATTTGCACTAAATGTTAGAAAATATATATAATTTCCAATTTATAAGACATTCATAAATAATATTGACCGCAAAAAAGTGTTAGAAGAATAATTTCTCTTGTTAAAATAAAATTAGAATCGTTGGGAAGGTGACGTACTGACCAAAATTACAGCTCAGTAGTGTTGTCACACCATTTGGTACTATGTTCCCAAATAGTAAGCCGACTAATTAAGGGCTTGTATATTTAAGCTTTTACTGTCTATAAAATTATATATTAAGTTTGTGTCCTTATAAATTAGATTTCCGAAATCAAGATAAATAGTAAATATTTTATGTCTCGGCTCACAAATACCCTATTTTAATTAATCAATTAATTAATCTTAATTAAATATGTAGAAAAATAGTAAGCCAAATTCTGAAATATATTCGGCCCTCTTTATTTATTAATATTTTCTCTGATTTTTCTATATATTTAATTAGGATTAATTAAAAAAAATCGGCACAAATACAAAGCTTGCCACAGATAGCTATTGGGAGTTATTTGGGGAACTGTGCTTGTAAACCTAGCAACATTGTGGGACCGGATTGTCCTATAAGAGCGGGTCCCACAATAATTGTTTAATTCCTTATTCCAGCTCCTTTGCGGAAGGCCTCTAATAGTGCTGCTTGGCTACGTCTCTTCTCGCTCCAACTTCTTAATCAATCATCTTTGGTTGAATTTTGTTCGGATATGGCTATTTTACATGTACCCCAAAAATACCCTTAAAATTGTTCATTCGTTTGTTTTGGTCATCTCACTAGCGGCTGTAAAACTTTTGAAAAAGATAAACAAAAAGTAATGATGATGTAGACTGTAGCTCAACTGTAGTTCAGATGGATCTAATTAAGAAAGATTTCTTTTGTATAACAAAATAGTTGCGCGTCTTTTTTTTCTTAAAATGTTTGATAATTTAATTTTTTACCAAAAAGTAATGATGTAGACGGTAGATCAATTGTAGTTCAGATGAATCATATTAAGAAAGATTCCTATTTTATATAACAAAATACTTGTGGGGTGAATCCAGACTTTAATTTAGGGGTAAAAAATAGATTCTTTTTTTAGAGAGGTAAAATTAAAATTTTTTCTTCCATATAAATATATTTTTAATTTTTTTTCTTCAATATACATAACTACAAAGCTATTTGTAAAAACAAAAATTCAAAGGGGACAACATCTCTGTAGCTGCATATGGATGTTCCCCTAGATGTGCGTATTTTTCTTAAAATGTTTGATAATTTAAATTTTTACCTCATGTAAGTAAACTAATACTAAGAAATAGGTGTATGTCCGCAATACTAACTTCAGTACCATGCTAGTATTAATTATTTTTGTTGCCAGTTTTATATCACGTATAAATAATATAGATTTTATCTCTGTGAACAAAAATAATACCGTGAAAAGCGAAAAATAAATAAATTGTGACCATAGCAAATTTTTATTCATACAATGAAAAAGCTGATCTAATTATACACAAATTGCGACACAAATGAGACTGTACAAAAACATTAGTGCCAAGTAATTTGTGTGTACTTCATTAGTACCATAGCTGTATCAAAAAAAAAAAAAAAAGGCCGAGGTCGCTGAATGAACTAAAATACTATTCTATAATATTTCTATTTCAGTAAATCACATAATAAATATAATAAACAACAAGGCATAAGGACATGTACAGGGTGACTCTTTGAGTACCCATAGCAGCATCATTTCAAATTTCATTTTCTAAATCTCCAACCACATTCCCCAGCCATATTAGACTCCAACCTTACTTGAAACTCATTCGGCAGCTGCACTTACATGTAAAACAGCTAATGATCTCCACAAATAACAAGACTTTCTTGAAACCTAATTTAAAGAGCGGATGCAATATCCAAACTAATTTCCAATAAATTAAAACAAAAGCCCCAAAACACACAACTATACAACAAAATTTTCACCTTTCTTCCCCCTCCTTTTTACGTTTTCAATTCACTAATTAATGAAAAAAATATAAAAATTCAAAAAGACCACCATGGATAGATTGCATCGATTCCGTCTCAGCCGAAAAATCCAGTCTGGTTCCAAACCGCATCACGAACCCGGCTCATATCTCGTCCCTTCAGAGTCCGACCAACCCCTTCGAAAACTGACGACGCAACTCCTATTCCATGTGTTCTTGCTAAGTATACATGAGGCGGGACCCACTCACCAGCCTCACCATTGTTGGTACTACCCCATTCATTCTCTGATTCACTCACAGGCTCAACAGAGTCTTCCTGCCTAAATCGGGTCCAATCCGGGACATTAACCGGTGCTGATGCTGCTACTACATACTGCCTTTCTGGCTGCCGGCGCCGTTCTGACGAACTTGGAACTCCCGAGAAGGCCATAGACAACCCGCCCATGTTGCGGTACTCCTGGGTCGGTGCCCAACCAGAGCGGTCCGACTCCGGTTCAATCAAGTTGGACCACATGTCTGATTCATGGTACTCTGGGCCAGTGAATTGGTTTGATGCGTAGCTGTATGTGCCGAGGAGTCGATCGGCATCATAGTGGCGGCCCTTTGCCATCAAATTTTGGCTGCAGGTAGGTGATAACGATGTGATGACGTCTGAAGGAATTAGGCTTGGTAGGAATGAATTCTAGCTAGGCCAAGCGAAATTACAAGGCAAGGGGGAGAGGAGAGTATGAATTTATAGGCATAGGAATTGTAGATTTTATTGAGTAGACCTGGTCTATGGGGAACTAGTCACAACTAGCCTTCCGCGGGTCTTAATGGGTCGGATCGGGTTCGGTTGGATCACATTATTTTATCATTTTTCTTAATCCGATTCGAACCCGATCCAATTAAATTCGGATCAAATTTTTTTGATCCATATCCGATCCGACGGGTCACGAGTTGATCCGTGTAAAATAATTAAATATTTATTAACTATTTTTATATAATTTTAAGCAATAAATATTGATTAATTTATAATTAATCTTAATTAGTGCATAATTAGTATATATTTAAACTTTAATCAGTACTAAATCACAAATTACTTCAAAAAAACATAATTAATCGGGTCGGGTTAGATTAATCCGACCCGATATGACCGGATTCAGGTAAAAAAAATTAATTCATACTTGACCCATTTATATTCGAATCATGTTGGATCGGGTTAGGTCGGATTCAGATTCGAATCGTATCGGATTCGAGTCATATCGAGTTAACCCGTCATGTCAGATCAATAATTAGCACCCCTACCTTCCCCCAATTATATATTTTTTTCTTTACACTGAATATATCCATGCATGAAATTTCAATAATACTAGGAAAACTTTTACACTCCAAAGATATATCAAAATATTGTTCACAAGCCAAAAGATACTAATGTTGTTAAGACAGGAAAAAAATCTCAAATGAGATAAATAAAATAAATAAATAATGGAGAAATTATAGTGACATTCATAGCAGGCAATAGTTCACTTAAACCGTTAAAAACCGTTAAATAACTCTGTTTAAATCGTTTTAACTTATTTTTTTTTTAAATTTACCGTTAAAAACTGTAAAATATTTTTTAAAAGCCTGCTCTACAGTTTCATATTCTTCTTTTTATTTAACCGTTTACAATTTTTTTCAACATGCAATAAATCTGATAAACATGGCAGCGTGCAACAAATGACTTGATCCAATATACAACGGGATTAAATCATGACAAATTGTTAACTGTTTTCAAATTATTTCTACTCATTGAAGTACTATTGATGTGATATGTCTACGAAAACAACGACTGATACAATTTTTTTGCAAACCGGTGTCAGATTATTAGTTGTACAAACTGTACATATTGACAAACCTGTTTTCAGAAGTTGTCGTCAACAATGATAGATACCACATAATTCCGTTAAAAATATAACAATTATTTTTTTTTACTTCGCGCAGAAAATCCAGTTTTACATTTGGGCAAAAACAGAATGTCATAAAAGAATGAGATTATTTATTTATACGATACTTTTAGTTGAACTTGTAATTCAATGAGTATCTTATAACTGAAAAAAAATTCAATAAATTAGCACATTGTACTTTTTATTTTCTTAATTTTATTTTTTGTTATTTCCTAATCTCTTTTAGCTCATCCGTATTTCAATTTTGAGAAATGAGGTGCTATAATTCCAGAAATTGAAATTTTAAATTACTTCATTATTATTCTTTCCCTCATGTACTATTATTTTTTATTTAACTTGGATTAACATTTTCATTCTCGAGACAATCACAAACCTTCAAAATATTCTGCTTGTAAGTTGTAAGTTCCATTTTTTAAAAATTCACATTTTCTTGCATTTCGATGTCAGAGGCTATCATTTTGATTAGAAGAACAAAAATAGCTTGGAATAATGGAATTGCTTCCTCTCCATGGGCCCATGTCTCTAAGATTCTGAGGTTCCAACTCTCATTTGTTAGGCATTGCGTAAGCGTGGGACCCACAAACCTTGTTTCGACGCCCCCACAGATCCCATGGATAGAAACGAGTTGGGACCCACCGCCACGTGACGACATGGCATTAAGCGGTGATCCCCGGATCCACCAAGCCTTCTCTGGCAAAGCTTATTATCTATAAACACGTGTACAGTCTGGTCCCAGTGTTAAGTCAAGGTGGCAAACCGACGATATGTCATCGTCTAGAAAAAAAGCAATGAGAATTGAGAGGTGCTGTTGTGTTTGGATCTTGTGCGACATGGTGCTAACTAGCTAGAGACTAATAATTTAGATTCCATCTTTAAAAAAAAATTCAATAATAAATAGAAGATACAATAATTATTGGAGTTCGAAATTCATTATTAATAATGGAATGTAAATATCTTGTGCATTTATTCTCAGAGTGTTTTGGAGCGACTTTGCTACGCTCACATGGAGTGTTGAGCTTTAATTGTAGTGGTCTGACTTGGACCTCAAGTTTGCTTGAGTGTCTTTTCATTATTAGTTGTATAATAAATATTTACTCACCCACAGCTTTGTTGCCAATTTCACACTGAAAACACAGATATAATGTTTGGGAATGGGTTAATTTCTCAAATCTTGTTTTAGCCATTAAATTAGCATTGAGATTGGAAAAAGTATAAAATAGAAAATGAGTTACATCAAGATTGGTGAAAAAAAATTGATCCAATGGTTAAAACAAGACTTAAGATAAATTTTGGTCCAAAGCCATTGAAAAATTAACCGGTTCCTAATGTTTGCGGATACTATCAATTCACATCACATGCAAATGCTTTGACTATTTCCATAAGTCATATAGTAACAATATTGAAAAAATGATGGTAAAATTATAGCAGTAAATTATAATATAGTCAAAATTATTTGAAATGATGATAATTATTAATTTAATAATTATCAACAATAAATTCTTCATGATTTGGATAAATTAGAGTGTCAAATTTAGTGTAATTTGAGAATTATTTTCTCTATTGAAAGATTAAAAGTAAACCAATGTGTGTCCTACGTTTAAATCATTGAAATATATAATTTTTATAATTGATACTTAGGATTAGTTAGTCAATTATCAAATTCATAGAATGAAGTTGATTGTCTATATATCCTTTCACCAAATGTAGAATTATACAATGTAATTTAGAATATTTTTTCATCAAAATCAAGGAAATTATTAATTTCTCTAGCTATTTAATATAATATCTTATTCTTCTTCTTTTTGATAAAAATAATATCATCTTTTGTGAATTATGAGTTTTTTTTTATAAATATTGACTTTTATCAATCAGTCCAATTAATATATATAAAATGGTAATGAAACATATATAACTAACGTAAAATGTTAGATTTTATGGTGCTTTTGAAAATTACATGATTATAACTACGATATTATATATGCGTTATTGTATAAAGGAATAAATAGCGAAAAAAAATACGTTTTTCATCCGAAAATGCTATAGCGGCCACTAGAAACAATATTTAAAATTTATTATGATGAAATAATTTGAATTGTAAAAACATTGAAAATTGACACATACTGCACACGTGATTCCACCCAACATCAATATTAAAGGTAACAAAAAGAATGACTATGCATTTTAGATATTAGATTTAAGTTGATGAATAAACGTTTCATCCGCTGGGCGCTTAAGAGAGGATATCAAAAAGTAGAATCTGATATATACTAAATGTGTGTTAATTATTAATTTGTTTTTGCAACCATCCGATGAAAACTAAAGAAAAAAAAACATAAATCTAATGGTTTTGAACAATGCTGATGACATAACTAGAGAGGAAAGTCAATACTCTTTCTGCAGTATCAATTTGATGTTTATTTGTGTGATAGATCAAAAGACAAAATAAAATAAATAAAATGAGTATATTCATTCATTTGAAGAACTTTTCGTCTTGTGCAAAGAAGATAGAAAGAAAAATATATGCATCCTTCGTGAAAAAAAAAATTAACATTTTGTATTTTTGATGGAATATAAATAAAAAAATTGTCACATTTTGTGGCGTAAAAGACATTGGATTTGGGGGTACTCTTTCGATTAATCTTATACGTAATTGCATCAAAATATAAGACAATTAAAAAATGATATATATTGGGGTAAATAAAATATATATGGTCGGAAATACGTTCGTGTTTGGCATTCATTTCGTGTTGATATATAATAGTTTGATACTGCACAGGTCCAATACATCTCCTCTCTCTATGTGGGCGCAACTCTTGCCAAATTTAATGTGCTAACACATATAGTTGAGCCACATTTTTTAAATCACCAAATTATTTTTACAATCCATAAAAGGCCAAAAACTAAACTTTTTAACAGAATTTCTCTTTTTATTCTTTTATCATTTCAAAAAAATAAATTTTAAATAACGATCTTTGATCGCTTTAACTATTCCATTTTCTTTCAAATTCTTTCAGAAAATTTTCCTTTTTTTTAAAAAAAAAAAAATTCGGCTTGCAAAATTTATGATGTATTTTCCTTTTTATGAAGTGTATTGTCCTCTCTAATTTATCAATCTCGGTGCACTCACAATTGTAAATCCATATTTCAGTCCCTCATGTTATAATGCTGGTTCTGTCATTGTGGATCTTGCCCTGAAAAACTGTGTTCTTTTTATTTTTTTTCTTCCTTTCTTTCCTTTTTTGTTTACAACCCTAGCAAGTAGCAAGTAGCAATTAGCAATTAGCAAAGCGGAGAGTAGGAACTAGGAAGTAGCAAAGCGGGCAATTTTATATTTTGCCCTTCTTTCAAAAATTTTGAAACAAAATACCCTCCCCTCTAAATTCTTCAACAAAATGCCCTTGTGTACCTTATTTTTTATATTTTTTTCTTTTCCATCTCCATTACTATGCTTTATTTATTTTCTTTCATTTAACATACATTTTCATATGTAATTTTTTTCATATGATATAGATTTATATTCATGAAATTTTTAAAAATATTATGTATTTAAAAATAATTACAATTTGTAAAAATATTAATGAATAAAAACATACTAGAATAAAAACAAACACAAATTGTAATTATTTTTAAATACATAATATTTTTAAAAATTTCATGAATATAAATCTATATCATATGAAAAAAATTACATATGAAAATGTATGTTAAATGAAAGAAAATAAATGAAAAAATAAATAAAGCATAGTAATGGAGATGGAAAAGAAAAAATATAAAAAATAAGTACACAAGGGCATTTTGTTGAAGAATTTAGAGGGGAGGGTATTTTGTTTCAAAATTTTTGAAAGAAGGGCAAAATATAAAATTGCCCGGTTCTGTCATTGTGGATCTTGCCCTGAAAAACTGTGTTCTTTTTATTTTTTTTCTTCCTTTCTTTCCTTTTTTGTTTACAACCCTAGCAAGTAGCAAGTAGCAAGTAGCAATTAGCAAAGCGGAGAGTAGGAACTAGGAAGTACCAATAATCAGATAATTGTCTATAGAGAATTGTTGGCTGGATCAAAGAACGAAGTAGATATTTCTCTGAATTTTTTCCCAATGAATTCATAGGCCTGATATATATATATATATAGAGGACATTTCCAGCCCAAAAACCCTAGAAAAAGATGGCATATATTGACACGTAGCCGAACAACAATAGCTCCGGGCCAGGACGGATAAGGCCTTTAAACTTTGCATTACAAGGATCATTTAACACCAGTCCGTTTCTAGTATCTACTATCATAATAACTTCTATGCCTCATCCTATTTTGTATGAGGCCCACCTGTCATTATATACGGCTCATCCGGTTTTGTTTGTAACTATTGTAGCGGATCCACAAAACAATTCATTCATTCCTACCAATTCATTCATTCCTACCGGAAAAAAGAAGTGAGAGAAATCAAAATCACAACACCGTAGTCTGATTAGCTTATTTAATGGATTGATCTAGGAGCGAACAACAATTTTAGTATAAGGATTGAGATGTGAGTTTACGTCACTAAAATATTAAATTTAATAAGTTAAAAAAATACACCGTATGAAATAAAAATGTATACTAAAATTTAATCCGGACATATAACTTTCGGAGGGAGAGAAGCGGAGACCCAGCCACCCTTAAATCCGCCACGAGATTGACGCTAGAAAAGATTAACATTTAATTGAAAGTCGAGATTACATATTTAGTGAAAATCAATTCAGAAGTTTTGAGGCTCAAACCATTAATATTCCAATTTAGAATGTTCTTTTTCTTTCTCCACGAGAAAGGGGTGAGTAACTGAGTACAACATTTATAGATGCATACTTTTGTTTTGCCCTCAGTTTCATCTAATTGTGATAAAATATGACCCGTCTTGAGAAATTCACTTGAGCTATTCAGATTTAAATCCAATTCAGCTTTATATTTTAGAAAAGTCAAACTGATTTGATTCATTATGACCTAACATGATATGAGATTAAATGACATGTAACTCAATTAAAATTAATTTAAAATCTAAAAAACTAATATATAAATTAACTCATCTAACTCGATCCAATTTCTTCCAAAAAAACAAACTAATCTAATCGAACCTCACTTGACTGATTACCATCTCTGCTCTCACCTATAATTTATGAATGTTGGACCCAACACTAAAGTCCCACCTATCATAGATTGTAAATGAAATGAATGATGCAATCTTTGATCTACTTGACTAAACATTTTTTATTTAAATCTTAATAAATTTAGCTTAAAATTAATTTTTTATTTGTACATATACTTAATCTCGATGTGTTGGTAGTTATTTTTATATCGGTTTGTAATTAAGCCCCCGCCCCCTCAAAAATTCCGAATTGTTTGTACATCTATCCGTATTATCAAATCTCATATAATTTATATAGTTCGTGATTTCCATTTTAATAATTTTATTTATTATGTCATTTTCGACCTCCCTTCTTTAATCACATAAAAAAAATTATCTTTATTATTTGATACTCAAAATTAAATGATCTAAATTATTTTAATCCATCATATAATTTTCCTTGAAAAAAAAGTAAGCGTGACTTAAGTACACTCACTGCCTTGTAGGTAGCCTCTGTAGTGATTTTTCCCGTACGGAGATCTCCATAGAGAAATTTGAACGACTCATTTTAATTTGAACGGTTATTAGGAAGTCTAAATATAAATTTTGATGCACGAGTCTGTTTATTATTGTTAAATCAAAACCGTTAATGAATGAGACCGTAAAGAAACCGCACAACTCCACAGAGAGAGCTCTCTAGAGAATTCTGATTCACCTTGTAGAGCAACCTATCAACTATCCAAGGAATGCATATGAATTTAATAAAGATATGTATGATTTTTGTGTTTAATAAATCAGAAGATTAATACTGAGTGCACAGTACTTATAAATGCATAACTTTTTCAAAGTAAGGAAAAAAAGTAATATTGAAGCATAATTATTACAATAATCGGTCAAAAGTAATTAAAAATTCAAAACTAATAGAGAACGTTGCCCCAAATACCCTATATATGAGTGGACCGATTTAAAGCGCAATTCATACTTCTTTCTCTTAAATTTAGCTAAGTATTAAATGAAGGTCATTTGACCTATCTCATTTAATGACTGCAGAAGTATCACGGCATTTATTTACATCCTTCATTTGCCTTTATTTATATGACGAATATAGTTATTCCTTTTGTCTGTATACCTCATCTTTTGTGTATGTATATATATGTTGTGATAAACTTTAATGTGCCATATTATATTCGTGTATTTTATTAAAGTAATATAATACAAATTAATTTATAAATTTTATATTCATATTCACCCTCAATTAAATAGTTCCTCAATAGTGTAGCAGTGTGAGATGTTAATTTTCAAATGTTCACACTGGTTAAGATCTTTTCTGGTTTTCTTGGAAAATAAAATTGTCTTTCCAAAACAAAACTCTCCCTAGAAGTGATTTAAAAAAATTTCGCCGTTAATATGATAATAGAAATGCATATAGCATTTTACATAGAAAAAGCTCAATAGCTCATCCTTTTTATGCACGTATATTTTTGCTTCTATTTTCATTACTAAAATAGTTAATTCCACAAGCATGTCGAAAAATAGTAAATCTTCTTCAAGGAGGAAATATGCCCATATCTCAATTCAACTTCTTTTATCAAACAAATTGAAAATACTGTAGAAAACTCTAAAAAATTTCTATAAGTTTTTTTTTTATTGCATATTTATTGAATATATTTATGATTTTTAAAAAAATTATACCCTAAACTGAAAAATGAAATATCTGGTATATTTTCTTCATTGATTTGCACGTTATTCTTTTTCATATTCTTAGAGTTGACTTTATTCAGCTTTACTAGGGTCCTGGAGCTCAAGTGCAAATCTCTAGGTTGTAATTAATTTTAAATATATGGCGAATTATTTACAGCATGGTCCACTGACAAATTATTGTTAATTAAATGATATTATTTTAAATATAATAAAAGAAAATTGGAGCATTAAATGAGACTCGTTGACTCATTGGTCCAAGGAAGCGGAGTGTGTACAAGAGCTTGAGATAAAACTTGGTCTCAAGTTTTGTTTCATTCGTTGAATTAGTATTATTTCATCAATCTTGATGAAACTCATTTTTAATTTTATATTTTATTCTAATTTCAATACCGATCCGACGGATGTAACAAGACTTGAGACCAACTTTGATCCCAAGTCCTTGGGACACCCCGATTCCTTAGTCCAATACTTGATATTTGAAAAAGGTCTTTGGGCATCATCTAGAGGTGTCAATGGGTCGGGTCGGATCGGGTTAGGATCGGATCATATTATTTTATTATTATTTTTTAGCCGACCTGATTAAATTCGGGTCAAAAAATCTTAATCCATACCCGACTGATCGGGTCACGGGTCTATCCAACCCGACCCGTATAAAATAATTAAATATTTATTAATTATTTTTATAAATTTTAAGTAATTAAATATTGATTAATTTATAATTAATCTTAATTAATATATAATTAGTGTAAATTTAAAATTTAATTAGTACTAAATCATAAAATTACTTCAAAAATCATAATTAATCGGGTCGGGTTGATCCGAACCCGACCCGACCTAATTCGGATTAGAAAAAAAATTAAACTCATATCTGACCCATTTATTTTCGGATCATGTCGGGTTGGGTCGGGTTAACTCGTCGGGTCGGATTAACTCGTCGGGTCGGATCGATAATTGACACCCTAGCATCATCCCATCGCATCATAAAACAAAATTCTAGGTCAAATCTGCAAAAAGAAAAGATACAACTAAAAATTGTTCAGAACACGTACGGATGGATAAATGATCAAAATCATTATCTTGTTCTTAAAACCTATAAATTAAATAATAAACTGAAAACCAGTGAGAAATCGTGGTCCCAAGTTAATGCTAATATGGTAAATCGATTAATTACAATCTAGTGCTTGCATGAAGATGGTTCTCTCTTAATGACCACCACTAAAAGGTTAATTAACAGTATTGGGCTTTGTAAATAAACAGTGTTTAGCTTTAGAGGGCAAATGTGCAAAATTTTCCTTAAAATAATAATTGCGGCTAGCGTATTTGGCACTTAATAGCATCGTCCCAAGTCTCAAGTGTCTTCAGTTTTGTTTTATTTTATTTGTTCCTTCAGCCGTGACACCCACACAATAACACAAATACAGAGATCACAATTAGAAAATGTGTCACATGTATATTTCTTCTCCGCTGATCACTAAAAGATTCTTCTGAATTCTATCCAACTTTTGTGAGGTGTGTAATATAGTATAGAATCAGAAAGCTTATTTTGGCAGACTGCCAAGATTATTAAAAAAAATAATTAGAAAGCTTATTTATATTTTTAATTAAAAAGAAAGAAAAAAAATATTTATATTCGTACTATTTTTCAGATACATTTTGGATTCTTCAAAAATTTCAAATCAAAACTCTATAATCGAATAGCATTAGTTATTTTATTATTTATTTTAATAATTATTTTTCTATCAATCTGAATCAAGAAAATTGAACCTTCTCAATTATAGAATTTTGTCAAATGCTCTGATCCATAGCTACCAGATTCATTATTTATTCGCGAATAATTTATTTTTTATCCATAACCGGATGTTTTATGAATAATTCGCCAGTTTAATATATAATATATTTTTTGGTCAAAAAGCATTTTATTCATGAATAATTTGGCAAAAAATATATTATGTATTATTTTGAATGAAATTTTATAGTTTTCAATATATTTTTAAAATTTTAATATTTTAATATATATTTTATTTATATTATATGAAACAAACTATTCCCAAATTATATCAGTATTATATCCGAATCGTGAATTTTTGACCTCACTAAATAATTCTTGTATTCCGAATTTATTACAATTCTCTGATCTGAAGGATCTGTATATTACACAACAGCCACATCACACAGACGCAATGAATCTGAAAGAAACTTCTTCGCTCCCGTGCCGTGCTGGTAAGTTGTCTTTTTCGAAAATAATTTTGTTGTTTAGTGGAGCATTGTTTTATATTTAAATTTTTAGTTTTAAGCTAAATATTATCAATTCAAACTGTTTAATTTAATTTTATATGAAAATATATTAGCAAATTAAATTTTATATTTTTTAAATTAATTTCTTATTTTTTCGGATGAGAAGAAAATGATTTGATCTGAAATTTTTTATTTGTCCAAAAAATAATGATTTTCACTCCATTTAAAAAATTAGCAAACTAATTCCAAAAAATATAAATTTGATTTACTAATCTATTTTTATATAAAGATTAGATTAATCATATTTAGTTAGAAATTAGAGAATTGTATTTGAAGCACACTAAGTTATGGTGGTTCTCGCACCACCCTAACACAACTCTTATGATAAGTTATGAGAGATGGTCCGTATACAATACAGTATAATAGTGCCTATAGCTCGGGGTTCAACGAGGAAACAGAGCAGCGCATGATCAAAATATGTCAGAAATTCTGAAATTTCTTTGACTCTCAAATCTCTTTGGTAATTGTCATTTGAATTTCAGAAATACAGAGATTAGATAAAATTAAATAATTATCTAAATTTGATAGTCTATTTAATAAGCCACATCAACGCAGGAGTAGAAAATTAATTATGAAAGTGTCATTTTGATAATTTTATTCTATTGAGGGGTGTCACTCTTAAAATGAATTATCAATCTGATGACATGGCATAAAAATTTAATTTTGACAATCGATACTTATGCGAATGCACTAATTAGTTATCAATTAATTAAAAGTAATTGGTTTTAATCATTTGGATGAAAAGGTCAGCAGCTTTAACGTTAAAATATGCATGTGCTAATTTTTTTTTTGATCCAAATGCATGTGCTAATCTCAAATTCAATTAAATACGCATGCGCTAATCTCTAAGTTGAAATGTGCCTGATGAATTCAGACACATATTATAATAAAAAGAACTAAACATACATATTTGGATCACTCATATGTAGCAATTCTGCACTCAAATTAATTAACTGATTGTATAAAAATTTGGATATTAATTTGACATGACGAATCAATATCAATGTTCCCAATAATAATATGATAATGGAGGGGAGGGCATATTGTATACTTAATACTTGCCTCCACTACTTGCCACTATCTTATTCTGTATAAATTTCCAAATAAAATCTTACACACCAGTAGCAAACAAATTAAGTTATTAAGGTGACACGATTTCTGATTATGTCAAAAAGAAATCCTTTCATCGCTCATAATCATAATACGGGGCTAAATTGGGCGGTTGATTGGTACGTAGTGTCCGGTTTATAATTGGCTGGTATCACATTTTTTGCCACTAGGGTTTTGCCGGAAGTCAGGGTGGTAAGCCTGACGGAGAAAGGACCCCGCAATGGGTGGCTAGAATCGAGCCGCCAGATGGAGCCCCATGATTGCCGGAGTGGGGTCCATGTGGCGCCCGGTGTACCTTCGAGAACTTCGACTTTTGCGAGGTCACCGTCGCCATTTGCATACTCAACCAAAATAGCAAGATACATAGGGTTCGAACCTTGCTCCACATGAAAGGCAACATTCAATCCTTTGTAGTTGCATGGCACCCTAAAAAGATAATTAAATATAATTAGGTAATAGATAATAGATAAAAATTGCAGAATACTACGCGAAAGGAATATTTAGTTATTAGCATGGCGGTTAATTCGAATGAGCAAGGAATTTTGTTCTCTTAAACTTGTGGTAATTAAGAGGGAGGACAGTGAGGAGGAATGAAAGGTCACACAATGACTTGTAGCAAGGCATACTGCTTACTAATAATTAAATGATTACAATATTAACACTTTTTTAATTCAAAATGGACTGTTAACATTAATTAGTAACTAACCTAGCCAATAGAATTGCCATTCTGCCGGCATGACGGAGATAGTTTTCTTGGCCGGGAATAGCCATGGAGCCGAAGGTTGTACCGCTCATGTCGAAGTGGTATTGTGCATCCGAGCATATGCCGTATAAGCACTCATCTGTGACAACAATAGTCGACGGGTTGCCGGAGCATGCTGGATGGCCAGTACATTTCACCTAAGTCATTAATAATAAAATATGTTAATTCATAGTTAACATTGTTGTAATAACCACAAACTTAAATTATTCATTAACTAGTCTCATAAAATTAGTTAAACTTTATAATTAAGTTGTTTCATTGTGAAAGAGTGAATTTTGAGGAGGACTAATATGATAAGTGTAATAGTGCATTGATGGAGTATATCAATGTGATTTATTTTTTGTTTGATTTTGTTCGTGCATGAGCTGTAATAGAAATATTAAGTATTGAATGCAGACATTAACCACATATATCCACTATACAAATTGATACTAAATCAAACTTCATAGAAGGAAATAAACATAAACAAAATAAATAGTTAGCTGCAAAAGCCTACCTGGTAACATGAGCCGCATCCCTTGCCTCCCTTGAAGATTGCGGCATTGCCACATGAAGTTAGGCTATTGAAAGGAGGGAGGTTCACATTTTTGAACCCACAGCCGCCACCTATATTTTGCAACAAAATTAATGCAGGTAAGTAGGTTAGCAAGAATAACAATTAAAATAAATATGATGCTAAAATAATAAGTTCTTTTAGTAGTACTACTCATTTAGGACGTAAGGAAGGTGAACAAGATAATTTAATTATTTCTCTCCTTTTGGTTGAAATACAACAAAATTAAGAATATATAGGCACTAAAATGACCTTCAAGAGATCATGATTTCAAGACCCTCATGAACACAAAATGAAATTTATGAGCTAAACTATCATGTTTCTCTCACCAAAAAAAAAAAGAATATACAGCTAGAAAGTAATGCAGGCAAATTCACATAAATTTAATTGAAAAAAAAGTTTTTTCCATAAGAAAACTATATATGAAAACAATCTAGAAGCAATAAAAAACCAATATTTTTGGGAACTCTATTCATGGAAGTGTAAATAAAAATATGAAGAATTATAATAATATTTTTACCATTATCATCAGGACCAGCTCCTGTCGGAGCTCCGTACCAAGTTGCGCTGCCGGATAACCATGTCAAACCATCACTGGAAGAATAGTTCAAATTCATCTGTGTGGCAATGCATGGATTCAGTAGCGTTAGTGAAATGAAAGCAAGGGTAGAAAAGGTAGAAGAGAGTGAAAGAGCCATTGAAGAGAATTTAGAGAGGATGGAGCTGTATGTGAAGAGGATGCTTGAATTGTTTGGCATTCGTTGGGGGGCTATTTATAGATGTGACCATTTTCATTTATAACCTTGCTTTTATATATGATTTGAAAAACTTTTCCTTGGCATAATCATAAATGTTGGTTACTTTAATATTTTCAAGTAGCATCACAAATTTGTATATACACACACACATATACACACACAAACACAGCGGCGGAATCATAAACGATAGATAGGGGGTGCCCGGTTGAAATAAATAGAATATTCGGGTCAAAAGAAAAAAATTACCGTACGACTTTTATATTTCAGTGAATCGAAAGAGTACTCAGGCGCTGCTGACGCCTACCTTGATTCCGCCCCTACACAAACACATACACACAGTACGAAAAAAATAATCAAGATGTTTTGTATGATAGTAAATTAATAAAGTGGAGAACATTATTTTTACTCGGAGACGAAGTACACGCCAGAGCACGATTTAATAACTTCAATTTGATTATTGACCAAAATAAATTAGTATCATAAATGTGGGAATACAAGTGTTCTCATGTAGTAAATGAAAATAAACAATTAGATTTTTTTTTTCAAAAAAATGAGAATAATAAACGGTTGCACCAATATCCTTTAAGATATATATAATTATATATGAAATGACTTAATTATTTTGGTTCTTCATAACTTAATTAACGCATATATATATTTAGAACATTTTTTTCATTGGATCACGCAAATTTTTATGTTTTGTAAGGTGATTACCCAAATTTTGTGCAGCTAGGTTTTAAGACCCACATTTATCATACATGGAACTACTGTCATGTTATGTATGTGGTCCATTTCCAATCAAAAACATGACATCAAACATTCAGAAAGAAACGACGCAATGGAATTAAATTATATATAGAAGGCAATTTTCCTGGGCATTCTTTTCATATATATATATACATAGACACACATTTAGTACATATCATTTCTGTAAACAATCTAATGCATTGATACAACAAATGACTTAGCCAATATTCATTTAATAACGGTTATTGGTAAATTCTAGTATTAAAAGGGTCAGTAACATTACTGAAATATTAAGGACTTTTTATAATGATTTTTTATAAAGTTGGAATGGAGACCAAAAATATTAAAAAGTTGGAATGAGCATTTAACAACAATTCTAATAATAAAAAAATCATTGTTAAATATCTTTTCGCAACGGTTCTTTGTAAGAAACTATTGTGACATCATTTAACAATGAATTTTGGCTAATAGTCATTATTCAATTCATATATACAAATATTAACCTTATAGTTCTCGTTGTAACTTTTCCATCACTACGCAGAATGCCCAATCAGAATTTTCTACTAAAAATTATGGTCGTTACAATAGTTTACAGGGCCAAAAAAAATCTCGTATGCTATCTCAAAAACACATTTGATGTTTCAAAATCTGTTTTTTTTTCCCATATTTTTGACAAATTGTATAAATATTTAATTATTGAATAAATAAGATGTATTGTTGGATAATCTGATTTTTCTTATTTTTTTATTTTTTCTTAGAAATTCTATACCTTTTCATATTAAATATTGAATGAATAACATATATATTTTTATATAAATATATAAAAATATTTATTTTTATAGATGTATTTTATATATATTCATAATTATTAATGAAATCAGTTAAAATTACAAATATTTCATTTTAGAAAAATATCTTCAACAACGGTTTTCAATAAGAACTATTGATAATTATTATACAAAATAGTTTTAATAACACGATTTAATAATAATTATTTATATTTTTTCTAACACCCAGTTGAATAATCGTTATTAAAGGTATTCCAAAACCGGTGTTGAATCTTATTTTTGCAGTAGTGGTAACAGATACACTAATATATACTAATTGATATTTAATATTTCTTATATGTAAGCATGCATGGGATATTGGTGTTTATTCTTGATATATACTCTAGAAATTGTAATTTGATTTCCATTAGTAAAAGCTAGTCTTGAATTCTAATAGGTAGCATAATCTGTGGATTTATTAATTAATTAAACTTGAAGATCATATACACTGGCTGGAATACATGCCAATCATAAATATTAAGTAAACATAATTAACAATGATTGGCCCTATATATTTTCGTCGGGTCTACCCAAAAAATATGTTTTTTTTTTTTGGAAAATGGCATTTATGATTTATAACAGCAGCTCCAGTGTAAAATATAAATTAAATAGCCTTTACTAATCAAACAAATCCGTATATCTACCCACGCACACACATATATGGATTCTTAATTTTTACTCGTGTAAAACCATAGAAAGAAAATGAACCTTAAATGTCCATGTAAAACTCTTTATCCAAATTTCGAGATCACAAGAAACAATTTTCAACAAGTAATTTTTTTTATCGTTGTTGATTTGGTACTAGCGTCTATCAATTTATCCATCCTTCTATCAAGTCGATTTGTGTGTACCTATTTGTATCGATACTTAGGTGCAACGCTTGATCTAATTTGATTTGAAATTATCTGAAAATAAAAGAGTCACTATGGATCAAATTTTTTTTAACTAACATGTATGGGATAGGGTACGAAGGTCAACTTGATCCGATTCGTTTAATTATATTTTTTATATATTCTATAATTTAACACTAATTCAAATTAATTATATATTAATTAATATTAAATTACTTAAAAAATAAAAAATAATTAATATATACTTAACCATTTTATTTAGATCAGATAAAAAAATAATAATATAATAATAATCCAATTCGAACTCGATCTGGTCCGATTCATTAACACCTCTAACACCTGAATTAGGGGCGAAACTAGAGTAGAACAGGCCCCAATGGAATGTCCAGGCCTGATTTTTCCAACACATTGATTTTTCTTCAATTTTGTAATGGTGAATTAAAAATATAAGCACATGATATTATATAGAGCTTAAATTTGTTAATTTGTTGAGCAAAATAAAATGGATGAGATATATTCTTCGTCCTTGTGCCCAAATTTAATTTTTTTTAATCCATCCCTACCGACCCATTAATTCACAATTAGCATTCTTTTCCGGATAAATCCAATTAACTTGTCAATTTAATGTGGTGATGAAAGCTGCTATTGGTCCCATGAAAAATAATGTTATTCCGCAACAAAAAAATGTTTAGGACATTCAGGAGATTTGTACTGCATTTCGTGACAGAGGTGTCAATGGATCGGATTGGTCGGGTTCAGATTGAAATATTATTATTTTATTATTTATTGATCTAATTCGTTTAAAATCGGATCAAAATTTCTTTGACCCGATCAATCGAAACGATCACGGATCGACTCGATCCGAGTTGAATAAAATAATTAAATACATATTAATAAATTTTATATATTTATATTTATAAGCAATTTAATAATAATTAATATATAATTAATCTTAATTAAGGCATATAGATTTTTTGATTGACATTAAATCACAAAATAAGACTAAAATATTAAATTAGTCAAGTTGACCCATATACGACCCAATACGTCTAAAAAATCATTACCTGTATCCGATCTATTCATTCTCAGATCATTTAGAATTAGATAAAATTTAAATTGAATCGAGTTAGCACCCTTATATAGTCCCTTGTATTAATCCGAAGTTGCTATATCTAATTCAATAACAAAATTTTTGCGGATAAATCCACAAAATCTCTCAATCTTGCAATGGACATGCACTACAACAAAAAAAAAATCAGTAACGTTTGTTTTTATCATTTAATAACGGTTTATGGGCCGTTATTGAATGGGGGTTACTAAAACTATAAACGAGCCATTATAAAATTGCGTGTCTATCAAATCGGGCGGGATACATTCAGTAGCAGTTTTTAGATAAAAACCGTTACTGAATCTTGAGATACAGTAACGATTTTTACATAAAATAGTTACTGAATCTTGAAAATCAGTAAGGATTTTTACATAAAAACCGTTACTGATTATAATAGTGTTAAAATTTTTTATTATATTTTAAGTAACGGTTTTGTTCTAACAACCGTTATTGAATATAATTATAATTTTTTTTATAATTTTTTATTATATTTTTTACACCTTTAGTAATGATTTTTTATCAAAAAAATCGTTAAACTTATCACACAGCTATTTTTTTTGCCATATACACAAACATAATTTATTTACACATACCAACAGAAACTTTCACACAATATACACAAACATAATGCACAAAAAATAATTATTTCTTAAACAAAAAACTCAAAAAAACCATCACAAATTATCACATAAACTTGTTTATATAATTAGCCAATTCATTCATCATCCTTTACAACACAAAAATATATAATACAAAATCATGTATTTTTCATAATAAATTGAACAACCATATGTTTTACCTCCTCAATTAAATTTTGCTCATATTGCGCTGGCCCCGGCGCGATAACCTATATATGAAAAGAGAATACAAAATTAATACAAAAACTAAATTTAACTTGAAATAGAACTAATAACAATTAATAAGTTCAATTTTTTTTATCTTAATAAGTGAATTTTTTCAAACCTGAGGCAACTTTTCCGTATCATTGTAGTTGGTTATTATGTCATGCATTAATCTCATGACATAATAACCACACTCTTTACCGCCGGGTTGTGTTGGACTCTAAAAAAAATAGCCATATTATTTTTACTCAAAACCTCCAATATTTGATTTTTATTTTGAATATGTGTAAATTATACCGTGAGTCTCTCATAAGTGAATCGTGCATTTTTCTTGTTCTTGTTCTTTACCGTCATCAGATAATGTCGTAATGCCCTATAATATATTTATAATATTAGTACAAGTAAGTTCTATACATAATTTTTATATCATGGTTCAAATGGAAAAACTCACGTATTGAGTAGATTATGGATTTTCAAGCCGCTTACGTCATGATTAACAGGATTCAAGACATAAACAAGACCTTCCGGGAGGTTGACAACGAGAAACATCCAATGAGTCCTTATGATTCATATTTGAGATATATTAGAATATACAAATAAAAACTTTAAAGTCTTAAAAATATAAAGAATTCTTACCCCTCAATGTACGGCAGAAATATGAATCTTTTAGCATCCCACAACCTGTCATTCAAATATCTTGTTGCTGCGGCGAAATCACTTTTAATTGAGGCAGCAGAACATTTATATGGATCAATGAAACCGCAACTGGTGATCCCAACATTTATATGTACGTACGTACTCGTAAAAAAACAAAAGGAGAAATATTGTGCCAGATTATTCTTATACACCAGATTGCAACTAGCGTATCTTCTCTAATCCTAAATGAGACAAAGTATTCAAAAAACAGTCCCAACAGGGACTATTCGAGATTAATCCCTATTGAATTAATCTCGAACGGGTACCGAGCTAAATTATCTTAAAATTCTGATAAATTGGTCTTATATGATAATACTATTAATTAATTACATATATATTCATAATATATATGCAATTAATCAATTTCATGCAAATAATGCTAATATATATATACAACCAATTAAAGTGAGAGGTATACCTGAAATTGTTGAGAAAGATGAAGAAAAGAACAACAACCAGAAGCTTAATTAAAGAGGCAGAGCAAATGTTGATCAACAAGCTAGAAGAGCAACAACTAACATCAAATGCAGAGGGCAAGGCAGATGGAAGATCAAGCTCGAACAACAAATGGGTGGGGGGACAGAAAATAAGTTAAGACAGATTATTTTAAAATAAGAATTTATAACGGTTCTTATAAAAAAATAAGAATTTATAACGGTTGTTATAAAAAACCCGTTATTAAAACAATTTATAATGGTTTTTATAATAGAACCGTTATTAATTTTTTGATATTTAGTAACGGTTTTTTCACCGTTATTAAAGGTTCTCCTGCAGAAATTTCTAAAAAAGCACGGATTTCAATAACGGTTTTTTGAAATAACCGTTAGCAAAAGATTATCAAATATTATCAAAATACCACCGATCTTTCATACTAACGGTTTTCTTAATAAACCCTTAGTAATTGAGTGTTAGCAAAACTTCTTAATAAACCTTTAGTAATTGAGTGTTAGCAAAACTCCGTTTTGTTGTAGTGATGCACATATTGTATGGTGCGTCACATTACAAACATTGGGAGAATTAAATCAAATCTATTTGACAATTTAATTTTATGTTCGTAAGTTGCGTTCTTCCACGCATGTGACATGGTTTCATTTTACGCCATGAACACCCTTTTCTTCGCGGGATCCACACTCACATGCTACTTAAACCTTTTCAAGCAATTGCATCAGTTGCTTTTCGTGCCAGCGGACTCGTGATACACTTGCGGATTTGGTGAAATTACGAATTTGACTTAAATCAGTTAGATAGCATTTTATATGTATTTAAAATTTGGAAGATTATATTTGAATCATTCATTCAATCATGTATAATTGTACTTGATTACTATGCGATATCATATGACACATTATACATAGTACCATAAATTGAGAAATTAAGGATATTTCTCAATTTCCTTTAATTTGTTTGAATCTCAAAATAATTCAAATCTATATACCCCATGTACATATTTTATTTAAAAGGATGAAAAATAAATTTTATTTGCTAAGCGCGGTTCCAACAAATACCAATTAATAAAGCACTTCCTTTGTACTTGGCCTTTGATGGTGGATTAATTGACAGCCGTTGAAGCCGTTACATTGAAAAAAAAAAGAGATGCATAAAAACGTGGCCAACAGGGCACCCCTAATTAATGGCAAAATTTATGATTTGTAAACCAGGCCTTGACCTTGTAGTTTTTTTTTCTTCGATCATCCAATATATTTAGCCCCAAAAAATGGAAGCTACTATATTGGGATAAGATTTAAAAGATAAAAGGAAGATAAAATGTCAACTTTGAAGTTGTTTGGAACTTAACTAGCCATGTGCGATGTCGTTTTCTAGATTCTATATACTGACCCCGCTTGTTTTAACTAGAATTTGAGATCCCAATTGGTCAGAAAAATAAGCTAAATAAGTTATATATGAGAAAATGATATTCATTTCCGAAATTTAACATAATTGCTCAACCAAGCATGCATAACTTGAATTAACAGTGTAATTGTTGCTTGTGAATGATTGTAAGAATGTAAGTAGTCGTTTCTTTGTTGAGTCTGCAACAATTAGAAGGTTAATCAACTTTGGAATTTATAGAGAATTAATGACTCACGTTTTTTTTTGTTGTCTTGATGAGGTACATGAGTTAATTCATATATTGTGTTGTCTCTTTGCCCTTTGTGGAACTCGAGCGAAGAAAATCATTAACAAGTATTGTATCCAAAGGCACAAAACATATAGATGAACTTTGTAAAACAAAGGCAGGATCACTTGATGACCTTTTTCAAACGTCATATCTTTCAAAAATGATTACAAAATGAGCTGAGAACCTGCAAAAAAAAAATGCCTACAACAGATTGAAATCTAACTTGATGACTCGAATTCAACTCGTGATCTAAGATTTCTTTTTGATAAAATTGATCTAATATGATCTGTCTGAATTCGAACCCATTTTAATTCATCTGATTGTCACCTCTATAAAATGTACATACATCAAGCGATTTTGAAATTTATAATTTTTCATGCATCATTAACAATATGCAAAATTTGATTGTTGGGCTATTTATATGTTCAATAACATAAATTTTTAAATATGTTTGATTTTTTAGAAATTCAGGGTCAGCACCGTCAAAATAAACAACTATTTAGTGAATATGATCATAGCAAAAGAGCATTTCAACTTGACGAAAAAATGTTATTTTTTTTGAAGTGCACTGTTCGGTAATTAGAACATAATTAATGTTCCGTCGGTGGAAATTAAATAACTGATAATTTTATTTTATTTTATTTCTTCTTATCCTACCAACCAGAGTTGGTTAAAATTAGACCCATTCTCCAAACAACAGACCGATAGGAGGTAACATGCATACCATATTTTAATGTCAAATTCTTGGCATTAATTTGAACATACACATATTTGAACTTATTATTGGTCGTTATACATTAGTTGCATCGACAGGGACAATATACTTTGTCATAAAAAATAAATGGAACAATATAAATGGGGAAAAAAAGATTATCATGCCTTTTCTCTGTTGCTAAAGAAAATCATTTTTATTAAAAAAGTAAATTAGTTAAGAGTCTCATATGTATATGAGAATATATATCAATGTGATTAAATTGGATTCTCTAGATTAAATCAACCATATTTGGACGCTACTAAGAGAGGTAATAGTTATTAAATTGGATTCTCTAGATACACTTCCTTTTCAATTAACTACTTTTCTGTTGTTAGTTTGGCGCATTGTGCCCGCGTGCATAGGTTTGGAAATTGGAAGGCATGCCAACTATCAAGTGCTTCCTTCTACAAACTGCAAATATTTTGCTATACATCCCTATAGAACATCCAAATTGCAAATGTTATAATATTCATATGTAAGATGTGAAACATACTCTGCATCTTATCTTGTGGTAAATTGTACAACTAGCTAGCTAATTGACAATTGCAGAATTTTGATTTTGGATGGCATATATATTTTCTTCCATAGTCGGCTATATACTACCTGCTTTTATAATTACAACAAAAGTTAAGGATCAAATATCGAATATTCGGTGATATTGTTTTGAGGGAAATTCACAATGAAATACCAATATCTGTTATCTTACAGCACTTGGCTACGTAAATATGCAAGTAGTTCCTTTAATCAAGCAATATGCATGTGTGTGTGTATGTGTGTGTGTTATTCTTACATGAGATAGAAATAATCCCAGATCACTTTTACGTTGTACTAATTTGTTTAGTCATATTCTAGCGCTAGCTAGGTAACTGAAAAAAATAATCATAAGTTGCACAGCTGATAATTCTTTAATTTATTTGTTCTTTTTTTTTTAACCTAAGCACGTGAGAACTTTGAATTTGTGGTCTAGCAAGCTTGATATTACAGTTTTTGACTTATAAGCAAGAGTTTATAGATGACCATTGTCCGTTAATCTTATATGACCACATAGTTAATTATAATTATGCAGCCTCCGTGAATTTTAAGCTACCCATATAAATTTCCTCCGTTTAATCCTACCTCAAAAATATGAAATTCCTTCATTCGAGGAATTATTTTGGAAAAAGCCTTCAAATCTTCTCCACCAGTTTAGAAGTTGTGAAAATGATTTATCTGTGATGCAACCAGTCATTAGCGGAGCCACACTTTGGCAGGAGGGGGTGCCGTCGTCCTTGACGTGAACATTTTTCAAAATACCCTTATAGTTATATATATTTTCAAAAATATTAGGAAAAAAATATTAATGTTGAAGAAAATTTTAAAATCTTCCCCCCACTTTCCAAAACTGAAAGTATGGTCCACCCCTGCAATCATAATCAGATGTTCAGTTTACACAAAACGCTATCTGTTGGACATAATCAAAGATGTGGAAAGAGTGGAAGCAATTTATGCAATTAGACAGGCAAGGGCATATTTCTGCAATAATACATATCAATTTCCCCATTTTGATGTGAAAAATATAATTTAGGTTGAAAATAGGATTATAAAACGCATTAAAATAATTTATGAGTCATGCCTAAATACAAAAAGTTCATGAAATTTATAGTTATCATGAAAACCAGCATGCCATATTTTCTCGTTCTTCATCTCAATATGAAAAATAAATTTGAGAAAAATATTTGACTAAGGGGAATTACATATGCTGGACATACCTCATTGTGCAAGTGAAAGAAATATTTTTAGGTTTTTGAAATTCAAAGTGCATGAAAAATTCATGTATTAAAGACATATTTACAAAAATGTCTATTCAAGCTTTTGTGCCAATATATGCATCTTCTTCTCAGTGGGTACAAAATTCATCCCTACATGGTTTGTGTCGTTTTCAATATACATTAGCCCAATTGGCTAATGGCACTTCTACCGCCTTCGTGCATATGTGTATATTTGATTATTAATTTACTCCATGTGAATTTCATTTTCGTATAGTGAGTTGGATGTTGACACCATAGGTACTAGCTGGAAGACTGGTATACTATCGGTGCTCAAACTGAAATCCTCACGAAAGAGGAGTAGGATTTAAAATATAAAATGATACGCCAAAAAAAATGTAAAAGAAAAAAGAAATAAGCTTACATCATGAGGTTCTAAAGCTTATATCATCAGATCTATTACGATAAGAAAGATCAGAGTAAAACTCTCAAATTTTATAAATATTCATAAAGAACTTCCATCCGAGTGTTAAATGTGCAACTTCCTATATGAAGGACAATGTCTTTTGCCACTAGATCAAAGATTGATTATCACAGTCAGCTAATTGTTGATCAAATGAATAGTAAAAGTACTTAATTTCTCTGTAATTTCTTCATCATGTAGCCTAACCATTCTTGATATAAACAATTTGCAAAGCATCAGCAAACATATTAGAGGATCCAACTAAAGTTATCTGCAGTTATCTTCAGCATTTCCAAAATATTTCTGTATTACACCGCACAGTGAAAATTGTTATAGTAAATATTTATTTATTCAGCACTGACAAATTAGCTAACTGAAATCCAGATTCTTAGTTAATGGCCATGCATTAAAGTTGAAAAACAAAAGTCAAGGCATCAAATTAGAATTTGGCTCTGTGTAATACAAAAAAAAAAGAAGAAAAAAGACCTGACTAAGCTTTAGGAAGAAGGGAGTTGATGACTTGATGTTGTTAGCCTTAACAGTAAAGATTGCATGGACTTTTCTAACTGGCCAATCTGTTAATTGTAATTTAGATAATATTTAGTCATTTTTTGCAAAATGGTAAAGTCCTTGGGATCTTATTAGCATCTGCAAAAATAAATCAGAAAAATAGAGAGCACCACTCTCCAAATTTGTACGAGTTAATTGCTTGGAAAGGCATACAAACAATAATATCAGAACTGAGAAACATCATTCAGGTGTTCTCTTTAGCAGCATGGCTTTATCACATGTCAGGCACGCATCCTTGAATAATGGCTTTGAAACGGAGCCTCTCCATTTGTCTCATGATTGCCTGAAATGGAGAAGGGATGCTACTATGGTGGCTGTAACCCACTTTCGATATCGCATTTATATCAATTTTTTTTTTCACTTTCGGTGGTTTTGAAAGATAACAACCAGAGCACATCGGCATTTAAAGGGCGTGGGTTCAACTCACGCTCTTTGTGTCTTTGGGCAGTGTTCGGGCAGGTAAAATGAAGATTTAAGGGCGTGAGTTCAACTCACGCCCTTAGTTAGGCCGTTTGTGAAAATAACTTTGTTCTAAGGCCGATTCTGTAGATAACATTGATTATTAGGCTCTTTAAGTAAAAACTCCCCCACTTTCTGAGATGTTAAAAACTCCCAATTTCATTCCCAACTTGATCATTTCAATCATCTGTTTCCTTAAATAGATCTACTAAACCAACATTTATTTAAACAGAAAAGATGTCTTGCTTTGGTACAAACAGTCAAGTACTGGTAATATTACCAGAAAAAGAACTATTCATAAGGATATTCTTTTAACCAAAAGTTTCAACATTACACCAGGGCTACCAACTACCTGACTATTTAACATACTTTGAATGAAGCAATGCTTTAATTACTATTTTCATTTCACCAAGATTTCAATTGGTAGGGGCCTAGCGGAAAATCAATACAGATTAAAACCTGATACCTTTCCAAGAGAAGTTCTTCTGCCTTCATCTCTATGTCCATTACGGTACCGTGCAATTTGTATGTACCAGCATCCAATCTAAAAATTAGTCACAACACTCGTCAATTAAATGTTCATCCTTACAGTTTAAAGACATAGCATTCTGAAAAGTAAAAAGACAAACACCCATATATATGCCAATTAAATATGGTAGTTTAACCCAAAATCCCAAGTAGACGTGTCTCTAATAATGCATTGCCCCAAGGGTAAAAGAAAATTGCATAGAAGTATAGTGGTTCAGGGTTTCAGGAATTCATTAACCATGATTAATTCCTTATTTTGCTTACTGGGATTTTGCCATTATTCATAAAAAATAACAAACAAAATGCCTTGATGGAGGCCACTCCCCTATTTTGGGCTTATTGTGCCTGCCCAAATATCATGTTCTGGTCACATGCTTGTTTGTATCGTTAAAGCATTCAAGGCTAAAATTATTTCTACAGCTAGAAGCCGAAAGATTAATGATGACCCGACGGGCCTTTGATGGGTTTCCTTCCTGTTGTATTCATCTGTTTCCCAAAATAAATCTACTAAACCTCTCTATTTTCATTCCTATCTTCATCATTTTCAACCATCTGTTTCCCAAAATAAATATACTAGTCCAACATTAAGTTAAACAGGAGAGACTTCTTGCTTTGGTACAAACAGTCAAGTACTGGTAAAATTACCAGTAAAAAAAACACTGGTAAGGATGTGCTTTTAATCAAAATTTCAACAGTACACCATGGCTACCAACTACCTGACTCCTGACATACTATGAATGAAGCAGTGCTTCGATTACCATTTTCATGTCACAAAGAATTCAACTGAGAGGGGGCAAGCAATACAGATTAAAATGTGTGATACATTGCCAAGGGAAGTTCTTCAGCCTCCATCTTTATATCCATTTTAGGGTTTCGAGCAACTTATATGCACCACACCATCCAATCAAATTGAGCCTACAAATTAGGCACAATGCTCGACAAACATCAACACCCCCCCCCCCCCCCCGCCAATTAAAAGCCATAGAATAATAAAAAGTAAAAACCAGAACACATATATGCCTTAAAATATGGAAACCAAAATCCCAAATAAGCGTATATCTAATAATACATTGCAACAAAGTTTAACCTTACAAACTGTATTTTTTTATTGCAATCGAGGTAAAATATAAAGTTTTGGCTCTGCTTGCTTTTTATCTTCTTTTATAAACATATCTGGTGGGAATATATAATGCAACGTTAGTTCACTAATACTTTACGCTTTCTTTTGTATAATTTTCGTTCTAACAAGACGGAGCAAATTATTCATTCCGATGAACATCTACCAACTCTGTTACATATAGCACTTTCAAAGCGGTTCCTTTATTATTCTGTTATATATTTTTGCTCGTTGGTGCGTTGAGTTACTTGAATTAGCCTACATATTGCCTTTTGCTTGCTTGCCGGACCCTCTGATATGTATTGAGAAATTAATTTATGGAGATTTTTTCATAAGCGAGCAAGGACATTAAAATAAATATATATAATTTTCAAGTACTCAGTTGTTGAACCAAATTTATTATTTTTGTTCGATGGGGCTGGTGTTTTAATTATTATCTAAAACCCACAAAAAAACATGTCAATGGGAGAACTAATTAAACTAAAAACAAATCCCAACGCATAATGAAGAGTTTAGTCCATTATTATCATATATATCTTGATTAGGTAATTAGAAGTTAAATTTCATTCAACATAAGGTCAGTTTTTTATCCCAAAGAATAAATCATGTACAATTAAAAAAAAATCACCATTCAGGATTTTTATAGGAAAATAAATCATATATATATGTACAAGACACAAATTTATTCAGTGGGTAGAAGTATGGGTCTTGTATGAATTCTCATTGAAACACTGTTGACATTTCTCGGAAGTAGGAACATATTTAATCATTATTGTTTAACTTTTCTATCAAATACAAGTCCAATAATATTAGTCGAATTTATACAGGATGTACTTTTGTGAGTGCTGTTCATGAACTCATGACCAAAATGAATTAGAGACTTTTTTTATCTTTTTAATCCGGCATTTGTTCTTTTTCAAATGTTATTTTCAGACATAAAACATATATTTCTTGACTAAGAGATGAGACCTATCATCATCTATAATAGATTTATAATTCTTAAAGATTTAATACTGGATCCTTTAGTCATAAATTACACACCTTGAAATTTTAAATGTGTAATCATGTTATAGAAATATCACCAAGCATGATACGTTATTTGATTTTTATTTTATACTAAATGAAGACCCCCCCCCCCCCCCCCCCCCCAATACTCTCCCACCTCATCCCAACAGACCCAATACTCTCCCACCTCATCCCAACTGAAAGCATATTCTTATAATTAACTCAAAGTTAAATATTCAATAACAACTTTTGATTTAATGCTTAAAATAACGCTCTTGGTTACAGGTTCGAAATTTAATATACATCTTTATGAATATTTAAATTAAATGTGTTAGACTTCATTTTCTTGGAGTTCTTCCTCTTTTGTGGAAAACCACATGACGGAAAGTCAAAAGTCGACCTAAAATTATATTTAGGTGGGATCACTTGATAATGGGTTATTTTGATAATTTTGACAAATTGACTTCTAGATAAATATAAAAAATATTTTTAAAATAGAAAAAAATTATATGTATATTTTTTACTTATAGATTGATAGTTTTTTAAATTTTATGTAATTTTATTATCATTTGATAGTCTATCAAACACCGTTAAGTTTGAACTATTGCAAATTATATAAAATTTTGTTGGTCTTTGATGGACTATCAAATAATAATAAAATTATGTGAAATTTAAAACACTATCAATCTATAAGCAAAAAAAAACATACCTATAAACTTTTTTTATTTATTTAGAAATTCATTATTAAAATTATCAAAATAACCCATTGTCAAGTGATACCCACCCATATATTTATGCATTTACATTTCTCACTTTTTAGAGTATTTTTTTTATTGGCTTTGTGTAACATTGATGATTGATGAACTACCAAGATGATCTCATCTCATGTTCAATGCAAAGTTATTAGATTGGTTAACATTGTTGGTTAATATTGATGATTGATGAATTGGTTCGGTTAACCAATCATCGAAATATGTTAGGTTTGTCGAGTATTTATATATAAAGATTGTATTAATACTCAACCCATATCAGTATGAGCACAATCCCCTCAACGAAGATAATTTTATTGTTTCAGTAATTCTAATGTGCGTCACATATTTTAAAAAATACTATTGAAATAAAAAATAAAAAATCATAAATATATTTATAATGATTTAGTATATATTATTTAAAATAATTTAAAGATATAATATTCATCAAAATAATTTAAAAATACACCACAACCAGATTAACGTTTCGATTAAGGCAAAATTTTTACGTGTTAGTATTTAACCTCCTTAAATCGGTTTAAACACTTAGAGAATTTGTATATTTGTATCTCACTTTTAAATTGATTGTCAAATTTTATTTGTCAATTGTCACTTTGATTTCAAGATCTAAAGTCTAGATAAAATTAGATAATTTATTTTTATTTTGACACTTCATTTGACAAGTCATATTAATGAAAGTGAAAAATTAATCATAAAAATTATTTTGACAATTTCAATCTATTCAGCGATATCACTGTTAATTTAGTTCTAAAATGAACTTTCATTTTAATAACATGACATGAAATTTTTAATTTTAACAATAAAGTTAGACGTTCTTAACCCACACTAACACCACATCCGAACAGGCCTTCTTAGATCATATTAACATGTCATCCTTTGTTACTTAACGTTTTGGCCTGATTAAGAGTTCCTTAGAGCTGACAAGAACCATTATTTTGGACGATTTTATCCTCAAAAGTATAGCTCCTTGAGGCCTTTTCTATTTATTTATTTTACATTTTTTTATTGCTTCCCTCTCTTTCCTGCTCGTACGTTCTCTAGCCACATGAAATAGAAAGCGTCTTCTCGTTGCAGATATTGTCAGTTCACCAACGATAGTTTCATGATTCTGATGTTACATAGAGGTTCACAACGAGATGCTTTTTCTTTTCAGATCCGATTTGGTTGATCTTTTTGCTCATCCTTGAGATTTCTCTTATCAGATTGAGCAATGAATTATTCAATTTTATCACTGTCGTTGTGTGTAGCTTTCTCACAAGGTCGACTGCTATTCAAGTTATTGCTGGTGATAGTTTTCATGAATTGACGTTTTTTATTGAATATTTATGCCTATCTTAAAGAGAATTGAGAAATTTAATATGCAGCAGTTGCATACTTGCATTAGTTTCTTTGTACCGTTCCTATTGTAATTTTTGCCCTAATTACTTCGAGCCTAGTATTTTCTTTCTAATCAGCGACTTGCAAATTTCATTGGTGATTGGGTACTCGTAGAGGTGGGAATCGGGCGGGTCGGGTCGGGTTCGGGTTCGGATCGGGCGGGTCTCGGTTTTCTCGGGTCGGGTCGGGTTAATTTACATGTTGTGTTTTTTCGATCGTTGTTAGATTTCATTGGATTGAAGGCCATTTGATATCTTCGCAAATTTGACTTTCTTAAAAATTTAAAAAATCGGTGATTTTGTCGGGTACCTCTAAGTACTCGTATATATATGCATATACATGAACAAATCACTCAGTATAATAGAAATGTATATCATTTTTAGAGTTCATATAAGTATTATTTTGAAAAATACTTTGTTAAAAATAATAATTTCATACAAATATTTTTATTTCTTGTTCAATATAATTAAAATCGGTAACTGTTAACTTAAATTTATATAATTAACTTGAGCTGAGTCTAAAATGTTGTATTATGAGCAGGTACATAAAAAAGATATGAGGGTAGTTTGTTCTTTCATATTTGGTCTCATTATAAAATATGTTTTTATTCATATTAATCTTTCATTCTTAATCTTTTTCTATTGCCAAACAAAAAAAAATCCTTACTAAAGATTATTATTTTTTTACGCATCCGCCTCTTAATCCATCATGCCGAACAAGCCCACTAAAACCCAATACTACCAAAAGAATAATCACCCCTTCATTTTGAGAGAATAATCACCCATCCATTTGAATATATCAGTGTGCAATATTTCCTTTCTCAAGGTTATGGGCACCTATTGAAACTAAAAACCCAATACTAACAAATGATTGGGCCTAAAATTGTCCAAAAAGTGTTCAAACATGAAATTTACCCAATATAATCTGATAGGATTATTCCATACTCCTAGCAGGAATGGTCAAACATGCATGTTATGGAACCAATAACAACACTTTGACATCAATATACACCTAAATTATCACATTATAATCCAAAATTTTATTAAAGTGGAGACCATTTTTATTTTTTAAACCTATGTGATACGACCTGTAGAATCTCCATGTTGAACGGTTACAAATATGGTGTTCACACCCCAAAAACATGGTGCAGATAAAAAAAAAAGGTTTCTTGATAGAGTTGCTGTGTATTTTTATGATCTTAGACTTTTTCAGATCTCCTATTTTATGGGTTTATTTTTATAGTTAGGTAACTGGGCACATCATTAAGTTGTTGTAAAGAACTAGAGTCATAAAAAACAAATGAGGCCCGCATTTGATAAATTCTATTTGTTAGAAATTATTTTATGTTAATTAATTCGGGTACGTACCATATCTGATTAACTTCCACTCATTTACAAAATACTTTGGTATGATGTGACAAATGTTGTGGCCACGAAGTTTCTAGTCCATTTTTAAGGTTCATAGGAATTATCATTATTATTTCTTTCTTCAACAGAAATGGAAAATAATTGGTTTTGTCCATTTCGATCACTTCATATTTTGGATTATTGTCATATTATAATTTGAGTCGTTCTACTATGTATTAAATTCTTTCAATATATTTTGCATTAGAATTAACTATAATTGCAGGTTGATTAAAACAATAATAATAATATTTAATTTGATTATGATCATTGCAGAATTTGCCTACTACTAATTTATCTCGGATTGGATCAGATTTGAAATCGTCTCAAATTAAAATTTTCACTTCAATTTATAATTCTATCCGGTTAAATCAAATGGACTCAAATTATACCATTAAATAAATAAACTTAACTAAGAACATTTCAATTTATACTAATTAAGCAATTAGCTGTGGCGTTGGGAATCGGTTTATGCTTAATTAGACAAAGAATGTATAATATTTTTATTCTTTCTTTTAGTATGCTTAATTTGCTAGACAATTAGCGTTTCTATCAGAACAGTGAAACATTTTTTTAAGTATTTGGTGGTTCAAATATCATTTCATACATGTCATTTCAAAATGAATTGATCATTATATATACAAAGAATTTGACGTGCTAATACACGTTTTATACAGGTATATTTATTGCAACGTGTTTGTAGACCTAATCTAGCAAACTATTTGCCATCAAGGTCTCATTCAGAACAGATTGATGTACAAATCAACACAGTTTAGAATGCTAGAGAATTGTGATAGTTATATGTTAGAATATACTGAAATAAGACGATATTTTTTAGGGTTCGTTTGGTAAATTAAGGAATAACTTTGGAAGAGAGGTAATTTTGGAAGAGTGATAGAATAGTATATTTTTGACTATTCGGAAGAGTGAAAATATTATTTGAAAGTTGTTAATCAAAATAGTTAAAATATGAATAATTATGATACTAATAATGATGATGATGATAATAATAGTAAATTAATAATAATAATAATAATAATAATAAAATAATGATCATAATCCATAATCATAATTATACTAAATAATAATATTCATATTTATAATTATAATAATATAAATATAAATATAATTATAATAATATAAATATAAATATAATCATAATCATAATAATAATAATAATAAATTATAAATATAATCATAATCATAATAATATAATAATAAATAATTTTAATTCTAATAATATAATCATAATATAATAATATAATATAACATAATCAAATAATAATAAAATAATTATTATAATCATGATAATAATAATCATAGTCATAATCATAATAATATAATAATATAATAAGAAAAATTATAATCATAATCATAATAATATAATAATAATATAATCATATATATAATCATTATATAATAATATAATACTAAAATAATAATAATTATAATATAATAATAATAAATAATAATAAAATTAATCATATAATAATAATACTAATAGTGATGTTAATAATAATAATAACAATAATTATTATAATAATATAATATAATAATAACAATAATTATTATAATAATATAATATAATAATAATAAATAAATAAATAATCATCATTATATTAATATAATAATAAGTCATAATCATAATAATATTATAATAATAAATCATAATCATAATCATAATAATATAATACAACATAATCAAACAATAATCGCTATTCCGATGAGAGCTAATCCGGTATACCACCTATAACTTGGTATACTGGATTAGCACTCTTCTGCACTCTTCCGCACTCTTCTACTTAGTCTAAAATTCGTTTGACAAATTAATTCGTCGGAATAACTATTTTATTTCTAATTTTGCTATTCCATCAAGTGCCAAACAAACCCTCAGTGTATAAATAGTTTCATTTTAGGTAGAATTTTTTCAGAAATTGTGCCACCAAATTTGCATAAATCAGCTACTGTAATGGAAGATTGATTTGCATTTCCGCCAGATTTTTTAAACTGTAAAACAGGATTGTATTCCAGGAGGACTTTTGGTTTTTTGGGCTAACAAAAGTTTTTACGAGTTATATATTACTATATATTAATATATGTGACAGAACACAGAAATACCTTCAATTTCTTACCAATCTTCAAATTTTGTTTTATTAGTATAATTCCTACAAATCTAATTACTTCTTTTGATATATCTTATATACTGAATTACTGACTACAGTATGTTCATATAATATTAGTGCAATCGATCTCACATACGGATTTTAAATGGCATTATTTTTCTTAAGATATCTTTTTGCATTATTTGTCGAAATAGAAAATAATAAAAAAATATTTTATCAGCCAAGATTTTGTCATTGATTAAACAAATTGAAACGAAAGAAATGGTCAAAATATAATATATTTTTATCAGTATATATATGGAGAGAGATAGAGTTTGTCAATTGTTCTACGCGTAGCATATATGGTATGTATGTTACGGATTATTTTTCTATTTGTAAAGTTTAAATGATCGATCTGATCGATCAAAATAATTTTTGTATAAAAATCTAGTTGTAAACTAAATGTTATTTTTTAAATTTTTTTAGATAATTAGAAAATGACTTAAATTTATTTATTATGAGCCATTCAAAAGAAATGATTTTCGAACTATCTAAAAAATAGTAAAATATATAAAAAATATAAAATTTTGTCTACAACTAGTTTTTCAAATAAAAACCATCTAAACTGTAAAAATGAAGAAATGATCCATAGCACACTAGTATTGGATGATATAAAAAACGTTAAATCAATAAATTTTATATCCATCTAAAAAATAAAAAAAAGTTCAAAATAAATATATAATTAGATCTCCAAAATTTTTTAATATGAAGATAACGTTCAGCAATTTAAATCGGTCATTAAAACTTTTAAATTTGAGATACGAAAATGAAAAATAAAAAATTTTATACTTCACGAAACACTACACCCTCACTCTGTATATATAACGTTTTTATTGATAGCTTATCTTCTGTGCATTTGCAAATCATCTTTGACTTCGATAAAATTTTATAGTTAGATCCGCACAACATTTTCGTTTAATTTTACTTGCCAAAATTACCAGATCATTGAATTGCTTCTGACCTAATTTTGTACGGTTCTGTTTATTAGAAACGTCAATCAGCGCACGTAATATCACAAAGGTACAAATACTTGTAAAAATTTTAAAGCTGTCTTTATAATAAGAAAACAGTCATTGTTCATCGAACTATAATTCGTTGAAACGAATATTAATACTAAAATAATATTTTTTCCAGACACCTATCAAAATGATATCCAATTATTACTTTATTTCTTTCCAAATTAGTTGCGATTAACTCCAATAAAAACTATATTAAAATAGGCCTCTTTAACGGATGTTTTTTTGTTTTATTTTGCTGTTGGATATTAGTGCATATAAAATAAATTTTTGTGTCATTTTTGTCAAAGATATAAGGGGACCAATCAATCTATAGTGTATTTTAAATGTGTTCTTAAAAATTCAAAGGACCAAAGGCAGATGTAACGCTTAGTTGGATTTATGTGTAGAGATGAAAACGAACTAGAAATGACTTATTTTCATCAAAAGAGGATTAATGTGAATTTAAGTAAATAATCAAGTGATAAGCTTGATCATTTACGAATGGGAAAATGAGGGGAGCAGGTGATCAAGCCAAGGCCAAATGTTTCATAAATAAAATTAATCGGCAAAATGTTAAATTTACTAATTTCTAGAATATTTTCAATTCTGTTGATAAATTACTATGACGAACTATGAGTCTAGCTCCCTTTTAAATATATATGTCAACTAATACTTTAAAATAAATAAATTATGAAACTGATTAATTTCCTTTGGCAAATATCAAGGTAAATTTTTTATTTTAAACAATTCATATTGCAATAAAATGGGTGAAATTAACTAAAATTTTGAAAAAGTAAAGACAAAATATTATAAATTATTGAGATTGAATCTGAACTTTGATGGGAAATTAATAAGATAACTTATGATTTTTTTCTTAAAAGAAATTAAAGACGACTCATGGATGATTGCTTGTAATTTATAACTTAATGCATCGCTTCAATAAATCAATTCATCGAAACTAATTATAGTTACCTTCATAGTGTCTTTCATTTTGTAAGTACATTATCTTTTTCTATCACCTTTTTTTTTCAATCAACTTGGAGAAGATACGATTATACCCAGGGGCAGACCCAGAGTTATTCACGGGGGCACGTGCCCCCCTGGATTTTGAAAAATAGTGTTTTTCGGTAATGTTTTCGGTAATTTGCCCTCCTGAAAATTTTTTTTGCCCCCCTGAATTGTCTAGTTATTTTTATTGAGAAAAAAATATTTAATACCGTGCATAATGAAATAATTATGCAAAGATATCAAAATATAAGGTTCCTTAGTCGAAAACTTTCTTCATCAACTTGATTATCTATTACTTTGAGATTTATTTTATTGTTATTTTAATATATAAAATATTATTATTTAATAAAAAAATTATTAGTTAAGTATATATATTAAATTATTAATTTTTTTTATTTAGTACCTGATTAGTTAATGAGTTTGAACCCGATAAACCATTACAATCCGATAATTACCCTCCCTAATCAAAATCCTAGATCCGCCACTGATTATACCAATGGCAAATGCTTTGACCCAACCTACCATCCAACGTCAGAGGATTAAAAAGATAGTCAAGCCAAGGTTTCAGTTGAGACAAAGCATCAAAGTGAGTCAAAGAGTATTAAATTTTTTTTGGAAATAATTAATGCGTCTTGGCTCTCAAATGCTGAAATGAACATGGACTTCTCACTAATATTTTCCTCCTTTTCCTTTCAATTATAATTGACCTGTTTCTGATGTCATGTAAGCATCAGCACCAGGTCATAGGTACACTAAGAGCATTTAATGCGAACACCGCATGTTGATCTTTCACTACTATCTTGTCTTTTCTGTAAACTGTATTTTGATGTCACTATAAAGCCCAAAACCTTCTATATGTTTTATAGAAACAATTTAGAAAATATGAGTTTAGAACTTAATTATAAGCATTATTAGTTTTCACCAGGAAATTATACCAATATAAAAAGCTTTGAAATATTATAACATATATAAGATTGATATGCTTGGGATGAGTACATATTATCGGCACAAACTTCTATTATTGTTCTTTAGAGCTTTCATGAAATTTATCCAACCTATCGCATATAAATAGACATGGAGAAATTATTTTGAATATTGTTTAAATTATCATAGAACTAACATAATTTAAGGGAAAAATTAAAAACAAAAACAGAATCGGACATATTAATTTTCTCATTAACTAAAAGTCCTCTTTTGCAAATTGATAAACTCGTTTTCATTACAAAAGACAATTAGAAAGAGAGAAAAGATGAATTGGAAGAATCAGATAATGTTCAAATCTGACAATCACAAATTGATCTTTTAGCATGGCATCTTAATCATGACTTTTCAGGTTTCAACTCAGCGTAGGACACCAATTTCCCTCATTTTACGTATAAACTAAACAAATCATATTTTATTGAGTTTTAGCTTTAAAAATGAAAAATTAATGTGAATCCAGACTCAAAATGGAATTAAAAAGAAAAATAAAAACAAAAAGAAGATTGACAAATAAAATCTTGTCGCATTATAGCTACATACGAGTTTGCTATAGGCCTATAGCAGTAATAGCATCAGTTAATACTTAATAGTGAATTACCACTTTGTGAAATTTTGCCAATTGCATAACTATAATGCAGCAATTTAAAACTTTTAAATTGACAAACGTGATCTTTTTGTCATATAATTATTTGATAACTTGGCAACACTTTTTAATTACGTAAGTTAAAGAAAACGCGTAATAGAAATGGGTGGTTGAGCTTGTATATTAATATCAGTTGCAAATGGATCAAAGTTTGAGAATATATATATATATTTTATTTGATTAAATTTATATATTTAATTACATTTTTTGAGAATATATATATATATATATATATGTGTAGTTGCTAATGTATACAATTTTCATTTTGAAAAATTAAATCTAGCTGGAAAACAAGTAGCAGTTTCATGGCCAGATGATTTGATGCAGCCTGTCAAACGATTTAAAATTCATCATATTGCATTTTTCCGTCTTGTTTGGTGAACGAATTCACAGCTGGAACTAATTCCATCTTAAACCATTGTTGTTGCCTCGTTGGGTACACAATTGTGCATGATACCGTTTGACTGCTAAGATACTTGAAATATATACGTAAAAGTCAAAATCATAGAGCAAGCAAAAATGATTGGGGTACAGCTAAGAAAAGAAAATTAATAATTAATTGGAGAAGGAAAACCAAGAACTGAAATAAAAAATAATAATTGGAACAGTTATTTTAGTCCATGAAGAAACCGAGATTACCGAACTGCGTCTAAATTTGGTCAGAAACCTTATCTAAAAGTAAAATAACAGAATTATTCTGATCCATTTTTTTTTATGTGAGCAAGGAAGAGCAGAAAAAAAGAGCAAAAAGAGAATTGACTAATTTATTAAGAGAAATAACCAAAGTGTACGTACAAAAAAATGATTTGTTCTAAATTTTTTTCCCGTGGAAATGAATTAATTAAAACCTAAACGCTTGCATTCAAAATTGTTTGAGCATAAGAGATCAAATAAACTACAAAATGTATGTTACTATATGTTCAGAAGTTCAGTACGAATACATACAAACATAAATGCTACAACACGTGTTAGATCATAATGAGTCTTGTCTTTTTATGAACTAATGCATGTTTAAGTTTCTAAAAAACATATAAAAGTTAATATGCATCGGAGTTAATAGAAAAACTATTAGAAAAAAATATTGTGTGCTTGTAAATTTATTTTAAATACTTATGATTCATGAGTAAAAGATGAAAAATGTTGAATGCAACTGTTCAATAACTAGATACAACTTGTGAAATTTTTTAGAAGGGATATTTTAAGTTATTTAAAAAGACTAGGATAGAAAGTAATAATTCACTATATATGTCAAATAATCATCATTGCTTCAAACACCATCTGTATATGGGAGCCGGTTAATATTTTAAGACCTTGGGACTAAAGTTAGTAGTATTGATCCAACTCGACGAATTAATTCGATCTTATCTGAATCTGATCCGACCCGATATGATCTAAAAATAAATTGGTCGAGTATAAGTTTAATTTTTTTATCCAAACCGGATTTAATTAGTACTAAATTGACCCGATATGACTCAAAAATTTAGTACTAATTAAATCTTAAATATACACTAACTAATTAATATTAATTATAAATTAAATAATATTTTATTACTTAAAATTATATAAAAATAATTAATGAATATTTAATTATTTTACACAGGTCGGCCGAAGTCGACCATGACCCGTCAGGTCGGGTATGGGTTAAGATTTTTTTACCTTAATTTGATCGGGTCGGATTCGGATCGAATCAAAAAATAATAAAATAATATAACCCGACCTATACCCAACTCATTGACACCTCTAATCCCAAGTCTTATTTTAACTATTGAATCGGTTTTTATTTCATCAATTTCAATGTAACTCAATTTTCATCTCATACTTTATTTCAATCTAGATGCTGATTTAACGGTTAAAACAAAGCTTCGACCAAGTCCTTAAAACATTAAGCAGTTCCCTGCATATGATTTACATATGTCGGTAGAATATTATGATCTTCAAATAAATAAAAGAAAGAAATTCCAGCAAAGGTTTCAAATTCACATGGAGTTTTTTATGAACAAAAAATCCTAATGTTTGAAAAACAATTCAAATTTTTATTACTGTACGTAGATTATCATTTGCTTTTTAAATGGACATGAATGTAATTTATTATCGAAATATCAGAGGTGGCATCTATGCTACTTATTCTATGTCGCATTTATAAATCTCCGGAATACACACAGATCAATGTGAGAAAACAATTTCTGGCAAAAACAGAAGTTGTAAAATGTTGCATATATGTTTATATTTCAATGAGCAAATTTTTAAGCTTGCAATGTAGACTATCATATCTAGAGAAAATTCATGAATTAAAATTTTCTTTCTAAAATAAGAAAATTCAAAATACTATTTATAAAATTTATAGTTAAAATTGTTTATGCAGGTACAAAGTTGGATATTTGAACATTTAGCCCCCAGGTGCAGAAAATACTTTTTGTTTTCTTTTTCAGTTAACTGATCAGTGGTTTTCTAAAGTTGGGAACTTTGGATGCTTGGTAATTATACAATTCCAGAATAGTTCAAGGATCTGCACAGAAAAATCCAGAAAAAAAATGCTTGGTAGCCATTGAATTGAGATGCCAAAGCGGATAGATGGATTCCATACAAAATATGCGTTCACACCTCATCATCTCCGGGCAAGATCAGCCGTTGATTCCTCTCCGCTCAAATCAACCGTCAGATTTGAAATAAATCGATCGGGAAATCTCAGGACCGGATGGACGGACAAAAGCGATGCATCTTCTCTCCAGTTGTTATCTACTGGAGTCTCAAACCTTTTCCTTTCTCTTGATTCTACTTTCCAACGACGTTCGTACTACGTCAACCTCTGCTCGAAATCTCAACCGCCAGATCAAGGTACCTGCGTCACGATTGCACGAATCTTGACACAATATTAACTGGATTTGGTCGGCATTAGATTTCACGTGGCTACTGATGCCAGTTTATCGTGCCACGTCGGACTTTTGTTATCCAACTGCGTGGCATTAACCTTCTGAGCTGTGACCTTTCATTTGATGTACAGTACCTCTCTTGCTCTCTCTCTCTTTCTTTCTCGAGGTCTATTTATTACGGACCTCTCAACGCCGTGGAGACCCTTCCTCGGTACTCTCTCCAACACAGAAACATAAATCCAAAAAGGAAAAAGAGAAATCGCTTCCTGCCTCAAGCTGAGTTCTGGAGGAAAACAGAGCATCTCACCATAAAAAGGTTCTAGAGAGGGGGGAATTCTGGATATCCCCATTGGTGGATGGGCAACTGTATAACCTTCCGACGAGTCGTCTCATGGGTGGACGACGGCGAATGGGACTTCTTAGAGGCCGAAAGCTGTCAGCATTACACTCAATCACCGAAATTTCAAGAAGAGGATACACCAACAAGCACAGAAGGCACAGAGCAAGAACTTCTCAAGCCCTCTCTAGAATCATCGACTGCAGCAACAACAAAATCGACGAAACCGGCTCATGAGGTTCGAATCAAGATCACTAAGAAACAGCTGGCAGAGATGTTGAGGCAGGCTGAGAGCATGGGACTTCCTGTGCAGGATGTGCTAGCAAGCCTTGTCGAGACTGCAAAGCCCCCTCGGGTGAAGCATAGAATTGGGCAATGCTGGCGGCCCGGCTTGCAGAGTATACCCGAGATTGTCGAGTAGTGAAAACCGCTCTTACATGATATTGGATTTGCAGCAGCACTTAAGAGCCTTGTATTGTATATATAATTGGACTGAAGCTTGTGTCGTCTCAGCTGCTTCTACGGCGAGAACAGCTGTTGTTTCGGCTATTTTTCTTTGCCGGGCTGCCGGGCATGGAGTAATTAGTTAATTTTGTTTATATGTTATTTCTTTTTTGCGTGGTTATTTTGGAGTTTTTTCTTTATTTGTTTATTAGTTAATTGTTAATAGGTTTGAGGATCTCTAACACATTTATTTTATTATGTAAGTTATAATGTATAGTTTTGTTTTCTCTGCTTTGTTAGATATGAGATCACCTAAAATATTATCTTCTTCGATCCGTTTGTTGGGAAAAGAAGTATACACTTCTTGTACAGGCATTGCAACTTGCAAGCTAACTTTCTATTAGAATTATTAATTACTATTATTTGAGATGTTAGTTAAATATTACTTTAGCTATAGAGATGGAGTGATGACTATTTTCCTGCGGATATACTTGTTTAAAATTTTAATTAATTTCGCTTTCATTGTTATCACTTGACACGCAAAAGGATACAACAAATGTTAATGGATTAAAGTTTATTTCAATATTAATATATTATTTGTATGTTAAAAATCAAAACTTGTATATACAATTGGCTATGAAAATTTACTAATGCAGATAGAAAGTATGGAAACCATTTTTTTCTTTTATTGAAAGGTTATGATTTCACAAGGAACTATCTCTTTATTGGAAGTAGCTGGCAGCTAGACAGGATATATGGCTTGAGCCCAATTATTTCAAGGTAAAAGAGTGGGTTCCATGAAGCTCGATTGCATTACAAATCAGCAAATTAGAAATTGCTTTTCCTTTTTTTAATCTTTGACATCATATCTTTTTATGAATGTTTCTCTTTGGCATCTATCTCGTAGTAGTTGGGGCCATGGGATGGGTGGACGCTGATCGCTCTCTCCTTTTCAGAGCAACATTTTGCATTGCAATCCTAGAAAGCTATAGATTTATTTATTGTTGGATCTGTATCGATACAATTCAACACAACGAAAGTGAGATTCAAGGTTGTAATTAGAGCTCTCATGAACTGTTTGTGCAAGTTGCGCATCATTATCAGATAGAAGTTAGAGCATATTTTCTATTTGGTGAAGAGTGGCTTAATGACAAAAGCCACATGTAAAAGTCAAAATATATGGGAAAGTGAGAGCATTCTCGACGAGAATATTTTTTTATATATTATTTTTGTAAGAATACCAATGAGAATTACATTTACAAACAATGGACTTTTCAATAAACAATGAGAATTGCATTGTCGGTGAAGGATCTCGAGTTATTTTGATAATTTTTATAATGAATTTTTAAATAATTATTAAAATAATTTAAAAATAAAATGTTTATAAATATGTTCTTTTATTTATAGATTGATCGTGTTTCAAATTTCATTTCATTATCGTTTCATGATCTATTAAAGATCATCAAGATTTTATATAATTTGCACATGTTCCTATTTAACGATTTTTAATGGACTATCAAACGAAAATGAAATTATATCAAATTTAAAACACTATCAATTTATAAGTAAAATGATATATCTATAAATTTATTTTTCTATTTTTAAGATTTTTTATATTTATTTAAAATGTCATTGTAAAGATTGTCAGAATAACTCATTGTCAAGATCCCACCTCACAAACAAATAATATATGAAATGTTTAGTATTAATTAATTACTGAGATGCTTTCTATACGTGAATTTGGTAGTAATAATATATGCTGAAAATGTATTGTTCATACATGTTTATAGCATTTAAAATTTATGAGCGGATTCTAGATTTTTAAAATGAAGTAGCTCAAAATTTGATATAAATTAAGGACAATAGTACAATAAATAAATTTTTAATGATTAATTGAAGATAGGGACGGGATTAGTTGAGGTTTCTTAAACGCGCCTTTAAATAGTCAGAGGAATTACAGCCAGTTGTTGGCTCATTTTTGGAAAAGCAACAAAATAGAGAAATAATATTACGCTTGTGGATTCATTGTGTGATATTCATTTGGTAATTTCTCCAATTTAATTAATAAGGATCCTATCGGCTGCCATTAAAAAACTATGATAAGTTTTTTAATGCGGATCCCACTTTCATAAACACAATCTAATATGATACATTTGTGCTATAAAAAAAGTATGGCAGCGGATGTGATTCCTAATTAATAGTATTGTATAAAATCAAGTTAATGCTCGATTGTTTCGACATAAGTAGCAACATATCATACAAAGATATTACTTAATTTTAGTAATATGGTTTATGTGATCAAAAGCTGCAAAAAATAAAAATATAATACAATCCCAACCACTAAAATACTCAGTGTTGAGTAACGTTTTGTCAAGTTCAAATCATCACAACAATTTCTTACAAATTTATGTTTTAGGCCCAACACATATAAACACAGAGCTATATTTACATAAAAACATATGGCGTAATAAGCCCATTATACAAATACTCGTGCATAACCCAATTGAGACCACTACATGTTGGCCCATCACATATAACATTTTCAATTTTCCATATAATAATTAAATATATAATATATACGATCAAGGTCAATGAATTTTACTCAATCGAAATTTTACTGCAGATCCGAATTTAATTAGAACTTCATGATTTAGATTTTTACTCCGTGACACCATGTATTATGTCAACAGATTTCAATTGAAGGGAAAATTGGATATGTACTCATTGAAATTTTGCTATTTGAATATTTACACATCAATTCTTAATAAAAAGCTCAATCAATATATTATGTATCAATAACAGTTATTACCTTAGATTTTCAGCAAGGACAGTATGATGAAGTCATGTTGGAAGTAGGAAATGAGAGTCAAAAGAGGTTGCAAGCAGCGTTACAATTTGTTGTATGGAGAGAAAGATGCACAAGAATCTTCAGGGAAGAATACAAAAGCACAATGGAATTACAGAGAGAAGTTGCATCAGAATATTATCAGTGGTTCTCATTTCCATAAATTAAGCACAGTGGAATTACAAACACCAGCAGATTTCATTTTTTGGCATGATCAAACAAAGATATAGGATGGCCTTTCACTTTTTGGCGTTTTCATCTTCTGCCAAGGCCAAACAGAGACACAGGGCGGCTCCTATGCTGATACTGATAACAAAAAGATTATGAGGGGTGGTTCCCCCAGAGGTTTTCTGAATTGATGTGCGGATGAAATATTGCCAGAAAATACCTGGTCACTTTCCTTTCTATTGGCCCATGATTAAACTTGTAACAACATATTTGAAGCATCACCCTTGTCAGAAGCCATGACGTCAAAGTAAAATGCATGGAGGTTTTGTTGTGCTTATCAGAAATACGACAGACATGAAATTTTACTCATGATAATAGACCAAATCAATGCACAGTCTAAAGAGGGGATTATGAATCGAATTCTGATGGTGGAGGGAGCCGGCGCTCACTGTGCATTTTTTTTTTTTTTTTTGACTTCTAACTTGTAATAAATAATACCGCTGGTGTTATATTTATATATAAAAAGAAATTTGAGGGCTCTGACCCTCATCTTTTCATCAAAAAAAAAAAACAGTTATTACCTTAAATATATTAACATTAAAATTTAATATATATTTTCATGAGACCAAAATACCATTTTGTCTTTCTCCCCCCAAATTACTATCTATTGAGTACTGATTATTCAAGGTTTTTCTCTCCTAAATCATTATACTAGCTTTCAACCATGTAGCTGACTTTCCTCTTGTTTAATCTCTCTTTCATAAGTTTTCTCATCTGTCTTTTTTAGCATCATACTTGTAAGAAAATTGGTGAGAACAGAGATTTCTATAGGTAAAAGAAATAAAGGGAAAAATTGAAACTATATTAAAGAAGTCAAATACAGAATAAAATAAGATCTTGTAGTTTGGAACTTCGATCCATCATTTTGCATCAATAATATTTTGATATAGAAATTAATTTTGCATGAGAATTATTCTATACTAATGATGTGGTTCATAGACTCGTAGCAAGCTTAGGAAATGATAGTTTTTATCGCTGATGGATATATTTTTTTTTCATATGATGAAAAGTTTATACCTTTAACAACTTCTTATTAAATTCAATGACAATAGGTTTGTATACACAGACTCTTATCCAAAAAATTAAAATCTCAATAATTCCAATTGATGCCAAGTTCTTCTAACATCAACCAAATTGATCAGCATAAATATATTTTTCATTTTCAATTATCAAATTTCACAAATACAAATTCTCAGAATCATGTTCAAGAATCAGCTAGTCAATAGGTTTTTAATAAGTTCATACTACTATTTAGAAATCTAATAATTACTTCAACTAAATAATCCTAAATACTGCTCTCAGACCCCAATAAAGAATTATGGTGATGAACTTGAAAAACTGAAGAGGTCTACAAATGAGTCATGAGGAAAAAGATGAATTTTGTTTTGAGTTTTGGGCAGGGTGGCTTGCATCAAAGGGGAAGACGAAGAGCGGATAATATATATTAAGGACCTTTTAGTCTTAGGAAAAATATATTAAATTTGAATATTAAATTATTTAAGATCAATACTGTAATGGATATATAACATATTACAATTATCAAGAATTGATGGGTAGATATTCAAATAGCAAAGTTTCAATGGGTATATACCCAATTTTGTCAATGGAGGGAATTCTGTAATTTACAATGCTCAACAGCATTAGAAAAAAAAAATCCCTGATTCTTTATCATTTTTTTCCTGTTCTTATAAAAAACGCGACTTTTAACACAACTGCTATTATTGCATTACAATTAAATAAATTTGAAAGCTTAATCTCATGTTTTATGTCAAAAAGTATTGTCGGCATTGTTGCAGCTTGCAAGTTGCAACTAACAGATTTATAATTGCGTACAAATAATATAATCAACTATTGAGTGGGGGACATATTTTTCTTAGAATGATTAAAAAAATTATAAGATCAAGATTTCTGAAAATTATTTTAATTTTCTTCCTAGTTACTATCGTGCCCATTTTCTTCTAACACTGGCCCTATTTTACCTGACGGATAAAATTATTTTCTTTAAATTAAAATTGCCCTTATCAAATCCGAAACAAAGTACATATCCCCTGAAATAAATTATTCAATCATTGGCAAAAAAAAAAAAAAAGGTTAGTAAGCAGTAATTGAAGAACTTATTATACTAGCCAAATTTGAATTAACAACAGCAATATTATTCTATTTGAAGGAACCATGCGAAGACAGTCAAATGCTGTAGCGTCAAGCGATGCTGCACCAAAAGAGAAACATTATAAGCACAAAATTACTTAACGAGAAAATGAAATAAATAATATTTTCTACTTAATAAGGTTGGTATTTACTTCTCCGATCTAATGGAGCATGTATTTTGATTACCGACTCAAAATCTTTTAATCTCAGCTCTAATAAAAAATATTTTTATTTAATTATTATACCAGAAGTGAAAAGTACATAAAAAATCAGTGAATAGAATACCTATCTTCGTATAATTGAAATTTCGTCTCCTAGTTCTCTACGTATTTAGTTTCAAATAGTTGTTTGCTTATAAAATAATCGGCATTGTCTGTTGTGCACGTGACTGAAATTTCATGAGGATTTCGTTTTATGAAAAGTTTCCTAATAAAATTTTAAAATTATATCTAATGCAAGATTAACAATCTACAGAAACAATCCGTTGACACAAAAATCCTTCTAGATGGTAGTATACCCCATAGTATCCAGTTACAAATTCCTCCACAACAGCAGTACCAGTACCAGTACCACAGAAAATAACAGCACTTTTATTATTATTATAAAAATAATAAATTGAGCAAATAAAGTAAGGATATCTTACGCATCACAAGCGGTTGCAGGATCAATTGTGAACCCAAGAGAAACCCCACAAAGGCCAGGCAGGCGAGCAACTGCAGTTGCATTAGGATTATACATTGTGATGAATCCCATCATGCAATGGCATGTCGACCTCATATTTTCTATTGAATCAGATGCAACTCTGTACATGTTGTTCACGCCTTCACAGCACGGTGTTCCCAGTGCTGGTTCTGGGTCGCCAAATTCTACAAAATTTGAGCATCCGGATATTAGAGACAGTACAGTTGTGCAATCAACTGTTGCTGTTGCTTCCCCCATGCTGTATATTACTAATACTAAAACTGTTGCAGTCCAGTGAGGGGTATTGGAAGTAATTGCCATCTTTGATTGGAATATTTGGCAAAATTAGTGATGAGAACTATTTTTTTGTTTGTTACAAGGAGAGTTTAAAGACGTTGGTTTTGTAAGCCAGATGTGTGGTTGGGTCATGATTGTGACATGATTTAAGAGAGTGGGATGTCATGATGCAAAATGTGGCATTGGTTTTTTTTTTGACAAACTGATTACTTTTATTTTGAATATGAAATTAAAATTTTAAAATGTAATACTTATTCACTGAGTGTAAATTAACAAAGAAAGTTAGAGTTTACATTCATGATGATGATGGCATGTTCCATCATCCTTCAACCAAATACAAGCAAGAAAATTTAACAATGATTGAAGGTACAAACAAGGACTTACAACGGAGGAGATTGTAAATATCAATATGTTTCATTATCTGGGAGTGATGGACGAGAATTTTCAGCAAGAAAGACAAAATACCAACAGAAATTATAAAAGAGATGATTTTTTAGTACAAGGAATGGTTTAGAGAATAAATTCAATAAGAAATAGGTATAGAGAAAAGAGATTAAGCATTATATATAAATATTTTTAATTTCTATTTTTTTTTGAATCTGTAAAACATTGATCACATCTAACATTTGTAAATAATTAAAATTTGGAGAACCTTCGGCAGGATATTTTTGCAGCCAATTGTTGGCCTTATTTATATTGAAAGTATAAATAATTTATAACACATTGTTGCCTTGTTTTACGAATTATGAAGAAAAGTCAACACTCTCCTATCTTCTTTTAATAAAATTTACTCATTATGACCGTCATTTTTCTTCTAAAATTAACAGATGTAAACTTAGGGGATGTCAATTTTAACCCGACCCGAACCCATCCAACCCAACATGACTAAAAAATAAATGAGTCGGGTATAGATTTAATTTTTTAATCTGAATTGGGTCTGATCGGATCTGGGTCAACCCGACCCGATCCGTTTAATTATATTTTTTGAAGTAATTTTGTGATTTAATACTAATTAAAATTTAAATATACATTAATTACATGCTAATTAAGATTAATGATAAATTAACTAATATTTAATTACTTAAAATAGTATGAAAATAATTAATAAATACTTAATTATTTTACATAGGTCGTGTCAGGTCAAACCGTGACCCGATCAGGGCAAAAACTGCAGCAGAAGAGTTTCGAAACTAGGTTGTTAGTTTTCTGCTTTGAGGGCTCCAACGAGTGACCCTGTAGTGAACGCATCCATCCAAATAACAAGTGAAGATTTGAGATATGGGTCAAGATTTTTTGACCCGATTTTTTTTAGGTCGGGTTTGGTTTAGGTCTGATCAAAAAATAATAAAAAAATAATGATTATCTGACCCGACCCATTTACACCACTATGTAAATAATTTTTTTTTACAATCTATATATAAATATATACACACACATAGTGAAACTATGGTGCTTCGTGAAGTATAACATCTCCCGTGCTTCACGTTCATATCTCAAATTTGAAACTCTAAATGATCGATCCAAATAGTTGAATATGATCTTCATGTCAATTTATATGTTGTGTTTTTCAGATCTTTTATATTAAAATTTTATTTGATGTCTTTTTTTACGCAATCAATTTTCACTTGATTATCACTTACTATGATTAAGTCATCAATATAGACTAATACTATAGTTATACAATTAGAATTGTTCTAGATAAATTGTTTCGATACCACTAATTTTAAAATTACTAGAAATTAAAAAATGATTAAGTTTATCATATCAAGCTCTTAAAAAATATTTTAGTCCATAAATTAATTTTTTAACCGACAAATAAGATTATGAATATTTTTTTATGGCCCGGTGGAAAATTCATATACACATCTTTTTCAAGTATTCCTTAAAGAAAAATATTCTTTAATTCAATTCGATGAAGGTTCCAACTTTTTGTTTACCATAATTCATAATAAAATCCTTACAGTATTCATTTTTACAACTGATGGTAATCAATGTCATAGATTTGAGTAAATCATTTGACAACTAACCTTATAGTGTATTATTTTATAGTCTCATCACTATGATACTTAATCTTATACATCTACTTGTAACCAACCGATTTTTTATTTCTGGCAAAAAATATATTTCTCACGTTTAATTTTTTTCTATAGCATGGAGCTTTTCATCCATTGTCTTACACTATTTTTGGTCAAATTTTGTTATCTCAAAAATATTTGGTTTTTCGATTTGTGATAGGGAATTTAAAAATACATAGTGATCATTAATGTGTTATCATATGAAATATGTCTTGAATTGGGTATTATATCGAATACGTGATAAAATCCTTTAATTTTGAAGAAGACTGAGTTTGTCGACTTGATCTCCTCATCAATACTTCATCTCCTTAAATTTCTTCTACATATTATTCCATTCCGGCCTCTCCTTGTGATGATATATCATTTTCACTCCCTTGATCACCTATTTGAATATGATTTTTTTTTTATCAATATCTCTCTTCCTTCTAAATTAATAATAAGACAACATAAATTCATTTCAAGAGTTATGACCCTAATACTTTTCTCAGTTACTTTAACAAAAATCATTTTCAAGATAAAATAAATCTCTTAAAATATTAAATTTTTTTATTTGTGGATCATAACACTTGTATCCGTTTTTTAAGTAGAATATATTTTTATTGATGTAAAATCTAATTTCTATAATCTATTTTTATGAAAAAAATAAGTACAACCAAATACTTTTAAGAGTTCTAAATTATTTTTTCTTCCATAAATAATTTCATATGGGCCTTTAAAAGAAAAGTTGGTACTAGACAATCTATTTATCAAATAGACGGTAGTGAGAACAACTTCTAACCAAAATATTTTAGGAATATTATTTTAAAATAGAAGATTTCTTCGTATTTCAAGTAAGACACCCCCTCTTTTGAGGTGTGTAAACACATATGATTTGATGAATAATGCCCTTTGAATTTATAAAACTTGAGAAATATTGATAAATTTCGTTCCATTATTCATTCTAAGGGTTATAATTTTTATTATTATTGTGTCTCTAGCAAACTTATAAATGTTTGTAAGTGAAGAAAAAAATATCACTTTTATTTTTCATAAGGTATGGCTACGTTATTTTTGGAAAAAAAATCATCAATGAAAATAATGAAATATGTATAATTTTTGTAAGAGGTTACGGAAGCCAGACCCCATAAAAAAAGTTTTATATATTTTACAAGTTTACAAACTTCACACTAACTATAATAATTTTTAGAAAAATTAAACATACAATTTAAAATTTTATCGAAAGGATATTTCACTCGCTTGTGTCAAAATTTCACTTAAATTATCATCTTTTCTACTATTAAAAAATAAATTTGTTACTATCCAAAAAATATAAATTATTTTATAAATATCCTTTATTAATTTTCTCCTTGATAACTAAGTCCTGAAAATCATTTTTTTCTTTAAAAAATATTTTATAATTTAATTCTTTAGAATGTTTGCAAATAGATAGAAGATTAACCAAGCAATTCTCAACATAAAACACATCTTGAACAAATTTCTTTGAGAAAATACTAATCATATTCCAACCTTTAATTTTAATTTATTCATTACAAAATCAACAATTAACTTTCTTGATTTGAAATTGTAAAATCAAGCAATTGCAGAATAAAATGTGTGCGCATGATGTGTCACAAAAATTATTGTAATTGAAATATCTATTAAAACATCATAAGTTTTTGATATATAGTACCGTAATTTTATATACATTTTAAATACAGTATATTCCATTTCAAATATCAAATTGCAAATTAATATTTATTTTCGATAATTAACTTATCGAGTTAGTCGATATTCAATGAATTTCCGATTGAACGTTAGGAAACCAAAAATTGGAGCTCTGTTTATTACAACCCATCAATGACATGAGAAGAATGAGAGAAGCAATGAATTACAAACCAGCCATGTTACTGATTGTAGCGCTGCTGGCTTTAGTCACTACCACAAAAAAAAAAATCAACAGTGATTTTAAAGTATTTTTAATACCGGAGAAATGTTTGAAAAATAATAAACAATTATTATTAAATCGTACTATTACAATTATTTTTAAAAAATATTTAATAATGATTTCTGAACTAAGAACTATTATTAAAATAGACTTTAGGAATTTAACTAAAAATCATTGTTAAAAAATCATTTAGCAACTGTTCTTAATATAAATTATTGTTAAATGAGCCTTTAACAACAACGAAACTAAAGGTAAGCAAAAGGGGCAGCTTCCCCTCCCCCAAAGAAATAAAAAATTATATTTTTATCTATTATATTTTATATATTTTTAAATATAAATACTCTTTGGCACTCCTTAAAAAAATAAAATTTATTATCCCCCCCCTCTCGGTCAAATTTCTTATTTCACCCTTGGCCTTCCACAATGACTTTTAACGTAAAATCATTCTTAAAGGATTCTTTAGTAATGATTCTTAGTTAAAAACTTTTGTTAAAAATCATTTAAAAAATTTACTTAAACTTTAAATAAAAACAAACAATACACAATGAAAAAATGGAGGTGGATTAATTATATATGAACAAACATTATTATATTATCCATTTAATAATTAATATGAAAAAAATATAATTATTTATTTAATAAAAATATATTTACTCAACAGTACATCTATTCAATTCAATCATATAAAAATTTACATATCTACTAAAAAAATCTTAAAACTTCAAATGAGTTTTCAAAGGTCGATACAGGCTTTTTTAGTCTGAAATATCACCATAACGATGTAAGCAGATAATTTTGTGAATCTCATTGCAAGATTTCAATGTTCATGTAGAAGGGTTTATTCAGAGTTTCCTATAAAAAATTATGACCATTTGAAGTTGAGATAATTAGATTTCAGTTTTGATTTTTTGCATTCTTTCCTCTTTCTCTTTCTTTCTTTCACTTTCTTTGTCCTTTGCCTCTCTTTTATATATGAAATAGTGATCAAGGAGAGTGATAATACGTGAAACTTTGATTTTTGAATTTTGATTATTGAATCATTGGATCGGGATCAATGAACGGTGAGATTGAAAGTCTAATAATATGTGAAAGCAAAAAACTAGAATACTACCAGTGGATTCTTTTCTATCGGAGCCAAAATTCAAATACTATCATTTTACAATGGTCCCTTATCAAAATAGTTGCTAAATACTATCTTTAACAATATTTATTTATAAGGAACCATTGTTAAAGGGGTCAATAGTTTCTTCAAAGAACTACTGCTAAAGGGATATTTAACTTTTTAGGTCTAGACTCTATTTTAATCGGCTCATAAAGGAAGCCAAAAAATGGCCTTAAAGAAATTCTTTTAGAGCCGATTATGAGTCAAAAACTGACTCTAAAGAGTATTGCCTTAACAATGATTATTCAATTAGCTGATTTTAAATGTTTTAACTAAATAACATGCTTTAAAAGCCTATCATTTAAAGTCGGTTTTTGCTTGAAAATCAGATTTAAATTTTTTATTAATAATTGTGAGTTCTCTTTTATGATCAGTTATTGCTTGAAAATCGATTTTAATTTTTATTAAAAACGGTCTCTAAATGCGATCTTTAGAACTGGCTCAAAACGGAAAATCAGCTCTAAATCTTTAGAACTCATATTTTATATTGTTTCACTATAAAACAGATTGATATATTGCTTTCATTATAAGATAGATCTTTCACTATAAAACAAATTGATATATAAGAACTATAGGAACAAATACTAAGACAATTTGGTTAGAGTCGGTTTTTATAAAAATCGGTGCTAAAATAATTTTTTTAGAGTCGATTTTATAAAAATCAGTGCTAAAATAGTTTGGTTAAAGTCAGTTTAACAAAAATTAATGCTAAAATAATTTAGTTATAGTCAGTTTTATAAAAATTGATACTAAAATAGTTTGATTAGATCTGATTTTATAAAATATTTATAAATTTTTGTGCCAAAATAGAGTTCCAAAATTAATTTTCATGAAAATCAGCTCTAACTCCCATCTTCCAAAAAATGATTTCTTTCACAATATTCAGATCCTTCTATAACTCACAAGGTTGAGGTTACAAATCCCTTCAAGGTGAATTTGAAAACTTTCACTTTACTTAAGCAACAATCTTCATTTAAAGGGCTTAAACAAAAATGGTAGGGGTATCTGATGAGTCAGGAAAGACAGTTGCTAACACAAATGCTTCTCTAGTTCGTGACGAGGCAAAACCAAGACTAGGAGGTGGGAATTACAAGACGCGATCATCCATCTCAAATTTCAAATGTTTCTCAACTGAAGAGGTGCCAATTCCTCAATTGCCTGGGACCAGAGGGCAAACCGACGATAGGAAGTAGAACTCTTAAATCACTAAACGACTAAGAGGGGAGGGGGGGGGAGTCTCTTCGAGTTAGATTAGTTGAAAAGCTAGGATTTTAGTGACCCTAGTATGTTCTTTAGAAAAAAGCATTGTTATCATTAAAATATGTTATTTTATAAAATCGACTCCAGAATATTTCACTCAAATTATCACGCTGCCATTAAACTCTTTTAGAATCAATTTTTTATTTCACCAGTGCAAAATAAACAATTATAAATCTTTTTTTCTAGTAGTGAAAGAAAGGACACATAATGTTACAAGTTCGGTTATAACAAGCTCATATTTTCGGGATCTATAATCACCAATAATCGATTGTGCCAAGTCACTAGCATAGGCAAGTCTTACAACTGCGAACCTTCAGTCTCTTACACAAAGTAAACGGATAGCTATCCACGAACTTAAACAAGCAAACATGAAGACACAAGTCTGACAAAGAAATAAATAAGAAACTAGCTTATCTCACTCTAGTGGAGGTATTGCAAATTAATCTGGAGATTAATACACAGTAGATCTAAATGTGTTTACTCTTTGGCTAATGACAGCTAAGGTTAGAATAGATTTGGCTGTCAAAACTCATCAAATTTGGAGATTAAGGAATGTGAATATATAGATGTGCACCAAAATCAGAAGGAAAACAATAGGATCCATTATAACTGGTAGCTAATCATTGCAATGGTTAGACAGTACTGACCCTGACGAGGTTAACAGATGTAATGGATCTTATGCAAGGGGAATTTTTCTGAAACTTTTTGAACAAAATTTGTACATAAATGATTTATTTTGTTATAATGAATATTACAATATATTATGACGGTTAGGTAGTGAAAATATTCTAGAGAAATTTGAATAAAATTTGTACAAGATTGATTTATTTTGTTACAATGGTTATGGATTCTGTTGCAACAGTTAGGGTATAATATCTCTATTATGACTAGTTAATCTCAAGATTATTCTGATTAACTTTACTTCTTTATTTCTTACAATATTAATCTAATCTAAGTCTTCCTTGAGATCTTTATGTATAGTCTTCTGTTGATGCTTTATGTCTATATATTAAATGAACTCAAGGAAATGGTTAAATTTTTATATGATTGTTTTATAAATTAATAAATTTAATTTTATTTAATTTTAAAAATTACATAAAATTTTAATTAATTAGTATTTGTTATTAAAATTAAAAATTAATTAATTATTATTATAAAAAATCACGCAGATTTGCTGATTATTCAAACCTAGCGCACTTCTTTTTTATAACGTGAATTGCGTAAGGTATACTCCGGGGACGAGTAGGTAAGTTCCAATTATTTGAGACATTTAACGGACTTGGGATCATTTCTTGCACATAAAAATTTCATACAGATTATTTGTTCGTATGATTAAAATGTATGTAAAAATCAATTTTGAAACCTTTCTCAAGTTTCTTTTTTCATACCAATACTGGTAAGTGGTAGCGGATCCATATGTAATTGTGGATTGCTTAATTTCTTAGTAACGTTCTGAGAACTTGATTAATATTTTCATTTCGTTATAGAAATATGCGCAATGATAGAAGTAAATTTTTTCGCTAGTGTATTTAAATATGTCAATTCAAATATTTAAACATACCAAGAGAAATATGTCAATTCAAATATTTAAACATACTAGATCTATCCAACAATAAACTCTCTGGACAAGTACCATCATGCATTATTGATATAGATACAAATGTCCTTCACATAATGAGGCCGGGTACAAGATTTGGAGTTTTTATGCCAGCAGGGGAGCTGAACTTAAGTGATGCCAATCTTTTGTTACACATTAAGTATGGTGTCGACCTGAGGTACGAGAATGGAGAGGATTTCGGATTGGAACTTACGCAAAAAGGAAGGCTAGATTTCTATGGGAGTGGTATATTAGTAGAAGAGGGTGTAATAGATCTGCATGACAATCAACTAGTAGGCAACATTCCCGAAGGAATTGGTCAAATGACTTGGTTAGTTACTCTGGACTTGTCAAACAATCATTTAAACGGTTCAATACCGAACTCCATATCCAATTTGAGCAAATTAGAGAGTTTGAACCTCTCTCGCAACTCCTTAACAGGGGAAATACCGAGAGACATGATTAAATTGAAATCACTTGAATCCTTCTCTGTGGCATACAACAATTTATCTGGGCCTACATTAGGTAGGCAAACTCAGTTTGGAACATTTGAGAATAGCAGTTACGAAGGCAATCCAAATCTCTGCGGGCCTCCCCTGTCGAAGAGTTGCTTCCCTACTCTTGACACAATGCCACCACCTGCAAATCAAATGAGTGATGACACAAGGTATCATGGCACCGATTTTCTGATATTGTTCGGTTCTTTCTCCCTATTCTTCGTGGTCAATTTTTGGGGCTTCATAGCCATTCTTTATTTCAAAAGAAATTGGCGGTATGCTTTGTTTAATTTGATGGATCACTACAGTGATATGATTTATGTGCGGGTTGTCATGTTGATGAGAAAGATTAGACTTTAGAGCTGCTCGAACTCAAAATGTAACTGAAGGATCATTTATTTTGATTTTAGATTCAAAGCATGTATCGTTATTATTATTCTATGTATTCTGAATAAAGCTGTGCCTGATGTTATATGTATAATTTATTGTAAATCTCATGCATGAACTTTTGGTTTAAAAGAATCTATATCTAAGTGAACTTTCATATAGGTATTAAGTTTTCTGTACATTTATTTTTACGAACGTGAATGCTTCAAATATTTCCTTAAAGGATGTCAGGTGCCCTGTAATTTTTACTGTGTTTGTACAGTTGGAACCCTTGTCTGTTTCTGTAAACTTGTAGGTAACATTAGATGATGCTACAAACAAACCTCATTTGTATAATAATCCCAGCCCAAGGCCCGAAATAGAAACAAGGAAGTACAGAACCTGATCTAAACTGGAGATTAATGGACCGTCCAAATGAGGCCCCAAAAGAAATTTGGGAACCTTATGTGATTCTTATGTTGTCGGAGACGCATTTCCAGTTCGTTATTCCGATTTAACATTTTTCTTGCCTGTAGACCCAATTTCAGTCTGAACAGAAGAATCAGTAGACTTTGATCAAATTGAATCAGCTATCAGGTATTCAAAAAGCGGGACTTCATATTCTCCAAGTCTCTAAGCAGGATTGAATGACTACTTCATTCAGGCAAAAGACCCTCAAATAGTTTTCACGGATCGCTTGGCGAATTAATCCCTCCGCACCTATATCTCTCACCAGCTCTTTGCCTTACCATCGTGACATCCTTTCTCGTCCTCTCTCCCCTCCCTTTCCGATATCTGTACCCCCTTCGGCCCTTTCTCACCTCACCAAGTCCGATCCACCTTTCTCCACTCGGCTCTTTGTTGTTGCTTTGTTGGCGGTGTGCGGTATCTTTCTCTGTTCGCACGCACCCTCCGATCACTTCTATGAGATGCTCTAATCCTTCTCTCAATCCTCTATAAAGTTAATGATACTCTGTTCTTATTATACATGTAAGTGTTTTGATTCTACAACGGTCAAAATTTAATTTTAAATTTTCGTTCTTAATGATTTATAGGAACTACACTGAGAGTTCATTGATTTAGTCGTTATTCTGTACATATTGATTTTAATTGCAAATTTATTGGGGCTTTCAGGAGCAATTATAATTTTTTTGAACTTTCTACTTTGTTTCATTTAGACCGTCAGATTATATGATGCAAATGCAAATTTACTAAAAGGGGAGTTCTTGCATGGTGAACCAGTGCTTGATTGTTGCTTCCATGATGATTAATATGGATTCAGTGCTTGTGCAGATCACACTGTTAAAAGGTATGTTTTATTTATTTTTTTACATGCAAATTTGATTCTCGGGATCCCTTGTTTTATTAGCAAGGTCGATGATGTATACTATTTGGAGAAGTCATTTTTAATACTATTAACAATTTTCTTTCATAAAAAATACTATTAATAATTTTCTTTAATTTATATATTTTTGTAGATTTATGGCGTTAACATTGAATTGTTTCAGGTCGAAGAACAAGGTATGTTATTCATTCAACTTATTCTCATTTCTTTAATTTTTCCAATATAAATTGTTATCCTCAAATAAGAAAATTTCTTATGCATTTTGAAATTTTAAATATATTTATTTGTTTTTGTTTCTTGAAATTTAATTGTCTTTTTCTTTTTAGCAGTTACAATTCGCCCACATTTTTAGGAAAATAATAAGTTGACAAAAATAAAAAGGAAATAACAAACGCTGCATAATTATTATAGCAAGCAATTAATATTGTATGTTATTACCATTAAAGATCTTTCCAATCAAATATTGACAGCTCATAGTTATATCATTTAATACATTCTTTATATGTTATCATTGGCATTAAGAGTCATTTATGGAGTAAATTATATATGATTAACTTACATTCATATAAAATAGTAATCACATTTAAAAATAATAGTGATTGTACAAGAAGGAAAATATTTGTTATATTTACAGAATAAAGGGGCAGTTACGCCAGAAAGATTTGAAATGCCACATTTTTAAAAATCAAGATCTCTCTTAATTAATCCTTAGATCTTGATGATGTGCCTCTAATATTCCCAAAATTGGTAGCATCACTAGGGTTATTATACTCAGTAGCAACATGTTGCCTATATTTATTTTTTTTAATTTGATATGTGGGTCTTTCTGTTTGCAGTTATATGTTGAAAGTTGAAAATTACTGTCAATGTGGCAAATTACTTTATGTCATTTTTGGAGATGGGGTTCAAAGTTTAGATATCAGAATTACTTTATGTCATTTCTATTTGGAGATGGGGTTCAAAGTTTAGATATCAGAATTACTTTTTGGAGATGGGGTTCAAAGTTCAAATTACTTTATGTCATTTCTATAAAAATTTTGTTGTAAAACTTCAGATTAATTGATTTATTATCAGAATGTTCATCTTAATTTTTAAGGTTATCTCTCGGTGATAGATTTCAATGTATTATATTTTCTGTTTATATTTGTAATCCGTTGCAATGTACGAATAATATACTAGTTTATTTGATTTGTAAATAAGATGGATATAGATAAAGATTTTTTCTCATTAGTTTTTCTGACACGAGTATAGCTTCCTTAAATGAGTAAGAGCATAGATAATGGTCACTTCATACATGTTTGTCCCAGTGATGTTATAATTGTACGATTCACGACTCAAATTGTACGACTCGATATGATTTAATAACTTTTTAATACGAATCGTGAAGATATATCGGAGGTTGTGAATCGTCATGATTCATATCACGATTCATGATTAAGAATTTTAAACTATTAAAAGCTAACAATGAAAATCAAATCCAACTCTCTCGCAGTTAGTTTTTTCCCCCATACATAAAGCTTCTTTATAGTCTCCACCATTTTGATAGCAAACTCTACCCCGCCAAGCAAGGGAGAACGAGCAAGATCCATAAAGAAAAACAAAAACCAAATCAATGGAGGTAGAAAATGAATTAGAGAAAAAAATTGTGCAATCGGATAAGGAAGAAAGTAATCTAAAGCCATGTGCGTGGATAAATTTGGTTCATAAATCTCTAGTTAAAATAATTTGAAATATTAGTATGATTCATGATGAACCAGAGTGAGTCTAGAGCTCTCACAAAGTGTCTTTCGAGTTGACTATTCAACATTATAGTTAGAAATTAGAGGTACTTTATTTGACTTTTTGTCCACCATATTTTCAAGAATGTGGTTCACAACTATTAAATTCTTTATTCTAACTATACAAATAATTGTATATTAATGCAATTAAAAATATTTTTCATCTGTGATAAATAATTAGTAACACCGGAGAAAATATTGATTGAAAATAAAATAATTTATCTAATATATTAACTAAAAAATTATCTTTGTTGAATTTATATATATTATATGAGGTTTAATTCCTATGATGGCTTAAATAATAAATAGTTTTCATTAGTATTTAAGTTATCATTATTAGTTGATTTATTATATGAGTTATATGTTTATATATATCATTTACATAGTGCATATCATGCTATTGTATAATATAAATATGATAGAATGTTATATTATAATGAATTTTCAATAAAAAATTTAATTAATTTTGATAGTTTACTAATTTTTAAGACAAATTTAACATATATTAACGATATGATATGTTACATGATATGCTACGAAATACAACGATTCACAATAAAAACTATGATTCAACAACATTGGTTTGTCCTACAAGGTAAATTACTAAAAAATAATTTATATTATTTTTAATATAATTATCTCATGTAATATTTTTTTCTCAAATTCTGTAAGTTAATTACTATAAATTTTGAATTATAATTGTTATATTTTTTAATTTATCTGATAAATTATAACATTCGAATAATATTTGGTATAGTACTTTAAAATAATAAGATTAGGTAGTATAAAATTTTATTTTAGATAAGATATTATTTATTATTTTTAATATATTTTATCTTCTAGTTAAAAAAACTTAACAAGAGATGCATGTAATTTTCAATTTATTTATTTTAAAATGACTTAAGTTGGAATTGATTGCATAATTATATATTGATTCATACTAGAAAAATAAAGATATATTTGTATAAGAAATATCCAGATATTTTTTTTACTAATTAACATATTACTATTATTCCTTAGAATTCATTACCACTTTGTTATCCGTTTATATTAATGGGTAAAGATCTGTATGGAAAAGTCTATTTTTAATGGTAAAGATAAGACATTTTAAATAGATATAATAATAAAAATATCTTCATCCAACGTACTGTGTCTATTGACACACCTAATCCTCTGCCTTCACCCGTCTTCTAGGCCGGATCGGTTCCTATGAGATTGAGATTCGAGACCATGATAGAGATGAAGAGATGGATAGAGACCACAAAAAAAGTGTTATGCCTGATTTATACATCATACTTGACAAACAAACAAGCAAAATAATATAAGAAATTTCTAGCCCTTGAGTCTATACAAGAGAGCATTCAATATTTAGTACAAACAACAACTTCAAATTCTTTCATTCTCTTAGGATTTGATGTATTCAGTAATCTGAAATTCTGAATTTCAGGCAAACGCACAACCCTTTATGCTGGGGTGTTTTTGTGACTTCTTTGCTGCAAACCATTAGAAGAATTTGTAGTACCAAAAGTGTTAAGTCATAGTTATCAGCTGATGAAGTATGAATTCCTCAGCCACTAGGCTTCATTTTAGCCTCGTCTTCGTTGTTAGTGTTTCTTTTGTAATGCAGTTGAGTTCATGGTAATAATTTTTGTTAGTATTGGGATTCCTGCTACGCTTCGTGCCCTCTGACATTTGGCATTTATTGTCACGAAATTAAGGCTTCAAAGATAACAGATCGATGTCAAATTTCCGATAAACTTGGTAACATTATATGATTCTATAAACAATCTTCAGTTGCATAATAATCCCAGCCCAAGTCCAAATAGAAATGATGAAGAATGTAGAACCTGATCTGAACTAGAATTCCAATATGGACAACCGAAATAAGGCCCAAATTTAGCCGGTTCAGAAGTAGGAGCAGATTCGGTATAAGAAATATGCATGCTCCTAGTGTACTAAAATCGGGACTGTCGGTGCTAATTCAGACAGGTTAGGACGGGTCGATGAGTTAGACGGGAAGGATTATGATAGGTTGGATTTGAGAGGGCGCGACCGTGACCCGTTCTAAGATCATGGGTTGGACGGGTCGATGGGGCAGATCAAGACAGGTCGAAAGGCGGAGCGGGTTGGTCAGGTATTTTGGACCGTCAGATATTTTTTTCAAAATTCAAAAGTAACTTAAATAAATTCTCAAAAAATTTAAAAATCATAAAATAATTATTGAAAATATTGAAAATATATAATCATTAATATTCTTGATCAATTTTTATTTTTTATTTTTTCAGTTTTTTTACAACTCAAAAAAATTAACTAGAAATTTAAATAAAATGTTAAATAATTCAAATAAAGGGGTTTAGGCCGGGTTTTAATGGGTTAGGCGGGGGAGATCGGGTCAGGGTACAGGATTTTCCAGGACGGATTTTAGACGTGTATTTTTTAGAAAAATTAATCCACAACCGTGGTAGAATTATGGGTTACTCGGTGCATAGGCTACCATGTGTTTTGCCTTGGGTCGGGTCAGGGTGCGAATACGAGTTTGACGGATCAGATTTGACCCATCCGAATTTTTTTAGTATACTACATGCTCCAATACATTTTTTTCTGAAGTCCATTGGAAACCGATTCTGACATTTTAGCCAATTAATTCATTTTAAAACACTGATTCAATCCATCTAAGTATTGTAAGTCCTCGTATTAATGAAAAAAATAATATAATATATTCAATTTGGCTTTCAAGTCTTTAAGCAATATAGATAAATTATAAATGTACTCGTCTAAAATACTGTCAATATGAAGTACATAAATGCAATGCCAAATCATTAATAAATGTTTTTTGGGTCCTGCTGCGAAATGATGTCCCAGTTCAAGTAGTTCCTTTCTAAATTTCCTGGAACCTCTGTCAAATTTTCAATCCCATAAATGAATGATGTTTATAGTACTTAGTAGCTCAAAATTAGCTCTCAGTAACAAGAAACACAAAGATTGAGGGCTGCGAGCTCCGAGCAGCACAACATTAATTCTCATTAACAAAATATGCGTTCTTAGAAACAATTATACTATTTAGAATATGCGTTCTTAGCATAATTTTGAATTAATTGATTAAATAAACATATTAGTTATTATTTATATATTATAAATTATACAAATTAAAATATCTTCAACCATTATAATATTCATTTTCAATTGCATTATGACGTTAATATCTCTAAACAAAATTTAATTTAAAAAATTCTTATTGAAATAAATAATATTAGATGATTGATATATATTAGCTTATTAAGTTATATGCTCTATTACATAAAAATATACTATGAATAATAAAATAATAATACTTGATCAATTTTATTTAAAAATAATAATTTATATATATATTTATGTAACATATATGTTCATATAATATTATAATTTTTTTTGTGAAGTTTAGATGAAGAAAACCAATGGAGTGATCAAATTTAAACATACGTCAAAGTTTAGTGATGAAAAATAAATAAATAAAAATTCAGTAAATATAAATTTGACATATAATTTGATGACCTCCCATAAAATTTAACCAATATTTCTTTCATTTACGCCAACGACGAGTTGACTTGACCGTTGGCTAGAGCTTTCGATGGGAGGGTCCACAGTGATGAATTGATAATAAAGATTAAAGACTCAAGCTTTGGGAAAGACTTGAATCGAGGCGAAAGGGTCCAATCAACTCACGATGGGGACTCGGGGGCGATTGACTTGAATACTTGATCATTGACAGATGCTGCAAAACCGCTAGCTTGTCTTAAACCCATCACACAGAGGATGAGAGAAGCAATGAACTACCACTCACATGCCTCCGCCATGTTATTGAAAGTACTGCTGCTGGTTCTAGTAGTGCAGTGGTGGGAAACTGTGAACGGAGCAGAGTGGCGATGCAGGGAAGAGGAAAGGAAGGCTCTGCTGCAGATCAATGCTTCATTGCATTTTCCTATTTTCTCTACAGAGGGTGATTGGCGAGGGATGGAATGCTGTCGATGGGAAAGAGTCACCTGCGATCCAACCACGGGACACGTCACTGAACTTAACCTCGATATATATTGGGATACTAGAGGCCGTAGCTATTATCCTCAAGATTCCAAATTACTAAATGCTTCAATATTTTTGCCTCTCCGTCAACTAAGATCCCTGATTTTGTCCGGACATGGGATACCAGGTTTTATGGCTGGTGCAGGTACGATATCTCTTTAAAAGCTTCATCCTTAGCATTACATACCCAATTACCCATTGTGACAATCTTTCAGAATTAGCGTACACCGATTTTGTGGAAATACTTAAACAGTCGCATCCAATGATTTCAATTCTTGATTCAACTCTACGAATTGGCATGTTCTCCACTCAACCGGAATTGGTGTATATGATTTTTGTTTTTTTAACAGAAGTATGAGATTCTGACTCTCAAATTTTTGAACTAATATCTATACAGATTTGAACCCATAATTTTTGAGAGTTAATTCATTCGGATCTACTTTGTCATTTATGGAATACATGATTTGTGAAACAATGAAACAATACACAATCTGATTCGGATAGGGAGGACCCATGATGGGTTATGTCGGGATGAAACAACTTTGGTTGTTCCAAGTCAAATCGGGTTAGGTTTGGATCAGGTTTGGTCAGTATCATTGGCAAAATTTGTTGTGTCAAAGTTGAGTCAGATCGAATCTGATTGGATTTTGGATTGTCCAATGCCATTCTTTTTTTAGATCTTGGAATTTGGATGAAATTCCGATTTTGTCGAATAAAGTTTTGAAGTAATTCAACTTCAAATGATTTTTGAGTCTCATCTTGGTTAAGGATTGGGTTGGGTTTTGAGACTTCGCGTTGGATGGTTCAAAAAGTAATACCCGGAGTCAGCATGATAAATTCAGTTATCAAGTTATTGATTTGATCGTTGGTTAATTTTCCAAGTACCTGCATGTATACATCTCATTTATGAATATTATTATAATATACTCATTTTTTTTGTATAGCATGTGAAAGTTTTAACTTTTAAGGCATTGTTGGTTGGCTGCCAATTAATTTTATTAAGATCAAAGAGAACTGTTTATGATTTCTGATCCAAACATATGTTTTTTCTCAGGGATTGACTCTTGGTCCAATTTGACTAAGCTACAGATTTTAGACCTTTCATTCAACAGCCTGAATATAAGCGTCATTTCCCAGTTAACTGCAGTAAAATCACTTCGTGCCCTATACTTGGATTTCACTAATATTTCAGACAATAATGCTATCAAAGGTAATGGATCATGATTAAACTCTATTGTTAGAATAACAATAAAACAATTAATTAATGGGGGTTCTCTCTTTTCTTAAATGTCTGGATGCAATTTTTGACAGAGATCAGTGAACTAAACTTGGAGGTGCTTAGTCTACATGGTTGTTATTTTTCTGGGAGTTTGCCTTATTTGGGAGATTTGACTTCTCTGAAAGTCTTCTCATTGGCGGAAAATGATCTAAATGGCACCTTAATATCAAAAGGTAATTTAGAATTAATATGTAAAAAATACTTATATTGAACATGTAAAAATAGCAAACTGAAATAACTGAAATAATTTACATTATAGAATATGTTCAAGTAAATTACTCTAATATATAGAAGTATTATCTATAAAGATAATATTATTCTTTATTTTTTTTAAGTGGCATTATATATAGTGAGATAAATTGCCTTGTTATATTTTTTTCCTCTGCGCATCTTACGGAAGATTTCTGATACACGCTTGCTTGTGCAATATTATAAAATTATCTTAAGGGTTTCATTTACATACACTTTCTTTTTCATATCGGAAAAATATAATTACATGTATTTCTAATTCATATTAATTATGTCCCTAAACTAATGTATCTCATGTGCCCATAATTCACCGTATGTTTTAATTAAGATGCTTGAGTTTTTTTTTACTAGTTGATGATGATCAAAATTCTTTTGATGATATTGTAGGACTATGCCGACTGAAGAATCTTGAGGAGTTGGATCTTTCAGACAATCTTTTTGATGGAAACCTTCCTCTTTGTATAGGAAATCTTTTTTCTCTCAAGCTATTAGATCTTTCATTTAATTATTTTGAAGTAAAATTCCCTTCCTCTATTTTTGAAAGTCTTGTGTCTTTAAGATTTCTTTCCCTGTCCGACAACCAGCTTGAGGGGACTCTATATCTAAGGTCATTCTTGAATCATTCTAATCTTGAAGTTTTGATGCTCTCAACATATGCACCGAACTTTCATGTTGAAGTTGTGAATCTGCCTTTCCAGGTTCAGGTTCTTCTACTAGCTAATTGCATTGTTAATGATAAGTCTACTTTTTTGTTCTCTCAGCATAAATTACGTGCATTAGACCTCTCTAACACACAATCCAAGGGTCCTAATCCAGTTGCATGGTTGTTAGGGAACAATAAAAATTTGATTCAATTGGATTTGCACAAAAACTTTTTCACTGGGTCTATTCACCTTCCATTTTTAACTCATGAAAATCTCTCTGTGTTGGATATTTCGGACAACCAACTTGGTGGAGAATTACCGGTGGACATTGCCACCAAACTTCCAAATTTAGCGCTACTAAACTTCTCAAAAAACTGTTTCCATGGCCCTCTTCCTCGTATATCCGCAAGCAGTCTCATGAGTATAGATTTCTCTAGTAACAATCTCACTGATCATGTAGAGAACATTTCTATTCTTCTGCCTTCTGTTCCTTATTTTATGGATCTATCAAATAATAAATTTTATGGATCTTTCTCTAAATTCATGAACATTACTAATGTTCCCAAATTATTGTTACATGATAATAAAATAAGTGGAAATATTCCCATTAGCATCTGTAATGCCAGTTTCGAAGTGTTGGACATGAGTAACAACAAACTAAGTGGTCTTCTACCAGATTGTATTGGAAGAGCTCGTATTTCTGTGTTGAATTTCAGTGGAAACCATTTAGAAGGATCTTTACCATCAGAGATATGTGCTATGCAAACCCTTTCGTTCCTTGAGCTTTCAGATAACAAGCTTTCTGGATCAATTCCTCCGTGCACTAATCAGTCAAGCTTAGAAATTGTAAATCTGAGCCAAAACAAACTAACTGGAAATTTTCCCATAACATGGCTGAATATTTCTTCTATAAGGGCCATAGATATCCATGATAACCATTTGTCTGGACAACTTCCAATTTGGATAGGTGAGGAATCCAATCTAAAAATGCTCCAAGCAAAAAAAAACTTGTTTGGAGGTCATATACCCAAACAAATATGTCAATTGAAATATTTACGCATACTAGATTTGTCCAACAATAATCTTTCCGGACAAATACCATCATGCATCTTTGACATGGGATTAGGAGACTATGACCTCCCTTTGATATCAATCTTTTTAACTGGATATTATCTGCAAGAGTGGGAGCTGTACTTCAATGATGCCAATTTTCTCTTGCATGTTAAATATAATATCCGACTGGGTGGTGATGAATCAGATGGTGAAGATAAAATAATGACTTTTGGATCGGAACTTATGTCAAAAGGAAGGTTAGATTTCTACTGGGGACATATCTTACAGGACCAGGGTGTGATAGATTTGTCTTCGAACAAACTAGTAGGCAATATCCCTGAAGAAATTGGTCAAATGAATTGGTTGATAGTACTGAACTTATCAAACAACTATTTAAGTGGTGAAATACCGAATTCCCTATCCAATTTGAGCAAATTAGAAAGTTTGGACCTGTCTCACAACTCCTTAACAGGGAAAATACCGAGAGATATGGTTAAACTATACTCACTAGAAACCTTCTTTGTTGCATACAATAATTTATCTGGGCCTACATTAGGTATGCAAGCTCAGTTTGGAACATTTGATAATAGCAGTTATGAAGGCAATCCAAATCTCTGCGGGCCTCCCCTGTCAAAGAGTTGCTTCCCTACTCTTGACACAATGCCGCCATCTCCAAATCAAATGAGTGATGAACCAAAGTATGATGGCACCGATTTTCTGATATTCTTCGGCTCGTTCTCCCTATTCTTTGTGGTCAGTTTTTGGGGATCCATAGCCATTCTTTATTTCAAAAGAAATTGGCGGTATGCTTTGTTTAAATTGGTGGATCACTACAGTGATATGATTTATGTGAGAGTTGTCATGGTGATGAGAAAGATTAGAGCTGCTTGAACTTAAAGGAGCAACTGAAGAATCACATGTTTTGATTCCAGTTTGAAAGAATGTGTTGTTTTTATATTGTATTCTGAATAAAAGTGTGCCTAATGTTTTACATGCATATAATGTATTGTAGACTTCATGAACTTTTGTTTTGAAACAAATATCTAGGTGAACTTTCATATAGGTATTTTCTTTCTATACATTTTTTTGACAAATTTGAATGCCTTAAAGATTTCCAATTGTGTCAAGTGTCCATAAATTTTTACTGCTTGTACAATTAATTGGAGCTCGTGATTCCGTAAACTTGTTGGTACTTGGTAACATTATGTGATTTTAAAAAACAAAAATAATCCCAGCCCAAGGCCCAAAACTTAAACGAAGAAGGAAATATAGTATGTGATATAAACTGGAGTTTAATGGACTGTGAAGACGAGGCCCAAAATGAAACTAGGGAAGCTTATGTGCTTATTTTGTCGGAGCCTGATTTCAAGTTCTTCATTATTCCGATTTATGATTTTTCTAGCATGTTCACCCAAATTCAGTTCGAATTGAAGGATCGGTAGGTTTGTTTGGATTTTAGTTTGGTGTCAAACCAATTGCGTCTTCATAGGATCTTTGTCTTAATCTCTGTCAAATCTGACATCTGCTCCGATTATAATTTGGCATCATTTGGAGAAAAAAAATTGATATACATTTGCTAAAAAATTATGGATTATCCTCTTTTCACCAGATCGGCGAACAGGAACCTATTTACGGAGATTCGACGGCTCAATTTAATTTTATCCTCCTCAAAATATATGTAAATAATTTTTAAAAAATTTCGACCGTCCGATAGTGCGAACAGGGTCCTGTTCGCGACCTGAAATAACAACAGATTCAGACCCAAAAATTATAAGCCTCTTTTCATCAACCACGTGAAAAATTAGCAAGAATCATGCAAACAAATATCAAACATCATGAACGTATAAAATACATTGTACTTATATCTGAAACTTAGACTGTATTAAATATGTACAATAACAAATTCACTGATACACTTATAGAGAATATATATTTTAATTTGTTCTTTTATTCATACCAAGCGCTGCAAATGTGGACGTATTGTCCTATTGTGGTATGAAACCACTGCGCTCGCACTTGCTCATGAAATTCTTGATTTATACCATATTTACCTACATCAAAACTAAAAAGTATAAACATATCAAATTAATATTATTCAACCGAATTCCAATTCGCATGCGAAACATAGAATACATAATTATCCATCATCAGAAATTTCATGTGGAGTGCTTTTACATAAATATATAAATTTCACAGTGTATAACTTACTTTTTATTCATTATTTTTATTTCACCTTCAAATATATCTTTAGATTGTTAGTTATTTTGAAGGATTAGCATATTGTTCATTTTTGTTCAAAAGTTTATTGACTTTATTTGGTTTATCTTCAATTTTGAGGACTGATTTAATTGTTATGAGCAATTTTAAAGACTAGTTTCTTTTTCGTACATGTTTAAGGACCTATTTCATGTAAATTAAATATCACGGACCAATTTTGTTTTCCGAAAAAAGTTTTTAAGATTGAACCTGAATTCTCCAAATTTTAAAATATAATTTAAACTACTTGTTTTATTTAGTATCACATCACAAAAAAATACAAAATATTGAGATAACTTGTTATTAAATCAAGAGAAGACATGATCAATCAGCAAAATTAATTTAGATCAAACACCGATCTTTTGAATATTATACCCAAAATATTTAAATGTAATTTTTTTTTTGTTGTTGCCGGCTGACCTCACTTCAAAAAAAAAAGTTTGTTCACGTGCCTTATAAGTAACATTTAACAAAACGAAAAATTCACTTTCGTGATTTGAAATTGTAAAATCAAATGATTGCTGAATAAAATATGTCGTCATGATGTGTCAAAAAATTATTGTAATTGGATTTCTCTTAAAACATCATAAGTTATGATATAATATCGTTCTTTTTTTTGTGCATTATAAATAGAGTATATTCCATTTCAAACATGAAACTGCAAATTAGTATTTATTTTCCATAATTATCTTATCGAGTTAACTGATGATATGATATTCAATGAATTCCGATTGAATGTTAGGAAACCGAAAATTGGAGCTCTGTTTATTATGAACCCATCAATGACATGAGAGAATGAGAGAATGGGAGAAGCAATGGATTACAAACCGGCCATGTTACTGACAGTAGCGCTGCTGGTTCTAATGCAGTGGGAAAGTGTGAGTGGAGCAGAGTGGCGATGCAGGGGAGAGGAGATGATGAGTGCTCTGCTGCAGATCAAGGCTGCATTGCCCTTTCGTAGCCTTGTGCAGATTCAGTGGGGAGGGAACGACTGCTTCCACTGCGGAACATTCACCTGCGATCCAAATCAGCTGTGTGAATTTCTCTCTTCAAATTCAAGACCCCTTTTTACGTAGGACATGTTACATGGCCATGCTCCTTTTTTTTTTTTTTCTTTCGGGTCTGTTGGGCAGTCCAGAATTTGCAGGCAATTTGAACGGATTTGTCACTCACATGTGTGCTTTTTTTGGAATATGTTCGGCAACAAATTTTTTTATCTGGGATTGGAGACGTCTGTGGACTCAAACCCATCAACTATAGTATAAAAAAATATAAATTAAATAATTAATTCATACTTAATTTATTTTATCTCACTTCAGAATCAATCATATGCCGTTCTTGGAATCCACATCTACATAAGGCAGTCAGAAAAAATTATAAAATAAAAAATTAATTCAAATTTGTTGAGCTCTTTAAGTTAATGAGCCGAGTTTGAACCGGGCCTAACTCAACTCACTAAGCTCATTAAACTATTAATATTTATTATTTATTTTATTCTATTATGAATTTTTAGTATATTATATATATGTTATAATTCAATATATATAAAATGTATGAATATATATAAAATTATGTTGTCATTGATTCTTATTAATTTTTTTATTTTTGATAGAAAGTTTGTATAAAATATTATTAATTATAAAACTAGCTATTAACAGAACAATTCGGTTTGCTCATTAACTTAATGTATCAATCTCAAGTGAGCTTTGCTTGTTAAATTAATGAATCGATCTCAAACTTGACCTGACTCGACTCAATTCGACACATTTACAGCCACATCAACCCATTTCTAAAAAGAAATTGCCTCTGAATAGGCCCTTTGTGTGAAGTCATAGGAATATCAGATGAATTCACATCGGGTCCGTTTGGCAAATCAAGGAATAGATTTGGAAGAGTGGTAATTTTGGAAGAGTGATAGAATAGTATTTTTTTGAAAGAGTGGTATTCTTGACTATTCGGAAGAGTGAAAATATCGTTTGGCAGTTGTTACTCAGAATAGTTAAAATATGAATAATTATGATACTAATAATGATGATGATAATAATAGTAAAATAATAATCATAATAGTAAGATAATAATAATAATAAAATAATAAAAAAAACAATCATAATAAATAATAATTTTATAATAGTAATATAATAAAAATATAAACATAATCATAATATAGTAATATAATAGTAAAAAATTATAATTACAATCATAATTTTAATAATATAATCATAATATAATAGTCATAATCATAATCATGATAATAATTATAGTCATAATAATAATAATATAAACATAATCATAATCATAATAATATAATAATAAAAATATAATCATAATCATAAAAATAATTATAAATAATTATAATTATAATAATATAATAATATATTAATCATAACTATAATCAATATATAATAATATAATACAATATAATAAAATAATAATAAAGTAATAAAAAATAATCATAATAAATAATAATATTATAATAGTAATATAATAAAAATATAAACATAATCATAATATAGTAATATAATAATAAAAAATTATAATTACAATCATAATTATAATAATATAATAATAATAAGTAATCATAATTTTAATAATATAATCATAATCATAATCATGATAATAATAATTATAGTCATAATCATAATAATATAACCATAATCATAATCATAATAATATAATAATAAAAATATAATCATAATCATAAAAATAATTAAAAATAATAATAATAATAATAATAATATAATAATAAATTAATCATAACTATAATCAACATATAATAATATAATACAACATAATAAAATAATAATAATAAATACTATAATAATACTAATGGGAACGATAATATAATAACAATAATGATAATAATAATTTAATAATAATAATAATATAATGATAATAATAATAATAAATAATAATCATAATATTAATATATTAATAAATTATAATCATAAATATAATATAATAATATAATAATATTAAATCTTAATCATAATCATAATATAATAATATAATATAATATAATCAAACAATAATCGCTATTCGATTTAGAGCTAATCCGGTATTCCACCTATAAGTTGGTATACCGATTAAGACTATTCCGCACTCTTCTACTTAGTCTAAAATTAGTTTGGCAAATTAATTCATCGGAATAGCTATTCTATTCCAACTTTTTGCTATTCCATTGATCAGGTATTACTTTGCATCTCACATTTTCAAAATAAAGCATCCATCCCATTTTGAAACAGCTAGTGAGAGGACGTCACTCTCATCTAATAATTTTTTTTCTTGAAGAAATAATAAAAAAATTAACAAATCGCTGGGCGTTTTGCACTATCGCGGTGTCGCCTTATCTATCTAATTGTGATTCTCCGGAGTGCTCTACCAGATCTTGTGGTGTAACATGAAAATAGCATCGCCATTTTCAAACGATGTCTCACGCACACAAGTAGGCCCACTATTGTGGCCGTGATTACTCCTTTCCCATCGCACCAACCCAATTACACTGATGACTGATTTGGAAAGTAATTACCTAAAGGAAAGATGAGATTTGACAGCATAACTGGTACTAAAACATCTTATTCAGTGATTCTGCAAACAAAGATATCTGAAAAAAGAAAAATAAGAACATCACTTATGCCAGAATCAATATAAGAAACCAAATAACATATTAGCAGGGACAGAGCAATACCTCAAATGTTGATTCAGCGATGTCTTTGAAATTATAATCCAAAAGACCATCGGGAGTGGGAGCTCCTTAAATGGAGTCCAATAGGGATCTGACATGTTGGAGAAGCAAATCAATACAAAGTGGAGCCAGCCTAGCTAAGGGAAAGGACTCATCGTGAGGGGATCGGGGAGGCTTGAGAGGGGGAACTAGAGATGCTCTTTAGGGTTTACTGTTACTTTGCACTTTAGGTCCCCCTCTTTGTATTGGTTCTCCAGAAGAGAAGAGAGGCATCTCTTTTCGTTTCTGTTCCCTGCAGTCATAATCAATCAGCGAGTTCGTTTTCCAATAATTGTAAGTTTTTGCTAACTAGAATCAACATCCGCTGTCATAGATGTCATGACAGATCTCTGTCATTGTGTCTATGACAGATAAGACTCATTAAATAAAAAATAAAAATGTACATTCTATTAACTAAATCTGGACTTAACTAAATCAGGACCGTTTAAGTCAATCAACTCAAATCGTCCAGATCATTCCATAACAGTGGCCTATAATCACATTTATGGCAGCAGACGCTGATCCTTTGCTAATGTATTTTGTCCTTTCAAATTTGCTAGAAACCTCTTTTGAGCTTCAATTGTTCAAATCACAGGTGAAGAGAGGGTAGAGGTACAGAGGTATTTGTTTGTAAGGATATTTTAGTCCTTTAAGTAAATTATTATATTTTTAATATTAAACTTATATATTTATATAATTATAATGGTAAAATATTTGATTTTATAGTGGTATTAAATTAATTTTGAACTTTGAAGTGATTTTTTTTAATTTTTAAATTTTAGAGTGATATATAACTAATTTTCCTTTTTTTATTAGTACCTTTGAGCAAACATCAAAAAAAAATTCGTGTCATGTTTATACTTCCAAATATAAGATTACCCCGTGTCATTTATAATGCTAATAGTTCTTTTCGAAGTGATAAAGAGAGGCATTTGCATTTAGCGAACCCGGTATATAAAAAAGTTCCGATTTTATATAAAAAGATATTTCTAAATGGGTGTATGCACTTATGAATAAACTAATAAAGTAGGTTTATTTCTGTTTTTTTCCCTTTAATTTTCTCATAGTTGAGATAATAATAACTTGTACATTTTTCAAGTTTGGAACATAAATAAACTTTTCAAGTCCCTCCATTATTAAGAAAATAAAGTGGAACGGGTATCAATGTAAATAAATACTGATGGTCCTAATAGTATTAGTATTACCAACATTTCCAAGATTAACAGGGAAGTACATGTAATAAATAAATACAACCTTAAAAAGTTAAAATAGGTATTCTGGTATTGCTAAAAAATTAATAACATTTTTTTTTTTGCAAATACGCAAAGTATACAAGGGTAAATGGTCGGGCCGAATATGAAAGAATGGATAAGGACTGAATTTTTCAACGGAATTCGATCTCTATGGAATATCCCGTACATAGCGGCTAGTATTGTTTTAAAATGCGGTCGCATGATCGTATATACGGTCCGCTAATGCTTATGTGGTGCGATGCCGTATATATAAGAATATTCATCCGCATATTTAATAATGTACGTTATTTTTTAAAATATTTATCGTATTAAGCCTATAAAATTAATTATATGATATTTTTTATGCAAAATATTCAAAATTATATTAATATCTTATTATATTTTCTTATTTTATATTAAAATTCTTTAAACATAAATAATTGATTTAAATATCGTAAGAATTTTTTTAGAATGCATATCCGCATATATAATCTGCATACTAAACCATATATCGCATATACGCTATGCAGTGATCAATCGTATGTATATTAAAATCCGTATTTTAAAACCTTAGCTGCTAGTATATATATAATGTACTTCCGATACTTTTTTTGTTCTCTTTGAGGAAAAGATGTGCTTTCGTTATTGAAAATCGCTCTTAATTTTCTATTCTTAATTTATGCGATCATGAATCTGGGAACTATGTTTGGTAAATACTATTCTTCATTATCTGTAAATCAATAAATCTGTACATTAATTAATTACATCATTTTCATCAAGTAGGCTACAATATGTACTTATCGACTCGGTGGCCAGTAAATTACTTTATGACTAGAGACACGGTACGAAAGATATAAATGAAGATAACGACAGGGAATAATGCAAGCCGACGAAATTGACTTGATCACTGAGTGGGAGTGTGGGACTGATGTTTTCAATGCCAGCTCGCAACCACACTTGCGTGTGTAACTCGGTTTTTTAATAACTCAATTCCGTGAGGCTACTTCATAACTCGGGACTAAACTGTTAATGACATTCTTTTTGATTATTTATTTGATTTGGATATAAATAAATTTTTAAGTTATCAGATATTAATAAAGAAAAAAATCTGTTAATTTATTAGGTAAGAGTAAAAGTAAGATCTATTTTTATCTATTTTATTTCTAATTGTATTATAATTTATTTTATTATTTATTACATTATAATTTGTTCATTACTAATTATATTATAATATTTTTTTATTACTAATTATATTATAAGTATTTATTGTAAAAGTCATTTCACCGTTTATCCGATCCATATCATATCCGATCTGTGTCAATGGATCGGGACGGGTCGGGTTTGGATTCGGCTCGGATCACATTATTTTATTATTTTTTATCCGATCCGATAAAATTTGGGTCAAAAAATCTTAACCCATACCCAACCCGACGGGTCACGGGTCGACCCAACCTGAACCGTGTAAAATAATTAAATATTTATTAATTATTTTTATATAATTTTAAGTAATAAAATATTAATTAAATTATTATTAATCTTAATTAATGTATAATTAATTTTTAATTAGTACTAAATCACAAAATTACTTCAAAAAATATACTTAATCGGGTCGAGACAGATTGATCCAAATCCGACTCACCCGATTCGATCAAAAATATTAAATCCATACCCGACCCATTTATTTTCGATTCATGTCGGGTCAAATCGGGTCAATAATTGTCACCCGTAGTTGGGTGATGTTTGCACGAATCTTATACGTGCTGCGTGAAGTTCTCCAGAATCTGATTCCATATGTGCTGACTGCCGCGTGATGTTTGCACGAATCTTATACGTGCTGCGTGATGTTCTCCAGAATCTGATTCCATATGTGCTGCGTGATGTTTACACGAATCTTGAAGCACTCGGACGAATCAAATTTAAATTGGGCATTGCACGATATACACTAGAGCTGCAAACGAATCGAACACGAACGAACTGACTTGTGTTTGAGTTTGATTTGAAATCTATTTCGAACTAGTTTGATTTGAAATAGATAGGCAGTTTCGAACTCAAACCATTGTTTGAAATTTGATTCGTTAAATATTCGAACTGTTTGATTTGATTCGTAAATAATTTGAAATAGAATTATTAGGTGAACAAATTCCACAATTCATATCAAAATAACAGAATCAAATATAAAAAATATCAATTTAATATAAATTCATACAAAACTAAAAGTTCATTCAACAAAAATTAATAAATTTTATATAAATTCATACTACTCAAAGTCTCAAACAATCAAATAATTAATACAAATTCAAACAAAAATAGTTCGCGAACACATTTCGAACGAACTCACCATGGTTTGAGTTTGATTCGATATAATTTCGAATCGAATCAGTTTGATTTAAAATTAATTTCGAACTAGAATTAAACGAACTTTTTTCGAACTTTTTTCAAATCAAATACGAACGAACTACGAACTTCGAATATTTCTTGCAGCCCTAATATACACAGCATAATATACAAATTGCGTTAACGCGGAAATCCCAGCTCTCTTGTGAACGCGGAATTAATTTATTGATTTCTCACATGCACATGGAGAACATGCACTCTCCTATAAGTTTGACCATCATCCATTAAATTATTGAAACAATGAATTATAACTCTGCGATTATACTGACAGTAGCATTGCTGGTTCTGGTCCGAGAGCGGGAGAGCGTGAGCGGATCAGGCTGGGGATGCAGAGAAGATGAGAGGAGGGCTCTGCTGCTGATCAATGCTTCATTGACCATTCCTATCTACTCGGCAGAGGGTGAGTGGAGAGGGAAGGAATGCTGCCGGTGGGAAAGAGTCACCTGCGATCCGACCACCGGGCATATCACTGAACTTGACCTTGGAATAGATCCCTCTCTGTATGTGGATGCCGATTCATTACAAAATGCTACTATATTTGTGCCTCTCCGTCAACTAAAATCTCTGTCTTTATCCGGACATCAAATACCTGGTTTTTTGGCTGGTGCAGGTATGCACGTATCTTAATTTGATACATGAATCGTCCTTGTTTTGGTATCACATACCTATTATCTGTGTCCAAGACATAGCAGATATAGAGTCCCTCTTTTTAATTGATTAAGAAGTTTCTAAGTATGTGTTGGATGGCAAACTTTATGAAATACGTAATATTGAGGTTCCTGAGGGAAATATATGAAATTCTGCTTCTTTTTTCAATGTATACGTACATGTAGAAACTACAACCATATCATATAGCTAAATCTCTTAGCTAACTAATTTTATTCTTAGGCATCTGATTCGATATTAATGAAAACAAAAAACATTGAATGGAATAATTAAGAAGTAGTACTTAGATAAATATATATCTTTCAAATTAGTAGTTAATTGGTTGACAATCATATTAGAATTTTTCGACAATCATATTAGATCAAAGAGATCTGCTTAATATTTTTTGATCCGAACATTTCTTTTTCTCAGGGCTTAAATTTTGGTCCAATTTGACTAAGCTAGAGATGTTAGACCTTTCGGACAACAACCTGAATACAAACGACATTTCCCCCTTAACTGCAGTAAAATCACTTCGAGCCCTTTACCTGGACAACAATATGAATATAAGCGGAGATATTTTTGTCAAAGGTACCTATGATTAAAATGTTTCTTATTTACAATAAAAATATAACAACTATGCATTAAAGGTCGATTTCATTTTCTTAAAACTGAAATATATCCTGATGGAAAATTTTTGACAGAGTTCAGTGCGCTAAACTTGGAGGTGCTTAGTCTACGTTCTTGTTGGTGTTTTGTAAGTTTGCCTTATTTGGGAGATTTCTCTTCTCTTAAAGCCCTTTCATTGGCACAAACTGGCATAAGTGGCACCTTAAGTTCAGAAGGTAATTTAGACTATGTAAAACAACCAACTTGAAATTAGTTTCAGTTCTCGTAAATTCATAATTAAAAAAATTTCACTATCTGCAGTATAAAGTAACATCATGGGATTTCCTCAAGAAAAAAAGGTCTAACATATGGCAGTAAAATAATAATAATATTCTTTTTGCTAGTGATATTAGCTTTTAACTTTTTATTTATGGTGAGATAACTACCTTGTATTGTAATTGTTTTTTTCTCTTAAATGGTTCATCTTACGGAAGCCTACTGATATGTTCCTTGAAGACTTGAATCATTGCTTGTGCAATATAAAACATAAAAGCTCATTCACATGATTTTATCTCAAATTCATATTAGTTGTGTCCCTAAACTAATGTACATTCACAAAACTCGTAATTGTCCAAATGGATCAACATATATACTGGAGTACTTCTTAGTTGATGATTTTTCTTGTTAATATTGTAGGATTATGCCAACTGAAGAATCTAGAAGAGTTAGATCTTTCAGGCAACTCTCTTACCGGAAACCTTCCTCTTTGTATAGGAAATCTTTCTTCTCTCAAGCTACTAGACTTATCCGACAATCTATTTCAAGTAAATTTTCCCTCTTCTATTTTTGAAAGGCTCATAAATCTACAGTACCTTTCCCTAGCCAATAACGGGCTTGAGGGAACTCTATCCATAAGGTCATTTCTTAATCATTCTAACCTTGAAGTTCTGAGACTCTCAACAACGACATTGAACTTTCAAATTGAAGTTGCGAATCTGCCTTTTCAGCTTCAGGACCTTCAACTAGCTAATTGCATTGTTGATTCTGAACCCACTTTCTTGTATTCTCAGCATAAACTACAAGTGTTGGATCTCTCTAATACTCAATCTAAGGGTCCTGTTCCAGCTGTGTGGTTGTTAGAAAACAATACGAATTTGTTTCAATTAGACTTGCACAAAAACTTTTTCACTGGGCCTCTTCGACTTCCATTTTCGGCTCAAGAGAAACTCTCAGTGTTGGATATTTCTGACAACCATCTTAGTGGAGAACTGCCAATAGGCATTACCACTAAGCTTCCAAATTTAGTGTCCCTGAAATTATCAAGAAACTATTTCAATGGCCCTCTTCCATTCATATCTACCCGCACTCTCCAAGTTTTTGACTTATCTATAAACAATCTCACGGATGACATACAGAATAATTTGTCTTTGATTATGCCTACTTTTTCTGGATTTATAGATCTATCAAATAATAATTTCTATGGATCTTTGACTAAAAAGTTCATTAACAGCACTAATGTTTTAGAGCTAATATTAGATGATAACAATATAAGTGGAAAGATTCCATCTAGCATTTGCAATGCAAGTTTCGACCTATTGGACATCAGTAATAATGAACTACATGGTGCTCTACCTGATTGCATCGGAAGAGTTGGGTTTTCAGGATTGAAATTAAGTGGAAATCATTTAGAAGGATCCTTACCATTGGAGATATGTTCTGGGCAATATCTTAAGATTCTTGACCTTTCAGAAAACAAGTTTTCTGGATCAATACCTCCTTGCACTAATCTCTCAGCCTTGCAAATCGTAAATCTGAACCAAAACAATCTAACAGGAAACTTTCCGACAACATGGCTGAATAATTCTGATATCACCTCCTTAAATATCCAGAATAACCATTTATTTGGAGAGCTTCAAATTTGGATTGAGAAGGAATCATATCTCAAATTTCTCCTAGCAAGAGACAACCACTTTGAAGGGCATATACCAAGACAAATATGTCAATTCAAACATTTAAGCATACTTGATTTATCCAACAATAATCTCTCTGGACAAATACCATCATGCATTACTGATATGGGTACAAGTTATCTTTCTTTATTGGAGACGGGTGCAATATTCACATCACTTGATTTTAAAGCAGGAGAGCTGAACATCAGTGATGCCAATTTTCTCTTACACATTAAATCTGATGTAGACCAAGATGAAGATGGAGAGAATTTCGGATTGAAACTTACGCTAAAAGGAAGGTCAGATTTCTATTGGACTGGTATTTTAGTAGAAGAGGGTGTAATAGATCTGCATAACAACCAACTAGTAGGCAATATTCCCGAAGAAATTGGTCAGATGACTTGGTTAAAAATCCTGGACTTATCAAACAACCATTTAAGCGGTTCAATACCGAGTTCCATATACAATTTGAGCCAATTAGAGAGTTTGAACCTCTCTCACAACTCCTTAACAGGGCAAATACCGAGAGATATGATTAAATTGAATTCACTGGAATCCTTCTCTGTGGCATACAACAATTTATCTGGGCCTACATTAGGTATGCAAGCTCAGTTTGGTACATTTGAGAATAGCAGTTATGAAGGCAATCCAAATCTCTGCGGGCCTCCCCTGTCAAAGAGTTGCTCCCTTACTCTTGACACAATGCCGCTATCTCCAAATCAAATGAGTGATAAACCAAGGTATCATGGCACCGATTTTCTGATATTGTTCGGTTCTTTCTCCCTATTCTTTGTGGTCAGTTTTTGGGGATTCATAGTCATTCTTTATTTCAAAAGAAATTGGCGGTATGCTTTGTTTAATTTGGTGGATCACTACAGTGATATGATTTATGTGAGGGTTGTAATGTTGATGAGAAAGATTAGAGCTGCTTGAACTTAAAGGAGCAACTGAACAATCACTTGTTAATTTAATTCCAGTTTGAAAGGATGTGTTCTTTTTATATTGTATTCTGAATAAAAGTGTGCCTAATGTTTTACATGCATATAATGTATTGTAGACCTCATGAACTTTTGGTTTGAAAAAATATATCTATGTGAACTTTCATTTAGGTATTTTCTTTCTATACATTTTATTTTCACAAACTTGAATGCTTCAAAGATTTCCTTATGTCAACTGTCCTATAAATATTTACTGCATGTTCAATTAATTGGAGCCCTTGTGTGATTCTGTAAACTTGTTGGGTAACATTGTGTGATTTACAAACAAATCCCAGTTGCATAATAAACCCAGCCCAAGGCCCAAAATATAAACGATAAGGAAATATAGAATGTGATATAAACTGGAGTTCAGTGCACCGTGAAGACGAAGCCCAAAAGGAAACTGTGTGTTTATTTTGTCAGAGCCTGATTTCTTCCGATTTATCATGTTTCTGGCATGTTCACCCCATTTCAGTAGGAATTGGAGGATCGATAGGTTTGTTTTGATTTGAATTTGGAGCCGAATAAATTCGAATCAGTTGCTATCTGGTATTCAAAGTGCTGGGATTCATATTCTCTTGCATAACATCAAAATGGGGCTTTTGATTCGTTCGTTAGGAATTCCAAAATTGCCGCCCTTCTGTAAATTTGTTTAACGCGTGGTATAATAAAGTTTGATCGCATGAATCAGGGCGTTTTCCCTTGTTTCCACCAATGGAGTAAATTAAGTGCACCGATTTTTTAATTTAATAATATAAAAAATTATATTATTAATAATAATAATAAAACTAAATTTTTAAAATAAAAATTACAGCATACCACTACGGTGGAGTATGAGAACTACGTCACTTTCAATAACGTTTTTTTATTTTTATAAAAAAATATAACAACGTCAGTGGGAGCTGCATCCTCCCACTTGGGTTTCCAAATTGTTAAACCAAAATATTAAAAAAGAGAGAAAGATGTTACCGAGAGTGACGTCTTTGTAAAAACATCACTCACCGTGCCATCCTTCTATTCCTTCTATTAAATTTAATTTTCCCATTATTATTAATAATAATGAAAATCTTTATATTATTAAATTAAAAATCAGTGTATGAAATTGCAAGTACATGGTGGTGCCTCATCTTTGTTTAATCCTCATGGCATGGAATCCAAACAGTCCATGAGCTAGTTACAATTCACATCCGAAACATAGAAATACATAATCATCCATCATCTAAAATTACCCCCATCTGAAACTTCTACGTTAGCCGTTTACAGAAAAATTGATTTATTAAAAACAAAATTGATTTGGTGCACTCAATTCCTCAATGGCTGCGCACTTTTGCCCATTACAAATTAACACTTTCCATCCGTTTTATTAGCACCCATCTCTTTTCACACTTCATCCGTTAAAGTTTGAATTGATTTGGTGTAGTCAATTTAATTAGGTAGTTTCACACAAATAGACAATTCCAAATCTTTGGCGACTGAATCTACTGCCCACCCGTGGGCAGCATTTTCTTGCCAATACAAGTTCTGACCAATCATCACCTGACACGTGGCATCCATATTTTTTCAAATTAATTTTCTCAAACACTAACAATTTTGTCTATTAATATACAACTGGCTAACAAGTAGGTAACAGATTGTTAGTAGGTGACAGGAAAATGCTGCCCACAAATAGGCAGCATATTCAGTTCCAAATCTTTGGCCCAAGCAGAAGCACCATATTTAATTTGAGAGTACGTCTGAGGATGTTGCAAACAGAGAAAATAGAAGTGTATCATGAAAACATGAAAAAATATTTTAAGTAAAGGAAATGCAAATCTTTATAGCCAAGAGAGAGGAAATTATTAATGAGGTATTAAAATAAAGTGGATAAAGAGAAACAAAATCAGTGGTTGATAACATTCATGATAAGACATAACTATAAAGCCAGTAACTCTTAACCCATTTGGGATGTGATGAGTGATAACAGACAAGTGTTTATACTAAAATGAAGGCAACTAAACCCATTTAGCATTTTATTCTCTCTGGCTCAATTGCAGGGACAGCAACAGAAAATGTTTATACTAAAAATGAAGGCAAATAAACCGTTTTCTGCTTTGATATTATAATTTTGTTTTAGAATAAATGCTGGGTCCATTTTATGGCTTAATATCTTATATATGATTCAACTATGTACCACTTTTCAAGTTCTCCCTCAACAGTTCAATACATCTTATTTATCCCTTAACTCCTCGAAATCTTTCTAATTTACCTGTCAAATCAATCACACAAATATTTACAGTTACATAATATTTCCCACTATAGTATTCTTCTTCTTTTGATTTGTTACATCCCGTAAGATAATATGCGAAACAGAATTGATTAAATATAAGAGATAGGGAATAATCAAGTTAAAAACGAAATTAGATGTCATTGTAATTCGTAAGCTTTGCTAAGTATTGTGCATCATGGTTCATGTAGATGCTCCTGTCAAGTAGGACTGATTCCGGTATTTATTTATTTATTTATTTATTTATTTATTTATTTATTCTGTTTTCAGATTTCGCTGTTGGCTTCTGCCAATTCCATCTGTAGCATTCATGAATACACAAGTAACAAATATTATCAGCTAGAGGTACTAGCTATTTTGCAGTAAACTAGACTACAATGACTCCAATATCTAAATGGGAGAAATATGAATAAAATTGGTTAAACTCGATTAAGGACAGCCCACCATTATCTACTCATTGTAAATGATAACAACATATTTTCCAAAGGGAAGTCTCAAAGTCCTAGGGTTCCAGATGCTATCATGATGAACATGAGAGAGTGATTATACTTGTTATAAGTTAATATATTTCTTTATTATTATTATTATTTTTATTCACATATTTTAAATTTCCATATTCATTGCTACTATTTTTTTTGTTAGATCAATAATCCTCTTCTAGATGATTATATGTATAGACTATAACATTAGAAGCGATTATATATGATTTTCCCTTAGCTCGTAATTCAAACACCATCTAACATAATTAAAGGACAAAAATAGATATATAAAGAAGTCAAAGAACAAACATTTTCATCATAGATTGCTTGATCTTGAAATATTAGCGTTTTCCCCTTTCTTTATTTTATCATCGTTAATATTTTTTTTTTTTGCAAACAAATAAACGACAACCACAAATTATTATGCAGCTATATTTGGGTGTCTACACCTCCTTGCTGCAATAATTTATTTATTTTATTGATAATATAATTTAATATTGAATTATAATTGATTTGACAATATCAATAAAAATGATTAACACATGTACTAAGCATAATATAATTGTGCTGTTATTTTCATATATTTTTCTTGTTCAAATGACTTAATGATCTTCATTAATATTATATATATATTAATAAGTTTTTCACAAAGTATAAAACACATTAATTGGATAAATGTATAAAAAGTTATTGCATTCACGGATATGAATTCTGAAATCAATGATATTTTTTTGTTTCAGAGCAATTTTCTCTCTATTAGCTTCTCTAAAGTATATGAAATTTTAGTATGTTATAGAGTATTTTACTATCTTTTGAAAAAATATAAAAATATTAAATTCTGATAAATAACGAAAAAATTATGAGCGTTGAACATTCACGTTGATAAATAATCGCAAACTGGGTCTGCATCTCAGCTTCTTTTGGGACATAAATTGGATCTGCGACCCAACTTTTTTTTGGTCATGAACTCAGTCTATGGCTCTTCTTTTTGGGCAATTTTTTAAATTATTTTTGCTTTTATAATTTCAATTTTTATTTTTTAATATAAAATTAACCCTCTTTTTTCTGTTCAAAAGTTTACTGACTTTATTTGGTATAGCTTGAATTTCGAGGACCGATTTAATTGTTATGAGCAACTTTAAACTTTAAAGGCTAATTTGTTTCTCGTACATGTTTATGGACCTATATCTTGTAAATTAAATCTCACGAATAAATTTTATTCTCAGAAAAATGTTTTTAAGGATCAAACCTGAATTCTCCAAATTCTATATTATAAAAATTATAATTTAAACTACTTGTTTTATTTGGGCGTGCTCCAGAACGAGGTAGCGGAGGCAGGGGTGGAGCCAGAAACGATCGATAGGGGGTGCCCGGTTCAAATAAATAGAATATTCGGGTCAAAAGAAATTATATTTTTTATCATACGACCTTTATTTTTCAGTGAACCGAGGAGGTGCCCGGGCGCCGGCTGGCGCCTACCTTAGATCCGCCCCGGAGGAGAGGGAAAGGGACGAATGCACTGATCGGTTTGCTTAGCGGTGAGTTACTCGCTCTAGAATGGCTACTGTAAGAGGGGACGGAAGACGAGGTGAATGGGAACCATATCACCTGCGGAGCTGAAAAATCTCTCGCATGTGCGGTTCTTTTGATCTGAGCGGTCCGATAATTTATCAACGGTTATGATTTAACAGTAATAAACAGCCCCGTGCATCAAAATTCGTGTTTAGACTTCCCCACAGCCGTTGTGATTTCCTTGAGCCGTTGTGATTTTTCTGTTATGATCTCCGCACAGAAAATATCCGCAGAGACTGTTTGCCCAGGTGAATGACGCACAAAATTTCAGTTCATTTTTCCTACGATCGTTACCCCCGATTTTGAGAGTAGATTCTTCTCATCGCCCCTTCCCTCCCCTTCTGCCGTCTACTCTTCCCTTCTTATTTGTGGAGTACGCCCTTGTTATCGCATTACACAAAATTACAAAATTTTCAAATAACTTGATATTAATTCAAGAGATGAAATGATCAATCAGCAAAATTAATTCAAATCAACATCGATCTTTTGGATATTTTACTAAAAATATTTAAATATAATATTTTTTGGCTGTAGGCTGACCTTAATTACTTCAAAAAAAACGTTGTTCACGTGCCTTATTGGTAATATTTAACAAAATCAACAATTCACTTTCGTGTTTTGAAAATGTAAAATCAAATGATTGCTGAATAAAATGTGTCGTCATGACGTGTCACAAAAATTATTGTAATTGGATTTATCTTAAAACATCATAAGTTTATGATATAATATCGTACTTTTTTGTGCATATATACAGAGTATATTCCATTTCAAACATCAAATTGCAAATTAATATTTATTTACCATAATTATCTTATCGAGTTAACTCATATTCAACGAACTTCCGATTGAATGTTGGGAAACCAAAAATTGGAGCTCTGTTTATTATCAACCCATCAATGACATGAGAGAACGAGAGAAGCAATGGTCAACAAACCTGCCATGTAATTGACAGTAGGGCTGCTGGTTCTAGTGCAGCTGGAAAGTGTGAGTGGAGCAGAGTAGCGATGCAGGGAAGAGGAGATGAGAAATGCTCTTTCGTGCCTTGCGGAAGTTGAATAGGAAGGGAACGAGTGCTGCGACTGCGAAACAGTCACATGTGATCCAAATCCAGCTGTGTGAATATGTCTCTTCAAATTCAAGACCTTCAACTAGCGAACTGCATAAATTACGAGTGTCGGACCTCTCAAATACTCGCTGCAAGGATCCTAATTCAGGTGGGTTGTTACTTGTTAAAAACAATACAAATTTGATTCAATTAGATTTGCACAGGAACTTCTTCACTGGGCCTCTTCCGCTCATGTCTACAAGCAAACTCACATATTTAGATTAATCTACCCAAACTCCTATTACATAATGGGCTGCATGGATCTTTTACTAAAAATATGAGTTTTACTAATCAAGCTGAGATATTACTAATAAATGATAATAATAAGTTCTATTAGCAGTGACGAATTCAGATTTTGATCTAGAAAGGATATAAAGATTGAATTTTTTTTAAATGAACAAAATTTGAATACTTCCTTCAATATAAATTTTTTTTTTCTGAAAATATACATAATTATAAAAGCATTTGTAAAAAATTTCCAGAGGAGGGGGCAACTGTCCCTCTCTAACTCTTTTTGGATCCACCCCTGCCTTTCAGCATTTGTAATACGTGACTTGGATTGTAAACTATCCGTAACTTCTATGATAAATCTATAGATATCCGGGATAATGTTTTATCAGGAGAATTGGATCGATAAAGAATCCTGGTAAGGCTGTGCTTTATTAAATGGAACTTTGCTCTTGTGGATTTTAGTTTTAACAAATAACATTTCGATAATTTGATTTTTGGATCAGTACTGATGGCCTACCAAATTAACAAATTAAATATTCAGAATTTCACATAAATACATATGTCAATTTTTAACGACCACATTTTTTAAAAAAAAAAAAATTACAGTAGTTAGTAATCAATTTTATCTGCATAAAATTTTATGCAAAATATTTATCGAATATATTTATATTATATCTGAATCATTATCACCGATTTCTTTTTCTTTTTTTTTTGAATAAAATTAACGGTCACTCAAGCCCTACCTTTTCCAATCCATTGAGTTTTATACTGATCATCAATTGAATTACCTGATGAAAACGACACCTTTGCAACTAATGTAAAGAAAATATTATGAAAATATCAAAACCAAATGAATTTTATTATTCATGTCAAATGAATTATTATTTATGCTAATGACTTTACTGCACAATTCATTGATGTTTTATTTTTATTATTCACCGCTAATATAAATTATAACTTATCTAAAGTAAATAATAATATACAAAATGAATTTTATTATAAAATTATTAACATAAATATTAATTCATTTAACATAAATAATAAAATAAATTTTGATGTCCATCTATGAACTGCTTAATTTACCCTCACCCCATGCACGAAAGAGGAATTGTCCGGCTTTTGCCAAATTGCTCTAGTTTTAATTATTTTCTATTAAAGTGACGTAGCAAAATTGAAATAATTTCAAAATGATGAAGTTTAGATCAAGAGCGTAGTTGACCCAAAAAGAATGAAACATCCAGTGGAGGCTCAACGCTCGTCCTCTCAGGTTATTATATTTGTGAGTTCTGCAATGATGTGTAGGGCTGTTAATGATATTTTTTTGGTCGTTTATCCGATCCGTATCGTATCCGATAAGATGTATATGGATAAATTTTATTTTCGTTAAGTTATCGGGTTTGGTTATAAGTAAGAAAAAAATTGTTAGCTTATCGGATATGAATATGTATAAGGGGTTTTCGTTATCCGTTATCCATTGGATAAATTATATAAATATATATATTAATTAGTATATATTTTTTATGACAATTAACATAAAAAAAAATATATAATTTTTTTATATCTAAAATATTAATTATTATTGCACTTTATTAGTATATTTATTTAATGTTATTTTTTTTGTCTAAATAATATAATTTGTTCATTGAATTATTTTTATCTTTATCTGTTATATATTGTTACTCGAAATTTTTAAGGGTAAGAGTAGAGTATGGATAAAAAAAATTAATGAATATGAATAAAAAAATTTAATAAATATGAATATGAAAATATCTAAATCCATATCATTTTACCAATTGACAGCCTAATGATGTGCGCTAAATTATTATGCGTTTTGCAAATAAACCCAGCAAAGTACAAATACAAATTCACAGGTCTTTCTCAGTGACCGTAATGGCTAACCAAGTAAACATTGATCTGGTACTATGTAAATAGTTCACTCATATACCACATATCAATCTCTAATTAATGCATTGGTACAATCATGCATGCAACATTTCTTTTTTCCTTGGATTGGTTCCCTTTTTCTTTTCATTTCTTTTCTTTTCTCTTTTCTTTTTTTCCTTAAAAAAAGGTGATCGGCACTTTGGTCGAATTTAAGTTGTAGTTGGAGGTACATTAACAGCTAGAAGAGCAATATGACAATGCCAGAATTTGCACACCTTTGTTGGGTACGTATGCACATTTGACCTCACGATATAGTTGGGTACACATGCACAACCGACAGCTGTTGGATTTACGGGGGTTTGACCTCACTGAAAACCACGCTGCACGGTGCAGCGCAGTGATATACTATATGGCAATGAAGGAACTGTTTGCATAACAAACCGAAAATACTTTATCATATATTCATTTAAATTCAGTATTTCAGTTTTCGACTATTGTGCCTGGAGACTTTGTAATGCATGACGTGCAATTTGTTGACTTTTAACCTCATCATTGTATATTTAAAAACATTTAATAATGATTACTTTTTATTTATTTGAATATATAACCGTAGTACTGAAAAATTAATTAAGAAAGATACACTCCTTATACGAAAGAAAGATAGGCAGGGATCCTGACAACGGGTTATTTCGACATAATTAATAAAAATAAAAAATTAAAAAGGATGTATAGTATTTTTTTACTTGTAGATTTAAAGATCAATAGTGATTCAAATTTCATAGAATTTAATTTTTATTTGATAATTCATTAAAGACTATTAAAATTTTATGTAATTTATAATGATTTTAATTTAACGGTTTTTGATAGACTATCAAATATTAATAAAATTATAAAATTTAAATCAATAACAATAAATAAATAAAATAATGCATCTATAAAAAAAATCTATTTTTAAGATTGTTCCGAATTCATTGGAAAATCCATTGCCAAGTGATCCTTCCCCAAGAAATATTTCTTTTATCATTAGCTTTTTTTAATAGAATTTTCTTTCTTCCTTGATAGAGTGTGTATGAAAGTTTTAAAATGTGAATTTCAGTATATGTGTGATTGTCACTGTATGTGGATTACATATGTAAATATATATTCTCAATTTTTTTTAATATTTGAATGGTCGTTTATTTTTAAATAATTTAATATAAAAATAAGAAAATAATAATAGAATATTAATATATTTTTAAATTTTTTGTATGCAATTTCTTATTTTATAGGTGTAATATGATTTTTTATAAAAAAATATCGTACATTATTGAATATGCAGATGCATACTTTTATGTATGTGGTATCACACCACATATACGACCATATAACTGCATTTTTTTTTTGCTTGCCTTGCCTCTAAGCTCTAACCCTCATAATAGATGGTACAGATCAAAATAATGTAAAATACAAAAGAAGAATTTCTATCAATTTTTTGAAATTTGAATATTACCTTAAAATAATAATAATAATAAAGTAATTAGTAATGCATGCATACCAAATAGAGTCCTTTTAGAAAAATTCAAAAAATAATAGATCTTAGTATTCTTTACTATTTTGATATAAAGAATTTATTGAGTCATTTACAGAAACATTTCCACCTGATGCGCTAACGTTAATACTTTATCACAAACTCTGTATCTATCATCTGATTAATTACGAATAGAATTTGTTTAATTAAATTTTGGGTTTATGTCTTTGAATCTTTGCAGAAAAGGGGGAAAAGAACAACATTTTAGACACCAGTTGAATCGAAATATTTCTTCATTTCTGGTATTGTTAGGTTTTCTTTATTTAGCTAATTAATTGGTGATCGATCGAACCCAAATAATGCATATATACGTCAGAACTCATCCCGCTGCTTAAGTTTGATTGCTCGCAAAAACTTATATTTGGAGATCTGCATTTATTGCACTTAATTAAGTTTTGCACATCCATCCAATTGTGCAACGATTTAAGAATATATATTGTCTTTAAGTTAAATCGACCAACATGATTGAGACTTAATTTGAAAAAAGTAAAATTAATTTGGGGCGTGCTAATTATCTCTAATAAAAAATTCTCCGCAAAAATCTCCCGACTTTTTACATGATTATAGTAGATATGAACACTTATAAGTTTCAGTATGAATATTTCTTTATAACAGACATGAACACTACCGAACGGATGAAAAATCATTCATGAATATGTATTTTTTTCAGCTTCTAATCACCAATTAAAATATATGGAAATTAATTCAATGATATTTTAGAATTAAGTATGTGCTAAAATCCTCAGTTTTTAACACACATAGTTGTTATGAACATATTTTATTTTTCATATGAAAACTCATAATAACATATATGAGCATCCACGATAATATATATAAACACTTCGAACAGACTAAAATTTATTCGTAATAATTATGAACACACTACATTCTACACCTTACACCTCCAATCCCTCATTCAAAAACATGAAATAATGATATGGATACTTAAAATGGACAGTGTTCACATCTAATCAATAAGATATTCATATTTAATTACTTGAATATTCATATATGATTGTGTAATATAAAAACTTATCAAAAACAAAAATATTACTAAAAATAGAAAGTTAAAAGCGAAAAGGTTGAGGGAAGGACTTGAGAATAAAATATTACAGAAAAAAATTGGAAGAAAAAATAATTGAGGAAAATTTTGATGTAACTAGATAAAAAGATTTTCTCAATTAATTAACGTGGGTTTCACTGCCCCAATTATTTTTCTAAAAGCATATGGATGAGAGGTTGAAATGAGAGTTGTATTTTGAAGACGGAGAAGTACTATTTGTCTTTCTTGGCAGCCCCGTCAAGTCCTTAAAAAAAAGTACTATTTGTCTTGCGGCATTGTGATGCACTGCATGGCTTCTCTCATTTTTATTCTTTTTGTTTCATTTGACTAAAATAGAAAGCAATAGGATATGAAAAAGATATGCGGCTCCTAAGTTTCAATAATTATTTGTTCTTTCTTTAAGAAAATTGTTTCAATTTTTAATTTCTTAATTAAATAAGAATATTTATGGTGCTATATGATGAATATATTAAGTAAATTACAAGACATATTGATGAACCATTTTGTTGATGAAAAGACATTGATAAAACCATGAATGATAGTAAGGATCATACAAAATATACTCTAAAAATTGAAAAAAAAATAGCAAAGTGGCTCATGTGTAGTAGCAGACATCTAACTTGATATTGTGCATAGGAGGAGATGCATGATAGATGCATAGTAGTGAGGTGTAATAATTGGGGTGGACTAACATTTACATATAGTTCTTAAATTTTTGACCCGGTTCTTCTGTGCCAAAAAAGGTAATTTCGAACTATACAACAAACGTAACCTAGAGGCTAGTAGGTTTAGATTCGTTGTCATATTAAATAATACTAATGTTATAAAGGTAATTGATTTATATGTCATTTATCATAAATAAGTGTGACCTTAATTGAACTGCCTGACTAAATCATTTAACCAAAAAAATGACTAATCTGGTAAGGGTCATTCATATATGAAAAGTTTTGGTTCGTGCTCCTTTTTTTTTTTTGAAATTTCTGATATAGGTCATGATGCAATTTACTTAATTAAGTCACAGATTGGAGAATTAATTAAGTGCATTTATTATTGACAATGCTTGCTCAATTGAGTTCTGGTAAATTTATACATCAGTAAGCAACTGAAATGGGACCATCAAGAAATTAATTAGAGATACATGTAGATAGCAGATCTTCCACATTAAATAAATTAAGGTGAGTAGCTTTTCATGTCTTCCTTTTTTCTGTTTGTATTTTCATAAGAGAGGTTTTCCAGCAGCCAATTGATTCGCACACTAATATTTTTGACAAACTTTTTTGTCTGTTGACTTATTCAACAGGAAAATCATAATAATTACTTGCAAATAATTCATTGCCAAAGGAACCATAAACTAAGAAAAAAAACTAATTCGATCTTCTATAGCAATGTATAATTAATCGGCAACAGAATTACTACTAATTCGATGTTCTATAATGCAAAATAAACTCAATCAGTGTTAAACTGCTAAAAGCTGCCTCCTTAAATTTATAGTTATTAACATATATATATGAAGGTATAACATGATACAAATATTTACGAAAAAACTATTAATATGTTTTGTCAGCAGATTTATTGCAGAACATTTTTGTGAGATTAATGGTCTTTTCTGGTTTGGTAAGACTGACACGATTCTTCTAATATTATATTATCAAACTTTTAGTTGTACTTGGGGATGGTGTTTTCCAATAAATATAGCTCGTGACATCTCAAATGATTGCTTAGTAAACCAATAATTTACTGCTCAACCTCCAATAGATAACAAACCGGATTTGTCTTGCTAGCAAAGCAAAACATTAATTAATTGTCAGAAGATTATATCAGGCTCTACAACTGTCTCACAAATGAAGTTGCATGCAAGAACCGCATTGCTTACATCTGATTACCAGTACATTAACAATTTCTAAGTCATCAATAAACAATCTAAAAAAAAAACTTTTAGTTTGCATTTTTTTTCCTAAATGTGGCGTTTGTATAGCCCCAAAGTCAGCATTTTCTGTCTTCATATTAACCGAGTGGGATATATAAAAACACATTCATATAAAAATTTGATCGCTTAGGTCGCCGAACTTAAACATTATTCAATTCCCATATTCATGTTAATTATTTCATTGCATTGCATGCAGCAAAGAAAGAAAACTTCATTTCTGAAGAAGTATTAAGAAAATGACACCGTGACATTTTTCTTTTCTTCCCTTTGTTGAAGAAAAAAAAACATTCTGTGACAGTACTGACAACGATTGTGAATTAATTCTTCAATTGATGTCACGAAATTAATCGTACTGCTGTCCTACTACAACCTTTTACTACCTACGCTGCTCCACCTGGCTTCTCCCATATTTTGTTCAAATTGAATCATTTTTTTTTTAAATTTGATCCTTTAAGACCATTACTAAATAAATGTCAGTATACATTGGAAAAATATACACCACGCCACGAGAATCTTTTTATATAGAAGTTCAATAAACTCTCTGTCCGAGTGCCAATCAAGCCTCATTTGATGAATTAAATAGATATAACATATAAACTGGTTAAGTACCTACAACACACCTCTATCCTATAAACTGTTAATAAAACATTCCTATGCTAGATAATACCTATATAATGACCTCCAATTGCATGCACCTACACACCTCAAACCTTTGCAGAATTAATTGCTAAATTATCTCCCCTCTTTCTCCCCCCCTCTCTCTCTCTTTCTCATCCCTCCCCTCTAAAGACACACAAAATCACACCACAAGACCTCTCCTTTGTAGCAATGATCATAACAAGTAAAGAGCCCTTTGCTTACTCCAGAATTCAGAAGTTCCATACGGTGGAAGAGCAGCACCAAAAGGCGCAAATATTGATCGAGAAAATCATGAATGAAATTGACTCTTTGACAAAGAGGCCAACTCCCTTGCGGCTAAGAGCAGCCAGGGTTTCAGCAAAGGTCGGCGTGCGTGTCAAGAGAATCAGGGTGGCTGCCAGAAAGATGCGGTTCCGGTTGCGTCGGATAATCAAGCGACTATTAAGGCTCGGAACTCTTCATATTGGATATTAAGAGTTGTTAATTATTTGCAATTTGCAAACTTGTAACCGTTGAGTGTTAGTTCTTCTTTTCTTTCTTTCTTTCCCCCTATTTTCTTTTGATGAAATTAATGAAGGGGCAAAAACCGTTCTGATTTTATTTCAAATCCCAGCCAAAACTATCAAATTGATACAATAGAGAGGGGGTACATATGTCGATTGTAACACCAATTGTGCTGGGCCATTGTTTGGTTTTCCTCGTCTTTTCATTCTCCTTTTCCCCCCTTTTTCCCTTTTGTGTAAGTTCAGGGATTGTCCATGTGTATATGTGTTTCTATAATTGTAAGTACGTGCCAAATAATTTCATGAAGTAGCAGCATGAAAGTAGCAGCATGTTAAAACAACTTTTATGTTTATATATATATATATATATATATATATATATATTGAAAGTTCATACGCTCGATCCAAACCGTTGAACATGATCTTCATATTGAAATATCTTTTCAAATTTTATATTTTTTTGAATTTTTTTGCTATTTTTTAAATGAGTATAAAATTTGCATCTAACGATTTCTGCACGCGATTTTGTACCCATCTAAAAAATAGCAAAAAAATTCAAAAAATATAAATTTTGATCTCCAAAGATAGTTCAATATGAAGATCATGTTCAACGGTTTGGATCGGGTGTATGAACTTTCAAATTCGTACGGACGCGAAGCACGGGAGGTTTTGTGCGTATATTATATATATATATATATATATATATATTGTTGGCAGTCTTTTGATACATCACGATTCACGGCGTACAAATGATATCATTTAAAACCAAAGTTCGTATATTTTTAATTATACAGAGGGAGCATAAAAAATAGATACAGTAGAGACCGATTTAATGTAATAAAAAAGAGGGGATCCATTGACAATGGGTTGTTTTGATAATTTTGACAATGAACCTCTAAATAAATATAAAAAATCTTAAAAATAAAAAAAGTTATAGATATGTTTTTCTACCTTTAAATTGATAGATCATTCAAATTTCATGCAATTTCATTAACATTTGATAGTCCATCAAAGTCCGTTAAATTGGAACCGTTAAAATTATATAAAAATTTGATGGTCTTTGATGTACTATCAAATGATAATAAAATTGCATGAAATTTGAATAATCATAAATCTAAAAGTAGAAGAACACATCTATAAAAAAATATATTTTTAAGATTATTTTTAATTTGTTTTTTCATTTATTTAAGATTGTTAACCCATTGTCAACTGATCCCTTCTCAATAAAAAAATAGATACAGTAGAGACCGATTTAATGTAAAAAATAAATATAAGATGCATGACCCAAATTTTGCCTGCAATATTATGAGTTGGTAGTAAATTTCGGTCATCAAATTAGGAAATTATATTAATTGCCAGCTGCTCTAGATGATCCGTGTTTACTGGTTTTGTAATGAGAAATATTGCCAGTAAAATAAAATTAAAATTTATGTATTGTATGCTCGCAATATTTATTTCTTGCAGTTATTTAATTACCACTTCATGTTAGTTTTATATTTGTTTTGTACTTAATTGTTAATATTGTTTCATTATTTTTAATTATGCTTAGCATTATTTTTGTTGTTGCAACTTGTCATACTTTATTGTATTACACAAATAATTGATTTAACTTCTTATTTGAGTTAATGATGACGACACCTTGGGGAAATACTTGTTCAAATTAATGATTACTGTGTATTATTGACTAATGATGTAATTCAGAAATCTTAAATTGTTGATTTCATTGTATATTGTTTATTATTTAATTTCTACTTATTAGTTTATTAATACTTGGACTTAAATTTCCTCAAAAATACTTGGACTTAAAAATCTATGCATCTTATAAACAATTTTAACATGTTCTCAAGCATGGTTACCTTTATTTTTTTTCATGATTTTCCAAATGGTAAAAATATTTTTACCATCAAATTCTATAAGTGATATGCATAATTTTACTAGCAAATCAGTAGTTTTTTTTTTCATTCCATGACATAGTTTGTATCCTTGAATGTACAATATAATCAGAAAGAGAAAATAAAAGGCAGATATTAAATTAAGTTGCGTATTAGTTGTTGTTTTCATGTATAGGTCCTGATGTTTCTTTTTTCAGTTCTTTCAGTCTTTTGTGAAATAATTTCTAGAGATGTTTTTAAATTAATCAATGTTTTTTTACTTTAATCAGTTAGATGTATTTAAGATAAATCTTACTGCTATTTGTTTAATTCCTGAAAAAGCTTATGCAAATGTCATTACTAATAATATATCTATTAGTTTAATAAACTATAGTTTTAAGATTATTACAAAATTACTAGCTAATAGGTTATCTGCTGTTATGGATAGCATGGTAGATCATTCACAAATTACATATATCAAAGGTTATTTTATAATGGACAAAGTTGTTTGTGCCCATAAAATTTTACATCAGATTATACTTTCTAAAGCTAAAGGAGTTCTCTTTAAGATATATTTTGAATTTTTTTTTGATCGAGTCAATTGGGATTTGTTACTTAAAACTCTTGAAGGAAAATATTCTAGAAATAAATGGATAGTTTGGATTAAAAATATACTTTCAGGTAGTAAGACTTATATAAATTTTAATGGAGAATTAAAAACATATTTTGACTCTAAATGAGGAGTGAGGCAAGAAGACCCTCTCTAATTATTCTTTTTTTCTTATTGCTTAATACACTTTTAAATAATGTTTAAGATAAGAGCATTTTAATGGACTAGGTTAGATAGGAGATTTTTAAAGTTTTAGTTAACTTATATTTTGTTGATGATACTATTTTCTTTCTAGAGGCTAATTCCATCTATATAGAAGCTTTGAAATGAATTATTATTGCTTTTGAAGATTTTTTAGGATTAAAATTAATTTTATGAAATGTGAAATAATTTCTTTAAATATTTCTTTTGATTTAGGCTCTATGTTGTCTAAATAGATCTATTGGCTGAAAATATGCATTCACACTTATTTAAGTCTATGATCTCTCTTTTTATGGATTGATGTTATGTATCTGTGTGTAAGACACAATATGATAAAATAAAAGCACTTAAAGAGAAAGAGAAAACATCATCCAAAAGAGAGATAGTCCAGTTCCTCCATGACGGGATGAGAATGAGTAGTCTCAACGTAAGAATCGAAGAGGTCGCGACATCTAGGTTGTGGAACAGAGGGATATGATCAGTCTTGACTGTGGTCTATCTTCAACAAAGCGATTCTCGGAGACTTACGGTGCAGGAGATGCAGCACAAGGACTTTGGTACACTAGATGTGATTGAAGACGCAAGATCAAAAAGGAAAACGCTTCTGTTGATAATTCTGAATTTTTTAATCTCTGTTATTTCTAACAATTTCAAAAGAAGAAGAATAACAATTAACAAATATGTTAAGTTGCAATCTTTCTCATATTGCTATCATATATTTAGATGTTTTTCTTCATTTAAAAAAAAAAACTTAAAACTGAACATTAGAATTTTCTAATGGGGAAATTGAGAAAAAAAACTGCAAGGTTGGAAGACAAGTTATTGTCTATTGGTGGAAGGGTTACTCTTTTGAATTTTATTATTTTAGCAATTCTTCTTTACTTGATGTTCATTTATAGACTTCCTATTCATGTTAGAAATGAATAGATAAAATTAGAAAACGTTCTTATGGTGTGGAGGTCATTAAGTTAAGAAAAAAATATTGTTAGTGTCTTGAAAAGTGGTATATAAAAGTAAAAACCAAGGAGAGTTAGAATTGCTTGATTTCAGTTAGTGAATACTATTTTGTTAGTTGTATGGTTCATTAGAGTTAGTATTACTCCGACGTGTACGATTTTCTATTGTTCTTTGATGTAACTGTACAAGTATTGTTTCTATGGTGCAAACTGTATAATACTCATATTCATAATTCAGCCCCTTTTTTAAGTTCTGGTAGGAAGATCAGAGCCTGCGGAGCATGATGTACTGACGTGGCCTGATCTAAATCGTTTATTTGTTCGTTCAGATGTTTCCAACGTTGACACGTGTGGTTAACATCTGAGCGATCCAATTAAATTAATATTTCAATCTCTCGTTTTCAAGACGTGGCCGACGACTACGCGTGATACTACACAGTCACATGTTAATAGGTTATCCCACACGACCCAAAGTCCCAATTTAAGATTCAAGGCCCATAATTAGTATCTGCCTTTTTTCTTTCGGGTGAAATCATAGGAATATAGGACCAATAGTACAAATACTAAGGAAGTAAATTTATTATTATATTAATATTATGATTATTATTTATTTATTATTATTATTATTATATTATTATTATTATCATTATTGTTATTATATTATCATTACCATTAGTATTATTATATTATTTATTATTATTATAAATATAATTTTAATATTATATTATTATATTATGAATATAAATATAATTATTTTATTATTATATTATTATGACCAAGATTATTTATTATTATATTATTATATTATGATGATTATGATTATGATTATTATTACTTATTATTATTTTATTATGTTATATTATATTATTATATGTTGATTATAGTGATGATAAATTTATTATTATATTATTATAATTATAATTATTTATAATTATTTTTATGATTATGATTATATTTTTATTATTATATTATTATGATTATGATTATGGTTATATTATTATGATTATGACTATAATTATTATTATTATATTATGATTATATTATTAAAATTATGATTACTTATTATTATTATTATATTGCCTTAAGCAATTCTTATGACAAATAAACAGTGCGTGTGCGTTGTGATAGAGATTTCATCTTTTTCGTTATTGTGCAAAAGTAATTGTTGTGAGATCCACAAACCAAACCTTTTCGGGAGAATTTTAGGGAAACCAAGTCATCAAATAATATTCAAAATAATATAAACCAAAATGTAGGGTCACAAAGCCATCTTTTCTCAAATAATTTTTTTCAAGGTAATAACCATGGATATATGCATTAAGCGAGCGTACATTTACATATATGAGGGTAACATATATGTAAATGATTCGATGAATATTTTTTGGTACTTGACACGACTTGATCCATCTGTTTGTCATCTCTAAATAAATTTATGGGGTAACATATATTTTATCAAATTAAAAATTTTGACTTATATTGTTCAATAAATTATTCATATCAAATTCTCATGGATGTAACTTTTTTCATTTCGAAATTTTTAAAAGTAGTTTTCACATTTCTGAAGATGATCTAATTTCTTATGCAAATATTTAGTTATTATTATTATTTTGCTAAAAATAAAATGTTTTATCTCACAAATTTTGTAATATAAAATAATTATTTAGCAATATAAATTGAAAATGATAAAGTATATATTTTTATTTGAGAATATTGAGATATTTGACTCTTAATATCACTCTAGAATTACTCTATTTTTTGGGTACCCGTTGAGCAAACATCAAGAAAAACCTCGTGGCATGTTTATACTTCCAAATATAAGAATACCCCGTATCATTTATAATGTTAATATTTCTTTCTAAGTGATAAAGAGGGCATTTGCATTTAGCGATCCCAGTATATGAAAAAAGTTCCGATTTTATATAGAAAGATATTTCTAAATGGGTTTATCCTCTTATAAATAAACAAATAAAGTATGTTTATTTCTGTTTTTTTTTCCTTTTAATTTTCTCATAGTCGAAATAATAATAACTTGTACCTTTTCAAGTTTAGAACATCGATAAACTTTTCACGTCCCTCCATTATTGAGAAAATAAAAATTGATCAAGCCAGAAATACTAATTACCGAGATGAAAATAAAGACATACTTTTATTCTTCTTTATGAGCTGTCTCGAGAATGTATGTATATGTGATTATTATGTTGTTCGACCCCTTCATGTATTGAGAGTCGATGTTTATATAAACATGATCTCGCGTCATATGACATTAAATGTCACGACAGGACATTGAAGACTTTTGTTTCGAGACTAGCTCACACCTTCACGAGTCTTTGAAGCGCTCTCGGAGACTTTAAGAATAAGCTCTCTTGGAGCATGTTAATTCACTTTGTTTCCAAGTCTTTTGGTCGTTAGATCTTTGTATAAGATAAAAATGATTATGAATTTGTAAAAACTCTTAAATTCTATTTATGAGCCTACTCGAATCCATTAAATCATCTGTAGCACTAACCCAGATATCGATGTAAATAAATACTGACGGTCCCTCATACAATTGTATTACCAACATTTCCAAGATTAACAGGGCAGTACATGTAATAAATAAATACTACCTTAAAAAGTTAAAGGGTACTGTGGTACTGTGGTTAAAAAATAATTATAATTTAGAGGGCACATATGCAAAGTATACTCTGTTTATACCAAAAATATCTTCTCCATCGATATCTCATTCTCCTCTCTCTGACTCTCTCTCACATTTGGGCTAGGGTTTACCTCCTAGTTCCCTCGCTTAGCATAATCTAGGTTAGGGTTTCTTTGCCTCTACCAATTCTATCCTCTGCTACAAAAATATATAAACGTAGATTTCCTTTTGATATTCTATCAATATGCATCCATCTATGCCTCCTTACTACCAGGCTCAAGCCGCCTGGGGTCAACAAGCAGCTCAAGCTGCGCACATGGCGGCGCCGCAGCAGCAGCTATACAACCAGCCACAGGGAGGTCAGCAAAACGGCGCCTCAGGCGAGATCTGCTCTCTCTGGATCGGAGATCTGCAGTACTGGATGGACGAAAACTACTTGTTCGGATGCTTCGCAAGTACTGGAGAGGTATTTTTTTCCATTTTTTCTTCTTTTGTTTGCATTTATTTTGTTCTATAGTGATAACAATTCTCAACTTGAAGAAAAGAATTTCGGGAAGAAAGTTTTATTAGTCCGTGTAATTTATGTGTTGATGATTTTCATTGTAGCAGACTACGAGCCCGTGTTCAATTTGCTGGCTTTATAAAGCCTGAATGGTTACTTCTTACAAGTTTTTGTTGTTTATTTCATGAACAAATTTTCTGACATGTAATCTCCTTTACTGTAACCATTGTTTCAGGTTAAGAGTATTAAAATTATTAAAAACAAGCAGACTGGGCAGTCGGAGGGTTATGGCTTTGTGGAGTTTGCCACACGTGCCACTGCAGAGCGGGTCCTCCAGACATACACAGGCCAGACAATGCCAAATGTTACACAGGTGTACCGTCTTAATTGGGCCACTTCAGGATCTGGTGAGCGGCGTGGTCATGCTGGTGACAACTCTGGTGATGAGCACACCATTTTTGTTGGCGACCTCGGTTCTGAAGTCACTGATTCTATGCTTGAGGTGCTTACTTTTGGCTATATTATGATTCAGTTTTAACTTTTAGTTTATTATTATTAAATCTTCAACCCTTTTAAGCAAGGGGATCCTTATTTGTTGTGGCCTGTCAATGTAGGATACATTTAAGGAACGTTATCAGTCAGTTAGTGGGGCGAAGGTTGTGATGGACAAGCTCACGGGGCGGTCCAAAGGGTATGGGTTTGTTCAATTTGGGGACCCGAATGACCAGCAGCGTGCCATGACAGAGATGAATGGGGAATATTGCTTTACCAGGCCAATGCGAATCGGGGCTGCGGCTAACAAAAAGGGTTTTGGGTCTCAGCAGTATGCTAACAGTATGTTTTTCTCTTATAAAAAATCAAGACTTAGATTCTGATGTTGATAACAAGCTTCTTTAAGCAGTCAATTACGTCTTGTGTGATATGTTTTCAATGATGGTTGTGCTGTTACATTTTTTTCTTTAAATATAAATAGATAGTGGCTTGGAACAATACCTTAAAAACAATATATTGAGGAGAAGATATTGATATGTACCAAACTGCACCAATACGGGAGCCATTGGTGTTAAGATCTGTACAAACTATTGATTGCTTTATTATTAAATATTTGGTTTTAATGATAGGTGGTTATCAGGGCATGCAAGAATCTGACAATGATCCTAACAATACTACAGTAAGTCAATATTCTTTTCTATGTTCATTCATTTCGAATGAAAGGCACTTCTATGCCGAAATTCATTGATTAACGATAGTGGTTTGGCGTCATTGGATACTTAATCCTTTCTTTGACCCCCCGAAATTTGATAAGGAATTGACTGGTAGATACTATATGACAATCTGTTAACAATCTCAGTTTGGGATTAATATTATGAAAAACATGATTGCTGGTATATAATGAAAATCAAACATCTATGCCGAAAATCTGGAGGGATGGATGGGTTGAGTGTTGATAACCTCTTTTACAGATGTTCCTAACTTATCTCCATGGTGCAGATATTCGTAGGAGGAATAGATGGGTCAAGTGTGACTGAGGAGAGCTTGAGGCAAGTTTTTGGTCCCTATGGTGAGATCGTCTATGTCAAGATCCCTGTAGGCAAGCGTTGTGCATTTGTCCAATTTTCATCCAGGTCCTCCCTTTTATCCTAAATCCTAAATCCAATTTTCATCCAGGTCCTACGATACAAATGGATAAGGATACAAATCTATACTTTGTATCTCTAGAGAGAAAAATCATAAGAATCGTGTCTGTATCTTTTTGTATCTCGATACGATACGTATCCCAACGATACAATAATTTTAAGATACGTATATTTTTTTCGACTTTACCTCTTCTGTTCGACTTCACGCATCCTATTAGGCTATCAGAAAACCTTAGTGTGAGAAAAAAAAGGCAAAAATGATCAAAAAATGACAAAGAAAAGGAAAAATATGCTAGCAATTGAGAGAGGAGTCAAAAACTCCAAGCACGAGACAACATAAGTGGATAACTCTTATTTATTTTATTTATTTTATTCTCTCATGTAGGGACGGATATAGTAAGGCCTAAGGGGGGTCAGTTGACCCCTTAGATTTTAAAAAATAATGTTTTCGGTTAAGTTATTACTCAATTAGTTGATGAGTTTGGACTCGATAAGTTATTGCAATCCGACTACTGACCCCCTTTAACTAAAATCTTACATCTGCCCCTACTCCCATGTCTTTGTCTCACAAACACGAGTAGTGTTTCTATGAAGCATCCAAAACTGTAGGCAATTTGTATTAATTTTTGAGGACTTAAATAATATAGTCAGGGCCACTAGATTATATTAATTGATTTTATTTATTTTATTCTGTGTAGATATTCTTCCACATGTGTTTATTGTAATTTATTTGTAGTGATTTTATTAGCTGAAATAAAATTATTTTGTTTTATTCTCCTTAGATATTAATTAATATTATCATTAAATTACCACATGAGCTATAATAAAACTCTAGGCTGATATATATGTACATATATATAGTATAAATTATGCTAGTATACTATATTAATGTGATAAAACGCTAAATAATAATGTTTTCAAGTGAAAAAATTCACTACATATTAAATTTAGTTAATATTGATTCATTTTAAGACAAATTAAGTGTATCTTAATGATACGATACGATACACGATACACCGATACGATACAAAATACTACGATTCACGATACAAAATGCGATTCAACTTCTATGCTTTCTGGTTTATCATATCCCCCCTATGACACCTTATTTTTATAATCTAGTGTTGGTTGCCTTCCGCATGTGAACAAGTACTTTGTATAAGACTGGGTATTAAAATTTTTGCATGTAATCTGATTTTTTTTTTTTTTGTAATATATGGTACAGGTCTTCAGCAGAATCTGCTTTGAGTGGCCTCAATGGCACCATGATTGCTGGACAAAGTATTAGGCTTTCTTGGGGCCGTTCCCCATCCAACAAACAGGTAAGTGCTACCTATTTCTTGTTTGTAGTTGTTGCAATTAGCTAGCATGGAAAAATTGCTTTTCCTATCTATTCCTCTACTGTAACACTATGATTGTAGTTTTCAGATTATCTTTTACAGCTACATTTACTCATATTTCTGTCCATGCTCTTTGTCTGTTTTTCAGCAACAACAAGACCCCAACCAGTGGAATGCTGGCTATTATGGGTATGGCCAGGGATATGAAAATTATGGATATGCCCCTCAAACTCAGCAAAATGCAAATATGTTTGCTTATGGGGGTTATCCTGGCTATGGGAATTACCAACAAGCCCAGCAGCACCCACAGCAACAGGTATAATGCTCTGCATGGAATCAATAAATAAAAATCTACTGTGTTATCAAATAACCCCTTCATGGAATCAATAGATGGTAAAGAAGAGACATGCATATCAAGAAATATGATAAGAAAAGGAAAAAAAAACAGTTCATCACTTATTTCTGGCATTTTCAAATTTGTTGAGTAATTATTTATTCTTTTTGCAGTAACAATATTTAATTTTGAGACTAGAATGTGATGGAGCTTATTACTTAATTTCTTGGAGAGGCTACATGTTAAATTAGGAGGTCAAAGGTTATCAATTCATTCCATCCCAGTTTTGAGTGCGTGAGAGGTATTTCATCAAATTATCATAGTATTATATTCTAATAAAGTTGTATGCTTATTGTTATTGGGATTTTGTTTTCGGCTGTTTATTTGGTATTGTTGTGGCAGAAATTTTGGATTTGCCTTGCGTTAAGATTTCTTGTTATTCTCCTACCATATAGGTACAGCGAATAGATGACTTATTTGGGAGATTTGCTTTTATTTCTTAAATTATTGGATGCAGCGTTATTTTTCCGTCAAATTCAGATGATTGGATCCCTGAAAACTTTATCATGGGTTTGTGGGAATGTCCTCAAATTCTTCTGGTTCTAACAGCTTTTGCCATGGTTGTCTGGACCTTCTCTTAAATACTCTTTAAAATCCAATTGATATTAAGACTTACTATCCAATCGTTTAAATTAAATCCATTAGGTCAATGTGAATTGTGAATTAATTCTTTGGTATGTAGACTGCCAAATCTGGTCTGATGCGAAGAATTTGTTAGAACTTGATCTGATTTGATTTGTTTGGAAAGTCAATCTGAGAAGAACCTATATCGATTTGAATTCAAAATTTTCAAAATTGGATCTATCCGGAGTCCTGACTCATGATCCAACGTTTTGTGACAAGTTGGATTGCGTTCAATCCTACGTAATCTGCATTCCATATTGCCTGTCTGATATTATTTCGAGCAACAAAATCCGACTCAATCTGAGTGATCCGCTGGGTCACCCAATGATTGCCCGATCTGATTTGGTCCAACTCGAACCTGCATCGACCTTATTGGCCCACGTCTAAGATGGAACCTATGGTCGGAAACCTTGTCAGCTGTCATCAATTATCACAACGTGCTAAAATAGGTTGGCTTCAGATGCAGCACATTTTTCTGGTACGTACGAAGAAAAAATAATTCAATTTGTAATACTTAACATGTATAAAAATGTATCTGTTCCATACATAAAAGCCGAACTTTGAAGAGGACAAAATAAGAATTAACCCATCTACATCACGACAAAATTTTGCTACCATATACTAGAATTGTATTCTAATGCGTGGAACTCAATAATTTAAGAGCCAGGCCTCTTGCTCGGCTAAACTAATTCTATCAGCATCCAGAATGCTCTTCTTAGCTTTGTCACCTTCGTCTTCACTGTCACTGTTGAAATGAGTCTTTGATTTTTTTTCGATCTCTTTTTCTCAGCCTCATCAATATCAGATAGGCCCAATGTTTTAAAATGCGGATTTCAATATACGTGCGGTTCATTGCCTCTTTCAGCAATTACATACGTGAATATGCATGCGATAAAGTAAACGGACTTCGGTCAGCTTTTAAAACAATGGATAGGCCTTCATTCGACCATATTGCCTCTTCAGCATCTCCTTTCGATTTCTTCACTTCATATTATGTTTCTTTCTCTTCTCACGTCTCATCCGTCAAGGGTGGATTTCTTATCTAATAAAAAATATGAAAATAATAATATTTTATATATTAAAAATAATAACAAAATAAAATTCAAAATAATAGATAATCAAGTTGACGAACAAAGTTTTCCTCTACGAAACTTTATATTTTGACATCTTTACATAATTATTTCATTATGCACGATATTAAATATATTTTTCTCAATAAAAATAATCAGACAATCCAAAAGGGGGTAAATTTTTTTCAGAGGGGCAGATTACCGAAAACATTACCTAAAAACACTTTTTTTAAAATTCAGCGCGCAGCTGCCCCCTGGCTCCATATACATCCGCCCCTATCTGTCGTTATAGCATTTTGCCCTCTTTGTCTTGCTCTTTCATTTCCTCTCTTAGATTTGCATACCTCTCTTCCACTGTCAAAATCATAACAATAAAGCTATAATTTTAACTGCACCTTTCAAAGATCCTACTGAATAGTTACTGTTCTGAAAAGGTGCTAATATGATGCATTGCCCTGGTACTTTGTTTTCATAGCAATCTATTCCCAGTCCTATGAATACATTTGCCTAAATTTGGTATCAGGAGCAGCACATACATTTTAGTTATGCAAGTTCCGCACCAGCTGATTTAGTATTGGGTGTGTAAATAGTTTAGTACTAGAAATAACATCAATTTTCATCAAACGTTTTATATCATGATAACTATACAGTGGATTTTAACATAGATGAAAGCAAGGTAGAAAGTGGCAGCAAGAGGAGGCAGAATGTCATCATCAAACTTGATCCTCGTACCAGCCGGCCTGAGTGGGTTTATCTTCAGCCTCTTCTTTTTTGAAATCCTAAGTGGGCAACCTAAAAAATATCAGATCAAACTAGAGTCAGTGTTCAGTTATTGCACTTTATCCTTATTTTTTCCATAGAACTTTTTTCATTTAAATTAGGTTCATATCATATTTCAGTATTAATTCTTAGGTTCTAGCTATTTTTTATCCTTGATAAATTTTCTGAAATTCTTAGTGTTTGTTCATCTTGCAGAATTTGAACGTATTTTAAGGGAGAACTGTTATTGATAAATTAGGATACTGGATACAGGTTGACACACTTGACAGCTTTATTAATGTTTTTTTTTGAAGTAGTAGGCGAATAGCTTACTATGAGATTTCATTAAATAAAATTAAAAAGAATTTACAGAAAAGGAGGAAGAAAAAATTAAAGTTACAACCAAATCGAAAAAAGTGACATAGCAATTATCTAGTTCCTATTGTAACGTGATTTCTGTACTTCTGGTTGCGTCACACTGGTATGCGGACGCCCACAGCTGAGCCTGTTCCTGTGCTTCGGGTATTAGGGCGTCGGTTGGCCGGGCGTGGCGTCGAAAGATCCTCGCATTCCGCTCCTTCCAGATGGTCCACGTCGTCGAAGCCCAGATCTGTCTTTCCCGGCTGCTAGCTAGGCCGGCCCACGTGACGCAGGCTCCTGGTTGAGAAGTGGTGACCATCGTGGATCGGAGAATAGAAGTTGTTGTTGGGCAGTTGGAGAAGAGGTGATCCGTCGATTCTAATGCATTAGTTGTGCAAAGTACACACGATGGGGTCGTTGGCCATCCTTTCTTTTGAAGGTTTTGGCCTGTGTTGAGCCTGTCGTGTAGAAGCAGCCATATGAAGCAGCTTTATTAATGTTAAAATTGTTGTTTGTTGTTGAATATGTATATATAAAACTCAAAAGTTCCCTATTAGATGTAACAATTTATTACTTAGTTAAAATAATAGTTAGTTATCAAGATGTAAAAATTAGTTAAGAGCTTTGACTACTGACTCTAATAGATTTGATGGTTATAAAACCAGAAGCTTGTAAAAGTCTGTAAGCAAAAAATACAATATATTCAATTCATTCCCTCTCTCACTCTCTTCTGTATCTATTATGGTATCAGAACCTAACTCTGATTATCCCTCTCTTTTTCTTACCAATTATGGCTTCTCTTGATTTAACCTCTACTTTCAATCCCTCCTTACCTGTGTCAACCACTCCATTGGTGCACATCTTCATTTTCGTGTCTACAAAACTTGATCGCATTAATTTCCTTGGTGATCACAAATTGAGCCGATCGTTGATGGATACTGACTTACCAACCATTTGGATTCTGTTTCAGTGCCTCCTCCTCACCAAATCAACTCTGGCTCTCAGCTAGTTCCCAATCCAGACTTCATCACATGGCATATGCAAGACCGACAACTTCTCGGCTAACTCCGCTTGACAATTTCCGCTCCTGTGCTCTCGCAACACGTCCAATGTCAGACAGCGAGCTCGTTGTGGAATGCCCTACATCGTGTGTCGCCTCCTTCAAACTACCACCAGAGGAGGTCAAACCTGCTCTGCATATTTCGAGCAGATGCGTCATCTTGCCGATCAACTCGCGGCTGTAGGAGAACCGATCAATGATGTTGATCTGACCCGCTATATCCTTAATGGGTTGGGATCCGAGTTCAATTCTTTTGTCGTAGCAATCACCACCAGATCAGCTCCCGTTTCCGTTGAAGAACCGCATGGATTTCTTCTCACTCACGAATCACTACCGCTCTCTCAACATCAACTTCAGTGTCATCACCTGACTCGGTTGCTCTTTATGCATAGAGTAGAGGGAGATATCGTCACCCCAGAGGTCGTGATAGAGGATACAGAGGTGGTCCTTTACTGCCCACACCTACTCAAGGCAGAGGATTGCCATTTCGAGGCCCAGGAACTTTTTCTTCTCTCCAGGCACTGGTCAAGACTCTACTGCTTCCTTTTTTCACTACACAGCAGAAAAAACTGTACGTCAAGTATGCAAAAAGTGTGGTCATGAAGCTCTTGACCTGTATATCCCTCTCCACCTCAAGCATTCAACACCACTATCTCCACACCACAAGAAGGGTGGCTTCTTGATTCTGATACCTCTCACCATGTCACCTCCAACTTGAATAATCTCACTTCTTTTCACACCTTTGATGGTTAAGATCGGCTTTAAATTGGTAATGACTCTCACATTATCATTGATAATTTAGACCATTGTTCTATTTTTTTCTTTAAATAGTTTCTTTAGATTTGAGTGAGATCCTATATGTACTATATATTATCAAAAATCTCATTAACATATTCAAATTAATCAAAGATAATGATGTCAATTTAGAGTTTCACTCCTCTTTTTGTCTTGTCAAGGACCATAACAGGAAGCGGCCGCTCCTTCGAGCCCCACAAACTAATAATGGTCTTTATCACCTTACCTTTTCTCCTCATACTTTGGTTGGTATTTGCTAATATAGTCCTTTGATTTAATTTGATGATATATAATTTATTTTGCTTTCGTAAATGATCATAAATAATTATTGTAGACTACTTATTTGAGTTAACAACTTTTAATGTTGTATATTCATATGGCTAGCAAATCAAATATTACCGAACAAAACTATAATCACATTAGAAAATTACTTGTTTTGTCTCTGCTGTTTTGACTCGATTATCTTTGTATATAAATACATGTATAATGTGGATTAGCCTTGTTAATATTTTTTTCAGAAGTAATCCAATTTCCGCTCTCTTCCTTTCTTGTGCTTGATATTGAAAGGGGTTGTTGGCAATGAGTCCTAAGGTCGTACTAGAAGGATTGACATTATCAAATTATTTTAGTGGCGATTAAAAAAATCTTATAAGTTGAGACGAATACGCTTAAAGATGATATTCCACAGTCCGGACAACAAATTTTATTTTATTTTATTTTACTTTGATTTTGAAATTAAACGAATTTTATTAAATTGTTCCCAATTGTTGTAACATGACAAATCTCACCAGATAATTCATCAAGAAAAAAAATCAAAGATAGGGGTGCGACCCTTATCTTTTCTCTCTAAAATAAATTGCATGGGATCATAGTCTGTTTATATGTTTCTATTGACTAGACGAAAATCAACATCTTTGTGTACTCCCCAGTTGCTCCAAGCTTCTTCACTTCACAGTTCATATTTCACACAAAAATAATTCCTAGTATATAGCATTGTTATTAGAAACGGCTGTCAAGACGTAGTAGTTGATAGATTATACGGATTCAGAAAGGATTTTGCGAATTTGAATGATTAATTATTGTCCACCAAGTTAATTGTACAACAAATTCGATTAATAATTTTTTTATATTAGTTTTACTCAACTTGATATTCATAAATATTTAATTTATTTTTTTCTAAAATCTGAATGACTATTCTATTTTTTGGTTATTCTACAATTTTTATTATAATTGAAAAAAATAGATTTTAAAATTTTCTAATCTATACATTCAAACTTAGCTCTCTCCGAAAGTAAAATTAACCGTTCTATCAGAAATATTGATTATGAAAAACAATCACATTATCATCGTTCTCATGTTCAAATTGCAACAAAATTGCAACTAATCAACCGCAAATTTCCGACCAAGGAATGAGATATAAATTAATACAGTCATGTGGGTCACATGGGCTGTTCCTGTTTCCCCATTCCCCAAAGAAGCAGCAGACGAGGCAAGTTGCATGAAGATATTTTTGAGACAAATAATCAAGCATCGCCTAAGTTCACACTTCACACTAACGCAACCATCTCCCATAGATTCTGCCTTCGTATAAATAGTTGAGAAATAATAAGATTCATTGCCAGAGAATGGAGATGAATCCCATTTCTCTCAGATACTCCCCATGGCCTCTCCTCTTCTTCGCTCACCAACAACGCTCTCCGCTTCCACCTCCTAATTATGTTCACTGGACTGAGACCCCCACCTCTCACCTCTACGCCGCGGATCTTCCAGGTGTTTCAATCTTTCTCTTTCTCTTTCTTTCTAAATCATGATCATGTATTTCCAATTTCTTCATATCTTTTCAACTTACTGAAATAATTGTAGCATTATAGTCGTGTAACGCAAAAAGATGCGAATTTTTGAGGGTCTGAGGAAAGAAGAGATCAGAGTAGAGGTGGAGGATTTCAAGTACATGGTCATACGTACTGAATTATCCAGTACCGGTACCGGTACGGAAGAAGAAGCGGAGAGGAAGCAGAGAAGCTTCAACAGGAAGTTTCGCTTACCAGTACGGGTGGATCTGGACGGAATCACAGCCCGGTACGAGGATGGGGTTCTAACGGTGACCGTACCGAGATTAATTCGTCGGCCTCAGATCAACTGCTCTGGTTTGGATGAGGCGCTTAAATCAGTGGCTCGTGCTGCTTGAGCTCATTTTATGAATTACTAATTATTTCTTTGGTAGGTCGGTGGATGTTATATGAAAAATCAAATTTTAGTTTAAATTTATGCAATTGAGTGGTAGGTTTTATATTTGAACTTTTGTCAAGTAAAATGTTAAGACAGTCTTGAGGTGCTGGAAAATATATATTCATACTCTTGTTACATCATATATTTTTTTTCCAAAAATACAAAATTCAAAAGTTGGAATTTCAAACAATTTAATCCCGTTTGAGCAGTATAGTAAAGTTAGATCAAGTGAAATTAAATTACTCCACTTTATTAAAACTAAAATTTCCTCATTTATCATCTTTATTATTTTATTTTATCATCATCATCATTATTATTATTACTATCTACTACTGCTGCTATCATTATTGTTATTGTTGTTGTTGTTGTTGTGCTATGATAATTAATCAATACCATCATTACTATTCAAAAATCAAATTATTGTTATTGTAATCGTCGTCATTATCTTATGGGCATTATTAAAAATACTAAATTAAATAATCATTTAATGAAAATGTGTGAAATTTTGTAAGAATAACAATGTTCATAGGGACATTTGGTAATTTAAACTAATTGTTAGTTTTTTAATAATATTTTATTTTTTTTCTTACTCTACTTTATTATCAAAATATCAAATGAAGTAAATTAATTATTATTTCACTTTTAATCTTCTTCACTTACCACGCTGGGAGTAAGACCTTGAGACCCTCGGTCATGGTCCAGTGCCCATTTGCACTCTACTGCCCTACTGCCACCATACATAAATCTTGCATCACAAAATTTAATGAGATAGTTTTCCTTAATGATTTTTACTCGAGACCCTCGGTCATGGTCCAGTGCCCATTTGCACTCTACTGCCCTACTGCCACCATACATAAATCTTGCATCACAAAATTTAATGAGATAGTTTTCCTATGTTTTATAGTAGTATCATTAAGTTATTAATCAACAATAATGATTTTTACTCGTCAAACTTCCTTCTCTAATCGCATCAAAAGAAGTTTATCTTAACCATCTGATATTCAAAATTGAATGGTCTAAAATTAGTTTTAATCCATAGCAAAAATATCCCAATTTAATTGTATCGGTACCAATCCCTATTTACATTCTTCTTGAGGTAGCTTAAATAATTAATAACTAAAAAGTTTGCCAATCTTAAAGATTAATTCTTTTTTGCCCTATCGTGAAATTGAAATCTGGAAAACATAAATATCCTGAAATTGATGTGAAGGAATTGTAAGGAATAAATTCAAATTCTATTATTGCAAGCGTGAAGATGCTCTCGTGCTGATAATAATTAACATGGAACGAATATTAATTACATTAGGGTAATTCAGGTTTTTCCTGTCATTACAATCATCTAATAAATAATTTAAAATATAAATTTTTTAAATATATTTATCAAAATTTCACACAAAAAATTAAACATAATTCTTTAAATGCTAAAGATGTAAATAATAATTATTAATAATATTATTATAAATAATATAATAAAATATATGATAGTTTATGAAGAGTCATAAAAAAATGAATTATTTTAAGAGTTAAGTTTCACTTAAATATATCACGTATATTAGTTTAAATGAAGAAAGAGAAAAAAACTATATATAGACCACTAGATTTAAATATATAAAAAAGTTTAAATAAAATAAATGATGGAGAAATATTAATGACGTAGCATTGTGAAAACTTAATTCTATAATTTTTGACGTATCAGTATTTTTAATGTAACGAAGTGGAAGAATAATTAGTTTTTTTCTGATGAAGTAGCAGATGAACAAAAAAAAAGGAGGAATTACAGTCTCCAAAAATACTAAACAAAGTATATAATTTATAAAATTCTGAATTTCAAAATTTCAGCCTTAATAATTTTTCTGACACACGATCAAAAGTTTAGATATTTTATTCTTTAAATTTTGAAGTTAATCTTAGGCTCGGATTTTTTTTAATAACAATAGAAAGCGACAAGAAGGAATTTTTAATCGCAATCTTTGAAGGATTAAAATTTAAATCACGGCTCATGAAAAGAAACAAAATTTAGACGAATGTTTGGGCCCGAACTTCAAAGGATTTTTTTTCTTGTTTTCTAGCTTTTTTTTTCAAATGAAAATGTTTATGAGTTGAATTTACAATTGTACCTTTCTAAGTTTCCAGAATTTTTAATTATTTTTGTAAGGTATAGTTCAAAGATTTATCTCTAAATAAAAATTAAAAAAGGCCACAAAAACTAGTCGAAATTTGAGTGCGCACAAACTGGAGAAAGATCTCTCCTTTCCCTTCGAGCGGGAAAATACCCCAAAACCAAAAACCCTTCTCTCTCCCACTGTCTTCTCTCTCCCTCTAGGGTTTGAAGCTTCGACTGTCAGTTCTCCAGCGAAATTGCCGAAATCCTGGCCTAGTTTTCGCTAGCTTCGTCAAACCCTGGCCTAGTTCTTTCTTCTTTAACCAAATTTACATCTAGCCGCTGGCCCCATGGTGATTCAACAATGAGCGACGACAGGGAAGAGTTCCTCGGATGCTCCGCCGGAAATGGCCAAGGGGCTGCCGGTCACACCTACATGGTGCAGCCTGGGCGTGATCTTCAGACGAACTGGGAGGTGAATCTCGCGAAAAAGCTCGAAACTTACCTTCTAAAGATCTGTTCGGGGGAGGTGTCTTCGTCTGAGGAGGATCAGGTTCTCCACTCGGTTAATTTTGCTGAAGGTGGGTGTATTAAGCTCTGGAGAGAAAAATCTACTATTTTGGAAAAAAAAATTCTCAGAAAGATTGCTATTTGTAAGTTCAGCCATGAGAGTTTGAGATTTGATGCATTTCTAGGGGATTTTTCAATGAGAGTAGAGTTTCAAAGCTCACATGAAGAGGTTATTTGTTGTTAACTTTCTTGTGCCTGCAATTTGGTACAAGGGGTTTTGATGTTATGTATTAGCAGTTTAATTTTTGGACAAGGGATTTCACCTGTTGCCCTTAAAAGTTGTTAGTTTTTGGTATTTTCTTGGAATTGCTAATACCAATCCCAATTCCATATATATATATTTTTCATTTTGTTATGTGTATTAAGGCAATGTAGAAACTACAAACACAATGTTAATTAAAGGTTAATGTTGCCAACAGATCCAAAAATTACCAAATATAGTCTGAATGTTTCCTTGTAAGACAAAATTTTGATTTTTGGTGCCCTTCATAATTCATTGCCTACAGACACCATCTGTGGGTTTGGTTTGCAAATAAGAATGTAGAAGTAATATACAGGAATTGGTCGAACTGATACCTAGCAGAGATGGTCAGAACGTTACCATGCCTCTCTGCTTCCGATGGAGTAATAGAAGGAACTTTGAGCTCTTTCTTTATCATGAAAAACAATAGAGGTGTACTGATCGGCTGGTCTTTTCACTTTTTGGTGCAGCTGCACTACTTCTTCAAGGTTCTGTGCAAGTATACAGCCGGAAGGTGGAGTATTTATATTCTCTAGTTCTTCATGCATTGGAGTTCCTTTCTCAAAAGAGGTTGAAATCTGATTCCTTCTGTTTTTAGGGGTCTTTTCAGATATTTTCTTCATTACCTGTATACAAACATTCATGCCTATAGAAAAGTGCATAAGTTGCAGGCTTTTGCTCTTAACTATGATGTAGATCAGATATTATGTTCATACATTTTGTTCTAGAGCCACACGTGTACAAGCAACTTGTTGGTTTGTATTGATTTCCCAAGTTAAACTGTTATAGCGCATTTCTGGTTTATGGATGTCAGCTGTTGATGTTAGCACTTGCTAGCATGACAGGCTTATGCATGCATTATACAGTTGGTATGATTAATTTGATATACCTGACCAGATAACTGATTGAAGATAAGGTTTAAAAAAAGAATTGTTTTGACAATAAACGCCTAGGAAGCACAACCAACACAATGTAGTATGTCCTTAAATAGTCTGAAAATTCATTTTTAGGCAGCAAGACCAACCAGAGAAAGGAGGTCCAGACCAGCCTAATGGGAAGAGGCCAGATCCAGTTGCGATCCAAGAAGAAGAGGAATTTCTAGGTTTAGAAGATGTGCCAGGTATTGCGACGTAAAATTTGCGCAAGTTTTCATTTCGAAGACCTTCTCTTATTTCTGTGGGAATTGACCATTTAATTCAGAAAAACTTGTCTGTCATTATATTGTCGTTAATTTCTGTATGCAGTGGATCCAAAGGCTAGTCTAGACAATTCACATGACAAGGACAATTCGAAAAAAGCTGCGAAGCCACCAGCCAATTTGATTGTGATGGAAGGAGATTGTCTGGATACTGGTGGTGCTGATGAGATTGAATCATACCTGGTATGTAGGAGACTCTGATTTTCATGATAAGTTAGCCCCTACTGATGGTATTAAACTATGGTATTTTCTCAAAAAAACTACCAGTGACGATGCCTTTTTTTTCTTATCTTTCTCAAAGTACCGATGCTAAGCTGATCTGTAAAGTTCCTTTGTAATGCTATTGTCTGAGTCTATGACATACTTGTAAAAAACCCAACACGTGAACACAAAATTTAAGATGAGAATAAATTTAACAATGTACCAGACTGGTATCAGAACAAATTCTTAGATGATCATGTTTCTTGTAGCTTCTCTTTCTCATTCTTGTATTTAATTAATTTCTTCTCTTTCCCCCCAGTTGGCTACCTGTGAATTCTACAATGATTTTCTCTTATTGGATCCATGTGATGCAAGATCTGTTAATGACTTCTTAAATGCAAAACCTAATAAAGGAAAAGATTGTGACGCTGTTAACCCTGGGAGCACTATTAAGTCTAAGAACCGACAAAGTGCCTACAAATCCCCTTCTGCACGTAAATCAAGTCAGCGAAAAAACAAAGAGAATGAGTACAATGTGGATGATGGTGTGAACTTAGAGGATGCCTTTGAGTGTGAAGCAGGAACAAATGATGCTAATTGGAATAACAATGATTATGATATGGGTCACCAAGATGCACCTGATTTTGGGTGTTCAGGTGGAGGGGATGATTCAGAGGGAGATGAAGATGACCCATGGAAGCCCTTGAACCCACATGAGCCTGGTACATTGAGAATAAAACCTTTTAAGAAAGGTATATATAGCATCTCTAATATTCTTCTTGTATGGAATTTTGTCAAAACACACCGGTAGATTATTACACATTAGCGATATCTATGCTGTGCAATTTGTATTGATGTTGGTAATGACCGGCATGGTTAGAACTTGTAGCTTAAATATGTACTGTCATATGCCGTCAGTGGACCTAACTGTTGCAATGCCGATTGTCGATTTAGTTCGGTACCAGTGTAAATAGGTCTTATTTTGGGCTGATATGTATGATGTTAAAGGTCTAAAGCTCATAAATACTCAGAAAAGTTAAAGAAGAGGAAACAAAAGAATAAATTTTAACACTGAAGAGGTTACCAATACTATAGTTGTGTGGGTGCTTACATGTACTGGTAACAAATAATTTTTCTAAAGCATGTATTATTATGTCAAAATTACTTTTGATGTATTTTATAATGATGAATGTTCATATGTAATTCCCTTTGTGTTATTTTAAACAGTAAAGGCTCAACTTAGACGGCTCAATTTTACTACAAAGAGGTGCACACAGTTTCCAATTGCAAAATTTGACCCCCGATTAAATTTTCATGAAAAATCTCATAATTCTTCAGAGTCTCTGCCTCTTATGGAGAAGGTACCAGAAGCTATTTTGCACTGAACATTTAAAACATTTTTTTTTGTGCATTTGTACTAGTGGATTTTGAAGCAAGAAGTCAGAGGTCCCAAGTTTTTTTAATAACATGCCCTTTAATGTGTTTTACTAAATTAGAGTATGATTCTTATTTTGACCTCATCAAACTGTAAAATGGCCAATTTCATTTTGTTCAACTTCTGAACTCTGGGTATCTCATTGATTTTGGCTGAATTTGCAGCTCATGAGATCTCTTACAGTAGGAGATGAAGATAACAATGAATATTTTGCTCGTTTCGCGAATAATCCTAATGATAATGTTGAAGATATGGGCGAAAATGACCCTCATGACATTGATGCAGAAGATGCTTACATGGCATTTGACATGGATGCTGATTTGCCTTCTTACCCAGAGGTCTGTGTGTGCATGCATGTGCATCTCTATATGTGTTATACTTTATTTCAAGGTTATTTCAATTTTCAAGGACTACTTGTAGAAATAGTCTGAATGAAGAAGCTCCAATGTTGTTTCAGGCGGTCTTACTGACACCTGCACTTAAATACCATATTCATGTAATTATTAAATTTTGGACGCATGTTTCATTAGAGAGTAGAACTTCTGTATGGAGAAAAAGAGCCACAAAAGAGGACAATGATTTTGACTAAAACACATTAGATATAATAATCTGTTGGCTTGTCAGATATGCTATCAAAGCTTTGAGTGCTTACTGTGTTGTTTGTCTTGAATGTTGTAGTGTTGTTGGATGAAGTGATAACAATAGGGAGTTGTACAGTATTATTACACAGGTGTGGTACTATAAGTAGGATGAGTTTGATCAGCAGGAACTTGATAAATCCCTATGGATATCAAGATTGTGATACTAATTTTTGGTTTCAAATGGAACATGTGGGGTACCCACTTATCCCAAAAAAAAAATGTGTGCATGTTTCAGGAGAATGGGTGTGATGACATGAATGTTGCAGAGAGCATGGCTGAAGATAATAACTTGGATTCGCACCAGAACCTCGAGGACTTGTGCCGTTCACATCTGGTTTGTACACTTCGAATTTATGCTCATATGTTGATAGGTTGTAGATTACATTAGATATTTACTTTATCTAGATATCTAACAGCTTTTTTAGTCTTGTGACGCAGAAGATTCTGTTTAGTATCGGCAGCATTGCTCTTACCACCATTTTTCCCTCTGATCAACAAAAATAAAACTATATGCATGTTGACAGACCTTTGTTTTGTTAATATTAAACAGTTAGGGTTAGGGACAATGTTTGATGGGCTCAGTTTCTACCTGGGACATCATTTGCTTGTAGCAAGGAAAATAATTGGTCTTAATTGCTGGTTTGATGAATTTTGTTATTATTTTATAAATACAGTAAATATGCAAAATCAAGTACGATAGCTTCTAAATTTAACTAGGACTGATGATTTTCTATGCTATGTAATTCTATTTTCTCTATAACTTTCTACAATAAATTCATTATTATTTATGTAGGATGCACTTCTTGCTAGTGTGGCAGACACAGAAAGGCAGTCTGAGATAGCTTCTAGAGTTTCAACATGGAAAGAACGAATTGAAGATGCTTTGGAAGAGCAGGTTAGTTTTACTAAAGTGTATGCTGAACTGGAACAACAATGCTCCAATTTTGAAATGCACAAATTAGGTGACATTAGGAACCTTGGTTTGTAGTTATTTTCTCCTGAGAACAGGTGGTATGGTGTAAATTATTCTGGTTCGAGTTGTCTAGTTCTTAATTGAACTCTCTGAAAGCCATAAAATCATGGCCATTAAACTAAAAGATAATAGTAAATGTACTGTACAGACACTAACTTAATTGCAAATGGCAAAATTGTGCTTATTTCAGAAATTAAGTACTAACATTGTGCTAATTTTGTCTTACAAAATCTTCAGTTTTCAAATTTGAACTTACTGTCAGACAATTATTTTCAATTTGTATTATCAGAATTTCATTTTCTTTACATGTGAACATTGTTTCTGTAGGATGCACACCCACCATTTGATATTGGTTTATATGGAGATCAAATTATTGATAAGTTGTCCTCAGAAGCAGATGACAGAGATGCTATGACATTTACTGCAGTCGTTTCACACAGACCTAAGTATGAGGTGGCGCGTACCTTTTCTGCTCTTCTCCAGCTGGTAAAGATATAATTTCCGTTTCATCTGCAGACCTAAAAATCTTCAGAATGGAGAGATCCCGTATACTTTTTCCAAACCCAAATTTGTCTCCTTTTTTTCATTTTGTATGATAATAGAAAGGACCAATCCATACACAAAAGCTCCTATGTTAAATCCCAGCTCTGAGATTAGGCTGTGTGAATAATGACATTTTTTTTCTTTGAGCTCGTTCATAAGTGATGCCTTTTGAATTCAAAATGGACATGATATGTTACTTGACTCAAAACTGCCTTTTGTTAGTGAATCCTTTTGTCTGATGATTCTGATCTATGGTTCTTTTGAATTTGTTATATTTATGTCCTGTGCTTTTATAGTTTTTTTTCTGATGCTTTTTTTATTATGAAATTTGAATCAATTTTTTTTTTCAGGTTAACAGTAGAAAAGTAGATTTGGAAAGACCGGAACCTCGTAAAGACTTGGTTTGTCACACAGCCTCCAATCCTTTTAAAGTACGGCTCCTTGGACAAGGCACAGAAGTCCAACAGGTCCCTAATCCTGTGCCAAATCCTGGTGTAAACATAAAGCCAAGAAAGAGAGTGAAGTCTCCGTTGAAGAAGGCTTCTAAAAAGAGAGAGAGTAGCTCGTCTCAAACAGAAGAAATTGGTTCTCCTTTAAAGTCATCACTTCAAAATAGTAAGCTGAAAGTTAAATTGGGGAAGGCTAATATGGTCAGATATACGCCAGAAGGCAAGAGGCGGCGGCATACGAAACCATTAAATCTGGAGCCCGATGGGTGAAAATAATTGTTTCATTATATATTTATCTTATCTCTGAGGATTTGACCATTAACCCCAGGTGTTAGGGATGTGTACATGTAACGCAGGTAGTTGTATGTATTATTCTTGATTTAATTTGTTTAATCGCATTCTCCCTGGTCAGTTTTTAAGGGTTTTAACTTCAGCAAAGGTGAAGTGTTTAATTTCATGTAAGGATCATGTATTTATGTACAAGCAACATTTATCTCACCAAAATAATTTCTTATTAACTGTACGTGGTAATTCACACATCACATAATTCTGTTATCTTTTATTTTCCTAATAGATGAAGGGGAAAAACTTGTTTACGTTTCATTTCTAGTTTTACAAAATGGATGAAAAATATTATATTAGATTTCTGCTGCTTCAGAACCAATAACTGCTATTATGAAAAGTGATAATTATGTTTAATCGTTGCTCGTACTGTCTGGTATAAGCTCTGATATTTTAACTTCTGTGACCTGTACCGAGACACCAAGGACACTTTAAATTACATTTAAGTTGATACTTTTGTTTGTGGTTTTAGTTCCAATAATTTGGAAAGACAAAATTAACTTACACAGACAAGATGTACAGCGTCAATTATAAGATGGTCGAAACAATTATCTTCAAATGAGGCAAACATGCTAATATATGGTGTTGAACTGTGTAATTGTGTTCAACCTTTTGAATTTTAGCCTGTTATAGGAATGCCATCTCTACAATTTCGGAAAGAACTTAGTTTGATGCTTCGCTAAGAATTTTTCTTGGTGGTCTTTGAGGCTTAAATGGATTTTTTTTATGTTTATTTCAAAACAGTTGGCTTGTCGGATACGTCCGTGATAGGCTTCAAAACAGGTTAAAAGTTATTCTTTAATGTAATAGGCTTTAATTGTCCAACTGTATCCATATGACGATTTTAAAGAAATACAGGTTGGAAAAATTTTAAATTTCCGATCAAAATGATACGAGCTAATCGTGATTTGTAAATGACAGCCAGCTCGAGATGGATGGATGATCCGATACTAAAATTGGGGAGGAGAGACCTGAAAGAATAAAAATGTGCAGCACAAATTGGCGAGGCTGAGGAAGGAGTGTAGTTAGTTGTTACCCAGAGAGGTGTTCAGTTGGCCTTGATGAGATATATAGCTAAGCCTAATTACATCCCTGCTTATAATTGTTCATATTTTTTTGAGGAAAAAAAACACGTTCAATCAGAAAACAGTACAAGGAAAAAGAAATTAGAACCTTGATTTCATAATGATAAGATTCTTAAATATAAAAAAGGAAGATTTTATGCAATGACCACGATAGGTCGATTACAAGGATACAAAGAAGTAATTGAGAGAAATTATATTGAAATAGAAGAAATAGAACTAATTTTTGGATTTAAGATGAATTTTATTGAATATCAGTAAGAACAATACCGAGATAAGAGTAAAAGTGTTTGAGAAATAAAATTTTCGGATTCTTTGACACCATTGACAGGCACAGCTTCGCCTATTTAGATTTTTTTTTATAAATATCAGATTATTAAGATATATTCGTTTCACATGATTGCAGAAGGAGATGAATCAATGAAAAATATTATTGTTTGATTAACAAATTAACCGTACTCGACCTGATTCACAGGAGACTTCCTCAGAGAAAATTTATCCTTTCATTTGAAATTGAAACAATGTCAGCATAAAAATAGAAACTTTTAGTTGCTAGCAAGAAATCAAGTATACATAGTATATCATAAACCATACGAATATACCTACACAAAAGGACCTTATCACTATAAAACACGATTCTTCCTCTACAAAACACAATTTAAAGTCCCAACCAAATTCGATTTGTCTACAACTAGAGTTTCAAATCAAAGTCAATATGAACAATAAATCGTGCTTTCTAGTTTTGTTTTTTCTTGTCGCTTGTCTCCTTGGCAGGATTGAAGGTAACTTTAATATATTATAGCAAATTCTATCAAAAATCATAATATTTTTATATTTAACGATTAAAGGCCCTGACAAAATTTTATAATTCTTTTATCAATTAATTGACACATATCGACCACTATGATAATGATCGCCTACGCACATCTTCCTACACAATCCATAATGATGAAAAGTGCACTTAGTTAATTTATTATTAAATCCCTACTCTTTAGTTTTAATTAATCATTTGTATATAACTTCAATCCTTTAATTAGCATATATGAGGCCGATATGAATGCCTTAAACTTACTAATTTTGTCTTGGATTTACATAGGTCAAGGTGAAAAAATAAGCGCAAGCAAGATTGACATTCAAAATTGGTGTGGCGTCCATTCATTTGGCTTGAAGGAGGCATATATAGGAGGAGAGAAAAGCTCAAGGAAGATCAATATCCCATCACTTTGCATCAGATGCAGTTGTCCTTCTGGGCCATGTTATTGTTGTGGTTCATCTAATGCACAACATTGTTGGGCATCACAGTCAGATTGTGCAAAGCAATGCAAATTATAATAATTCAATAATGGGTGTAAATTTTCTGTTACTGTTAAATTAATATCTCATGTATGCTGCCTTTTGAGTAAAAATTGTATTCTGAAATAAAAATAAAGTAATGTTGAGCGGATTGCTCAACATCTTAAATAAGAATCACTTGATTTTTTTTTCATTTTTTTGGAACTTTAGATTCGAACTTTTTGAATGTCAGTGCTTGTATTTTGTTAACTCCTTTAAATACATTATACCCTATTGCATACTACATTCAGAATTCAGAATAATAAGCCACTGAAAGTTGGATGGATCCGGAGCATGTCCGAATGGCTTTGGACCGTACCTGTCCGAAGCTAAAATCATGATGTGGCATTGAAAATACTTTAGATTTCAATATCGCCGATAACCTGTTTCAATTAAAATTTCCACTAAACTTTTATTAATATCATAATATCTATATCCTATTATGAATAGGTGCCACACATCTGCTCTAAGTTGATTAGTTTAATTCCTGATTTTGACTATTAACTAATTTGTACATCTTTTTCGATAATATCTACCTTAGTTCGTTCAATCAACGTAGATTCTGACCCTCAAAAGCATTCGACTCCGCTTCAATATTTTTTTAGTTTTGCCCCAATTTCTTTTTTTCTGTTTTGATATTGTTCTCTCTATTTTTTTTATGTTTTTGTCAAAGGTGTACCAACAAAAGGGGAAAAAAGAATCACGGCCTAATCTAGAAACGGGTAATTTGTTGGTTGTATAGATTTCATGGGTGTCTTAGAGCATCTCCAATGTAGTAAATGATTCTAAATCTTTTATTACCGTCATATCATATTTAATTAGAGAAATTACTAATTAAAATTAACACTCTTCAATGTAGAAACCATCTCTAGATTTTATTTATGCCAAGTCATTTAATGAAAATAGAAAAAAAATGGATTTATCAAAAATAATCTCCAATGCTAAATTAAATGAGTTGCTAATATGATGTGGCAATTAGAAATGAGTTGCCAAATTAGAAACTACTAGCTATATACCTGCGCGTTGCAGCAGACTCTAAGATTATTTAAATATTAAAACATTATAAGATAAAAAATTCATATTTATCTAATATTAAATTATAAATTCACCAATTTATAGAGAAAACCTATAATAAAGACTATATTTAATCTTGGATGAGATTTTTGCACAATATGAGTTAATGATTCATGATTTTTATGGCAAGAAAAGTAAATTATTCTAACATATATTATCACCATTAATTTCTTATCAAATATGCACAAGGTTGCTAAATAAAAAAAATAATATTATGGAAATAATAGTATATAAGGGAAAGAAATGGAGAGAAAGAGGGGATCAATGGACGCGATCACATACGTTCGATCAACTAAAAATAAATATTCTCTGTCTAATTGAGGGATAAAATTGGTATAATAAAAAATTACCATGATAAAAAATGAACCCTCCAATAAAAGAAAGAGGGGATTATAAAATTGATATAATAAAAAATTACCATGACAAAAAATGGACCCTCCAATTCTTAGATGCTTTATATAATAGTATAGATGATTAAACTTTCTAAATTAGAAACTGTCTCTCCAATGCTAAAATTAAAAATTAACAATGACACGTAGGAATAGAAACTTTCATTGGAGATTCTCTTATATCTTTAATTTCTGTAGTTGATATGCGCGTCAGGTGGCCCAAACAATACAACTGGTCTATTCGAACTTCAATTGGGTCCAATTTGGAAAAAGAATTGGAAGTAGTGCAAACAACCAGTTCGTTTCAAACCGAAATAATTATATGTATCCAAAAAAATTATTAAAAATATCAAAAGTTATAAAAATTGATAAAAAATAAATAGTTTAAAAATAAAAGAAATAACAAAATAAAACTTATAGAAAATAAATATATTCAATTATTTTTGTTATAATCTTTATTTATATCAAGTAAAATAAAATTGTTTGATAAATTTTGGACTATTCGTTTTATCCAATTTAGAAAAATCAAAAGTGAACCAAATAACAAAAATCAAATTAGTTAAAATTTTCAACCGAACCGAAATTTTTAAACCGAAAAACTGAACCAAATGGTCCAAAATTTAATAGTTCGGTTCAAAACCAATTAAACTGATCCGTTTGTACACCCCTAATTAGAAGATCCCGATATTTTTATTAATAACGTTAAAAAATTTAAAAACACGAGACTAACACTATTTGATCGAAATTACCAATGTAACAAGTCCGCACTTAGCAAAAGCAGACTGATCTATCCCATCCGCACTTATTAAATATGGACAGGATTTTTTTCCGTCCACATTTACTAAAAGCGGACTCATTTATTATTTTTTTTTCAGATCTGAAAATTGAATATGAAAAATCATAAATAATTTTTTAAACAAATTTGTAAAGCTAATTAAGAAGGTGGGTGATACGGGCTATGTTATTTTACTTGTAAAATATGAATTTTTTTTTTATGGCTGAGCTTTGCTGCAAATCGCGCCAGACTGCGTGAGCAAGCATGAGGTTGATGTATCCCAACCTGGTTCGCGATTCAATGTTACTGATTGTAACAACAATAATATCTTATGCTATTTGACCATTTTTATCACTAAAATTAATTTCCAAAACAAAATCAAGAATAAATAGAAAAATTATTTAAAGGTGACTTCTGCATCTCAGAGTGCCCTTTATTTCTAATATGCCTTTAGCCACAACTATAAGTCTATAACTAGCAATCCCATAACTTTTCACCCAATATAGCTTTCCAATATGTCATTTAATTGGTTTTCTTCTTTTCTTTTCCCATCATGTGTGATAGACGTTCAGTCCTCAAATACAAAATGCCTAAAGAAAGCACAGATATACTTAATTTTCAGTTTATAAACCAATGAACAGGAAGTGACCAATCTCTATAAAACGGCCCCCGTTTTACTGTTTTTGATAGAACTGCATAAGCAATCCTTTTAATTGGTTTATGAGGCATAATAATTGTAGGATAAGAGAGCATTTCTTACTGTTTAGGCAGTAATCACTGTAGTTCACAGTAGAAGCATTATTGTTGGGAACTAAGAAATACCAACAATTCTGAAATTTGGCTAAACACAGAAAATGAATAAAACTAAAAAGATAGGATGATGCAGAAAAAAGCATTCTACCATTTCCCAAACAAATTGAAGGATAAAAATAAAAGCAGAAAAGGAGAGAATAGAAAATACATACTGGTATCAGCAACTTCCTGTCACTATCATAAGTGTTATTTTTCTTGTAAATTGATAATGTTTTAAATTTTATATAATTTTATTATCGTTTGATAGTCCATTAAATAAAATTCAAGCATTGAATTTTTTTCTTTAGTACATCAATTTTTTTTTCTAAGATTTAAGTTGTTATATGATTTGGATTTTAATAAAATAAAAAAAATATCATCAAGAGAAATCCATAATACAAAAGTCCATAATATAAAAGTCCATCACATCTAAGTGATAAATAAAGTCCATAACATCTAAGCGATAAATTAAATCCATAACTAATAACTAGAAGATAAATAAAGAGTCAGGTATGGGGTGTGTACCGAATGCGTGGATGCATAGCCCGTCATGCTGGTCTCAATGCTAGTGGAAGAGTATCAAGCAAAAGATCATCATCGAAATCATCATCAACATGCTCCATCACCGGTTGCTCCGGGGTACCATCATCAACATGCCCCATCACCGGCTGATTCGGGGTACCATACTGGTACTCAATCGAAATATCATACTCAAAATCAGCAGGCACTGAGGACGATGGTCCATATGGCTGAGTATCCTGTGTATGAGGGTAACTCTGTGTGAATGGCTAAGAAGTACTCGGTTCATAAGGGGTCCGTTGACTATCTTGTGTATGCGGGTAGCTCTGGGTGAATGGCTGAAAAGTGCTCAGTCCGGCATTGCCACCTCGAACTAGCATATCAGTGAAGGATAAGCCAGAATCGTAAAAAGAATACCAATCTGCATCAGTGAAGTGCATAGACCGCGGCTCAGGAGTGATCTCAGGCTCATCATCCGTGGGTATATCATCGAAATTTATAGGTAATCCAGCCACTCTCAGTATGACCTCTAACCGGTGGGTCTGTCCAACATCCTCCAAATATCCACGACAGGACTTCAATATTTTCTTTCCGATCCGTTTCCATCCTCTCGTCAAAACCAGTCTGATCGCGGAAAATGCATCCCTCATAGCCCGTAAACCCTATAAATATTTAAAAAAATAAATTGGTTACATGCGATGTTATTTCTAATTAAAAAAACGTAATAAAAAAAAAAATTGAACCTGTCGAGTAGGGATATGACCTCGCGGGACATATGCGACACTACTGACTGCATGTAGTCCGACACTACTGACCGCATGGTACTGGTCGTGGCTGATCCAAATCAGTAATAAAGTAACACTAAAAAACACAGTATGCATGCCATCACTCTCATACCACCGCATGTAGTCCGATCTGAAGCAAATATCATACGGACACGTAAATGTACCAATCGATAATCGACATCTGCCCACTCATTAACATAAATCTGCCAATGAATCCTCCAATTTGTGCGGCTTGGTTTCGAAGTATGGTCAACATTGTCCAATGTTAAATGGGTATGCCATGACAAAGGTGCCGGAGGAGGAATGTACTGAAAAAATACGAACTGCCACATGACTCTGTCTGGATAATGATGAGAAATAATTTAGAAATGAATCAATGGTACCCTAGCCATCCAAACACCAATATCATGATGTACTACTGATGGCATGCGCTGTAACAAGTCATTATACAAACACCAGTTGATCAAACTATCCTTCAAAGTATCTAACTCGTTCCTAGAATTAGCTGGACCGGCGTGATTAGGAGCATTTTTGAAGGTATGTCGACATGTTCAATATGAAAAATTAATATAAATTATAAAATATAAAATAATACATACCTGTCCAATACCTCCCATATGGCTGACATGAATCGAGGTCGGGCTCACCCTAAGAGTCGTATGAAGTAATGGGTGTCGGGCGACTAACACTGAACCATGTCCATGCCCACATCTCAAGGAGTATCAAAGACCCAAAATACTCTTTACACGAGACCGAGCAGTGAGAGATAAATTTCGATATAAATAAGCCAACACTATAGCTCCCCAATTATATCTCGGTGGGTGCTCCAAGTCAGTGAGGAACTGCAGATACATGACAGGGACTCCAACCGATGAACTATCAGGTGTACGCCAGAAGGCAAGAGGCGGCGGCATACGAAACCATTAAATCTGGAGCCCGATGGGTGAAAATAATTGTTTCATTATATATTTATCTTATCTCTGAGGATTTGACCATTAACCCCAGGTGTTAGGGATGTGTACATGTAACGCAGGTAGTTGTATGTATTATTCTTGATTTAATTTGTTTAATCGCACTCTCCCTGGTCAGTTTTTAAGGGTTTTCTAACTTCAGCAAAGGTGAAGTGTTTAATTCCATGTAAGGATCATGTATTTATGTACAAGCAACATTTATCTCACCAAAATAATTTCTTATTAACTGTACGTGGTAATTCACACATCACATAATTATGTTATCTTTTATTTTCCTAATAGATGAAGGGGAAAAACTTGTTTACGTTTCATTTCTAGTTTTACAAAATGGATGAAAAATATTATATTAGATTTCTGCTGCTTCAGAACCAATAACTGCTATTATGAAAAGTGATAATTATGTTTAATCGTTGCTCGTACTGTCTGGTATAAGCTCTGATATTTTAACTTCTAGACACCAAGGACTCTTTAAATTACATTAAGTTGACACTTTTGTTTGTGGTTTTAGTTCCAATAATTTGGAAAGACAAAATTAACTTAGACAAGATGTACAGCGTCAATTATAAGATGGTCGAAACAATTCTCTTCAAATGAGGCAAACATGCTAATATATGGTGTTGAACTGTGTAATTGTGTTCAACCTTTTGAATTTTAGCCTGTTATAGGAATGCCATCTCTACAATTTCGGAAAGAACTTACTTTGATGCTTCGCTAAGAATTTTTCTTGGTGGTCTTTGAGGCTTAAATGGATATTTTTTTATGTTTATTTCAAAACAGTTGGCTTGTCGGATACGTCCGTGATAGGCTTCAAAACAGGTTAAAAGTTATTCTTTAATGTAATAGGCTTTAATTGTCCAACTGTATCCATATGACGATTTTAAAGAAATACAGGTTGAAAAAATTTTAAATTTCCGATCAAAATGATACGAGCTAATCGTGATTTGTAAATGATAGCCCGCTCGAGATGGATGGATGATCCGATACTAAAATTGGGGAGGAGAGACCTGAAAGAATAAAAATGTGCAGCACAAATTGGCGAGGCTGAGGAAGGAGTGTAGTTAGTAGTTACCCAGAGAGGTGTACAGTTGGCCTTGATGATATATATGGCTAAGCCTAATTACATCCTTGCTTATGATTGTTCATATTTTTTTGAGGAAAAAAAGGGAAAAAACACGTTCAATCAGAAAACAGTACAAGGTGAAAGAAATTAGAACCTTGATTTCATAATGATAAGATTCTTAAACATAAAAAAGGAAGATTTTATACAATGACCACGATAGGTCGATTACAAGGATACAGAGAAAGTAATTGAGAGAAATTGGATTGAAATAGAAGAAATAGAACTAATTTTGGATTTAAGATGGATTTTATTGAATATCAGTAAGAACGATACCGAGATAAGAGTAAAAGTGTTTGAGAAATAAATTTTTCGGATTCTTCGACACCACTGACAGGCACAGCTTCGCCTATTTAAAAGAAACAAGTTTACCATAGTATTCGGTGTTTTATAGTGAATTCAAATGGCTCCCAACCGTTTGAATTCACCAAACACTTTGTCAGTTCATGACATTCTACCATATGGATCAGAAGAATTTAGAATTTTTTTTATAAGTATCAAATTATTAAGATATATTCATTTCACATGATTGCAGAAGGGAGATGAATCAATGAAAAACATTATTGTTTGATTAACAAATTAACCGTACTCAACCTGATTCACAGGAGACGTCCTCAGAGAAAATTTATCCTTTCATTTGAAATTGAAACAATGTCAGCATAAAAATAGAAACTTTTGGTTGCTAGCAAAAAATCAAGTATACATAGTATATCATAAACCACACGAATATACCTAACACAAAAGGACCTTATCACTATAAAACATTGATTCTTCCTCTACAAAACACAATTTAAAGTCCCAACCAAATTCGATTTGTCTACAACTAGAGTTTCAAATCAAAGTCAATATGAACAATAAATTGTGCTTTCTAGTTTTGTTTTTTCTTGTCGCTTGTCTCCTTGGTAGGATTGAAGGTAACTTTAATATATTATAGCAAATTCCATCAAAATCATAATATTTCTATATTTAGCGATTAAAGGCCCTGGCAAAATTTTATAATTCTTTTATTAATTAATTGACACATATCGACCACTATGATAATGATCGTCTACGCACATCTTCCTACACAATCCATAATGATGAAAAGTGGACTTAGTTAAATTATTATTAAATCCCTACTATTTAATTTTAATTAATCATTTGTATATAACTTCAATCCTTTAATTAGTATATATGAGGCCGATATGAATGCCTTAAAGTTACTAATTTTGTCTTGGATTTACATAGGTCAAGGTGAAAAAATAAGCGCAAGCAAGATTGACATTCAAAATTGGTGTGGCGTCCATTCATTGGGCTTGAAGGAGGCATATATAGGAGGAGAGAAAAGCTCAAGAAAGATCAATATCCCATCACTTTGCATCAGATGCAGTTGTCCTTCTGGACCATGTTATTGTTGTGGTTCATCTAATGCACAGCATTGTTGGGCATCACAGTCAGATTGTGCAAAGCAATGCAAATTATAATAATTCAATAATGGGTGTAAATTTTCTGTTACAGTTAAATTAATATCTCATGTATGCTGCCCTTTGAGTAAAAATTGTATTCTGAAAATAAAAATAAAATAGTGTTGAGCGGATTGCTCAACATCTTAAACAAGAATCACTTGATTTTTTTTTCATTTTTTTGGAACTTGAGTTTCGAACTTTTTGAATGTCAGTGCTTGTATTTTGTTAACTCCTTTAAATACATTATACCCTATTGCATACTACATTAAGAATTCAGAATAATAATCCACTGGAAAGTTGGATGGATCCGGAGCATGTCCGAATGGCTTTGGAACGTACTGTCCGAAGCTAAAATCATGATGTGGCATTGAAAATACTTTAGATTTCAATCTCTCCGCTAACCTGTTTCAATTAAAATTTCCACTAAACTTTTATCAATATCATAATTTTCTATATCCTATTATGAATAGGTTCCACACATCTGATTAGTGAAATTCCTGATTTTGACTATTAACTAATCTGTACATCTTTTTCGATAACTAGCTATATACCCGCGCGTTGCAGCAGACTCTTTTATTTAAATATTTAAATATTATAAGATAAAAAAATTATATTTATCTAATATTAAATTATAAATTCACCAAATTATAGAGAAAACCTATGATAAAGACTATATTTAATCTTGAATGAGATTTTTGCACAATATGAGTTAATAATTTATGATTTTTATGGCAAGAAAAGTAAATTATTCTAACATATATTACCATTAATTTCTTATCAAATTTGCACAAGGTTGCTAAATAAAAAATAATAATATTATGAAAATAATAGTATATATGGGAAAGAAATGGAGAGAAAGAGGGGATCAATAGACACGATCATATACATTCGATCAACCAAAAATAAATATTATCCGTCTAGTTGAGGGATAAAATGGGTATAATAAAAAAATATCTTGATAAAAAATGGATCCTTTAATTCTTAAATACTTTATATAATAGTATAGATATGTACCTTAGTTCGTTCAATCAACGTAGATTTTGACCCTCAAAAGCATTCGACTCTGGTTCAATACTTTTTTAGTTTTGCCCCATTTTTTTTTCTGTTTTGAAATAGTTCTCTCTATTTTTCTTTCTGTTGTTGTCAAATGTGTACCAACAAAAGGAAAAATAGAATCATGGACTAATCTAGAAACAGGTAATTTGTTGGTTGTATAGATTAAATGAGTGTCATATATATTTAATGAGGGCTGATACAGACGGATCCCACGCGCTTTTGATTTCTAAGGGGTCCATTTTTCTAAGAAAATGAGGGAAATAGAGGGAGCAAGAGATGGGCTCCATATATTTTTCGATATTTAATTTATGTAGTAGATAGGTGCGTCAGGTGGCCCAAACAATACATCAGGTCCATTCGAACTTCAATTGAATCCAATTTGGGAAAGGAATTGGAAGATCACTTATTTGTGGGCATTACATTGCTTTCGTTTTAATCACCAAAAAAAAACATTACTTTCGTTTTGGTTTGATGCATTACTTGTTTCAATTTTAGTCCAAAGTTTCAAGATTTTCGTTCTTTCGACTCTAGTAATCTCATTACAATTTTCTATTTCTAACAATATAGCCTCTCTTAGAATTTTTGTCTGGAATGTGGAAAATGTATTTCATTTTCTCCTTTCTTTATTACTATTATTATTTTTATTATTTATTTAAATATTTGAAATTGTTATCATATTATTTTATCAATTATGTCCAATAGCAGAGTTCAAAATTTGTAAGATTCATTAAAGAACATTTTTTTGTACAAAAATACTGAGGCCGTGGCATAGGGGCCAACGGGTAGAAAGGGGAGTGGTTTTTTGGTCACTAAATGTGGTCTTTGACTCTTTGTAAAAACGCGTGTGGGCCACGTGAAATGGATGTTCTCCATTTCGAATTTCTGTGGGGACCACGTGAAATGGATGTTCTCCATAATCCGGAAGACACGTGGTCAGACATTCTTATCCATCCCTTGTATTAGGCGTAGAGAATTAAAATGGACCGGATGGTCCAATTCGTCCTGGACCAGACCGTGATCGTGGACCGGATCAGATCGTAGTCTGGTCCAATGATAGGTCGGTTCTCCTTCACTCAAAAATGGACCGTGCCGACCCGTCTCGTGCGGACCCATAAATCGGACCGGACCAAACCGTTGACCCCCGGACCGTCCCGGATCGGACCCCGACCCGTCCCGGACCTCATGTGATTTACTCAATCTCTACAAGTCCGGCCTTAGATACAATAAAATACAAACAACAATAAATAAAAATAAAAGATAAATTAAGGATTTTTTAATTAAATTACAAAGATTATTAAAAAAAAAAAAAAAATAGTGATAATGATTTTTAGAATTATTCTAAAATATTGGCAAATCGGGAAAATTCACCTTTACTGAGCACTATCTTAGCATTTAGGAAAAAAAATGACTTAACGATTTGGATGATTGAGTTTTAATTAAAAAATGGATACTATCGAAGTATTAATAAAATTTCAATGTCAATAAGAGAACTTTGCTACATCACATCCTTTTTATGCTTCACTTTTTTTTTTTTACTAAATTGATACGATCAACACATTTTTTTGCCTTGAACTCTTTGAAGGCTAATACACTCTCTTGAAAAATTATCTTATAGTATGAAAAATGATAATAGTTACTCTAATTATTATCAATTACATTTTTTTATTTAATCTAATTTTCAAATTTTGGCACTTCTCTGAAAATATTCTTTTTCATAACAAAAAGAAGAAATGAACTAGTATGCACATTTATATTTTGGCTAAGATATATATAAAATGTGTTATATATTGCACTCCAATAAATATAGAAAAGTGGTTAAATATGCAGGTCATTGACTCCAATATACTTATTTTTTAACCAATATATATTCATCTCATATATTTCAATACAAACAACAACTTTCAACACAAAAATAGAATTCTCAGACCAATAACGTGATAATTCCTTTTCATTTGAGTAAACATCTTTGAATAAAATGCAAAAGAGCCCTTAATTGTGCCGACACTGTGGCAGCAAAATACCAATTTAATGTATATTAAATCTCAATACTAAAGATAAATTTCATCTGTGCTACTGAAAAAGTGAAGAGGAGGAACATTCAATACTATTGTGAATCTACTGATTACATCGAACAAGTTGCCTCAAAACATCAAAGCATAAAGTAGAAAAGATTAATTAAGATTAAGGTAGCGGAAATCAAAACTTATGAAATCAAAGGAAATTCACCATGAAAAGGTAAGGATATAAATGGAAGCAAGATAACTAATTGAACCCGACGAGAAAATTACTTAGTGGCATGAGAACTGGTAGTGGATTTTGCTGGTGTAGCAAAAGGCAAAAAAAGAGGCCTTGAGATATTGATAAAGAGACTTGAAGCAAGGAGAAAGAGTGAAGGGTCGAGGAGCGAGGGGATCCAGGAAGCACAAATTTCTTGGGAGAAGCTAGGAAGAAAGGTGAGGCACTATGAGACTTCGGAGGAGTGCGTGCAAGCTGGAAGGTGGGGATCAGAAGAGAAGGACAAGATGTGAAAATGGTCCAACATCCAGAAAAATTAAATGGACGGGTTACAGAGAAAATCTAAATGGACAAACGACTTGTGAAGAACTTGAGAAATTTTTGTCGGACAAAAATATCCTTTTTGTACTTTTTGGTAACCGTCTCCCCTACAATGACCGGTTGCTTCCTCTCAAAATCGGCTCTAATACAATTTGATTCGTCCGATTGAAAAAAATCAGACGATTTTAAAATCAGGTCCTCATCTAAGAATAGAAGCCTAATTACATCCCTGCTTATGATTGTTCATATTTTTTTGAGGAAAAAAAAGGGAAAAAAAATACATTCAATCAGAAAAAGTCACCAAGAAAAAGAAATTAGAACCTTGATTTCATAATGATTAGATTCCTAAATATAAAAAGAAAATACGGAAGATTCTATGTAATGACCACGATACGTCGATTACAAGGAGACAAAGAAGTAATTGAGAGAAATTGGATTGAAATAGAAGAAATAGAAGTAATTTTGGATTTAAGATGAATTTTATTGAATATCAGTAAGAACGATACCGAGATAAGAGTATAAGTGTTTGAGAAATAAGTTTTTCGGATTCTTCGACACCACTGACAGACACACCTTCGCCTATTTAAACGAAACAAGTTTACCACAGTAATCAGTGTTTTATAGTGAATTCAAATGGCTCCCAGCCGTTTGAATTCACCAAACACTTGGTCAGTTCATGACATTCTACCATATGGATCGGAAGAATTTAGAATTTTTTTATAAGTATCAGATTATTAAGATATATTCGTTTCACATGATTGCAGAAGGGAGATGAATCAATGAAAAACATTATTGTTTGATTAACAAATTAACTGTACTCGACCAGATTCACAGGAGACTTCCTCAGAGAAAATTTATCCTTTCATTTGAGATTGAAACAATGTCAGCATAAAAATAAAAACTTTTGGTTGCTAGCAAGAAATCAAGTATACATAGTATATCATAAACCACATGAATATACCTAACACAAAAGGACCTTATCACTATAAAACACCGATTCTTCCTCTACAAAACACAATTTAAAGTCCCAACCAAATTCGATTTGTCTACAACTAGAGTTTCAAATCAAAGTCAATATAAACAATAAATTGTGTTTTCTAGTTTTGTTTTTTCTTTTCGCTTGTCTCCTTGGCAGAATTGAAGGTAACTTTAATATATTATAGAAAATTCCATCAAAATCATAATATTTCTATATTTAGCGATTAAAGGCACTGGCAAAATTTTATAATTCTTTTATCAATTAATTGACACATATCGACCACTATGATAATGATCGTCTACGCACATCTTTCTACACAATCCATAATGATGAAAAGTGGACTTAGTTAATTTATTATTAAATCCCTACTATTTAGTTTCAACTAATCATTTGTCTATAACTTCAATCCTTTAATTAGAATATATGAGGCCGATATGAATGCCTTAAAGTTCTAATTTTGTCTTGGATTCACATAGGTCAAGGTAAAAAAATAAGCGTAAGCAAGATTGACATTCAAAATTGATGTGGCGTCTATTCATTGGGCTTGAAGGAGACATATATAGGAGGAGAGAAAAGCTCAAGGAAGATCAATATCCCATCACTTTGCATCAGATGCAGTTGTCCTTCTGGACCATGTTATTGTTGTGGTTCATCTAATGCACAGCATTGTTGGGCATCACAATCAGATTGTGCAAAGCAATGCAAATTATAATTATTCAATAATGGATGTAAATTTTCTATTACAGTTAAATTAATATCTCATGTATGCTGCCCTTTGAGTGGTAATTGTATTCTGAAAATAAAAATAAAATAGTGTTGAGCGGATAGCTCAATATCTTAAACAATAATCACTGGTTTTTTTTTTCCATTCTTTTGGGACTTGAGATTCGAACTTTATTCTTTGAATGTCAGTGCTTGTAGTTTGTTAACTCCTTGAAATAAATTATGCCCTATTGATTACTACATTCATAATTTAGAATAATAATAAGCCACTGGAAAGTTGGATGGATCCGGAGCATGTCCGAATAGCTTGGACCGTACCTGTCCGAAGCTATTCTATACCGAAAGCAAAATATCATTTCTAGACTAAAATCATGATGTGGCACCGAAATACTTTAGATTTCAATATCGCCTCTAACCTGTTTCAATTAAAATTTCCACTAAACTATTATTAATATCATAATTTCTATAACCTATTATTAATAGGTGCCACACATCTGCTCTAAGTTGATTAGTGAAATTCCTGATTTTGACTATTAACTAATCTGTACATCTTTTTTCGATATATCTACTTTAGTTCATTCAATCGTCGTAGATTCTGATCCTCAAAAGCATTCGACTCCTCTTCAATACTTTTTTTTTGAGTTTTGCCCCAATTTCTTTTTTTCTGTTTTGATATTGTTCTCTCTATTTTTTTTTTATGTTTTTGTCAAAGGTGTACCAACAAAAGGGGAAAAAAAGGATACGGCCTAATCTAGAAACGGGTAATTTGTTGGTTGTATAGATTTCATGGGTGTCTTAGAGTATCAAATGCAGCAACTGGTTCTAAATCTTTTATTACTGTCATATCATATTTAATTATAAAAATTGCTAATTAAAATTAGCACTCTCCAATGTAGAAATCATCTCTAGATTTTATTTATGCCAAGTCATTTAATGAAAATAGAAAAAAATAAATAGATTTATCAAAAATAATCTCCAATGCTAAATTAAATGAGTTGCTAATATGATGTGGCAACTAGAAATGAGTTGCTAAATTAGAAACTGTGATTAAAGTTTCTAAATTAGAAATTATCTTTTCAATGCTAAAATTAAAAATTAACAATGACACGTAGGAATAGAAACTCAATAGAAACTTTCATTGGAGATGCTCTTATATCTTTAATTTATGTAGTTGATACGCGCGTCAGGTGGCCCAAACAATACACCAGGTCTATTCGAACTTCAATTGGGTCCAATTTGGAAAAGGAATTGGAAGTAGTGCAAACAACCAGTTCGTTTCAAATCGAAATAATGATATGTATCCAAAAAAAAAATTAGTTTGTCAAATTACGAACTGAATCAAATTTCTAAAAGTATCAACCGAATAAACCAAAATTTTATTCGATTTATTCGGTTCAACCGAAATTATATTATTTAAAGAAGATTAAAAATATAAAAAGTTATAAAAATTGACAAAAATAAATAGTTTAAAAATAAAAGAAATAATTAAATAAAACTTATAGAAAATAAATATATTCAAATTATCTTTGATATAATCTTTAATTATATCAAGTAAAATAAAATTGTTTGATAAATTTTGGACTATTCATTTTATACCATTTAGAAAAATCAAAAGTGAACCAAATAACAAAAATCGAATTAGCTAAAATTTTCAACTGAACCGAAATTTTTAAACCGAAAAACTGAACCAAATGGTCCAAAATTTAATAGTTCAGTTCAAAACCAATTAAACTGATTCATTTGTACACCCCTAATTGGAAGATCCTGATATTTTTATTAATAACGTTAAAAAATTCAAAAACACGAGACTAACACTGTCTGAGCGGAAATTTCCAATGTAACAAGTCCGCACTTAGAAAATCAGACTGATCTATCCCATCCACACTTAGTAAATACGGACATGATTTTTTTCCGTCCACATTTACTAAAAGCGGACTCATTTATTAATTTTTTTTTTCAGATCTGAAAATTGAATATGAAAAATCATAAATAATTTTTTAAACAAATTTATAAAGCTAATTAAGAAGGTGGGTGATACAGGCTATGTTATTTTACTTATAAAATATGATTTTTTTTTATAAATATGTTATTTTACTTATAAATTGATAGTATTTTAAATTTTATGTAATTTTATTATCGTTTGATAGTTCATTAAATAAAATTCACGCATCGAATTTTTTTCTTTAGTACATCAAATTTTTTTCTTAGATTTAAGTTGTTCTATGATTTAGATTTTAATAATAAAAAAAATATTATCAAGAGAAATCCATAATACAAAAGTCCATAATACAAAAGTCCATATTATAAAAGTTCATCACATCTAAGTGATAAATAAAATCCATAACATCTAAGCGATAAATAAAATTCATAACTAATAATTAGAATGCGTGGATGCATAGCCCGTCATGCTGGTCTCAATGCTAGTGGAAGAGTATCAAGCAAAGGATCATCATCGAAATCATCATCAACGTGTCCCATCACCGGTTGCTCCGGGGTACCATCATCAACATGCTCCATCTCCGGCTGTTCCGGGGTACCATCATCAACATGCTCCATCACCGGCTGCTTCGGGGTACCATACTGGTACTCGACCCAAATATCATACTCAAAATCAGCAGGCACTGAGGACGATGGTCCATATGACTGAGTATCATGTGTATGCGGGTAACTCTGGGTGAATGGCTAAGAAGTACTCGGTCCATATGGGATCTGCTGACTATCCTGTGTATGCGGGTAGCTCTGGGTGAATGGCTGAAAAGTGCTCGGTCCAGCATCGCCACCTCAAGCTAGATTATCAGTGAAGGATAAGCCAGAATCGTAAAAAGAATACCAATCGGCATCAGTGAAGTGCAAAGGCCGCGGCTCAGGATTGGCCTCAGGCTCATCATCCGTAGGTATATCATCGACATTTATAGGTAATCCAGCCACTCTCAGTATGACCTCTAACCGGTGGGTCTGTCCAACATCCTCCAAATATCCACGACAGGACTTCAATATTCTCTTTCCGACCCGTTTCCATCTTCTCGTCAAAACCTATCTGATCGCGGAAAATGCATCCCTCATAGCCCGTAAACCCTATAAATATTTAAAAAATTAAATTGGTTAAATGCAGTGTTATTTCTAATTAAAAAAATATAATAAAAATAAAAAATTCCGAACCTGCCGAGTAGGGATATCACCTCGTGGGACATATGCGACACTACTAACCGCATGTAGTCCGACACTACTGACCGCAGGGTACTGGTCGTTGCTGATCCAAATTAGTAATAAAGTAACGCTAAAAAAATACAGTATGCATGTCATCACTCTCATACCACCGCATGTAGTCCGATCTGAAGCAAATATCATACGGACCCGCAAATTTACCAACCGATGATCGACATTTGCCCACTCATTAACATAAATCTGCCAATGAATCGTCTAATTTGTGCGCCTTGGTTTCGAAGTATGGTCAACATTGTCCAATGTTAAATAGGTATGCCATGACAAAGGTGCCGAAGGAGGAATGTACTGAAAAAATATGAACCGTCGAATGACTCTGTCTGGATAATGATGAGAAATAATTCATAAATGAATCAATGGTACCCTAGCCATCCAAGCACCAATATCATGATGTACTACTGATGGCATGCGTTGTAACAAGTCATTATACGGACACCAGCTGATCAAACTATCCTTCAAAGGATCTAACTCGTTCCTAGAATTAGCTGGACCAGCGTGATTAGGAGTATTTTTGAAGGTATGTCGACCTGTTCAATATGAAAAATTAATATAAATTACAAAATATAAATTGAAAATATAAATTATAAAATATAAAATAATACATACCTGTCCAATACCTCCAGTATGGCTGACATGAATTGAGGTCGGGCTCACCCTAAGAGTTGTATGGAGTAAGGGTGTCAGACGACTAACACTGAACCATGTCCATGCCTACATCTGAAGGAGTATCAAAGGCCCAAAAATGCTCTTTACACGAGACTGAGCAGTGAGAGATAAATTTTGATATAAATAAGCCAACACTACAGCTCTCCAATTATATCTCGGTGGGTGCTTCAAGTTAGTGAGGAACTGCAGATACATAGTAGGGACTTCAACCGATGAACTATCTGGAAATAATATCATCCCAAATATCTCTATCACAAAAGCCCTCGTGTACTGATCAATCTGCGCTGGCGTGGCGTCCTCCGACAAATTTGAAAAAATGCTCCCGCAACCTAGTCAACTTCAAACTAAAGCTGAAAGTGTACACTGTCTAATCCCCAGTTGTCAAACTATAAAATTTAATTAAGCAATAATAATTAAGATAATAATTAAAATAGTTTAACACACATTGACAAATAACACAACTCAATAATTAAAGGGAAAACATATAGATATAAAAATAAAGGGATAAAATAAATAAACATATATATATATATATATATATATATATATATATATATATATATATATATATATCATAGAGTGGAGATACCGTGAGCTTAAGCTCACGGAGGGATTTCGTGAGTTTAACTCAGAAAACATATTAAATCATTTCAAAATTTTAATTTATTATTCTCATTAAATTCTTTATATGAAAATCTCGTGGGATGTAAAAATTTGGAGCGTTTTGAGCTTTTTAAGTCACCGTTTTTAATTTTTAAAAATCAACTCTAAAAATAATAATAATATATTCAATACTTGAACATCATTTTAAAAAATTAAAAATGGTCACTTAAAAAGCTCAAAACGCTCCAAATTTTTGCATCCCATGAGATTTTCATATAAAGAATTTAATGAGAATGATAAATTAAAATTTCGAGATGATTTAATATATTTTTTGAGTTAAGCTCACAGAAGGCCTCCGTGAGCTTAAGCTCACGGTATCTCCACTCATATATCATATGCATATAGAGATATATATACGTATAACATAAATGGATCATTTAATTAAATCTCTGATGTGAACTTATGATTTATCAAATAAATTAAAATTTACAAAAATATAAATTAAATTAATATCAAAATTAAATCGCTAATACAAAATCTTCTTAATCTAAATTAAATTATGAGGAATAGTATTTATAACGAAGGAAATTAACTAAAAATCTAAATTTTAAAAGACGAACAAGTATCTTAAAACAAAACTATTTAATAAATGAAACGTTCGATTAATGAATTCACTACTGATTATTTTTGAAAATAAATTAGACGCACAATCACCATACGGTTTCGATCAAAAAAAATCTACACCGACTCCAAAGTTAAACTTCTCTCTCATTTCCTTTCTTTTTTTTTCTTTTCTTTCCTTTCTTTCCTTTCCCCCCTCTCTCTCCCCGTGGCCCTGTCACCCATTTCCCCTCCTTTCTTTTTCTTTCTTCCTTCCCTAGCGACAACTCCCCCCTTTCTTCTTTTTCATTTTCCCAGCGACAATTACTCACCTGCTCTCTCTTTATCATCTATTTTATTTTCATATAACATAACCTATAATTTATAAAAAAATAATATTAGTATATAAAATAAAATATAATTAAAGAATATGATACAAATAATTAAGAATTATAAAATAATAATTAAAATATAATAAAACTTATATTATAAGATATATAGTAATCAATTCCTCTATTTTAATTAATAAGAACAAGAATAATAAATATTATAAAATATATATATTTATTAATTTCTCTATTTTTAATAGGAAAAATATTAATTATATAATAATATATATGAATTAATTTTTCTATTTATAAATAATTAATTTTTCTAATTATAATTAAAATAATTAAGTGATAATGTTAAGATAACTTAATAAATCTAAATAAAATTAAGTTAATTATATTATCAAAATAAATATAAGTTAATTATAAACTTTAAATAATAACGCTCCCGTCTCCGAGTTCGGTGTACGAGGATCTAACCAGACCCAACGTGAATAGGAAACTTGCCAATTTAATTTATTTTAACTTTATAGGTTCTTAAAAATATATTGACGAGCCGACAATCAAATATACACAAGATGGGATGGTTGACGAGATCATGGGCCCCACCAGAGGTCAAGCAGTCGGACACTACCGGCCTTGCCAAAATATTTAAGTACGAATTCCTGAGATTTGCTTTTCTTTCTTCAGAATTAGGAACCCAAATAAAAAAAATAAAAGTTTTCAAAAAATATTTGAACTACAGTCTTTTGAACCAAACACTATTTAGAGACTAACTCTGACCTGCCATATGTATTCGGTAAATTGACCATTATATTCAAGACATTCGCATTTTTCATGTCATTTCATGTCATGCTGCATGTAGATAGAATAGGAGTAGAACTCGAAAATTAGTCCCGAGATAGAATTAGGTTAGAGTTAAATAAATAAAGTTACATATTATAAATATTAGGATAATATTATTACTATCACTAATTATGAATTAAATTAGATAGTTAATCATGCATTAAATGCATGAGAGAGTGTTGAGAGGCGTGTCGGGTGATCTCGGTCTGAGGTTACCTTGTATAACCATACCAACGGGTTACATTCCCCTTGGTCTGTATATACACTGTGCACATTTGATTGTCTGTTATCCACCGACCCCGTCATTTGGCGGGTTCGGACGTGCCAAAGTGTTTTTCTTTTGATAAATATTATATTTTTACTATTCTTAATATGATTAAGATTTTTAATCCAAATTTGAGCGATTATGATACCATGTCTTTCAGTATTTAGTGTGGACGGCCATATTCGAATCTGGATTCTACTCCATTTTGTCGTTTCTCGGGATACGATCCTCTGGCCCCTGGTTGGTACAGTGTAGGCTCTCATCTGTGTTATATTTTAATTTGTCATTTCTCGGGATGTGGTCCTCTAGCCCCTGGTTGGTACAGTGTAGGTTTCCATTCGGGATGCGGTCCTCTGGCCCCTAGTTGGTACAGTGTAGGCTCCCATTTGTATTATGTTCTGTTTTATCATTTCACGGGTAGTTATCTTCTTTTGACGATATGACAACTGAAAGCATAACTTTTTAATCCCTTTTTTTATTTATTATATTACTATTATTCTGTGAGGTGGATCATCAGATTCAGAATACCGAGTACGTGCTTTTAACCGTCACTCTCCTAGGGCGTTATCGCCTCGGGAGCCCGAATTTTCTCAGGGTATTCAGGGCATTAGCGCCCTTTTACTTGAAAATCCTAAGTTTATAAGTTGGACCCGAATACGTGCTCGCTTAGGTAAGTCACAAGCTCAGCGCCCGATCACGTGCCCGCTTGTGGATGGACTGATGATCTGCAACAGGGTTATGGTGCTTTAAACCTCGTGCCTTATATATATATTTATTATATATTATATTATTATCCACATATTTTATATTTCGGGTTTATTTGTCATTGCATGTCATCACATCATAGCGAATTGTTAAATAGATGCATTAAACTATAATTTTACTTATAAATAGATAATTATTGTATTTAGAAAGTCAGTATCGGTATTTGAGTACAGTCTAGGAAAGAAAATCAAATCTTAAGGCTGGATCTAAATTCGTACTGAGTAATTTTTAAAATTACTCACGTTTTCACAATGGTTGTGGGATCTAGGTATACTGGTGCGGGATTTATTTGATGAGAGAGTGCCAGGTGCAGTCCTGCATGGTAACAGAGATGTTTTGCCGCATTTGTATGTAAGCAGGGTAGTTGATTAGGATCCATCGGGTTTTGAGTTTTATTTCTATCTTTTGAGTTTTTATTTGAGAGATTTTGTTGCCCATTCCGATGGAGCTAGGCTCGCCGATGTAGGCATTGTATTCTATTTTGTTACTCTGGCCTGTATATTATTTTGTATTATTATTATTTTTTTATTTATTCAATATTTGATTTATTTTATTCATTTAGCCTTTTGTACGCACGTCTCATCATGCGTACGTGGCGGGATTAATCACTCCTAATCCATTTTACTTATTCTGAGGTGTGACACCAGTACCCCTCGTTTTACTCATGCAAGTCGATGCATCAATAATGTCTTCCAAATGAAGCCTCCATCAAAGGCGTCCAGTCATCATCAGAGACACCAGTGACAGGGATGACGTCTACAGATAATCCTCACAAACACGCCACATCTTGCAGTGTAATGGTCGGTCATCTCACCCACTTGCATGTGAAACGTATGAGTTTTCATTCGCCATATTTCGACAAGTATTGTGATATAAGCTTTGTCGATATTTGTTTGCCCGATTTGTGCAACATGATATAATCCGAGTCTTTTCAGAGCCGGCTCATATTTTACATGATATGGAATATGAGATCGAAGTCCTCTGCAGGATAATATGTCTTTTCCCTAATTTAATAATTAAATAATTAAATATACTACATATTTTTTTAACATACAATGCATAATGATATCTAAAGAATTTATTAACGTGCAATGCATAATGATATCTAAAGAACTTATATTTTGCCAAATAAATTTTAATTCGCAGTTCATAATGCTAATAATTTATATGATAAAAAATACTACTAAAAAATGCTTACATGGGATCGAATTCTGAATACTCTATGCTGAAAAAATGGCATCTGCGGCAACAAAGACAAAGATCATGTGTCGGGATGAGCCGCATGATCCGGTGTCAGCTATGATTCCAATCTCGACATACTTCAAAATTTCAAATCATTTTTAATAAATTAGATTCTAACTTCATTTATAGTCTTATTTATTGGTGTTGATAACTGAGGTTATTAGTTGATCTTTTATTGGTGTTGATATTTTTTTATTTAACTGATAAGTAAATAAAAAATACCTGCAGCTTTTGAGGCAGAGAGAGAGTCCAGAGAGAGTGCGGACTGAAGAGAGAAGTGCGGAATGAGAATATGGGAGTTGGATTTTAAAGTGGGGCAGTCCGCGTTTATTAACAGCGGACGCGTATGGATCAACGCGGTGTGGGACGCGGTTTCGTGGTTCGTTCTGCGTTTGGTAAGTGCGAACTCATTCTGCATTTAATAAATGCGGACGAGTCGTGGGAGACAGGTCAGTCCGCGCGGACGGAAAAAATAAATCTTGTCCGCGTTTAATAAGTGCGGACGGGTCGCGGAATAAAAAAAATAAAAAACCCAGTCCGCTTTTAATAAAAGCGGACGAGATAGGTCTGTCCGCTTTTGCTAAATACGGATTTATTACATTAGTAATTTCCGCTCAGACAGTGTTAATCTCGTATTTTTAAATTTTTTACGTTATTAATAAAAATATCGGTGAAAGATCACTTATTTGTGGGCATTACATTTTGTTTTCGTTTTAAGCACCCAGGAAAACATCACTTTCGTTTTGGTTTGATGCATTACTTGTTTCAATTTAGTTCAGAGTTTCAAGGGTTTCGTTCTTTGGACTTTAGTAGTCTCATTAGAATTCTCTATTTTCTAATAATATAACCTCATTATTTTGTCAATTATCTCCAACAGCAAAGTGCAAAATTTTGTAAGATTAAAGAACATTTTTTTTTACACAAAGAGTACTGTGGTGCCGTGGTATGTTGGCCAACGGATAGAAAAGGGCAAGCAACAAACAAAACCGCTCTTCGGTTTTTTGGTCAATAAATGTGGTATTTCTCAAATGCGCTGGCGCCACGTAAAATGGTTGTTCTCCATTTTCGAATTTCTGTGGCACGAAAAATAAAATCGAATAAACGGTCTAATGAGACTATGGTGCTTTAAAAGGATAAGTCGTATATTTTGTGTTTAATCATTAAATTTAAATTAGAAATGATTCATTCAAATTATTTAATTTAATTTTCATATAAAAGTTTATTTTACATTTTTTTTTTTATTTTTTTTTGTTATTTTTTGGGATGAGCATTATTTTTGGATGAATTAAAAATTCTCAAATTAAGTCATTCTCCTCACCTAAAATATAATAAATTTTTTTAGAAATATCAAATTTAGTTTACTAATAAATTTTTATATAAAAATTAAATTATATAGTTCAAATCGATTAATTTTTGAATTAAATTTGATGATTGAGCGTAAAACATGTACAACATAAAAGTTACAGGGTTCAAAAGACAATGTTTTTATCCATCTTTTGTGTTACACGTCTATTGTTCAGATTCTTGTTGTGCGACCGCTTAGATTCATCATGTTGCGCGCAAAGATCGCGTAACAACACGTGATCTATTCTATTACTTCGAAATTTGAGTTAGCATAAATTTTAAAGTGATCAAATGAACAACGTGTTATACGTGTTATACTGCACGGTGCTGCGCAGGGGTGAATATGAATTCTTCTTCGCGGGGAGTCAGAAGTGCACGTAGCTGTGCTCTCTCTTTTCTGCTGCCCTCTTGGACGCCTTTGTACGAATTGGAAATTAACCATCCGATGTAATCATGTAAACCTCAACGTGATCGGACGACTCACAAAAGTTTCATGACGGAGTGCATCCCAGCGCTTGCCTTCGTATAACTTGTACGTTTGTACATATAAATTCACGATACGTGGTTTCAAACGGCTCTTTTTTTCCCCCGAGAGTGAGTTCACACGGCTCAGAGCTGAACTGGCTTCTAGATAAATGACCCAGCATCAACTAGAAATATGTTAGTATTTCTGCGTGGTGCTCCTTGCATTTCTTTCGTAGAAAGCACTCTCCTTATTTTAATTTAAAGAAGAGGGAGACGTCTGTAGTGTTGTATCACGTATAGTGAACAGTTCGGGTTGCAGTGGAAAGAAATACAGAAAGTGTTAGATTTATGCGGCCCTTTTAATTTTATGGTACGAGCAAAACTCTACGTGGTAGAGTATTACAGAGAATATCGATTTCTTTCAAATAAATTATTAAAAATTGTAAATATATATTTTTATTCTAATTCATAACAAATATATATAAATATATCTATTTATTTTAATTTATTATTTTTATATTTTTCTGTTATGATTTTTTAAAATATATATTATTATTGAATACATAATATTATTATATTTATCATATTATTGAACAAAATAATATTATATTTATATTGAACAAAATAATATTGTATTTTTAATTATATTTTTTAAATCATTCAATAAATAATTAAACATAATAAAATAATAAAATAAATTATAAAAATAATAGACAAATAATTAATCATAATATATAATTTGTAAAAAACTAGAACCAAGTTTCAAATTCGATTTGGACTATAAATCCGAAAAAAACAACCTTATCATTTCCTTTCTTTTATTTTTTTTATTTTAGTTACCATAGAAAAATTGCAATTCTCTCCATGCTCATGCGTTCTAAGTAAAATTACCAATTATATCATGACTTTTATATCCTTTTAGAATCACTTCATAAATTACTCTGGGCCTCTGGCACATTGTATTTTTTTTCGCGGCTAGATGCTTGGTTTTCTGTGGATTCCCCTCCAGAGGACAGAGCGCCAACGGTGTTTAACCCAATTCCGTGGATTTCCCCATAGTTTTCTGTTATTTATCATATTCCGTGGGTTATTCTAGACGTGGTACCCATTGTTAATATTATAACTAATAATGAAGATAGCTAATATTTTTTTCCAGTAGCTGTCCATTCAGAGATGATAATCGACCAGCTTCTTTGACAAAGCTGGTACTGCTTTTATTTTTATGTTTAAATTGAGATACAAGAAGAATCAAGTAAAATTGATTTTAAATTAGAGTCTAAGATTTTAAGTAAAGTCAAACCAATGCAGATTTTATGTACTTACAGATTTTAAATATTGCATTGCGGGTCGTAAATAACTACATAAAAGTCAGAAAATTCTAAAATTTCAGAAAATCTCAAGTCCAAAAAATTTGCTGGCCGTAGAAAAAAGCAATAACTCTGACAGCTTGTCAAAACTGTTTTCCATATGGATTTGCGAGCCGCAAATATATTTTTATGGACAGCAAATATTTGATCTGGAGTCAAAATTGTTAAATTTAATAAGACAGTTATTTTAGGTTAAGGACAAAATTCGATAGGGGAATAGTTTTTTTTTTTTTTTTTCTGGAGGGACTGCAACAGATGCGAGTGGCTAGAGAGAGGAAGGAGAGATAAGGTCCCATAATTGACGACTCTAGGTTTTTTAATTCCTCTATATTTTTTTATTCTCTAAACTTGATGATTTCTCTTGTATCTGTGCATGTTAGGAGAGGCTAAATATCTCTTTAGGGTAATGGTGTAATATTGAAACTTGCTTACTCATTTTAAAATTTGTTTGAACTCATTGTTTATGTTGTTGTTTCTTTTATACAATTTTATTTTAGGGTTTGTGTTTAATTTTACGAAATTGAGAATCTAACCCTGAATAAAAAAGAAACACTTAAGTACTAATTAAATATGAAAAGAGAGATTAATTGCTTAGGGGATTATGCTAGAATTCACTGAGTCGTCTTATGAATTGCATAATTGCAAAATAATACATTTAATATGATCTAACCTTGTATGAGCTTTATATTCTATTGGATTTAATAAATAGTACACCCGTTAGGGGAAATATAAATCCAACCTTAACCTTCTATAAGACATAGAAATGCACTGGAGGGGCGCATTGAGCAGGTACATTGGAGGGGTACACCCAATGGGTGTATCTAGCAGATGTGTTGGCTTATAAATATAAATTAGTCTACTCTCTCTTAAAAATATTTATTAGAAAATAAAAATACTTTGTCACTATTACCGAAAGAGAGAGAAAGAGAGAAATGATACTCTGTTAAGGCTTAAAAAAATTAGGTCGTGGAAAACGCAAGCCTTCTGGCTTCGGCTCGTGATTTTTTACTGAACCAGTGATACTTCTGCACTCACTTTCGCACAAAGATTAACAGAGCAACATGTAAGTTTTATTCATTGATTAATTAATGTCTTAATTCAATTTAGGTTTAATCTAAGTTTAAACCCTAATTACTCCAGGTATGATATTAATCTAAGAAATTAGCCCTTAACATCATAATTGAATTATCAAAAATTCATAACAACCAAACAATTGATCTAACGAATTAATTATTATCACAAGCAAGCGGATGCTAAACCGTTAATTCTAGGTCTTCTCTTCTTAACCTAAACTCTTTTTACTGCGTTCTTTATTTTCAGCTTTTAATTAAATCCAACCAATCAATCTTTTTAACAAACCCCCAAATACTTAGGTTTAAAATATTAAATTTATGATTAGTAAAGGTTGTCCGTTGAGTTCGATACCTTAAGTACTACATACGTCGGTTACATACTTGCAATCTTTATTTTTTCTAGTGCTAAAGGTTTAAAACTATACCACACTGTTGTTTGCACATCAGTCATTCAAAATATGTGAATTACTAATTATCTAAAAAATAGTAAAAATTAAAAAAAAATATATATATATATATATATAATTTGATCTACAATTAAAATTTTCATATTAAAGGGTGTTTATACAAATACTAATAGTGATATATCAAATTAAAAAATATACTAATGTTAGCACTATTAAAAGTTATTTATGATTAGTTTTAATACCGAATATATTGAAACAAAAATCATTTTTACTAAATAATAACACTGTTTATATTGGACTAAAAATATTTATAGTCCAATATGGAATAACAAATTATGTGCTATAAAGAAGATTATGGATTGTACATGCTTTGGATTGGATGTAGGGTGTATAAGGATTGGATATTATATTTTATTTCAAATATTTTGGGTACATATGATATAAATTCGAATAATTACTGCATATCGATATAGATTAATATATTTTTCAACGGATACTGAAGATATTTTTTTAATTTGAGATTTATGTGGATTCCAATTCAGATATTTTTGAAATTCACATATCTATTTGAAAGATTTATTATATATTTTCTTCAATTGGGCCTGATATATGTTATAAATCTAAATAACTTTAAATCTAATTTGGATGTATGTCTTACTTTTTATTTTTTGGGTACATATTAACTAATAATATGATAATAATAAGTGAATAATTTGTATAATTAACATTTATTTTTTATAACTTATGACTCTTATCATGATAATATTATGTATTTTTTGTCGATAATATTATGATATATTTATTTTATTTAAGACTATCCGTATTAAAAACTGTGTTAGAAAATAAAACGGATACAATTTTACTATTAGGCGTAAATAATTCATCCGTTTACACCACATTTTGGTATAAATCTGGACCGGAGTTGAATCTCGAGTCCAGGGACATCTTCTGGCTGGGGGGCCTATGTGGGGGAAATAAAAATAATTTTCTCTTAATTTAATTCTTCCTTTTTGTTTATTTTTCTCGTGTGAGACACCTAATTCTTTCTTCCTTCTGCTCTGAAGTAACCAGGGTTGCTAAACGGATAGTAAAATATCCGATTTTATCCGTGATCCGATTCGAAAAATAACAAAAATTATCCGATCTGTATCAGTATTCGAAGAAACTCATATCCGTATCCGTATCCGAAATTTTTTAATGGATATGGATACGGTTTGACTATTACTTATCCATAACCGTCCGTAGCTATTATCCGTCAATATTCGACATTATCCGAAAGTATCCGATCCGATATTATCCGAATACATATCCAAAAAAAACCTCATTATATATTTTTAATTATATATTTTTTGCATACATTACAAATCTAACTAATTTTATATATAATTTGTGCTAACGTATCATGTTTTTTAATAATTCATTGATACATTTAAACTACTAATATAATAATAATTAATATTTAATTTTTATAATTAATGATTCTATCAAAAAAATGATATATAATTATTTTTTAATGATATATATAATATTTTTACTTAATATCCGAAATATATCCGTATTTGTATATGTATCCGTCCGATATCCGATCCGTATCCGATATTTATTGAATATCTAATTCGTATCCATATTTCAATCCATTCGAAAAATTATAACGAATATAAATAAAATAAAAATATTATCCGTCTTTGCTAACCCTAGAAGTAACACGTCTGTAGTATATATTATGCAGTACCTGTTTTTCCACGATTCTTCTCTCTTTGTTGCTGTCCTTGATCAAGAAAATAACTACAAAAAGGAGACCATTTCTCTCTCCATTTCTCTCTTTCTTTCTCTTAAGCTCTGTCCTTTTAGTTTTCACACACCTTGATTCGTTTGTAATGTCGGGTGTAGAATTTGTTGTTGGAGGGTGGTTTGCGTCAGCTGCAATTCGCAAGTTCGTTGATAAGGCTGGTGGTTACCTCGGTGACAATCATGATCTGCACAAGGCGACAAAAGAGATGTTGAACAATCTGAAGAATATTCTGCCTGAGACGCAGTCAGTTCTGGAGGAGGCTGAGAAGCGACGGGTAGAAAACAAGGCTCTCAAAGAGTGGCTGAAACTCGTTAAGGATGCAGCCTATGAAGCAGAAGATGTGCTCGATGATTTCGAGGCCAAGAACATCCGTGAGGGCTTTAAGACTAAAGGGATGGTCAGAAAAGCTGCTTCCTCTATTTTTAAAAGTGCTAAAAATTTAATTCTCCCAGACAATGACCTTAGAAGGCTAAAAAAAGTAATTATTAATCTTCAACAACTTTGTATGAAATCTAGTACTTTTCTGAGTTTGCTAAATTTCGATTCAAACAATAAAGGGAAAGGTCCCGTGACCACCGAAAGTAGGGAAATCCCAGGTCTTTTATTACATAAAACAATTAGAGAAAACTAATTGTATTGTTGAATTAACATTCTATATTCTTGATATCTTGAGTACAATGACTAATGACTATTTATAGAAAAGGATTACATCTCAGCCAATTACTAATCCTAGTCATTACCAGCCTAACAACTAGTCTAACAGTCTAACAGAATCTCTAACTTCATCTAGATAATTCTGTTAGCTTTGACTACAACTAACTGTGTTGACTGCCTGTGTTGTATTACCCTCCCCGCAAGCTGATGGAGACTGAGAAACCGTCAGCTTGGAAGTGAGATGAAGAAAACGAGGGGCATGGAGTGGTTTGGTAAACACATCAGCAATCTGATCTTTGGAAGAGATGAAGCTGATACGAAGAGTTTTATTGGCCACACGCTCACGGATGAAGTGAAAGTCTATTTCGACGTGCTTGGTGCGGGCATGGATGACCGGGTTAGATGCCAAAAAGTTCGCACCGATGTTATCACACCATAAGGTCGGTGTAGAAGACAGAGGTAGATGTAATTCGGCAATCAGTAGTTGTAACCAAACAAGTTCAGAGCAAGTGGTAGCAAGGCAACGAACTTCAGACTCTGTGCTGGACCGGGCTACAGTAGCCTATTTTTTTGAACCCCAAGATAAAATGTTAGAGCCTAAGTAAATGCAGAAACCGGACGTCGACTTGCGATCGTCAAGTGAACCGGCCCAATCGGCATCGCTATAAGCATGCAAATCAAAGCGTGATATCGGGTTAAGCGTAATCCCATGATGAAGTGTACCTTTGAGATATCGCAAAATCCTTTTAACTGCACCCCAATGAACCAAAGTGGGGGAATGCATAAATTGTGAAACTTTGTTTACCGCAAAGGAAATATCGGGTCGGGTAAGAGTTGCATATTGTAAGGCACCAACAATAGACCGGTATAGATGCGGATCTTCAAAGGGATCACCGTCAAAGCGAGAAAGAGAGATGTTAGGAACCATGGGAGATGGGCATGAGTTAGCATCATGCATTTTGGCTCTAAGAAGAACATCATTGATGTATTTTGTTTGAGACAGATGCAAGCCGGTAGCTGTGGGAAGCACTTCTATGCCAAGAAAAAAGTGTAAATCACCCAAGTCCTTCAATGCAAAGTTGTGCTGAAGAGAGCAAATAAACTGTTGAATAAGGTCACGGCTATCCCCTGTAACAATAATATCGTCAACATAAATGAGGACGATAAGCATAGAACCATGAGAAGAACGAATAAACAGGGAAGGATCGTAGCGAGAAGCTTGAAATCCTTGCTTGAGAAGTGCGGAACTAAGGGCATGGAACCATGCACGAGGGCTCTGCTTGAGACCGTAAATGGCTTTAGAGAGAAGGCAAACATGATGAGGTTTAGTGCTATCCTCAAAGCCCGGTGGTTGGGTCATGTATACCGTCTCTTGGAGATTGCCATGCAAAAAAGCATTGTGAACGTCGAGTTGTCTAATAGACCACCCGAAAGAAAGAGCAATTGTAAGCACAAGACGAATCGTTGTAGGTCGAACAACGGGGCTGAAAGTTTCGAAGAAATCAATGCCTTCTTCTTGATGAAACCCTTTTGCCACAAGGCGAGCCTTGTACCGTTCAATGGAGCCATTGGCAAGGCGCTTAATCTTGTAGACCCATTTGCACCCAACCAGATTATAATCAGGATTAAATGGCACTAGGGTCCAGGTGTGGTTGGAAAGTAAGGCTTGATATTCCTTCGACATGGCATCCAGCCAATGAGGGTGAGCTTTAGCCTGGTTAAAGGTTTTAGGTTCGGTTTGAAGAAAAGAGTCGGTAAGAAGGGCAACATGGTCAGGGAAGGTTCGGGTTCTACGAGTATTATCCTTTGTTCTCGTAACCATAGAGTGAGTGGAATGAGAGAGATGAGAAGAGGTACCAGCAACAAGGACTGGTGAGAAGAATTCTGTGAAGGAAGAGAGATGGCGCGGACTGGGTTATTTTGAGTAGTGCGTGGATCCCCTGCAATTGGAGAGGCACCCGAAGAGGAAGGAGAAGCATCAGTTGGGGAGGTCGGATCCCGTCCAGCAGATGGTGCACCCGAATCAGCAGGAGAGGCATCAAAAGAAATGGGCCGAGTGCAGGAAAGTCGTCCAGGCCCAGTAGAGGAAATAAGAGGGCCTTGAGATGTAGTTGGAGAAATATGGGACAGAAACAAATCGGTAGAGGAGCTGTGTGCATGGTCATCTGAAACTGATGATCCTGCAGAAGATTGAGCTTTGAAAGGAAAAATCAGTTCATCAAAAATCACGTGACGAGAAATAAAAATTTTACCACTCTCAATGTGAAGACATTTGTATCCTTTGTGAATGAGAGAATATCCAAGAAAAACACAAGGTAAGGAGCGAGGTTGAAGCTTGTGATCGGTGTAAGGTCGTGTGTATGGGAAACACAAGCAACCAAGAACTCGCAAGAGGGAATAATCGGTAATTTCTGAAAGAGAGTAAAGTAAGGAGAGGAGTCATTATTAGAAGAGGGTTGGCGGTTAATCAAATAGACCATGCTCAAGAAAATATCATCCCAATAGCAAGTAGGAACGGAAGAATGAGCCATAGAAGAAAGTGCAAGTTCAATAATATGTCGATGTCGGCGTTCGGAGATGCCATTTTGCTGAGGAGTATAGGGGCAAGTTTGTTGGTGAATAATAGAGGGAAACATTCGTGTGATCGGCTTATACTCAGTCCCTCCATCCGTACGAAGAACCTTGATGGTAGAGTTAAGTAAATTCTCCATTTGTGCCTTAAAGGAAGAGAACACATGAACCACCTCATCTTTAGTTCGCAAAAAATAAATCCACATGTATCTCGAATAATCATCAACAAAAATGATATAATAACGAAATCCATTATTGCTCAATAACGGGGCAGGTCCCCAAACATCCGAGTACACAATAGCAAGAGGAGAAGAGGAAGTAGAAGTGCTAGGTAAAAATGGTAATTTATGGGACTTAGCCACACAACAATCATGGCATAGAGTCAGTTTATTAGAACTACAAGGTAAGGAATGTAAATGTAACATCTTGTGAGTGGTTGAAGAGGATGGATGCCCAAGCCGCATGTGCCATAGATCGGCCGAAACCTTCTCACCAAAAAATGCAAGAGGAGAGGATGCAAGTTGAGGTGGTAAAATATAAAGGCCACTAATAAGTGTGAGGTGAAGAAGAGGCTTCAATGTGAGGCGCTCCTTAATTACACAAGAGTTAGAAGCAAATTCAATGAGAATCGAATTATCAAGTAATAATCGAGACAAACTCAATAAATTTTTCGTGAAGTGAGGCACATAAAGAACATCATGCAACAAGAGAGTATGGTTGGAGAATGTTAAAAGAGAGGAACCAATATGTGAGATTTTCATACCGGAACCGTTACCAATATGTAAGGCATCAAAACCTTCATAAGGTAAGTAAGATGATAGGTTGTTAAGATCGTTTGTCACATGATGAGAAGCCCCGGAATCAAGATACCACTCGGAACCCGAAGAGGTATAAGAAGGTTGTGCACTGTTGGCTTGATAATTTGGTTGCACTGTCCTTTGAAAACTGGGTTGTGCCAAATGAGCTTGAAAGGAAGGCAGAGAAGAGGAGTCAGGATAAGTTTCATCATTTCTATACCAACAAATTTTTGCATTGTGCCCCCTTTTGTCACATATTTGACAAATAACGTGCCGATCAGGATTAGAAACCTGCTCTGGAATGAGAGGCCGAACCCCGAGCTGTAGGCCTTGGTGAGAAATTGGAAATGGGCCTGGGAGAGTAATTCTTATGAGGAGTAGGGAGCAGTGGAGGTCCTGTTGAGCGTGGCCCACGTGATCTGAAATGGAAATTAGACTTAGGAGGTCTCTGATAAGAGTTCTTGGGACCCAATCTAGGAGCTGTGAAGTAGGCGGCAGGAGAGAGAGAAGGTAGAGAAGAGGTGCTCCCCATCTGTGATTGAAGAAGAGATTCATGACTCAGGAGCATGGATTGAAGCTCGAAAAGGACAGATTCTCCTTTGAATTGCCAGAGACAACAAGAGCATTATAGTCGGACCCAAGGCCTCCAAGAACATGAAGAACAAGATCCTCATCCGACACAGGAGAGCCGATAAATGCAAGCTCATCCGCGATGGATCTGATCTTCTGACAATAATCAGAGCAGCTCTGGCCTCCTTTGGACACATTCTGAAGAGATCGGCGAAGCTCAGCACGGCGGGCTCGTGAGGTAGCGAGAAAGTCCGTTGGAGAAGCTGCCAGAGCTCAGCGGAGGTGGTACACGATACAACCTGAGCTAGAATTGTGTCAGTCAGAGAGGATCGGAGCCAAGTCAGGAGCAATTGATCTTGCCTTCGCCAAAAGGAAGAGGCTGGATTAGGTAGTTGTTGCCCGGCGACAGTCAGGAGAGCATCAAGAGTTGTATTTTCAAGAAACCGGTACAGATCATGACCGTGTAGAGCAGGAACTATCTGAGACTTCCAAGCAAGGAAGTTATTTCGATGAAGCTTAGTGGCAATTGGTGTATTGATAACCACTAGAGTCTCTGGTGAGATAAGAGAGGTCATGTTAGAATTGAGATTGGGAGAAGAAGTATTGGGGTTGAGATTGCTCTCTGAGATTGGAGAAGAAGAATGAGCCATTGGCTCTGATACCATAAAACAATTAGAGAAAACTAATTGTATTGTTGAATTAACATTCTATATTCTTGATATCTTGAGTACAATGACTAATGACTATTTATAGAAAAGGATTACATCTCAGCCAATTACTAATCCTAGTCATTACCAGCCTAACAACTAGTCTAACAGTCTAACAGAATCTCTAACTTCATCTAGATAATTCTGTTAGCTTTGACTACAACTAACTGTGTTGACTGCCTGTGTTGTATTATTACAGGATGGCCTTTTCCTAGGCCGTGATAATGAGATAAAGTTCATATTAACTATAATATTGGGCCATGAAATTGACCCAATATTTGATAGTGAGACAAATTCTCAAGAAGACGACCGTGGGGCAGGAGCAAGTGCTGATTACTGGGACGTGGTAGTAGGATATCATAAATTTGACCATCCAAGACAAATTTCTCAAGATTTTGAAGCATTTACAAATTATGTATCGTCTGAGTTGACAACAGGCAGGCATAAAGAATGGGAACCAATGCTTCTTGACATGGAACAAGAGCAATCACCAGGAACCATCCCATATGGGAAACCGTATGTTATTCCAATATCTGGTTTCTGTGGTGTTGGGAAAACAGCTCTCGCTCAAATCATCTACAATCACCGACTTTTGGAAAGTCATTTCCATCTAAAATGGTGGGTGTACATGTCAACAGACTTCAGTGTTGATAAAATGATGAGAGTGATTCTTGGTGAAGATTTCTCTCATATTAATCAACATAATCTAAAAAAAATATTCTTTGCGAAAGTAGTAGCTAAGAGATTTTTTCTTGTCCTTGATGATGTTTGTGGTGATGTTTGTTCCATGCTGGTAGATTTTCTCCCTTTTTTTAATAAAGGGGCTTACGGAAGTGTCATTCTAATAACAACTCAGGAAAACAGTGTTGCCAATTTACTAGGAACTGTTAGTCCGATAATATTGAACCCATTAGAGTGGAATTATTTCTTGCCGTTACTAGAGTATTATGCTTTTAGAAATGCTAATATAACGAGCGAAAAAAAAGAAGCACTGAAGGCAATATGTGAGGATATTGGTAGGTAGTTGCATGGTTTACCTTTAGCCGCAAAAACAGTAGGCATTTTGTTGAGGTCAAGTATAGATGCAGAGAAATGGAGACTTATTCGAGACAATTGTTGGTGGGAGACGGGTAACAATAATATCTTCACTTTTCTAGCGATTAATTACCAGCACCTAGATGCAAAATTGAAACAATGTTTTGCTTTCTGTTCTATTTTTCCTAGAAATTACATAATTGAAAGGGATAGAATTATCCAGATGTGGATAGCAAACAATTTTATTCAACCAACTTCCTCTCATGAATCTAGATTGGAGGATATAGGAAAAATGTGGTTTGATGAACTTGTGAATAAGTCATTCTTTCTGTCTATACCATGGCAACACCGGTACATCATGCACAGTGCAATTAGAGGACTAGCAATAGCTGTGTCATCTAATGAGATCTTTGTTTCTGATGGTGACCCAAACCCCTGTCCACAGGGGTGTTTCCTTTTGAATGAGCATCAGAATCCTTGTTCTCATGGATATTCTATTATTGATAATGGCACAAGATCCATTCCTTCAACTACACGTCACCTTACTGTGAGAACTAGTAGACTAGATGGTGATCTAGAGGAATGCAGCCACGATAAGTTGCGCACACTCTTGCTCCATGGTGATCAATATATATCAGTTGATAGAAGTTATGACAGTATCTTAACCTTGACAACTAACTTACGAGTCCTGGAGTTATCTTACCCTGGTGATGGACTAGAAAAATACATAAAGGCTATCAGTCAATTATCACATCTCCGTTTTCTAGATCTATCTTTTACTTCAATTAGTGAATTACCTCAATCCTTTTGCAGCCTCAGCCACCTTCAGGTCTTAGATCTAAGAGGTTGTGAGTTCTTCAAGTTACCCAAAAACATGAATCAGATGATCAACTTAAGGCATTTGTATGCCAGTGAGTGGATAATATCATCCATTTATGGTATAGGAAAACTAACTAATCTTCAAGAGTTGGAAAATTTTAAGATCACTAAGGAGGACGGGCACAAAATAGTTGAATTAGCTGAAATGAACGAGATTAGTGGGAATCTATCTATTGAGAACCTAAATTACATACAAGATGAAATTGAAGCACAGCAAGCGAGACTTGCAGAGAAAAAGTATCTTAAAGTCTTGTGTTTAGAATGGAATCAGTTGCAACTGAACTGTTGCGATTCGCAAAAAATCCTCAACTCACTGAATCCGCATTCTGATCTTGAAGAGTGGCAGATTAGGAACTACCGGGGCAAGGAATTGCCATCATGGACAATTGTCACCCTATCAAGTATCCAGTGTATTTATTTGAAAAACTGCCCTAATTTAAAAGTTCTACCACCACTAGGGCAACTTCCTCTTCTGGAAACTCTGCTTTTAGAACGTTTGGGAACAGAGATCATTGGTGATGAATTTGATGGCTCTGGTCAAGTGGTATTTCCATCATTGAAAGCTCTGAAGCTTTTGGATATGTTCAATTTAGAGATGTGGCAACCTCCTCAGGAAAGAGAATTGTTTCCACGCCTGGAAGCATTTCAGATAGAAGGTTGTGAAGAGCTATTAAATTCACCTCTAGATTCTCAGAAACTGCCTACTCTTAGGAAGCTAGAGATATCAAACTGCAGGGAAGTATTGTTGGAAAGCATTTTTAATAAATGGCAACCTCTTTTAACTTCCCTCTGCATATCAAGAATCCAAAGCACTGTTACTCTTTCATATGATAACATGCCAAATCTCAGAACATTGTCTCTTGAGTGGTCACATGTCAAGTTCGGAGGGTTACAACAAGCTATGTCAAACTTAAAGAGTTTGATTCTGATTGAAAGCTATATCTGCTGGGACAAAGAGCTCATTTTGACATCTCTTAATGAAATTAAGATGGTCGGTACCCTAAATGATATACAAAAGATATTATCATCAACTTTCGCATCACTTAAGGTTTTAAATGTAACTGGCAAGGCAGTAGATCTTGGAACTCCGGATATAGAAGGCCAGTGGATATCACAAGAGACATGGTTTGAGAGACTTCCTCACCTAGTAGAGCTGACTTTTGACATCGAAGGCCTCCCGGAGTTTCCTTCAACCTTGTCAACTCTCATTTCCTTGAAAACACTGACTCTAGTAGGCAACTTGGCAATTCAGTCCTTACCTAAAAGATGCATACCACCAAATCTGAAAGAATTGTATATCAAGGGAGTTTCAGATGTTCTAGAGCAACGGTGTTATCCAGGGCGAGAAGATTGGCACAAAATTGCTCATATTCCATACATTCGTGTTAATGAAAATACCATCCAGATGATATAATAGCGACTCGTCTCCATCAAGGCATCAACTCTCAGTTCTCATCAATCATCAAAGTAAACATTCTTATATACTTTAAATTAATACACATTATTGTTGTTTTATATCGATAATTACAACTGACTATATTCTTGTATTTGTTTTCTTTAGAAAAAAGGCATGTTCAGAAACAAAGTGTAATAGCAGGAAGAGATTTGATATACTAAGAATTTTGAGCTGATTGCTTCTATTGGTGTAGCTGGAAGAACACTCCATTACATATCCGGTAGTTCCCAGACACATCAAGTTACTAAAATTACTTACTCATAATTTATTTTTTATTTTATAGTGATCAGCTGTGCTTAGCTAAAAAATGCTCAAATTCCTCTTTATATTTGTTTTGGCAGGATGATTTTGTTGGGAGTTGTAAACTCCAATTTCTGATCCTGAAGAATTAAGATCTCGCGAACCTGATCTTGACAATCTCTAACCCGAAGAAGTAGCAGGCAAGACAAGCTAAGGAATAGCTTGAGATGAATCCGAGCATGATAGCTCGGTATGATGATGACTGTAAAACACTGATTCTTCCTCTATAAAGCATAATTTAAAGTCTCAATTACCAAATTCGATTTGTCTACAACTAGAGTTCCAAATCAAAGTCAATATGTACAATAAATTGTGCTCTCTAGTGTTGTTAATCAAATATTATTATCATTCTCTCTTCCCTCTCATTCTCTCATTCTAACATAATATCAGAGCAGGAATGCTATTGGAGTTAGGCTCACGTCGATTCTAGAACTTATGCACCTCTATTCCAACATTTATCCTTTTTTTTCTCATCTATTCCAAAAATTAATCTAGCCCTAAACCTCTATTCCAACACTCAAGATCAAGATTCTCTATTCTCTGATCACGATCAAGACCTTCCTCTCCAATCAAGAAAGAATCAAGATCGTTGATCGCCGCTCAAATTCACAAAATCACGAGTCCTGTCAGGAATCAATTATTGTTGCGTAAGTCATAAGTGGCTGGGAGCCGTTGGTGGAAGGTTTGAATTCAAACACGGCGCGGAAAAGGGAATGGGCTTTGCGCGAAAAGTGGAACAGTTGGGTCAAAGTCACGATACTATGAAGGCCCAGTTGAAAGTGGAATTAACCATTGGCGAATAAGGCCCATTCGCAAGAGATGGCCACAGAAGATCAATTACGTAAAGGTGGTTAGGCTAGTCAGAGGCCGTTGGAGAGCAGGCGACAGTTGAAGATTTACTATTAATTAATTACCAATTTACTTTTACTTAGTTACTGAGATTGTAATCAACTATATAAGCTCTTAGTTTCTGTTATTGTTATCTAGCGATTGAATATCTGGAAAAACTCTATGAACTCCATTTTTATTGTCAAATAAACATCTTAATCCCAAAAATTTTTTTCCAATTCAATTTCCTTTAGCAATTTTATTCAAAACCGTAAGTGATTCCAACGGAATCATTACAATTGGTATCAAAGCCCACGATTGTTATCTGGGGTGTATCCGTAAGCATGGTGACAAAGGCTGAACTAGATCGAGCGATGGCCGAGATTTATACAAAAATGGAGGAGTTTCGTAATGAAAACGCTGATCGAATTAGAGAGGAAAGGGATCACTTGGAGCAGCGATTAACCACCGAAGCCAATCGTGCTCGGGTGGAAGCAGAAAAGAATCGATCAGATTTGTTACAAGGGGTATGTCAACAAATTCAAGGTCGCTCAGGATCTTAATATTGCTTCTCACTGGACTTGCAAGCACGCTTAGCTAATGTGCTTTCTCGTCTGGATCAGTTAGGGAGGACTCCTTCTGGTACAACAGCTGGTACCAGTTCGGTACCTCCTCAACAGGTATCAACCTTTAGAGTTCCCCTTCAGACCATAGTCATACACATGATAATGAAGTTGATGTTATTAAACGTGACACTAGATTTCAATTCCCTAGAGTTGATTGCCCTAGTTTTAATGGAGAAAATCTAACTGAATGGCTTCGTAAGTGTACTTCCTATTTCGAACTGCATCAAATACCCATTGTGTACCGGACTAGCTTAGCTACTATGCAATTCCATGCTTCAGCTAGTGAGTGGTATGATGGTTATCTCTTAGACCATGACCCTCCGGATTGGGGAGAATTGGTACGTTTGGTTAATAGCCGGTTTAAGAAAGCTGTGTCCAGAAACTCTCTAGACGAGCTCAAATCCTTATATCAAACTGGATCAGTGGAAGACTATTGGGTGGCATTTGAAAGGCTAAGGTCTAAAATGATACTAGAAGGGAGGCAATTTTCTGAAAAGGATTATACAGATGCTTTCATTAGCGGCTTAAAAGGGGAGATTAAACCATTTGTTCAAGCATTTAAACCAAATTCCTTGGAGGCAGCTGTTGAATATGGGTTTTATATGGAAAGTGCCACAGAAAACCAGTTTAAAAGGCTGAGAGGAATTAATAGACTGCCAGTGCTAAGTAACCAAATATTACCTAAGGCAAATTCCAGCCCTAAACCTTTGACTACACATGTTATAAATAAACCTAGCTTAATTGAACAAAGGAGAGCTCTTGGCCAATGTTTTAAGTGTGGGGATAGATACTACCCAGGTCACCAATGCAAATTGAAGACCCACATGATATTGGAACATAATGAAGGTGAGGTGCCACAGGTGGAAGAAGAAACAAGCCAAATGGATACAAGGGAAGTTGAGGTAACTGAAGAAGCCATAGTATCTATGCATGCAACTTCCAATCACCCAATGGGTAACACCATGCGTTTCAAGGGCCAAATTGGGCAACAACCAGTATTTGCTTTATTAATTGATAGTGGCAGTACACATAGTTTTGTGAATCCACAGGTGTTGCATTCTGAATCCCACAAAATTGCTCAAACCAACCTTATGGTAGTGATGGTAGCAAATGGATCCAAGATGGTAACAGATTCCACTTGTCAAAGTTTGCAGTTTAATATACAAGGATATGAGTTTTGCCACGATCTAAGATTACTACCAGTGCAAGGGTATGATGTTATTTTGGGTCTTGATTGGCTAGAAAAACTAGGGCCAATGCATATAGACTGGCTTAATAAATGGATTGAGTTTGAACAGGAGGGTAAAAGGGTCAAGTTGCAGGTAACAACAGATACAGCTGTTCTACGGCTATGTGAGGCCATGAATTTGAACAAGGAATTAAAGTCCCATAATGAAGTAATATTAGCTCAAATTTGGTTGTGTGAAGGCGACCAAAAGGTTAGACCTCCGAGTCGACATCTTTGTTCCATCGAAACTAGTTTCATTGTTGGATCGGTTTGCTTTACTACGATTTTGAAAATTCACCCACCCTTTGCCACCCAAGTAGAGCAATTGATCATGCTATACCCCTTATTCCTAATGCCAAGGCAGTCAACTTAAGACCTTATAGATACTCATATTTCCAGAAGATGGAGCTAGAGAAAATCATTGAAGAGCTGTTAAAGTCCCAGGTCATACAACCTTCTTGCAGTCCATTTGCCTCACCTGCCCTCCTGGTTAAGAAGAAAGATGGAACATGGCGCCTTTGTGTGGACTATAGACAGCTGAACAGCCTGACCATAAAGAATAAGTACCCAATTCCTATCATTGATGACCTATTGGATGAATTAAATGGGGCCAAAGTGTTTTCCAAGATAGATCTCAGATCTGGGTACCACCAGATCAGAATGAAGCAAGAAGATATATACAAAACCGCCTTTAGAACCCATGAAGGTCACTATGAATACCTAGTAATGCCGTTTGGTTTAACCAATGCACCAGCCACATTTCAAGCTCTAATGAATCAATTATTTAAACCCTTTCTTAGAAAGTTTGTGCTGGTATTTTTTGATGACATTTTGATCTATAGCACTAAACTTTCAGCTCATGTACGGACTCTTTTCCATAGTTCTACAAGTGCTGAAGGACAACCAACTTACTGCAAAAAGGTCCAAATGTGAATTTGGAGTATCCCAAGTGGAGTATCTAGGCCATGTCATCTCAGAAGGAGGGGTGGAGACTGATCCTAAAAAGATTGAGGCAATGAAAAGGTGGCCAATTCCCAAGTGTGTTAAGGAGCTAAGGGGGTTTCTTGGCCTCACTAGCTACTATAGAAAGTTCATAAGGAATTATGGAACTATAAGCAGACCTTTGACAGAATTGCTGAAAAAGAATGGATTCAAATGGAGTGAATCTGCCAGCATAGCTTTTTCTGAGCTCAAACAAGCCATGTGCACTGCCCCAGTCTGGCCCTACCAGACTTTACTAAAGAATTTGTTCTGGAGACTGATGCTTCAGATAGAGGAATGGGGGCAAATTGTTGATGCGGGAAAAAAGACCGGTGGCTTATTTAAGCAAAGCACTGGGAATCAGGAACCAGGCCTTATCAACTATGAAAAGGAGCTATTAGCACTTCTAACTAGTAACTAAATGGAGGCACTATTTGCAAGGTAAACCCTTCACCATCAAAACTGATCACATTAGCTTGAAGCATTTGCTAGAGCAAAGATTAACTCACACCTTCGCAACATAAGGGTTTATGCAAACTTTTGGGACTAGATTATAAAATTGAGTATAAGAAGGGAGTGGAGAATAAAGCTGCAGATGCCCTATCCAGGCAACCACAAATGGAAAACTGTGAAGAGCTTATGGCAGTTTCTGAAATCATACCTTCCTGGCTGGATGAATTGAAAGAAAGCTATGTGGATGATGCATGGGCTAAAGAATTATTGCAAGAGGTCAATCAAGGCAGACAAGTGAGTGAGGTATCGAAATACATGCGGTATCATTAGGAAAGAAGGGAGAATTTATGTGGAGTGCGGCGAGGGTGGAGAGGCAAAATTGTACAATCTCTACATGATTCCGAAGATTGGTGGTCACTCTACGGTATTCTAGGGACATACCAAAGAATTAAAAGAATTTTTTATTGGCCACACCTTAAGAAGTCAATCAGTGAGCATATTCAAGGGTGCAATGTGTGTCAACTTAATAAAGGTGAGAATGTGGCTAACCCGGGGCTCCTCCAACCTATACCTATTCCTGAAGGGCCATGGTCTATAGTCACAATGGACTTTGTGTGTGGCCTACCAAAAAGTGGGGGAAAGGATGTATTGCTAGTGGTAATCGATAAGTTTACCAAATACTGTCATTTAATCACCCTAACTCATCCCTTCAAGGCTAAGGATGTGGCCCAGGAATATTTGGATGCAGTATACAAATTACATGGCATGCCTTCCAAGATCATTACGGATAGAGACCCCTTGTTCACAAGCAACTTCTGGCAAGAAATAATGCACAAGTTAGGGGTTACACTCCACTTTAGTACTGCATACCATCCCCAAACGGATGGGCAATCTGAGAGACTCAATCAGTGCATTGAAGGGTATTTAAGATGTATGGTGTACCAGAAACCTAAGGATTAGAGTAAATGGGTTTCATTGGCAGAATGGTGGTATAACACAAATTTCCACACTTCTCTCAATGTAACACCCTTTGAAGCTCTTTATGGGTATGTCCCTCCCAAATAGCCCTAGGTACAGTACCCAAAGGTATTAACCAAGCAGTTAGTGATGTACTGAATGAAAGAGTAAAGGCTGCCAGAATTCTGAAGGACCAGCTTTGTTGAAGGCGCAAAATAGAATGAAAAAGTTTGCTGATAAGAGGAGGTCAGATAGACAATTCATAGTAGGAGACTGGGTCTATTTGAAGCTGCAACCATACAGGCAAATATCCATGCAAGGCAGATCAGGTAACCAGAAGCTAAGCCCTAAATTCTATGGACCCTTTGAGGTTGTTAAGAAAATGGGGGAGGTGGCATATGAACTCAAATTACCAGAAGGATCATTAATCCATCCAGTCTTTCATGTCTCTCAGTTGAAGAAGTGCAATACTTCCAAGGTAAACCCTAGTATCACTTTACCCATGGAGAGTCCTGGTGAAAAGAAGAATAGAGTGGAACCAATGGCTATCCTGGATACAAGATGGGGAAGAAAAGGCAAAAGAAAGAAAAGAGAAATTCTAGTCCGATGGGCTAACCTGGATGAAGAGGAAGCTACTTGGGAAGATATAGAACAAATATCAGAACAATTTCCAGAAATTAAGCTTGGGGACAAGCTTACACATAAGGGAGAGGTATTGTCAGGAATCAATTATTGTTGCGTAAGTCATAAGTGGCTGGGAGCCGTTGGTGGAAGGTTTGAATTCAAACACGGCGCGGAAAAGGGAATGGGCTTTGCGCGAAAAGTGGAACGATTAGGTCAAAGTCACGATACTATGAAGGCCCGGTTGAAAGTGGAATTAACCATTGGCGAATAAGGCCCATTCGCAAGAGATGGCCACGAGAAGATCAATTACGTAAAGGTGGTTAGGCTAGTCGAGGGCCGTTGGAGAGCGAGCGACAGTTGAAGATTTACTATTAATTAATTACCAATTTACTTTTACTTAGTTACTGAGATTGTAATCAATTATATAAGCTCTTAGTTTCTGTTATTGTTATCTAGCGATTGAATATCTGGAAAAACTCTATGAACTCCATTTTTATTGTCAAATAAACATCTTAATCCCAAAATTTCTTTTCCAATTCAATTTCCTTTAGCAATTTTATTCAAAACCGTAAGTGATTCCAACAGAATCATTACAAGTCCCTTGTGATCGCTGCTTAGATGCATCAACTCGCGTGTGCTTCTTGATCGCGAGCTTCTCAATTACTGTTGATCGCAAGTGTGCTTCTCGACTTTGCTTCAACTTTTCTTGATCGCGAGCATCAAGCATAGGCGATTTTCACCCATCGTGATTGCATCGAGCATGATCACGAGCTTTCTGATTAGGCGATTACACCTCAGATGAGTCTCTCGTGCTTTGAGCAGTGTGATTTCAGATCAGTCAGATAACCAATGGTGATGAATCTCGCCTAACCCTCGGTACCTGGCAGTGCCTCAATCGTCTACCCCTTTTCCCTCAGAAACTCCAACTCCACTGCTCCCAATTCACTTCAGCAACAACTTCAACAGAAGCAATTGATCTCTCCACTAGACCAAGTATCATATGACTGGCAGCTCATCGCTCAACTCCATCAGCTTTTACTTCTCTACTTTGTTCTGAGTTGTTTCTGGGAGGATAAGAATTCTTTTGGTTAGTGCCATTGGTGGAGGCAGTGGTATGGCTTGCTCCGCTAGAATTCAACATGGAGAGGCTGCAATCGCTGGGATATGATTTGTGAGGCCAGAGTGTGTGTACGGGAGAGATTGATTTCTCAGATCTAAGTGCGAGCTTCAGATTCTCATGCTGACTCGGCCACCGTGTCATCACTCCCCTTCTATTGTGTTTTCTGCGCATGGACCAAGTGAAGACAGAGCAATTGGTTTCAAATCCATGAAATTTTAGTGGATGATCTCCTAAAGACCAATTCATATACAATTCTCTAAAACTTATCTAACATTCACAACCATACCTTATTCCAAATTAAATTTCATATGATTTAACCATACACCGGGCTTCTATTCTCCTTGATCTTCTTTCCTTTCTTTTCAAGAAAACTCAAACGAGTCTTGAAATGTTGTTAAAAAGGACAAAGATCTTTCTATTGATGTTTCAAAAATGTCTCACAAGAGCATAAAGCAATCAATAGTTTTTCTTGAGCCAAAAGAACTCTTCTTTCTTCTTTCTCTACTTTCAAGGGGACCCGTGATGCAATTGGAGATCACAAGCACAAGATGAGATGTTAGAATTCACAATATATGCAAACTCACTATGTGTATCGCACGATGAGTTTGAGGGGATGTTAAAGATATAGATTAAGATGAGTAGAATTGTATAGGAGATATTGTGTGATGTATGGTGTGAGAGATGTTTAGCAATAGAGTTAGTTAGATAATTAGTATATAAATAAAGATTTAGTCATTGTAATCAAATAAATACAAGATAATTAAATATTATTATCATTCTCTCTTCCTTCTCATTCTCTCATTCTAACACACCAAAATCATAATATTTTTATCTTTGAGCTATTAAAAGCCCCGGAAGATTTTTATGAAAAATAATTTTTGACACACATCGACCACTACGATAATGATCGTCTATGCACATCTTCCTACACAATACATAATGATGAAAAGTGTACTTAGTTAAATTATTATTAAATTCATACTATTTACTTCAATTAATCATTTATGTCTACGATCAATAAACTTGATATGAATGCCTTAAAGTTTTAATTTTGTATTGGATTCACAAATGCAAGGTTAAGGTGAAAAAATAAGCGCAAGCAAGATTGACATTCAAAATTGATGTGGTGTCCATTCATTTGGCTTGAAGGAAGCCGAGGCACATATAGCAGGAGACAAAAGCTCAAGCAAGATTAATATCCCGTCACTTTGCATCAGATGCAGTTGTCCTTCTATTGTTGCGGTACATCTAATCCACAACATTGTTGGACATCAGAGTCAGATTGTGCAAAGCAATGCAAATAGTAGTTCAACATTGAGCGTTGAATTTTTTTTACAGTTAATTTAATATCTCATGTATGTGGCTCTTTGAATGGTGAATTGTATTCTGAAAATAAAAATAGAAGTGTTGAGCAGATTGCTCAACATCTTAAACAAAAATCACTTGATTTTTTTCTTTTTTTCTCATTCTTTTTGGAACTTGAGATTGGAACTTTACTCTTTGAATGTCACTGCTTGTGTTTTGTTGACTCCTTGAAATACAATATACCCTATTGCATACTAAAATGGCTTTGGACCATACCTGTCCGAAGCTATCTATACCAAAAGAAAATTCATGATGTGGCATTGAAAATACTTTAGATTTCAATCTCTCCGCTAACTTGTTTCAATTAAAATTTCCACTAAACTTTTATTAATATATCATTTTTATATCCTATTATGAATAGGTCCCACACATCTGCTCTAAGTTGATCCGTGTTTTACACTTTCTCATCTGCATAAATTGTACGACTTTACTGGCATAGCCTATATTTCTTGTAAACTTATGTATTATTCTTTTATTTTCATACCTGTAATAACAATGTTAGCATGCAACCTATGGTTATTGTGAAAACATAAGAATACTAAAATAATTACTTGTTTTTATTTGTGCATATAACAGTGAGAAGTTTTCTAGATTTATTATAAATTCATAATTTATATATTATTCAATACATATGTGCCATATTTTTTTAACCAAAATTAGAGAAATATATGATTAATTTTGTCTTTAGAGATATCTGTGATATATATATTGCTTTTCGTTCATTCTGGGTCTGGTGTCTTCTTTCACAGTTACTACATAGTTTCAAGTTTCAACTCTTGTAGTTCCCCACGACTTGCTAGTCGAGCTTATTTGCCTTCTAGAGGACAAAACACATAAAGCACCATATATTTTTCCTTAGTAGCATTTTAGAATTTCTTCTTGTTTGGTAAATGTGCGTAAGCTAATATTATTGTAGACAGAATTATCGATACATCGTTCTCACAGCTGACGGCTGCATTGGCTCCTTGCTAAATAAGCCAACTTCAAGTGGAAATTAATAAATTGATATTTTCATTTTCGTGATACGGCGTTAGCGTCATCAAAAGCATATTCAGTTCTGAGTTTCCATACAGACCAATAATTAAACACAACGTACTATATAGTCAATAATGTTTTTAATATTTTACCTTAATGTATTAAAAAAAGGAGATAAGCACGAAATAATTCAGTAATGTCCTCATCAAATATTTAATAACCACATTGCCCTTCTATAATTAGTACTGGAGATCAATCCATCCCGAAAAACAACAAATTACATTTTAGATAACATTGGATATATACTCATAATTTTTTTGCTTTTTACATATTTATCTATTTCAACATTAATTTTAGATATTTATCCACCAATTCTATATTTTCTTATATATTTCTCCATAAAAATGATTTTTAAATTAATATAAGCATAATTATTTTCTGACTCATCTGCCCTTCTAATCAAATGATGTGTTTTCCTTTACAAAGAGTGCAACATTTCTTCCACCCCTAGTCATTTCTATAAGACCGTAATGACAAACCCCAAATATTTCTCTTCATTTCGTTCTCATCTTCTTTCAATCTCTCAAAATATATATAAGGATGATATAACAACGATTATTTCAGCAGTCTACTCCAATTAAAATATTAAAAAATTCACACGACTAAAATCTCTGTTGAAGAAGTGTCACTGCATCAGAACTTAAAAGCCAAGGGGAAGATATATAGAAGTAGAACCATGCATTTAAAGCTGAATGTATACCCGACAAAATTTCTTTAATTCGAATGCATTTTTCCTATTTGACAACTCGTGTCTTGGGTACCAAACCACTATATAGCAGATAACTAAAAATAAAAATAAAAACAAAAGAGAAAGATAGAAAGACTAAGTAGAATGACACATAAGAGTTTTTTTTTTTTTTTGAGCTATCTGTTGAACTCAAGCCTTGAAATATTATTATAACTAAAAAACTCATCCGTTATGCGGAACTCTCTTTATTTACAAAAATATTGTATGTAGCAATAACTTTTTTTTATAAATAAATAATATATTTCATTTAGAAATAGTTCATGTCTATATCAATTATAAAAACACTTAAATTTTAAATAAAATCAATTCATTTATAAATAAAGATGATATACAAAATACAACAAATTTTTTTCTGAGTAAGGTTGTACAATGGATAATTTTTTAATAATAAAAATTAATAATAATTGATGTTTAATGTATTTGATGTACAAATTCTCTTTTTAGATTTCTTATTAATGCATGATAAAAAAAGCAACTAAAATGAAGAGAAAAATAATTTTGGCCAAAATCTGTACCTTTCATAGTTATAGATATTTAATCCTCATCCTCAATATAAAAAAAAAGCCGAAAAAAACTGCACATTACTGGAAGACAATATGGATGAGAGAGAACCAAAATCGACCTAAGATGGTCTTATAATTCTCTTTAGTGAGGGAAATGAGAATATAAGAGTTGGCGTCGAAGAGGAATCTCTTTATGCTAAAAAAAAGAGAAATATATAAGAGAGTGCAAAATTAATGGGTAAATATCTAACTTTAATGTTTAGATAAAAGCAAAATTTTAATGGATATCTAGTTAATTTTACCTTGGTTTTAAAAAATCATTATCTTTTTCTTCGAGTGCGTGCAATTATTTTTCGCTATTTCGCTCTGTGATTGGAATTTTTGCTTAATTTTTTTTTATTAAATAAATCTACACTAATAGTCTAAGAACCAAATTATTTCCATAGATGACCTTACTAAAGGCGTAAATTGAACTCACACCCTTTAAATTCTAATTTTCCAGATCGATAACGGACTGCACCATACCATGAGATTATATTTAAATGTTCAAATCGGAGTTTCCTATAAAAAGTTATAACTATTTGAATTATTTTTTTAATAATTTTTGCTGAAGTTCCATTACATTATATTATTTTTTCATGTATGATTTGAAAAAAAAATTCGATGCCGACTCATGACGTACAAAAATATTAAAGCTATTTTTTAATTTTTAATTATTAATAATATTTATTGACATATAGATAATTAATGTGGATTTGTATCATTATAATATTTTTAATAATTAAATTTAAAAATATAATTTAAAAAAATAAAAAATATGTAAATATTTTCTAAATTATACATGTAGAAAACTCTAATTTCGATGTTTAAATATAATTTGAAAAGTTCATAAATAATTCTACATATATAATATAAAATTATATATATTTGAGTTAAAAGGATGTGATCCTTCAACTTTAAGGGCAAGAGGTGAATTTATATCCATTAATCTTAGTACTATGCGGTCAGTTATTATGTAGAAAAAGTTTAAAGATCATATACGTAAATAACTTAGTTCTTAAATAATTAATATAGATTTATTTAATAATAAGGTTATTTAAGCAAAAATTGCCTCTGATTTTCCTACTTTGATCAAAACCCCTTCGTAACGCTCCGCGCTGAACTCTCTGTTCTCTCCGCCAAACAGAACCTCTCAATCAGAACCCCTCTCCCCAGAACCCCCCCCCCCCCCCCCCCGGTCTCCGCCATCCGACTCACTCCACCCCTCCTCCACTTTTCTTTGCAGCTATTTGGGTTGTAAGCTCTTCTTACCAATTTGATTTGCCCTCCATTTAATTAAGTTCTGTCCTTGTTCAGTAGACATTTAAAAATAAAAAATCAGAAATAATCATCTCGAAGCTCTGTTTTCGTGTCCCCAACCCCGTCTCTCTCTCTCTGCTTGTCTTTAATTGAATCGTTGATTGCGCCGTGATGCCGGGATCTGAATGGGATGTTGGGGGTTATTTTGTATCAGCTGTTATTGACAAGTTGGTCAACAAGACAGGTGACTACCTAGCTAATAACAAAGCTCTTTACAATGAGACAAGAGACGTGTTGAACAATCTGAAAAACAACCTGTCTGAGATGAAGGCTATTATGGAGGAGGCTGAGAAGAGGCGTGTTCAAAATAGGGGCCTCAGTGAATGGCTCAGGGACATCAAGGATGCCGCCTATGATGCAGAAGATGTGCTTGATGATTTCGAGACCAAAAGCATCCTTGAAATGTTAAAGGTCAAAGGCATGGTCCAAAGAGCTGTTTCCTCCATTAAAGGTTTGATAAATTTAGTCCTTCCAGATGATGATGTAAAAAACCTTAATGCAGCAGTTAATAACCTTGATAGACTTTGCAAGAAATCAAGTACCTTTGTTTCGTTGATCAAACTAGATTCAAACTGTACTCATCATGGGAAAAATCCGATGAGCCCTGAGAATCCCAAGAACCCTCTTCCTTTATTAGATCATCCTATTTTTCTTGGTCGTGATGATGAGGTAAAATTAATAATAACTATCATTTTGGGGTATGAAATTGTATCACTCGAGCATGAAACAAATTACTTTGAAAAAAGCAAAATTTTTGAAGAAAATGAGAGCGACGTAAGACAGATTGATAGATTGGATATGGGTATAGGGTCTCAAAAAATTGACCAGGCTTCAGGGACGAAGAGGCAAAAGATATCAACAGCGTTTGGTGAAAATGAGGCTGTCGTAAGGCTAACAACAATTACGCAGGAAAATGCAACTGGTGTGGAATCAAGTAATAGTAAAGAGCATGACCCAGGAGAGGGTACAGAATCAAGTCAGCATTCTGACAAAGGGAAGTCAGTGAGAAATGATGCAAACTTAACTTTCAGGGTAAAAAATATTGAATTTGAACCAGAATCCAGTCAGAAGAAAGCCCAAAAATTGTTTCACGAAATGAGCCCATCAAAAAGCACGGACCACTATGGGAGGCCATTTGTAATTCCAATAGTTGGTATATGTGGAGTTGGGAAAACAGCTCTTGCTCAAATTATCTATAGTCACCAACTATTGGAAGGCCATTTCCATCTAAAAAGGTGGTTTTACATGTCAGGAGAATCTGATGTTAACAAAATGGTGGAAGCATTTGTTCCCTTCTTTGACCCAACTGATCCAAGTGACCTTCGTGAAAAATTCATTAAGCACATAAGGAGCAAAAAAATTTTGCTGGTCTTTGATGATGTTTCAAGTAAATTGTGTTCCAAGTTGGAAAATGTGCGCAACTGGTTTAGTTCAGTGGCATATGGAAGTGTCATTTTAGTGACAACTCAGGAACACCAGGTTGCCAACAAACTGGGAACCATCGATCCGATAATTTTGAACCCATTAGAATGGAATAACTTCTTGTGTCTATTAGAGTATTATGCATTTGAAAATGCTAATATAACATATGAAAAACGAGAAGCTCTAAAGCCAGCATGTCGTATCATTGGTACAAGGTTGCCTCGAATTCCACTAGTCGCAAAAACAATAGGTAGTTTGCTAAGGTCAAGTATAGATAAAGATAGGTGGGAACATATTTCACGCATCCCTTGGCAGATCCTAACCGAAGACAGTATTTTCTCTATTCTAGACTATTGCTACAGGGATCTAAATGCAAATCTAAAGCAATGCTTTGCATTCTGTTCAATTTTCCCAAAAAGTTCCATCATTGAAAGGGATAGAACAATCCAGATGTGGATTGCGAACAGCTTCATTCAATCAAATTTCAGTGATGACTCCACTTTGGAGGATATTGGAAGGATGTGGTTCGATGAATTTTTAAATAGATCATTCATTCTTCCTACACCTTGGCCACATAAGTACATCATAAACAGCACTATTCAAGAACTTGCAGCAGAATCTATTTACTGTAATGATGGTTTTGTTTTTGATGAAAACCCAAATCCTTGTACCCAAGGTTGTTTTCTTCTAAAAGAACATGCAGACCCATGTTCTCATGGATATTCTGTCATTCATAACGGGCCAATAAAAATTCCGAACACTACACGTCATCTCACACTGAGAAAAAATGATCTGGACTTTAATCCAGGAATTCGCTGGTATGATAAGCTGCGCACATTATTGTTCTATGGTTATAATTCTGTATCATCTGATAGGTATTCTGCCAGTATGTTAAGTGCCACAAGAAAATTGCGCATTTTGGGATTATCTTATCCTGGAAAAGGAGTAGAAAGGCACATGAAAGCTATTGGTGAATTGTCCCATCTCCGTATTTTAGATTTGTCATTCACTGGAATTACAGAATTACCCGAAACATTTTGCAGTCTTTGTCATCTTCAGGTTTTAGATCTCAGAGACTGTGATATCAGAAATATCCCCAGAAAGTTTAATCATCTGATCAACTTGAGGCACTTGTACGCAAGCAAGTCGACAATATCCTTAGTTTTTGGTATAGGAAAACTAGTTAATCTTCAGGAGTTAGAAGAATACAGAATCATTAATGAGGAAGGGCACACAATAAGTGAATTGGCAGAGATGAAGGAAATTAGTGGGTGTCTATCTATAATTGGTCTCGACTGTATTAAAGATGAGGTTGAAGCAGGAGAAGCAAGGCTGGCAGAGAAGAAGTACCTGAAAGTCTTATCTCTGAGATGGCTTGAGAAGAATTCGACGAATAAAAAGGAAGCCAACAAGATTCTTAACTCTCTGCAGCCACATTTAGCTCTTGAAGAGTTAGAGATTGAGTACTACACTGGTACAGAACTGCCAGCATGGACATCCCTTGCCCTACTAAATATCAAACGTATATATTTGAATGGTTGCCACCATCTTGCAAGTCTCCCGCCTTTGGGAACACTCCATCATCTTACAACTCTTGTGTTCAAAGATTTGACCTTAAAACATATTGGTGAGGAATTCTATGGGCCCAGTCAAGTGATTTTTCCTGCACTGAAGTTTCTTAAATTCATGGGAATGAAGAATTGGAAGATTTGGTCCCCGGCTGCAGACAGAGAATTGTTCCCACGTCTTGAAGAACTTGAGATACAGGATTGTCAATTTCTGGAGAAACACCTTTACATTCATTGAATCTGCCTCATCTCAGAAAGCTAGAGCTGTCATGCTGCAAGGGGGTCCTGGAGGAAGGAAGCATATCTGATAAGCAGCTACCTTTGCTCACTTCTCTCTGCATATCAGATAACCCACGCGTAACTCTTTCATGCCATAACTTGCCCAATCTCAGAATTCTGTCTCTTAAAAAGTCTGATGTTGAATTTAAAGGGGATTTGCGATATCTAACAAACTTAAGGACCTTGATTTTGGATCATAGTTGTGTTTTCTGGAAAGGAGAGCCAGTTTTGCCATCTCTCACTAAATTTAAGATGCTGGGTAAACTTGATAATTTAGGGGAAATAATACATTTAAATCTCCCATCTCTCAAGGTTCTAGACATAAAAACTAACTCTTATTTGAAGTACTGGCTACAGGAGGTTCCTGACATATGCCATGACTTATCTAAATGGATTCTTAATCTACCTCAGCTAGTAGATCTTGCTCTTGATATTCAAGGGCTCCCAGAGCTTCCTTCGACATTAGTAACTCTCGTCCACTTAAAATCACTAACTTTCAGTGGCAGTGGCCATCCTTTACCATACGTAGAAAGATGGAATTCCAGAATTATATCCTTACCAGAAGACGGCATGCCACCAAATCTGAAAGAGCTGTATATTACGGAAGCATCACGTGAATTAAAGAAGCGGTGCATCCCAGACCAAGGAGATGATTGGCACAAAATTAGTCATATCCCTTACATACGAGTTAATAAAGCAACCCTCCAGATGCTATAAGAAGACTAGTTTCCCTCCAGCTCCCAATGCATAATACTTCATGGTAAACCTTTCTATCTTGCTAACTCATAAGTAAAATTTAATTATCTATTTATTGTTTTATATGGGCGATATCATACATTAAGATTACACCTCAATTTAACACATCCATTAAGGAGAGTGGAACATTTATTATCCAGTTGTAGTTGTAGTGTTGTACAATTATGGCATTAGTTGACATGAATATGAATGAATCATTATGTTTGTTGCCGTAATAATCTTAAATCTCAAATGTCATGTAAACTAAATTTCTTCTGGCCAAAAGGTATCAATGAGTTCCAAAATTTCCATTATGTGATATCTACATTAAGAGAACAATTTGCTATTAAGTACAAAAAATCATGGTCGTGCTCACTAATATTGTTATTACATGTATATATAGTACCGAAGTTTTTCTTTTTTTTGAAAAATGTAGGAATTGACTGTGCGCATGACAATTGTCAGTAGTATGCTCTTTGAGTAAATTACTCAGCAGAGCGTACAACAGCTGAAAGTTGGTACTGGTTTTGTTGTACTTATTACTTTCAACTATTGGTCAATCTTTGATCAACAGGCCCGGATAACCCTACATGTCCTAACATCTTTTCTGTAGGGAGAAAATGAAGAAAGAAAATATTTTTGTTCTTGCTGCTGGATTCATCAGAAAATTTAGCTCTGTAATTAAACTCATCGAATTAAGCTACATACATTGAAAAAGTAATGTACTTTTTCAAAATTTTCATTAAATTTATAAATTTAGGGAAGGGTTCCATTGGCCTGCATTTATCTAATGCTAGAAATTTGTAGTAATGTCAACTATCAAGTATTCTGACCTCAATACCTGCTACATTAACAGGGGAGGAGCCAGGATTTTAGATTGAGGGGGTGCTGCATTTATTACGTAAAAAAAAATATTAGAGCCATGAATTTTTAAATTTTTTACAAAATTATACATTTTTTTCGGACGTTTTTAAAAAATTAGGGGACCACCCCAGCCCCTTGGATCCACCACGGCTGCATATGATAATCCAAAAACATCGACAGGTGGTCCATTAATAAAAAAAAAACATATAATGTAAGTCTAATTGACATTGAAATATGGCCCAAACTCATTCACCTTGATCCTCAATCTGATCTCTTGGTTCTCTAATTCAGGTACACTGCAAATGAGACTTAACCCGCATGGACTTTGTGTGCTGTTGTAATTCAGGTGCATGGCAAAAATCATCTGTTGGAGTTCCATTGGAATATGTAATTTTTTTTCCGATATTTCCATTTGTAAATCCATCGACATGCGCTGTTGTGTCATATTTCTTCTCTTTTACATCTACTAAATTTGCTTTGAACATTAATTATCTTTAGCAAACAAAAGAACATTAATTCACTTATACATGTTTATTGCCTTGGTGTCCAACTCTGTGTTTTCATGTGCACCCATCTTTCTAAGTTTCTTGTACAGAATTAAATATGTTTTATTTTTGCAGTATGTATTTTGACTAAGAAATACTGCAATTGCTGTTCTTAATGTTCAGTATGTTCATAGCATTCTGGGGGGGCAAATTACCGAAAAACACTATTTTTCAAAATCCGGGGGGGGCACGTGCCCCCCCCCCCCCCCCCCGGATAACCCCGGGTCCGCCCGCGTGCTCTGAAAAGCGTAAATGTAACAATCGTGCAGTGCAACTCTGATTAGAACTGTTTTCCTTGGTTATGACAAAGAAGAACATTTTCTATGTTGTTCCGAGTTATGTCATACACTAAATTTCATGTTCATTTGCCCCTTCAAATGTTGTCATTAATCAGCCTTAAAATTTTGTCAAAGTGCTCAAGCTAAAGAGTCTCTCTTTATTTCATAATTTATTTAACTTTAATACTAAAATTAAATTTATCTTTCAACAGTTATATCCAAATAAAGACAATAATATTACTAAGTTTCATTAACAACTTTGCATGTTCGACCATTTTGCCAGGGTTAACAAATTTATGGCTTTTGAATATGCATCTGCTGACTATGGAAAATAGTTTGAATTTTGAAACTTCAAATCATATCAACAACTCAATAAAAAAAATATTAAGAACCCAGATCCGGAACATTGATTTTTAATAGATGACTAGTAAGCATCAAATAATTGAGCACCGTTACCATCGAAATAATAGCTGCAGAAAAAAGCCAATCGCTTAAGATTACGACTTTATAATAACAGCTATCTTGAAAAATAAGGCTAAAAAAACAGAAAAAACATATTGATCTAAAACAACACAATTTATAAATTTGCACTGCTGGTCCACAAATACACAATAATGCTGCATATGGGAAGGAAACTGAGAGGAAATAAAAAAATTATTCTTGATACTTTTCTGAACAATTTGTACATGAAAAAGTTAACTTCAGCATAGGGTGTCAATGGGTTGGGTCGGGTCACATTATTTTATAATTTTTTTGATCCGATCCGAACCGATTAAATTCGGGTCAAATAATCTTGATTCATACCCGATCCGACGGGTCACAAAAAATATAATTAATCGGGTCAGATTGAATTACCCGGACTGACCTGACCCGATTCGGGTCAAAAAAATTAATCTCATACCCGATCTATTTATGTTCGGATCGGATCAGATTCAGATCGGATTGAGTTAACCCATCGGGTTGGATCAATAATTGACACCTCTAATTCAGCTTCACTCCCTTCACACTGAACTTACAAAAATATCATGATGTTTACTGGTTGATATCTTGTATATATAGAACCCTGATATGATTGCACTGCAAATTCATCGAGGATATGCTTGAATCAGTTAGTGTTTTATTAACTAAAAAACATATTTTAAATGGATGAACCAACAAAATTTTAAACATCAAGGCCAAATGTACAAACAGGTAATTTGTTAATTATATAGATTCAATGAGTTGTGATATTTATTCGGACTGATTTTATGGGTTCTATTTTTCTTGTTAGGTACAAGTTGCTAAATAGCCCCTTCCATGCATCATATAACATGTACCAACAAAATATTTCTCCAAATTTATATCAGATTGAATTCTTCAATAAAAGGAAAAAGAAAAATGTACCAAAATAATGCAACTGATATGTAGGTTGTATATGACAGAACAATAGAAGCTGAAGGTTTAATTCAATATGTTCCACATAATAAATAAAACCAATTGAATTGTCAGGATCTAAAATTCCACAATAATAAATATTCAATAATCTTTTTTTAAAATAGTGATATTTCATCTGTTTCATAAAGAAACATAAGTTATGATATCACAGCCTGGTACCGAGGCTTAAAACCTATATAGTGTTTGTAATTAAGTCTTTGTCTACAATTATGAAAATGTGGCAGCCACAGCCCGGCTCCTTGAGCAAAATATCCCAATAACCATCAACAAAAAAAACACATGTTAATAACAAAACGCTCCAAAAAGTTTCAACTTATCAGTCAACCATCAACAATGATCAAATAAGGTGGCTATCACGCATTATCTCCAAGCGCCTTCTTATGCCTAAATGACACCTTCTCTTCACTATGACCTTCTCAATTTCAGCTGTTCAATTTTTCAAATTTCCAAAATAACAGTCTACCATCTTTGTCCAAAACATAGATCTACTTAGACATTAACAATAATAGTCTACTACTGAAGAAGAAGGAAACCACATCTTTTTTTTTTCCTTTTTATATAAGAATTTTCAGAGATATGTAATATTAAGACTGATATTTTACTTAATGCAAGGATGAGCTAATCAGTTCGAGTCCTCTTCTAGATCAATCCCCTTCCCCTAGGGGCATGAGTCTGTAACTTACTTCTATTATCTGCACTAGTAATAAGTCTACATTAGCTAGCAATATTAGGTGCAATGTATCCATATATCCTTCTCCTTTTATTTTGCACTCGTGTTTAGCTAAAGCAATAATTTTACTACCAAGTAATCTAATGTTACTATGTACTTTATTTTGAAATATTATCATATTCCTTGCATTCCATATGGTCCATAAGAATGCAGCTCTAATAATTTCACACAAATTACTATCCTTGTAAGGTATACAATAATCTATTTCTCATAATTCTATGATTGAGTTGATATGAAAACTAAAATTATTATATCTGATGAGCTATTGAGCAATGCAAGAATAGATGATCTATGATTTCTTCAACACCACAGAATACACAATAATCATTACCTTGCCATCCTTTTTTTATTAAATTATCTTTAGTCCATTTTTTTTTGTTGAACTAGCCTTAAAAAAAAATTAATTCTTAAAGATAGGGACGCTATCCATGTACTGCAATATCTACTAGCTTTTATTCCCCCCCTCCCCCAAAAAAAAAAAAAATCTAACCAATTATAACATGAACTTGTACTAAATAATCCATTATTTGTCCATCTCCATCTAATAATATCAGATGAGTTAGTTAATATAATATCTGTTAATTATAAGTATAAAAGATTTAATTGTTGTTGTAATGTTATATTTAAAGGTCTATTGAATGTAATATAATATCTATTATAACATATTGTCTGGTTGACTGTAATCTCCTTATTGGATGCTATATCATATAAAAGAGGGTAGTATGATTTTAGAGAACACTCAGATAGCCATCTGTCTTCCCGGAACTTTGTATTTTCTCCATTACCAACTTATTTATTAATACTTGCATTGAATATTGTCAATTCTTTATTTACTTCTTTTCAGAAATTAGATGCATTGACTAAAGTTCCTATTATGATATATACTTTTAATTATAATTTTTCATAGACATTTTATTTCTGTATTATGATATCTCCACAGCCACTTACAAAGCAAAGGTTTATTCATAAGTTTTAAGTTTATTATACCTAATCCCCCTTGATTGAAAGAAGTACATATGTTTTTCCATGCAAATAGGCTGTATTTTTTTTCTAGTTGTGTTACCTCCATACCATAAAAAATTTCTACAAAATTTATCTGTATATTTTTTTGTATATACTGGAAGTCTTAAAAGTGACATCCAGTATATATGAGAATTGCACTGAGTACTGATTTAATTAAAGTCAATATGCCTCCTATTGACATAAGTTTTCCTTTTCAACCTTCTAATTATTTTTCTATTTTACTAGTTAAGAATTTCAATCATTATTTCTTATTTTTTTTTCCAATGTAAAGGAACTCCTAGGTATTTAATTCGTAATTTATTTATTTTACATCCAAATAGTTTATGCTATTACTGTACTTTATTCTTCAGAAATGTTTAATGGAATAATCTCACTTTTAGCATAATTGATTTTTAATCCTGGTATGTTTTCAAAACCTACTAATATTAGCTTTAGAGCTTCTAACATTCTGAAATCTGCTTGTAAAAATAATAGTGTATCATCAACATAATTTAGATTGATAATATTTTGATTATTAAAATTTCCTAAACCTTGCAAATAGCCTTCATGTTTAGCTTTATTTAATATTTTAACTAATTTATCAATAACCAAATTAAAAAGAAGGGGAGATAAGGATCTTCTTGTCTAAGCCCTCTTTTACACTTAAAGTAAGGTGTTTGTTCTCCATTAATTAGAATGCTTGTTTGACTGCTGTGTAAAATATCCATTATCCAATTAATCCATTTGTCACCAAACCCTCTAGCTTGTAATACCTCCTATAAATAGTGCCAATTAACTCTATCAAAAGGCTTAGCAAAATTTAATTTTAGTCAAAATCCTTTTTTTTTGTTTTTCTAACCTGAAATAAGATTTCCTGTGCACATACTATGTTATCTAGAATACTTCTTCCTTGTATATATGATGTCTAGAAAATGGTCTATAAGTGCCTCCATAACTTTAGCTAACCTATTAGCTAATAATTTTGAGATTATTTTAAAGCTACAGTTTATTAAACTAATTGGTCTATATTGATCTATAGCATTATACTTTGTAGTTTTAGGAATTAATATTATAGTAGCTAAGTTAATTTTAGAAAGATTAATATTATTATTATAAAAAGCATTTACTAATTGATATATCTCTTCTTTAATAGTTTTCTAATAAGTTTGATAGAAATGAAATGAGATACCATCAGGTCCTGGGGCTTTGTTTCCATTGAGGTCAAAGACAACTTATTTTATCTCATCATTATGAAAAGAAAATTCTAATTCTAATCTAGATTCATTAGAGAGTTTCTCTGATGTACTCCATAAATTACTATTTAATATTACTATTTAATATGACTATCCTATTATCACTAGTTCCTAATAAGTTTTTATAATAATTTTGTATATGACTTTTAATGGTTTGTAGATCGTATATAATTTGATGCTTAATTTCGAATGAATATATTGATTTTTTTTTCTATGATTTACAACAGTATGAAAAAATTTAGTGTTAAGATCACCTTCAATGAGCCATTGTAAGTTAGCTCTTTGTTGTCGGTATGCATCTTCCTCTATATATATTTCATCTAATTTTATTTTACTTTCTTCCCATATTCTATACTCTTCTATCTCTAAGTCTCTAATTTTCCGTGTTAATTCTATTTCATTTATTTTTTCAAGTAATTTTTTTCTTTTTTAGTTTTTCCTCTAAAATTATTGTTCCACCATCTTAATTTCCTTCTAAAAATTTGCATTTTAAGTTTCTAACTATTTTCTAGATCATTCATATTTAGAGTGTGTGACTTCCATCATGTGATTAATAATGTAGAAAAACCTTCTTGCTTTGGCCAAGTTTTATCCCACTTTATATTATAAATTTTTTGATTAATTATATTATTATTATTATCAGTAAATAAAATTATTGTATTATGGTCATATTGATATCTTGGTAATGATTTATTTAAGCAATGAGGGAATTCTTTATCCCAGGAAGTTGAACAAAGAAATCTATCTAGACATCCACAAGATGGAAAATATCTTAGATTGAACTATGTATATATTTTATCTGATGGTTTCAAATCTATGAGGTAATTTGAATTAATAAATTGATTAAATTTTAAACTAACTATGTGATTAAAAGTTTGTCTCTTTCTTTATGATCTACTTCTTATCACATTAAATTCCCCTCTCACTAACCAAGCTACATCTGATATATTCCTTATGTCACTTAGTTCATTCCAAAATTAATTTCTTTTACTAGAAATAGTTGGTCCATAAACTAATGTGAACATCCACATAAAGCCTAAGTTCTTATTTTTTTTTACTAAAATAGTAATAGAATATGTTAAAATCCAACTATTAAGTATTTCAAATTTATTCTCATTAATTCCAACTAAAATTGCTCGAGAACCGCCAATAGAAAGCAAAATTTTCCATTTAGTAATGAATTGACTAAAGTTTTTTAAAGTTTTTTCTTTGAAATCTATTTTTTTTATTTCTTGTAATCCTATTATGTCAATATAATGTTCATATAATATATATTTTACTAGTCTTCTTCTTTTTTGCTTTACCTAATCCTCTAATATTCTAATTCATTATATTCATTTAGAGAGTAATTATCCCAAAGGTAAATTTTTTATACTTAAATCTAAATCTAACTTTTCTATTTGATTACTATCTATTTTATCTAAAATTTCATGTAGTACAGTAGAGAGGTTATTTTGTGTGAGAGATCTAAAGTGTTGTACAACTTTTAATCTTATTTTATCAGATGTTCCTAGTGAGAACCCATAATTTATAAACATTTCAACTACTTTATTATCAGTATAGGTTGCATAAGGAAAGTCATTAATTAGAGAGTTGATATCTGCCCTCAACATGGAGCTCCTTAGCTGATTTGATGCTGGTAAAGGAGTGTCTATAAGATACTACACATAATTTTTAGTTTTGAGCCTCACATTCTACCTTGTTTGTTGGAGTTGATTGAGGGGTCAATATCTAAGATTTTTAGGCTCTTGTCAAAATCTGATATCTCATGGGTTACAATTTCTTAACCCTTATCATTATGCATTGTACTATCTTCTTTTTCTAAAAGGCTTTTATTCTGGATACTATCTTGTTGTGGTTCTGCAAGTTCTGGGGTGTTACAAACCATTTCAGTAGTTTGTAATGGAGGTGTGGAAGATTTGGCAATTATGACATTGGTTTGTAATAGTGGTGATTGGATTTCAAGTAAAGAGGTTATTTGAATTGGTGTAGTAGCTGATGTTTTATCTTGCAAAGGGTTGGTTTTGGATGTAGGAGGAGTGGTAGTTAAAGTTTGAACCTTATTTTTTTTTATGTGCTTGGACCTCCCTTATCTCCAAATCCGCCTCTTAATGTCTTATGTATAGCTGGTTCTTCCTATTTCTCATTAGAACTATCAGAGAAATCTCTTTGTTTTATTTTCTCAAACTTCTTCATATGATCAAAGTTAGTATCATCATCGTTAGAGTTTATATAATCTAATTCATCAGTAGTTGCCTCATAATTAATTTCATATGTAAGATGGTGAAAAATGACTTGCCTCATTCTATCAATAAACTTTATTTTTCTGAATGATGGAATGACATCTACATCAGCCACCCCTACCTTCATTCTAAGATATGAAAAATCTAAATATATTTCTGATCTAGGATCAACATCTAAGAGAACCCCCCACTTAAATCTTCTACAATTCTAAAAAACTCCTCATATTTAAAGAATCTATATGAAAGACCCTTTATAATTATCCAAACTGGGACATATTTGTATCCAGGGAAGTCATGTTTCTTAGTATTGTAAATCTCAATTGGAAATTTAATTCCTCCTAAATCTAAGGTTTTCAATTCTAGTAAGGTAGCTCTCCATGTTGGATTTGGAGGATCTAAGAGGAATCTATTCTTGGTTATTGTCCTTGCTATCTACTGAAAACCTAAGACTAGAAATTTCTTTTCTAAATGTGCCTGAATGTATAAAGAACTCATTTTTCTCTCATATGTAATGACTAAGCTTCTAGAAAGAGTGAGAAAGATATCTTCATTTTTATCATTACTCGATAGTCTGAGCATGGCATACTTATCTGCTGGGCTATATTTATCCATTTGAGTCTTGAGCTTAGGTTTTTGTTGAAGTAAGTTTACTTGAGAGGAGCTTGGAAGGGGTTTAAGTGAGGACAGTAGAGAAGTTTGTGTAGAGCGGGGAATATGTAGTTAGGTAGTAGGAGGAGAAATATGACATTGGATATGTGGGGCTACGTGAGGAGGAATTGGTAACAATGGTAATGGAGGTGGTGGATGTGTGTATGCACTGGTAACTTGGTTAGGAGGAGGAGCAAGATTCCAAAATAGTGGAGGCAAGAGCGAAGGGATAAGAGGTGGTTGAAAAGTCGATCGAGGCTTAGAAAAATCAACAGTGGACTTATAATGGAGAGCTCGATGTCCGATTTTGCCACATTCAAAGCAAATAAGCGCGTTCCGACAATCCCTAGTCGTGTGATTCCTTTCTCTACACCGGAAGCATTTTACAATGCCCTTAGCTCGTTCTTGACAGATTAAGTATAACTTTTTGGTTGCTTGAGGAGGGATGGGACTATTTGTTTGATAGTTGGATCGGGAAGGAGGAGCAGTAGTATTTGCAATCTGAGTAGAAGAAGAAATAGGGATTGGTTTTGGTGGGTTGCTAGGGTTTGCGATTTGGGGGGATTTGCGATTTAGGAGGAGGGATTTGGGGCAGATGGATTTTGATGTGTATGAGAGAAGGGCTCCTTCAAAGTATCTGCTATGCTACAAATATACTCACATACTCCTGGTTTAATGTTTTCAACTTTCGTGTTTGCTGGTCCCACTTGTAAGATCATTTGATTTGCGTTAGCGTTTGCGTTTCTTGATTTATCGATTGAATATTCAATAATCCTTAGGATCACAAACAATGGATTCATAGATTGCAACTTTTTTTATTTTGAAGTAAATGCTCACATATCATAATTACTTCAAAATTTTCTTAAACAGTAAAAGAGAAGCATCCTAAATGTAGGCTTTATCGCTTAACTTCAAGACATGATATGAGAACAATGTAATTTTAAGGGGGGAGAAGCAAACCTGAGAATAGCAACCACTCCAGCTGGCATAACCTTTCTACTTTTGAAGAATCTCCATCCCATTAGAACTGAGTCCTGTTCCTCTGCTGCGCACACTGTGACACATAAATCAGAAATTAGCGAACAATTGACAAAACCACTGACAACAAATCTTAATTTCCAATGTTAAATTAAGGTCAACCAAGCAAAAAGAACTAAAAACGACATTTAGACGAGAAAAGGCGAGGAGGAGTCCGCCGAATCCAACTCCGGCAGCAAGCGAGGCGGTGCTCCGCCTCTTCACATATCCGGCGATTCCTCCGGCTAGCACAATCAGCCCATGCGGAATCGTCAGGTAAAAGTCCTCCATTAATTTCCTCAATCTGTCTTCGTCTCTCTCACACGCGCACGCATTTCCCCGATTTTTTTCTTCTCTCGTTCTACTCGATCGAACTTGATGTGGTTATCAATTCATGGCTCAGTGTGTAGCAAGTCATGATTGTAAGTACCGACTACCGACTAGTCGACTACCGAGTCCGACTACCTAGTTCATTCGTTCAATGACATGTGAAACCTTAATAGACAAGGATACTTTACATAATGTTAGATGGCAAAGAATGGAAACGAATCTGATCCGTTCTGAATTTCTGATCGATAATGGGTTGAGGTTCTTCCGAGTTGGCTCAGTTGTCGATGATTTGCATGAACTCAGTTAGTAGTCCCAAATAGAACGCCAGGGCCGATGCGATATGCAATCGAGTCCATTTGAGAAAGAATTTAAATGAACCTCCTCAGAATATTACTTTGCTGTTTCATTATTCTGGACTTACTCCAGGCCCATTACTTTGTTTCAAACGGGTATAAGTTTCACTTCTTTAAAATATCAGCTTGTTAAAGATGAACAGAGCAAATGACCATATACTAACTTGTTGTGAAGGACTTTGAGATAGTACCTCGAGATCATAGATTTGAGATACATTATAGTGAACACCTATGACCAGACTTCGGGATAGTACCTCGAGTTCATAGAGTTCGAGATATATCTTCGAGATAATCTACTTCGGGATAAAATTCAAAACAACAAATTGGTATCAGAGCTCATGGCTGGATTCGGGAAAAGTTTAATTGAACATATGATATTGTCCAAGTTAACGAAGTCAAACTATGACAACCAGAGCATACAAATCAAGACGTTGCTTGGAGCATAGGATGTATGGGATATAGTCGAGATAGGGTATGTTGAACCTGAGAACCCAAGCACTCTGACCGTGCTACAGATGAAGGCACTTAAAAAGAAAAGAGTGACGGACAAGACGGCGCTCTATATCCTATATCAAGGAGTAGACGAAGCCGTGTTCGAGAAGATTGCCGGAGCAACAACTTCTAAAGAGGCGTGAGCAATACTCCAAACCGCCTACAAGGGTGCCGAAAGGGTTAAGCAAGTAAGACTCCAAACTCTAAGAGGAGAGTTCGAGTTATTGAAAATGAAAGATTTTGAAGGAGTCTTGGACTATATAACGAGGGTGCAGACAGTGGCGAATCAGTTGAAGAGAAATGGAGAAAATCTCATAGAGATGAGAATAGTGGAGAATATCTTGAGATCATTGACAGATGCCTTTGAGAATATAGTGTGCGCGATAGAGGAGTCGAAAGACTTGAACGAGTTGTCAGTAGACGAGCTCGTCGGCTCACTTATGGCATACAAGCAAAGAAAGAAGCTCAAGAAGAAAGAGTCACTTGAGGAGGCGTTACAAGCCAAAGTGGTTCTTAAGGAGAAGGCGATGTATGTCCAAAAGGGATAGGTATGCGACTGAGGAGGTCATAGCCGAGGTGAAATGGGTTAGTCAAGCCAAAACTCGTGAGGACGAGGAAGAGGCCGAGGTGGCAGAGGAAACAAACTCGATGTAGATTGCTACAATTGTGGAAAATACGGGCATTATGCTCGGGATTGCTGGGTCGAGAAAAAAAGTAGAAGGCAAAGCCAACTACGCTGAGATGAAGGAAAACGGTGATGTGTTGTTGATGCACAAAGCATGTCAATCTCAGACAGTGATACAATATGGTATCTCAGACAGTGATACAATATAGTACTTATTTGCGGAGATGATTGAGTTAGAAGGATCAGTCTAGTTCGAAGAAGCCTCCAAGGTGGAGGTAAAAGGAAAAGAAAATGTGAAAATTTCTCCAAAAGAATGGGAGATTCAGAATGATTGAAGATGTATACTTCATTCCTAAAATGAAAAGCAACATACTAAGTGTGAGACAACTAATGGAGAAGGGGTTCGAGATATTCATGAAGAATTGGACTCTACACCTAAAAGACAAACAAGGAAGACAAATAGCTCAAGTTGAAATGGGGGAGAATAGAATGTTTAAATTAAACTTACGAAGAATCGAGGAGAAATATCTCAAAGTTAATAAGGAAGATAAAGCCTGAATATGGCACATGAGGTTCGGACATCTGAAATATAGTGGCCTCAGATATTTTGTCAAAAAGCAGTTGGTGCAAGGATTGTCGAATCTCAAGTTCGAAAAGAAATTTTGTAATAGATGTGTGATCGGAAAATAAACGAGAAGATCATTCAGGAAATCTCAGTATCAAGCAAAGAGGCCCCTCGAGTTGATACACACTGATATATGTGGACCGATCACCCCAGGATCATTTAGCGGGAAGAGGTACTTCATCACTTTCATTGATGATTTTTCAAAAAAGTATTGGGTGTACTTCCTCAAAGAGAAATGTGAGACATTCGAGATCTTCAAGAAGTTTAAGGTTATGGTCCAGAAGTCGAAGGGACATTATGTGCGAGCACTAATAATAGATAGAGGAGGTGAGTACTTGTCGAACGAATTCAATGCATACTGCGAGAAACAAGGAATTCAAAGGTACTTGACAGCACCTTATACACCACAACAAAATGTAATTGCCAAAAGAAAGAATCGGACCATACTCGACATGGTTCGGTCAATGATCAAGACAAAGAAAATACCTAAGGAATTCTGGGCAGAAACTGTACAATGTGCGGTGTACATTCAGAGCCGATGTCCACATGCGATTCTCGAGAATAAGACCCCACAAGAGCTATGGAGCGGCTATAAGCCGAACGTAGCACATTTAAGAATATTCAGGAGTGTGGCGTATGGAAAGCCAGGCCCGAAAAGAACAAAACTCGACGATAAAAGTAAGAAGTATATCTTCATTGGCTATGATGAAAAATCAAAAGCATACAAGCTGTATGACCCGATCGAGAAGAAATTTGTGGTCAGCAGAGACGTCGTGGTAAATGAAGAAGCTCATTGGGACTGGAACCAGCAAGAAGAGCTGACGATTGGGGAGATTGAACTCCCAATTCGAGATGATGGAGCTTCGAGTTCGAGAAGCACAGAAGATGAGCAGAAACCAATGAATCCTAGATTTTGAGATCTATGAGATCTTTATGAGACAACCGGTGAGATGCACTTGGTATGTTTGTTGGTCGATACCGAAATAATCTCATTTGAGGAGGCTGCTCGAGATACAAAATAAAAAGCAGCAATGAACGAAGAGATCAAGGCAATCGAGAAGAATGAAACTTGGGAGTTGGTCAAGTTGTCCAAAGGGCATAAGGCAATAGGCGTGAAGTGGGTGTACAAAAAAAAATGAACCCATAAGATAATGTCGGTAGAAGACCGGGATCGACTACGATGAGGTATTTACACCGGTAGCACAAATGGAAACTATTCGGCTACTAATCTCACAAACTGCATAGTTCGAATGGCCGGTACATCAGATGGATGTCAAGTCAATATTTTTGAATGGAGTACTCGAAGAGGAGGTGTATGTTGAACAACCCCTTGGGTACATGAAACCTGAAAAAGAGCACGAAGTGCTTAGGTTGAAAAAGATATTGTACGGGCTAAAGCAAGTCCCGAGAGTATGAAACACGAGAATAGATAATTATTTCAAAGAGAATGGTTTCAGACAGCGTCCTTTCGAGCATGCCATCTATGTGAAGGCAAAGAAGGATGAGCTCTTGATTGTCGCACTATATGTGGACGATCTGATCTTTATGGGAAACAACCAAAGACTCATTGATGAGTTCAAGAAAGTGATGAAGCTCGAGTTCGAGATAACATATCTCAGAATGATGAGGTACTTTCTCGGTCTCGAGATAAAACAGGATAAGTCAGGAATTTTCATATCTCAAGGAGCATACGCTCGAGATATCTTGCAGAAATTCGGGATGTTTGATTGTAACTCGGTAACGACACCGATGGAACTTGATGCAAAGTTCTCCAAACTTGAGGGAGAAGAAGTTGTTGATTCGAACAACTATTAGAGTTTGATTGGTAGTCTGAGGTACTTGACTTGCACAATGCCAAATGTATCATTTGCGGTTGGTGTGGCAAATTGATTCATGGAGGATCCGAAACATTCACATTTAAAAGCAGTGAAAAGGATCCTAAGATATATTAAGGGGATAGAGGATTTTGGGTTACACTATACAAAGACTAACAAATATGAACTTACAGGTTATGTGAACAGTGATTGCTGCGGAGACATTGATGATAGAAAGAGCACATCGGGATATGCATTTTTCATGGGAGGCACAACTTTCACATGGTTGTCAAAGAAGCAGTCAATCATCATATTATCGACTTGTGAGGCTGAGTATATAGCAGCATCATTCGGTGTAAGTCATGCCATTTGACTAAGGAGATTGCTACAATAAGTGAAGCTCTCATAACTCGAGGCAACCGAAATTCGAGTTGACAACAAATCAACCATTGATTTGGCCAAGAACCCAGTGCATCACGAGAGGAGCAAGCACATTAATGTAAGATTCCATTCAATTCGAGAACATATCAAGAATGAGAAAATTCGAGTGGTCCATGTGCAAAGCAATGACCAAGCTGTAGATATTTTCACTAAGGCACTACCAAATACTAAATGAACAGTTAATTATATGAGATGCTCCTTATCTTTTTCACTTGTCATCCGAGATACAACGTGTGTTTCCGTATGAACCACCTCTATCACTTTTAAGATCACAATATTTTTTTTTCCTTAGGACCATGAATAACCACAGCGTACCCCTATTTGCATAAAATGCCCGAACAAAATCAATTAATTCTTGGCGAGTACTGATCTCCAAAAGTAGCCACAATTTTGATTTTATTTTTCAGCCGGAGGAAATGCACAATCATTAAGTCCATCTACAAAAAAAATAAATATAATTAGATTATTTTTTTCTCAGCAGCTAGTGTCAAATAAATTGTGCACCTACTCTATTTATGTTTATGAGTAAAATAAATAAATAATTACATAGATTACATGTTTTAGCTGGATATATTATGTTGGAAAGTAAAAAATAAAATAAAATAAAACACCAGTTTACTAGAACAAGAAATGAGTAAAATTTTAAGCAGCGAAGAACACAAAAATAAATAAAATAAAAGTGAATTTCCTAAAAAGTTTCATTGATTATATAACAGACAAAATGCATATACCTTGTAGTTAAAATATTCATAGAAGTCCTCAGGCGAGAGGTCAAAGAAAATGAATTGCCTCTGCAATTTTTCTCTCTTTATTTCTTGTTTTTTGTTTGTATTATGAATTCACATAGAAGTTCTGACCGGGTCTAACTCTAACCTGTCACCTAATGGCGGCTCCTCATTTTTTTTTTTCTCAATTCTTTGGCGGTTCCTCTCCAATCTCCTCTATTTAGATTTATCCATATAGTAATTAATTACTGCTACGATAATGAGAAGATAATTAACTGAACATATGTGCAAATTTTATGGGTACTCGTGGCGTGTGAAGGTTAGATAGATTATCTGTACGCTTTTTCTGTTCTTGTAGAATTTAATACGGTGCAAACCTTTACTTCAGTAAACTGAGAAAAGGAAAAAAAAGAAGAGAGATTGGCAATTATTGGGTCTTAAGAAAGAAATCACTTCTGTATCTCTCATTTGGTTTTGTGTAACAGTAAGTATTTTAATTTTAGGGCAAAAGAAGAGGAATAGTTGTCACGGACGCGTGGGAAGTTATGGGAAGTTCAAATGTTCAATGCAAATATTAGTATGGATCTGTGGGTAAAGAATCCTCCAATCTGGAGTTATAACTGGGACCATTTTTTTAATGAAACCATTAGCTATCCACATCTGAATTATTCTATCCCTTTCAATGACATAATTTGTGGGAAAAATTGAACAGAATGCAAAGCACTTTGCCTTTTACGCTTTCCTGACTGGATGCTAACCTCACATTTCCCTCAGTTTGACCATACCACCTCGAATTTTTTTGCCTAATTACACCCGTCATGCATTTTAATTTTTCATTGAAAGTAGGAGCCACATTTTCTTTTCTTTTTGCAATTTAAAAGAAGGAACATGCACAATTTGAGTGCTAATTTATTCCTTCCTTTCCAATTTGAATAGCTAATTAACGTTTATACTTATAACATGCATCTTCTATAATAGCCATAAATCAACACGGTTTAAGCCACAACATGGATATTTCACGTCTCACAGCTTCAGGATTTCCATTCTTGACCATACACCTGACAAGATAAATCATAAAATTAGAACTACAAAGTTGAGGTCAACTCATCATACATGTACCGCACATCAACCACAAAATAGTTCATATTGAAAGAGTTTTGTACACGAATGTATTTGGAACTTCCTAGAAATTTATTATTAGTAATTAATTATTTGTTTGATATATGGTTTGAGTTGATTCATATTTTTAGTTTTAACATTAAATAAAAAAGTAAGTTTTCTCTTATTTCGTTCAATTCATCCAAGTGCCTTATCAATTAATGACTTAAATTTTGGTTTTGTTACTCAATGAACTTTCGAATTTTATATTATATGTTATATATTTATAAATCACGTTCTGGAGTGATCAAATTTATCATTAAACAAAGTAACTTTAATATCCAAAAGAACACAATTGATAAATTTGCAATGCTGGTGCAGGATTACACAATAAAACCAAAAATGGAAAGGAAACCGAGAGGAAATAAAAATTTTATTGATGCTTTTCTGAACAACTTGTACATAAAAAGTTTGCTTCATTCAGCTTCACTCTCTTCATACTGAACTTACAGAAATATCATAATGTTTACTGGTAGATATCTTGTATATATAGAACCCGGACATGATTGCACTACAAATTCATCAACGATATGCTTGAATCAGTTATTGCTTTATTAATTAAAAAGAAATTTTATTACAGATGTACCAACAAAAATAAAACATCAAGACCACATTTATAAGCAGGTAATTTGTTAAGGGAGGGGATCCCTTGACCACTAAAAACTTTGACAACCTTGATAATCAATTTTCAAATAAAGATAAAAAATTCTTAAAAATAGAAAATCTGTCACAAACATGTTCTTGAGTCATAGATTGATTGTGTTTTAAATTTCATGCAATTATTAAATTTTGGACCATTAAAAATGTCATGCAATTTTGATGATCTTTGATGGTGTATCAAATCACATTCAAATTATATGAAATATCAAACAGAATCAATCTAATAATAAATAAAACCAATTGAATTGCCAAGATATAAACTTCAACAATAATAAATATTCAATAATCCTTAGGATCACAAACTATGGTAAATTTCAGAGATTAAAACTTTTTTTGTTTTGAAGTAAATGCTCATATATCATAATTACTTCAAAATTTTCTTAAACAATGAAAGAGAAGCATCCTAAATGTAGGCTTTATTTCTTAACTTCAACAAATGACACATGAACAATGTATATTTAAGAGGGTGAAGAACCAAACCTGAGAATAGCAACCACTCCAGCTGGCATAACCTTTCTACTTTTGAAGAATCTCCATCCCATTAGAACCATCAGCACTACAGCACACACTGTATCACATAAATCAGAAACCAGTGAATCATCAACAAAACACTGTCTGTAGACAATTAGTAGGTATAGTTTTGAGTGAATGGCGTGCTTTGCAACAGGAAGTATAGACAATTCTCTTTAAATCTGCATAAGTGTGATATATTGCTTTAAGATGGTCCTCTAATCATAAATTTATAGTTCATTCTATGTATCAATGGCTTGAATATGGGGAGATACTGAATAGTGATTTTGATACTCTGTGGCAAGTAAATATGCCTTTGAAAGTTAAAATTTTTGTTTGGCTTGTCAGAAGGAATAGAGTTCTCACAGAAGGTATTTTATCTAAACAAGGTTGGTCTGCAGTATATAGTGTATTTTTTTGTGATCTTGAAGAAACCACAGATTATTTGTTTGCCATTTGTCCCTTTATTTCTAAGATGTGGTAATGGATTGCTCACTTAAATAATTTTGATTTTCTAGCCACCACAATAAAACATTTATGGGACATTGATTACTGTGTCCCACTTAAGGACATATGTTATAGTCTTATAGAAAATGATTAGAGGAGCAATATAGTGGATAATTTGGTTAGAGAGAAACAAATTGTGTTTTACTGATTACAAACAAAGAGATTTAGATCAATTTGTCTTCAGATTATTGGTTTGACTAGCTTTTGCTGTCAACAAAAGGGCACTGTTAGTATGCTTAATCTGTCAATTGTATTATCATGGGAAGCAGAAGAATGCAGGTTATCTCAGAGGAAGAGGGAGAGACACTAGAGTTAGAGGATTTTCTGGTAATAGAGGGTCTAGAGGTGGATTCTCAGGAAATCAACCCACTGGAGGGCCAGTCAGTGGATTTGGCAATGCTTTTGTCTGAAAAAGAAATGAAGATGCACGACTAATTGGAGATCCTTGAATGCTTGTTTTGTTGATGTATCAGACTACTTACAATTTGTGTTTTGATTAGAATATGCTGTGGCGTGCTAGTAGTTTTATTATCTGATGTTTAGCTATGCAGTTATAGACAAGTAGTAGTCTGATGTTCAACTCTCGCATAGACAGTAGATATCCTGAATATACCAGCCGTTTGATATATTTCAAGGATCCTTTGGGATGTAAACTTTCTTTCAGTTTCAATGAAACCGGTAGAGTATTCCACTTATATTAAAAAACCACTGACAACGAATTTAACGTCCAGAACTAAATTAAGGTCTACCAAGCAAAAAAACTGAAACTATAATTTAAACAATAAATGAATACATAATTAAGGATTTTATTGTATCACATAAATCAGAAATTAGCTAATTATAAACAAAACAACTGACAACAGAGTCTTAATTTCCAACGCTAAAACAAGGTCAACCAATCAAAAGAACTAAAAAACGTGATTTAAAAACGAAAAACTGTCACAATTAAGAATTTTATTGTACCAGTCTCGAGTGTGAGAGCGAAGTAGGAGATGGAGTGAGTCTGGTAGGCTCTGAGACTGGAGAAACCAGCGGCGAGGAGAAGGGCGCCGAATCCAACTCCAGCGGCGAGCGATGCGGTGCTCCGCCTCTTCAAATATCCAGCGATTCCCCCGGCGAGTATTATCAGTCCATACGGAATCGTCAGGTAAAAGTCCTCCATTAATTTTCTCTCTCCTCTCTCTCTCTCTCACACGCACGCATTTCCTCTCTCGCTTCTACTCGATCGAACTTCATGTGGTTATCAATTCGTAGCTCGATGTGTAGCAAGTCATGATATTGCATGTAATGTAAGTGTAACTGAGTTTATTCTTTCAATGACATGCGAAACCAGACGGTATCCTTTGTTCGTTTAGCAATAACACATTATTATTTTGATAAATGAATTTGTAAAATAAATTTTAGACTAAAATAGTACGATAGAATGCTAAATCGATATATTAAATTATAAATGATATACAAATTTAGTTATTATAGAATAGTGATCATTATTTACTATGTTTATATTATATTATATATTATAATTATGATTATTATTTATTTATTTATTATTATTATTATTATTATCATCATCATCGTTGTTATATCATAATTATTAATATTTTAACTATTCTAATTAACAACTGTCAAATGATATTTTCATTCATCTAAATAGTTAATAATATTATTCTTTCAAAATGACATTACTATATCACTCTTTCAAAATTATTTTTTAATTTGTCAAATGTACCTTATAATGTTTAATGGCAAAGAATGGAGGCAAATCTAGATCTGTTCGTTGAGCTTCTTCCGAGTGCTAAGTTTGACATATTTTTCATGAAACTCAGATAGTTGGCCCAAATAGAATGCCAGGATCACCGCTGTCTAGTACAATTGAGAGTGACATCCATCCTCTTGGGGGACGATGAGAGATCGAATTCCGCTTGGGAGCGGGTTAAGATTAGGGCTCAATAGGGTTGTGCGTGTGAGCATAACGTACGAGCTTTGTTCAAAAAAGAAAAATAGAACGCCAGGTCAATGTGATATGCAATTGGGTCCAATTTCAGAAAGGAATAAATTATCCTTTTAGAGTATTATTTTTGCGGTTCACTCATTCTGTGCTTACCCTGGCACATTACGTTCGTTTCAAACGGAGACAAGTTTCAACTTCTCTAATGGTACTACTACTAGCTTGTGAAAGAAACAAAATGAGCAAATGACCATATACAAGCGGGGAGCTTCCGAATTATATACCATATGGGTGCATCGGAGTTTTGCTAATATGAACTATTTTGTGCTCAAGGGTGATGTATGGTACATGTATGGGCAGGGATGAAAATCTGAAGTATTGAGACGTGTGATATCCATGTTGATTTATGGCTATAAATACAACATCCCTGTTATAAATATAAAAGTTAGCTCTTAAGAAATCAGCTCTAAAATGATGAATGTTCCTTCTTTTATACTGCAAAAATGTAAATGAAAATGTGTCTCCTATTTTCAATGAGAATGTATGATATTAGAATATAATTTTCGTGGGTTGCTACTATTATCAGTGATTACTATTTGCAGAGCCCGCATTCAAGAACAGACATTCCAAATTCAGATCGATTTGTACGATCAAGATATGTTGACTGTTGGGTACGTCCAAACAAAATTAACGAGCATGTTTTATTCAAAAGGAATACCAAATGACGAGTCGGTGCACAAACAAATTTAATATACTCGTGTAAGTGAGTATCACCCTTCACAGTTCACACCGAACAGCAATACAAAGGGCAGCATGCGTGCAAAACTAATGCAGTATCCTTTTAAGTTCCTATCAAGAGACTTTATAACATACTTATTTACCACATCCTAACATACGGTATATGTGAGATCTTGCACCATTCTTTTCCCTCCTCTGTTTGGCACTGTCCACGGAGCACAGGATTGCTCCCCCAAATTTCCATTTTTTTCAAGGAGGCAGGGAACCCTTTCATTGGCAATGATGTAATTTCTGGACAGTTCTCTATGAGCAAACTCTCAAGGTTTGAGAACTCAGCTATTTCCTCTGGTAGGAATTTCAGTCCCACACAATTGGAGATCTTTAAGTGCCGTAATGAACTGAGGTGATCTGACCAATGTGGCCCCGCCTCACCAAAGGATCTCAACTGTGGCAAATCACAGATGAAAAGCTCCTCCACTGACTTGAGACCATGCAAGAGAGACTGAGAGAGCAATGACACATTGTCAATGCACAACCGGAACAATGAAGAAACCCCAATCACTGGATTTAGGGGTGGTGTGAAAATCAGCTTTGGACACTTCTTGATCTCTAGGCATCGGAGGGAAATGAGGTCTCTTGGATTAGCAAGGCATGCCAATTCTTCACAATCTGTTATAAGCAAGGAAATGAGTGACCTCATTTCACAAAGAACTTCTGCAGGAATAAAGCTTATGTTAGAACAATTGGAGAGCTCCAAAGATTCGAGAGAGGTGAGCTTCTTGAGATATCTGACGAGATGGTTGTCAAGGTTGCCACATGAACTGATGGATAATTGCCTGAGAGATGATGGGAGCATGAAGCACTCATTGTCCTGTATGATTAATTTTGGACAATCTTTTATTACCATATTCTGAAGAGAGGCAAGCAGTTTAATCTTCTCCTCCGGCAAGAATGGCAATTCTTTACAGCTCGAAATATATAGATCCTCAATGACTGGGAGGTGGTTCTCCATTAACCCTTCTCTAAGAGATTTCAAGCTTGAGCACCTTTGAATAGTAAGCCTAGAGAGATGTGGAAATAGTTGTTTTTGGAATATTTTTTCTTGCCAACCTGGAAGACTTATGAACCCTGCACCATCTATACTCAAATTCTTTAAAGAAAAGGGAAGTGATGGAAATGTCCTTAGCCTCGGACAATCAGAGATTTGCAATGATTCAAGATTGGGGGTGCTCAAATTTTCGTTAGGTACCAACCACTCCTCAAGCAAAGGCATATCAGCAAGCAATATTTTTTCCACAGATGGGAATAAAATACAATTGTTGGTTACAAGATTCTGATGGCAGATGCATTTTATAAGATCCATTCCTTTAATTTTAAGCACCTTAAGAAATGGAAGGTGTTCAAGACTAGGCACCTGCTTCAATTTTCTACACTCAATAAGACGCACCTCCTTTAAATCACGAAGCCAATGCTCATTTAACCAATTTGGGGAAGCTAAGCCACTGTACCAACAAATAGATAGATTTCTCAGATTTTGATGAGGCTTGAGGCCTTCAAGTATCTCTTCATCCAATCTCTCATCTTTCACACATCTAATATCATCACAAGACCATTCTAGCCCTAAAGAATCAAGATGCTTCTTATGGTGCATCATTGCATTAAGAGCCTCATCTTTACTTTCAACAAGCTCAAGGTTCGTAACATGCAGGTTTCCTCGTAACTCCTCCATTTCCTTCAACTGATTCAATTTGCGCCCCTCGCTATTGTGAACTTCGAATTTCTTCAGTTCATGTAAAGAGGCCAATCTACCAATGTGAGACAGTACACTTGCTTTATCTTCTTTGACAATAAGATGCCGCAAGTTGACTAACTTGGTCAAGCTAGTTGGTAATGTGTGAATACGACAATGAAGTAGGCTCAACACTTGAAGATTGTAAAGGTTGCTTATAAATGCCGGCAATCTTTCAATATTTGTAAAAGACAGATCCAAGTGTTTCAAAAGCTTCAAGTTTCCTATGGATTCCGGCAATTGCTTCAGGTGGCATCCCGAGAAATCAATCATTCTGATGCACTGAGAGTGATTGAACATATCATGGAGATACCGGTCAAATGTTGGCTTGTATCCTTTAAAGAACATGATTGTGCGTAATTTTTTTAATTTGCACAAGCTGCTGAATTCACTTGGCTTAAGATCATGTGTACAAAAAGAAAGATGCCTCACTGAGTCAGGCACATCACAAAACTTCACATCTCCTACACTTGAGAAGTCACCGGCAGAAATTGATTTTGAAAGATCATGAATTAGAGAATGTACAGTGTATTGTCCACTCGTTGAAGCCTGAAAGAATGACCTATGAACTAAATCATCAAAATACCTAGCTCCTGCCTCTTCCATTGTTAGATTAGCTTGGGGTTTGACAAAACCCTGTGCTATCCAAACCGATACCAGTTTTTCTTTCCCAAACTCATAATCCCTGGGAAAAAGTGAGAAGTATGCGAAGCACTGCTTGAGATGTGGCGGCAAGTGGTGATAGCTTAACCTTAGAATTGGCAAAATGTCATCCTCACCCTGCTGCAACTCCCACAACTCACTTTCCATTATGCTTAACCAATGTTTCTCATCTAATTCAGCATTCAATAACCCGCCAACTGTTTTAGCAGCTAATGGCAACCCTTTCAGCTTGTTGGCTATCTTCTGACCAATCAATTCCAAATTTTCGTGCTCTCGTTTTCTCTTTGTACCAAATGCAAACCTTTTAAAAACTGACCAGTATGGATCTTCAGCCAGACCTTCCAGCCAAAGAGGATCGCATGTGCCAGTTATCTCAGCAACCATTTTCACACGTGTTGTAACCACCACCTTGCTACCTCTCTTACCGAATTTCAGAGGGTTGTATAAGCTCTGCCACCTAGCTCTCTCTTCATTCCACACATCATCTAGCACGAGTAAAAACCTCTTAGGCATCACCTTCTCTCGAAGCATCACCTGAAGTATGTTTAAATTGCTCAGATCAGATGGCCGTTCTTTCATTGCCGACTCTAGGATCTCCTTAATCAACCTCTTCACATCAAAGTTATCAGAAACACTCACCCAAATCCTGAGATCAAAGTGTTCCTCAACCCTTGGATCATTGTACACCAGCTGAGCAAGGGTCGTCTTGCCGACCCCACCTATACCAACAATGGGAATTACATCTATGCCATTGGAACCAACTCCGCAATCCAACAACATGCTAATTAAACCCTCCTTTTCAGTTTCCCGGCCTAAAACCTCAGTTTCAGTTAAGAAAGAACTAGTCTCTCTTCTTTCAACAGCCACTTCAGCCGAGAAGCGGTTTCTCTCTTGCAATTTAACCAGCTTCAAATAATCCCCTACATCAGCTGCGATTCCCTCCAATCTAACCAAAATGCTAGTCAACTTTAAACTTACACCATCACCACGGGAGAAAATTCTAGAGAAACTAATACCTGCCTGGGAACTGCTCTCAGCTCGATCCTTGAGGAAATAGTATTCGCACTCGTCGAGTATGTCATCGGCGTCGTAGGCTGCATCTCTGAGAGAAGCGAGCCAAGAAAACAAGTTCGCATCGCTGGTTTGGTGCGAACCGACAATGGTGAGTACAGATCTGATTTTGAGAAGTGTGTGCTGAAGCCTTCTCAGATCGTTCCTGAGGCCAGATTGAGCTCCGAACTGGTCGAACGCCTGAGACGCTACCTTATTACAGAGAGCATCTACGAAGGATTGAGCAATCCAACCCCCAACAGTGAGAGCCGCCATATCTATCCTCTCTCTCTCTCTCTCTCTCTCTCTCTCTGCAGTGTGCTTGGTAGTGATGTCTGGTCTGCAGAGAGCCAGAGACCATAAGAAGGATTTTTAGATTAAAATTGGGAAGCAGGAGAATTGTTCTCGTTCTCGTGGAATAAATGCTAGAGTCAGAGTCAACGGCGGAAGTGATTTTAGTTTTGGGTCGTTGTGTTTGTGTTTATCTAGAGATGTAAGTCTCAGCGTAACGGGTCATTGACAAAAGATGAGATAACAGAGTAACAAATAACAAATGAAGTTTTTTAGCCGTGTCGGTCTGGATTCGTCGCAAGGCAGCCAGCATCTTCCCAGTGCCAGAAGTTGGAACCCTGAGATCAGTGTCAACATATTACATATAATATTTTTTTCTGAAAGTTGGTCCAGAGTGTAAATAATTTCTTTATTTCTTATTTTCATAGTTCGCTTTAGTAGATTTTTGTTTTCCTTTTTTTTTTATCTTCTTTGTTTTTTTTCATTTCTTGTATTTTAGTGTTCACAGCCAAGTCAACATATTTCATATAATAGATTTGATGGCTGGCTTCTAAAAAACAAAAAAGTTGACAATAAATTACAGGGATTAATATATCAAATGAAATAAAAATATAACTTTCATAAAATTAAGTCCATCAATGTAGCTTATAAATTTTAAATCCAACATATAACTTTCATAAAATTGACCCTCATCTCCGTCCATGAATGTAGCTAATAAATAAATTAACGACTCTTTAAGGAAACGCGATCGAGTGCTGAATAAATTAACGGCTCAAAGCTTCGTTTGATAGTTTCTTATTGATTTAACTTTTTCAGACATCATATTAATGCAACTTTTTTGCCGGTCATGTAAAAAATATACGAAATCTCTTGTATCTTTTAATTTTTTGTATTACACAGAAGATTTCATCCCCGCAGTTTTACCGGTATATTGTGTGATGTAGTTGTTGTTTGATGGTCCAATGACCTTTAAATTAAACGATATCTAAGTTGCATGAAATTTAAAATATTATATATATATAGAGAGAGATATTAACATTTTTCTATTTTTAAGATAGTTTTGTATTTTCTTTTGAAATGCCATTGTCAAAACAATCCATTGTTAAGGATCCCTCCCCTTATGATTATACAACGGATCCATAACAGAATTCATTAATTCTAATTAATGCCCGTTCAAATCTAAATTGAAAATCGCCATGGGTAGCCAGCCCATGATTTTTCTCAATTCTCCTGAAATATATTACTTCATATATTTTTATTAGTTATAATTTTTTTTCCAAAAATCTTAAAATTAATTTTCTAATAGTCGCAATGACACTGCCGGATTCAGGCTTGGAAAAATTGCATATGAAATTTAATAGCGCATGACCATCATAAAACTTGAACCTCTTGTGTCAGCAGCATTACGTCACTCGCTCTGCTAATTTATTCTGGTTTTACTCGTGCAACTGCAAAATCAACCCTAGCCTCAGTAAATATATACAGCTTGTCTAATGTTATTTTAACTTGACATATGACAGAGTGATCCGTAATCTTAGATGTGAGACAGCAGCCAACTGGAGACGCAATGGAAAACTACAGCAACTTTACAACTGGATGTAAAACAAACTCTACCAAAGCCTCCTAAATGAAAATAATGACACAAAAAAAAAACATCTCATCAGGTACCAGCCTTTTGGAATATACACTGAGGTACGAAAAAGAAAAACCGAAAGGAGCAAAGTAGAAGAACGTGATTGCAAGAAACCACGCATATATTTCCCTGTGAACACCAAGTCGCAGTAGTATTCTCTCTCATGGTATTAATAGGACAATAAAGTAAAAAAAAAAAAAAACTACCTACCGAATAGACAAGTAAACAATCAATTAAAGCTAGAAATTCACACACAGAAGACCACAAGGAGCAGAATCAACCGATGAGCTGTTGTAAATTGATTCCCCATGAAGTGGCCAGCTGAGACAATATCTGGTCTGGAGTTGCACCGTCCCAGTCTTCAGGAACTTCGCTTACTGGAGCTTCATGTAAGTTAAGCAGTATCTCTCTCTTCCCTTGAGGTGGGATTTCTAAATAGTCGACCCCATTTTCCGAAACGAGCTCAGTTAACTGCACAAAAAGAAAGAACAAATGTGTTTCATTTGTCTGATCTAAAAACACAAACGGAAGTTTCTAATGCTAACTTGGACCTCTTTGTTAAAAGTTCAATAATTCTTAGGACACCACCCTTGACATTTTATATAGCACTGCTAAACCAACTGCTAAACCAACTGTAGAACCTACAAGAAAAATCACCTTCTTAGGATTTTCAATAATCTCATTTGCTTCGACCTTCAGACTCTTCTAGCTCAAATGAAAACCCTGAATTCTGTTCAAAAGGAAGAAAAAGCAAACAAGAAAAAAGAGAGACAAAACGGAGGATCAATCAAATGAGAAAATTATTCTGTACTGAAGGTTTTTGTATCTACTTGACAATTCAAATACATTTGTATGCATCTACTTGTCAGTGGATTAACCCAATTTATTCATTAAAAGGGTCTTTGTACTGCAGGTTTTAATGTTCCAGCGTCCATAAATTTTCCTTCACACAGATATTTCGAGATCTGAAGCCAAAACATTAAATGTGAACAATTAATCTTGTTCTATACTATAACTGATAGGTGTAATTCCAAACGTTTGTAAATTTCCAAAGTTCGTAGATAATGAAGAAGCCAAACATGAATGCACCAGAACTTGTACATGCACAATTCAATTTCTGACCTCAGAATCTTCTAAAGAATAGTCTTAGAAATTTACATTACTTTCATGTGAACACATTCCTATTCATATAGAAAAAGATTAAAGAGATCAATTTGTTTTCAGACTTCCATCTGAAAAATTAATATAGAAAAGTCATGGAAACTTGGGGTATGAAAAAACTGATTAAAATATTTAAATAGTGGCAATAGAAACAGTGTAAAATAGTTGATATATACAAGATTTGGGAACTTGTGATCAGATGGAACTGGACTATAGGAAAGAAATGAAATCTAGTATACTGGAGGGGGTGAGAAATGAAGACGTAATAGAAGATGAGCTTGTATGCAATTTGAAAATGTGTGCTAAAGAACATAATACTCTTAAGACATTTCTAAAGAAACTCTTGAAGCAAATGGTATTATAGTAACAAAACAGTTATCTTTATACTCTTCATTCTGATTTTTAGACTGACAGTATGCTATGCATAATCACTGGAACTCTTGAATTGAAGAGATGAAATATAACCATAAGTGACAATCTCATCATTCAGTCACAAACATCACATCTTCAGTCATTTAACTATTTACAAGAACTTTCCATTATCCCACAATTATTTCAGAAAATAACAAAGCGTAAAAAATAGACTTAATAAAGAAAACAGTTTAAACCAGTATAATACCTGTTGAAGCCAAGTAAGAGCGATATCAAAATAGTTCTCCTCCATCAAGAGCTGGCCCACAGCATGCAACACCTCATTTCCAATCTCACTAGACAGCTGGTCAACAACAGGCCCTGTCTGCTCCATCAGCTTCACCAAAAGATATGCATCCCCTGTAGCAAGCACCTCCCCATAAGCTGACTCTACATCTCCCACGTGTAATGCATCCATCGATCGCATCCATGCCTCCCAGAGTGGGCCCCGCTCCTGTGCACCTGCACCATCCTCAGTCATTGCCTCCCCATCCAGTTCAGGTACTGCTGCACGGGCTGAGACCCTCAACCCATTATCCTCACCAGCAACCCGAATTGCTTCTAGAGTTGCTTCATCCTTTGAAGCCTGCCAGGCACTCCTGGCAGATGGGCCCTCGCCAAGTCTAAACAGGCCAGGACCGGGTCCCTTCTCCCAGCCACGTCTGGTTGCTCCAGCTGACATGTTACCTCCTGGACCCCTACGGCTTCCCATGGAACTGCTTCTGAAGTAAGAGTTTGTGTCCCAACCGTCAGAATCAGGTCTCCAAGAGGATTCAGGCATGTAACGATTGTACTTTGAGGACGGGAAGTCATGGTAACCATTGTACTTGCCAGCAGGATGACCTGGTGAGGAGTCAAAGGAGAGCATGGACCCACCGCCAGGAGCGGAGCGTTTGACAGAGGAGATGGACAAGTCATGTGCCATGTCTTCCACAATTCGCTCGAGACCTCGAACACGGTTCTCTAAGGTCACCATGCTGTCATGGGATCCACCCATGAAATCCTGATATTCATAGAAGGGACTGTAATGATAAGTGATGACATCTATAAAAATACTAGAACACATGCATTTCAGTTTGAAGGGGACCAGGCTAGCATAATACATATTTTCTCTCCTCCAAATTTTCTCCGAATTACCCTTCTAGTCACAATAATAAAATACAGGCTGATGTACGTATTCAAAGAATGTGCTTTTATATTGTTAAATCAAAAGGTCATTCTCCTTCCAAACACACTTAGAATTAAACACTGCCAATTGTTTCTAGATTTTACCTCTCAACATGCATACTGCATATCAATTAACAACAGAATTCTGCATTGTTATATTAATAAAATATCATTAGCACATATTAAAAAATTAGTAGTTGCAACTTGCAACCACCTGAAATATGTATTCATAGAAGGAACTGTAATGATAAGTGATGACATCTACAAAAAATAGAACACATGCATTTCAGTTTGAAAATTGGTAGTTGCAAGTTGCAACCACCTGAAAGAGAATGCTACAGGTTGTTTCTAAAACAGTGGGGTTAATTGCAAAATGACAAATTCAGGAATAGTTCTCTCATACCTGTAACATGTTCATGAGACTCGCCTGCTGCCTCTCCAAATGTGTCAGTTGCCTTTGAATGGACATCCAATTCCCTTTATTATTTCCGAAAGAGCCCTCCGCTACACTCGACCTCACATTAGAGTTAGCACCTGCCACATCACCCCTAGTATCATCTGCCTCACTGCCTCTCAATTTCATACAACCTCTAAACCCTCTTTGTTCACCCCAAACTCCAGATCGCCGCTCAAAATTCTGGTAATTTCCTGCAACACCACATGCTTGCATACCTGTCTGGTTATTATCACTCTCTTCTGGGCCATCTTTGTTCAATGTGTTTTTCTCTGCCTCATCAGGTGGAGAAGGAACCTTGGGCCCCTTACGGGGAGGGACTACCACTTCAACTGGCAGGTCATCATTGTTATTTCTTGTCTCAAGTTTTTGGAAGAATTCAGGGTTTAAATCTTTTTCATTTAGAGTTGAGGCCCTTTTCTTCAGCAGCACAGCTGCTTTCTCTGTTAATGCACCTCTTCCTCTGGAACTTGCTTCGCTGTTAGTGGGCGATGAATTCCCAGAATTGATTTTAGCTGATTCTGACTTACGGCTGTTTGGGGTTGGCTTTCTGCTGTCTGACTTCTCTTCAGCATCAGATTGCTTTCCATCGGCTGTTATTTACAACACAAATAAGTATTCATGACCACACTTGACAAACTTGATTTTGTCCATCTTTCATTATATTATGGCATTGTGATCTGTATTGCATGTACTGATTGATCCATAGTTTAGGCCCATAAAATAATATTTAAAATATTCTATATATCAAGAATAATTAATATATGCAACAAGTCTTCTTCTGGTAGCTAAATAAGATTTCACAAGCGCGCAGCGACGAATCGTTGTGGTTGCGTTGTAGTTTACAAGCATTATCTAGATGCTTTGAGTACATAGCTTAATAAATTACCTTTTAAGTCTTCAATGACAGCTTGCTCTCCTGACATCCTTTTCCATTGTTGTAGTGCCTCTGTCATGCTATCTCTAACTGGCTTTACCTACAGACCAGAAGAAATAGTATAATAAATGAACAAAAGTTGCTTTCATCTCAAAATACTTCCATCCTTAAAGAAACAGTCCATGAGCATATGACTAAATTAAAGCACACTAAAAATAGGAGTAGCTAAGCAAATTTCTCTATTTCCTCCATCTCATTTTTCCTATTTTTGTAAATGCAATGGGCAAAATAAGTGAACATAACATTGACATTGAGCAGTAACAGCTGTATCAACTAAATTAACTCAGGATAGCTACAGTGCTGCTAGTTGATACCCAAAATTTCAACAGAAACACCCATCATTGCTTTATTATTTTTTATTTTTAATTTGCAAGTTCAATTGGCACTGAAAGTCTGAAACATGCTGAACTTACCAAGTTAATAAAGAAAAATAAAATCCAACAAAAAGTAATTGGAAAATTCAAGGTACCTTATCAAAGCGGCACGATTCAAGAGCAGACAGAGTGGGAGCAGCACCATCCCCAATCAAATGGCTTGAATGAGCCGACAAGACACAGAGTGTATCAGCAGCAGCCTTTCGTGTGGCCCAGTCACTGTTTTCGAGGCAATCACAAGTGCTCTGTAGCACCTGTTGCATATTCTGAGGACTAATTGCACCAACCTGAAATTGTATGCAGCTGTAGTTAGGCAGGTGTAAAATTAATTACAACATCATCTGTGTTTTTGTAATGCATTTCACTATTCTTATGGGAATAAAAACTGAAATTAAGGCCAAATAAAATATGTATCCCCAGATGGAACATATTGAGATATCATAGACTAGACTAAAATTCAAACTTTTAGCCTGCTCAAAGGTTCAAATTTCCTCAAACAAACTGTACTTGGCCTAATCAATAATCCAACCACATTGTTCTAACTTTTGTCACTGCTGCACATAACAAAATCAACAAAATGAAGAGAACAAACAGAATTAAACATACCTGTGCAAGGCTAGAAATAACAGAAAGAAGTGCCCCTTTTGCAAGGAACCCCTGAACTCCCAGCAATTTGCAGATCCTGGGGGACAATTTCTGAAACAGGGGTATTGGAATCATCCCAGAATCAGACCCTGCACACTCGACCACTTTAGCAATACACATTGCCGCACCGGCCTGAGCAGCCTTGCTGTTCTCATTCATTACCTCCATCAGTGGTTTCACAAACAACACCACTGATGCCTCATTGCATGCATAAATTGAGGCAAGGGCACCAGTTACATCACGGCAAGTGTCTCTGACCGATGAGTCAGAACTAGGGTCTTTCAATCTTCGAGTAATGTGGCTAATAATCTTAGGTAAGTGGCTCGATGCAGCTTCAGGATGGGTAGTGCATAGCGAAGACAGCAACTTTAGTGACTCTCGGCGAAGTATTAAAGGAGGAAACTTGGAGCTGCTTGTCGGATCGGGCGGGCCTGTAGGCGGGTCGTGGGTTAGCGAATTGACTAAGACGGGGACTCCGTCTGGAGGAAGGGTACGGATTAGCTTCTCTAGGTCGTCAATGGCGATCTGCTGAGTGTCTCGGTCGGAGAGCTTGGCGAGGGAGGAGAGTACGCGCGACTTGAGCTCGACCAAGGCGAGGTGGGTGGAAACGGAGGAGGGTTTGGTCGGATTTGGCGTGGCGGGGGAGGGTTTGGTGGGAGATTTAGTGTTGATAGTCTTAGAGAAGGGTTTTGAGAGCGGTGTCGCCATGGGGTGGGTTTGGATCTGTGTGGACTGACACGATTTGGGGAGAAGGGAAGAGGAGAGAAAAAGAAAGAGAGGAGTCGAAAGAGGGAAGGGGGAGGGAGAAAAAGTTAATCAAATGGAGTAGATTTGAAGTTTGTTGAGGTGTGATTTCTGTTTTCTCCTTTCGTTGGGGAGTAATTTAATATGAATATTATGTATTTAGCCCCTAAGAAATTGTAAATTCTAATAAACGCTCTGTAATTTTTCATTTTTCCTTGACAAGGATTGGGAACCTGACAGATGCATTTGGCATATAAAACATCAATATGACTAATCAAATGACATTATTTATTAGTTATTATCATTATTAATCAAATGACATGACTTATTAATTATTATTATTATTTAAGTAGGAGTTTACTGTATCAAATGATATGATTTTTTTATGAAGGCCCTTCAAATGATATGATTTATCAACTATTGTTACAATTTTGCGCCACTACAGTAATTTCTGAATAGAAAGAATATTTTAAGGGTATTCCGTAAGCTGGATGCAGTTGAGTAGGCACAATTTATGAAATGACAACAATTGAGAACTTTGTAGGGTATACAGAGAACAAATCCTGTTTCATAGTTTCACTTGGGAGCAGAGCATCCGTTACAAAACCAGAGAAGATTTAAAAATATTCCGAAAATTCTGTATCTCGGCTCTGAATTACTTGCAGATCGCCTCCATTCTGAATATCGTTTCCTCTCCAGTTCAAATAATTAAGATTTTAAAAACTGCCAGTGCTGAATGCTGATGCGTTGCTTCAATTTCTATTGAGAATTAGAAACTGAGTCTGAGGCCAGCGACATATGAATCTGAGGCTTTATGTTGTCTTTGTCTGTTTGTGGTAGAGGCTTAGGCATAAACAACTGTTTTCTACATGCAAAGACAAATTTACAACTGTTGTTAATTCTTTGAGAGTGTGAGCCATGTGATTTTTTTAGGCATGAACCGTCTTATTGTTTTTTTATATTTTTTTCTGAAACACATTCTTAATTTTGACAGTAAATTATATGTACTATTTTGTTATTTTAACATTTTTTTTAAAGTATATGATTTATGGCTAGGGAATACATGGTTTAGTATTAAGGCCTGTTCATTTTTCTGTTTTTTTTTTTGTTTTGAATAGCTAGCCGTAAAAAGCCTTAATTGCTAGTGTTTGTTTGTTTGTTCTATTTATTAATTAAAAGCTACAGTTGCACTAGCGTTTTACGATGAAACTATTCAAATAGTTGATTCTAAGAAAGACATGGCTCGCTTGCAGCAAAATAAATTCAGAAAACATAATTTCTAGTAGCCAGGATTTTACAAAAACTCTATCATCGAACATGACCTAAATATGGTCGCAATTGCAACATTAAATGTAAGAGGAAAGAACAGTTTTAAATTACGTTTGAAAAGACATCAAAATGTGTATTCTTCTGCTGACTCTTATTAAAGAGTGATTCCTCTATGGATCAAAATTTTGAGCGAATAATAAATTTAAAGGAATCACATGTTGATCTTGATCTCCAATACAAATTTTAATCCATATTAAAGTTAGTAAAATTGTGGGCTTATGTTGAATAATAGGTGAGTTAGAAACAAATGCCTGATGAATATCATTTTTTTCCTAATTAACATCTCTAGGAAAGAGTACGGACTCTCAAAACAATTTTATTTTATAAAAAAATTATTCTTCCGTTCGAGTTCAAAATTTTAACGCGGAGAAAAGAAAGTACTTTGTTCCAATCTTAGAACCGATTCTTTTGCTAATATATTTCAAACTGAGATTTAGAAGATTTTTTGTTCCATTTGATTGTTGTATCCACAATTTTCACATGACTTGTGCAGCTCGCTCAATATGGATGATTGAATGTGCAAACTCTTGATTTTGATAGAGGAGCAATTAAAAATTTTAAAATGTGTGAACCCTTTTGTTGTAAGTCATTTGTTTTTTGGCTGCAAATTAACCTCGATTCCATTTTATATTGTATGATTACTAGTATTTAAATACTATGAGAATGAAGAAAATACTTTTAATCCAAATGATGAGAATCAATTAGCATAGAATAACGCTAAATTTAAGTACACCAAATTACGAACTTAAATCACAACACGAATCCTGTATATGTGGTTGAACTATTTAGTTCATTGGATATCATTTCAAATTTAAATTTCGCCAACTTTTATACTGATGAGATTCTGACTAGTCTTATTTAGGTTTTTTTTCTCTTTATCAAAAATTAAATTTTAGTTAATGAAAGAGTATTTAATTGATTATAATCATCTAATTATTCATGATTTAACAAAATGTAGAACCAAACCAATCATCAATTGCATTGTTTATTATCGCGAAATATTTGGATTTTAAATTAGGGATATATTTTTTATTTAATTAGAAAACCTGTGTATTATGATATTGTTTTTGGAAAATAATTCAGGTAAGCTCTCACTTATTCCTCAATTTAATAGCTGAGAATTTGATTTGTGCGTATAAGACAAAACTATCAATTAATATTTTTTAAGTGTGCAATAGAAACAAATCGAAATTGAGGAATAATTTAGACAATAATATATTTTATTCTATTCATATAAGTGTTGAATTAAACGTTTTTCATAATATTTTTTTATATCAATATTATTAAAAAAATTTAATGAAATATGATATGGAGGTTAGATCTCTTAAATTAATCACCGTCAATGCAAAATGTTGAGTTTCAAACCTACAATATTTCAGCGAATGATAATATTAGAGGGTGGTTTCCACGTCCCTAGTCTGACACTTGGACCAATTGACCTTTTGCCAAATGAGGATTTAAGTTTGGGCAGGATGCCTGGACCAATTGACCTTTTACCTTCCTTCCTTTTTGAAAAAAATGAAATAAAATAAAAGATAAAAGTAAAACACTTCAGGAAGATTATTTTAGGATAAATGTTTTCAGTGCTGTATATTATGACACTTCTTATTAATATTACAATTTTTAATATCCAAATAGAAGTTAAGAATGTTGATTTCCTTCTTCATGATTAAAGCATAGCGTGGATTTATTTTTTTTTTGTTTATTGGATGAGACCAATTTTTTTAAATGATTATATAAATAAATTAGACATGGCAGATAAAGTTTAGTGTATTCATCTCTATCTCTTGCTTTTATGCAAATTGCATTTGAAATTTGAAATTTTTTGTGAATTCACTCACTGCCTGCAAAAAAGAACAAACATATTTGTTTCCATTTGTAATAAATTATAGAAATATCAACCATTTTCTATAGTTCCATCTATAATACGGTATTCTGACTCTCAGGCTCTCAATCTATAATACGGACATCCATGATAAATCGTACGACCAAAGAAAGGACAAATCTTTAGAGATTACATGACAGTATGACATCCATGATAATACATGTATGCACGTATATGTACTGTGTATTATTTCTGACAAAGCTCTGATAGTCAATAAAAGCGAGCATGCGCTGAATACATCTGCCTGGATAAAGTAGAAGAATATTGTCTGATCTGAACGTGTCATGTGCCTTCAGATCTCTGCTCTTGGAAAATTTGTTGGTACATGTATGTTAAATGGTACGCATATATATCATAGAATAGTTATTATTTTTCCTTTTATATTAACTTATTCAAAATTAGTTAACGAAAGTTTGAGCTGATAGATAAGACCGGACAGTGATAAGTGCGCTGGTAAAGGAAAAGAAAACAATTTGGGCCGTGTATTAGATTTTTGTTGGGCCAGCTTTTGTTCCTCTTTTTCTTTGTTTTTCTTTCAATCTTTGGTTTAATTTTTTAAGTGTGCCGTGTTGATTTCACAAAATGAAATAAGCCTACCTGATCAATCTTGGTGACAGTCTAATTTCTTTACGTTTTTTTACTGTAAATAAATGTGCAAATGAATCGATCAAAATTTCAGGAGGATGATTGAAGAGAAAAAAGTAACCATTTTTTTTATTTTCATATATATCATCGACTAATTTATTTATTTTTACTTTAGCAATGTTGATATCGGAATAAACTCAATATAGTTTCTAATAGTACTATATCCCTTTTTGAATTATGATGTAGTTCTCGAAAGAAGTATATCATATGTTCTATAAATTAGTTCGACTATTTTTTTTAAATCTAATAATTGATCATGCGATGGGTATCTTACTTTATATCCACAGGTCTATAAACAAACTATTCACTCACCAAAAAGGGAAAGAAAATAGAAGGGAAAAAAAAAGAATATTCACGCCAAGCATTCTCAAAATACCATTTGCATAATGCAAGGCTCGAGATACAAATGATTCTGATTTGATCTTAAAAATGGTTTCTTATGTTGGCCGTCTTTCCGAATAAATTATGTTGTCATTTATTGCAATTACTTTCTTACCTTTTTTTCTTTTTTATTTCTCAATCATTTATTTGATCCAAATTAAAGAAGAATTTATTGTCAATTGAAGCAAATCAATCGTAAGTTAGGTAAAATAAAGATGAATTCCTATGTTTATATGTTACCCCTAAAATTTAAAAATATGATTTAATATTGATGAATTTTGACAAGCAATTTAACGTTTCGTATCATGAAAGTTAAAACAATCAACCAAATATTCATTTATTTGCATAACAAAACAAATCCGGAGAAATGGACAGAAATATCATTAACGCATTTTTATAAGGTATCACTAAATTGAATTCTAAAATATATTTTATTCATTCAAATGCACTGTTTCTAACAGTATATCCTCTGATTAATTAAAATTTAATCAGCCGATGAATTGGTGTTGGCTAGTGCTATGCTAAAACCCGCCGGGTACAACCCGTACCCGTGTACCCGCGACCCGTACCCGCGGTATCCGTACCCGTGCCCGGGTAGAGGCGGTAAACGGGTAAATACGCACGGTTTGAGAAGGGCGGGGTGATGATTTTTTGAAAAAACCCGTTGTACCGTACCGCTTTACCGCGTACCGTGCCGCGTGCCGTACCCGCGCATACCCGCGCCCATGTACCCGCGTACCCGCTCACACGCGTACCCGCGTACCCGTGATTTTCAAATTTCAAAAATTTTCCCCCCAGTTCACATCAAATCAAACCCGTACCCGTACCCGCTGGGAATTTTTTTTTTTTTTTTTTTAATAAATTTCAAAATTTATTCCCTCCAATCAAAACTCTATAAATACACCCCTCTTCCTCTCAACATTTTCACATTTTCTCAATCTCTCAATCTTTTATTCTCTCAAATACAATATTATTCTCAATTTTTAAATTTATTGTTCCAAAAAATATAATATAAAAATACGATCACGGAATTACGAAGGTATTGAAATTACGAAGTTCGGCGTCTCCTGCAAGATTTGTCCGCGAGGTTAGATTTTTAAATTCGGATTTATTTTTAATAGGTTAAGAAAGCTGCCTCAATCCGGCATACAAGAAGTATTACACAATCAGAATGGTTCAAGCGTACAAAGATAATCTACATTTATCCAACACCGGGGTAGAGGCATACGTGAATTCGAAGTTCGATGAGATGTTTAACATATACAACTCAAGAATGGTTGACAACCAAAATCCGTCTTCGTCCCGCCGCGCCCCTAGGTAAAAATATAAATTACATGTGTTTTTAATATTCATTATTTATAATATCTACATTATTTATCTACTAATTATTTTATTTAATAGTTTCACTTCCAGGAGCACTAGCAGTGGTGGATTGTTAGCAGATTTTCAATCGGAAAGCACACCGCACACATCCACAAATGAGTTATTGAGCTATATGTCGATGCTTAATGAAAATGAAGATGTTGACATCATGACGTGGTGGAAGAGAAATGCAAGGGGCTATCCAACACTGGCGATGATGGCCCGCGACGTATTTGCCGTACCCGTGTCAACTGTCCCTTCTGAAAGTTGCTTTAGTTCGGCGAACAAGATTCTCTCCGATAAACGTAGTAAGTTGGGTGCACATGTTTTTGAGAGACTTGTGTGCTTGAAAGATTGGATTGATGCTGAGGAGCGCAATCAATATCGAGATCAACCACAATCATCCGAAGTCGAGACTGAAGAAAGCGGTACCGAGCCGCGGCCGGGTTATAATTCGGATTCAGACGGTGCAGAAGAGAGCGAGCAATGGTACATGAATGCAAACTATTAGATAGGTAAAAGGTAGTGTCGGTATTAATCTCTAACCTCCTTTAATTTTTATGGCTATTTTTTAAATTATAAATTTCTAAACATTTCAATTAGTTTTTAAATTATTCATTTTAAATAAAACTACTAACAAAAAAAAAGTTAGAACTCCGCCTATGTCATTTTACATAGCCGGTCCCAAGCCCGGAATAAAGGAGGAGGGTAACTTTTATTTTTTAATCTATTTTTTAAAATAATTCAAAATTATTTTTAAAGTAATTGATTTTCTAAATTTTTATTTATATTTTACTTTTTAAATTAATTGATTTAAAATATTTTTTATTTATATTTTAAACGTTCATTTTAAATTATTTGAATTTTAAATGTTCATTTTAAATTTTTTTATCTATTTTTTGATTTAATCTATTGTTTTAAAATAATTGAAAAAATGAACGTTTAGAAAATATATTATTCTTTTAAAATGAACGTTTATATTTGTACTTAGCCGAAATGATATTATTCACATTTTACGACATTCCAAAATAAAAAATATATTTATAAAACAAAAACAAAAAAAAAAAAAAAAAAAAAAAAAAATCGTACCCGTACCCGTACCCGCGCGTACCCCGTACCCGTACCCATGGTACCCGTGTACCCGCGACGGGCACGGGTATGAGACGGGTAGGGTACGGTTTTGAAAAAAAAAACCCGTCTACCCGTGCCCGCCGTACCCGTCTACCCGCCGTACCCGCGCCCGCCGTACCCGCCGCCCGCCGCGGGTGTACCCGGCCCGTGCCCGCGGTACCCGCCGGCAATCCACTAGTGTTGGCAACCATTTTCTTATTACACTGATATCGTCACCAGAAACCAAGTACATTACTAAAATAACATTCAAAATTTCAAACCTTTCTATCCAAGCGATTTTCAGGTAGCTGAGGAACATGGATTGGCTTTGAAAAAGCTCAGATTTTGCTTGCCAGCCCATCGTCGTAGACTTTGAATGTTTCCCCATGAGTTAACATATAAAACCACAACAACCCTCACCAAAATTCAAATTCAAACACAAAACATTAAAATTGAAAACAATGGCAGCGCTTCTCACTCCAACAATGGATGTCGGACTGAGAGACGCGATCGCATCTCAGACCGCCTTCTCCCTCGGCCTATCAACACACCTCATTTCCCTTCCCAGCTTTTCCGACTCCAACCTCGCATTCTCACCTCTCTTCCTCCATCTATTACTCGGCCTCCTTACTGCTGGCACCACCGGCCCCACACTACAGCAGCTTCTCTCCTTCCTCGGCTCTAATGGCACATCTGACTTGTCAGCTCTGTATTCCCATATTTCAAATGTTCTTCTTGTTGATGGATCAGCTGCTGGTGGGCCCTGCCTTCGCTATGCATGCGGTGTTTGGGTGGATGAGAGTGACCAAATAACCCTGAAGAAGTCTTTTAGAGAGATTGTGGGATCAGTGTACAAAGCCGAGATATATCCTGTTCCGTTTAGTTCCATGGTGAGATATATACTTTGTTTAACTTTTCAATTGGGAGGAGAGTAATAATGGTTACGAGTATCTGTGCAATACCTAAAAGAAGTATACGCTGTGAATCCAATCCGTGTAAGGAAAGGAGTAGGCTCCCTAGTCCCTAGCTAGTAGTTTTTATAGTGATTGATCATTGTAAATATGTTAGTCTACTTTGTTTGGATTTATCTAAATTTTGATCAATTTACTTAACAAAATTACCAAAAAGAAAATTAACAAGAAACAAGGAAAATTCCTAAGCCAATTAACTGATTGAGCTGCATGTTTTGAGTCAAACCTAGACCTGATCATCAGTTTTGACTTCGTTTTTGAACACACACATATTGCATAATATATTCTTTGAGTATCATTACTATATTATCCAATTTCAATCTGTATTGATAATGTAAGAGCATTTATCATTTTGCTTGATAGTTGTTCTCTCTTTAATTATCACTTCTTCATTTGACAGCCTGAAGAATGCAGAAATCAAATAAACCATTGGGTCGAACAAAATACTGCTGGACACATAAAAAACTTACTTGCACCTGGACTGATCACTACCGATACACGAGTGGTTTTGGGCAATGCACTGTACTTCAATGGCACATGGAAAGAAAAATTTAATCCACTGTTCACCAAAACAAACACTTTCCATTTGATTGATGGAGGAACAATCAAAACACCCTTCATGTCCAGCTCAGGAAGACAATTCATATCAGTCCATGAAGGATTCAAGGTTCTAAAGCTGCCATATAAACAAGGACGAGATTGGAGGCAATTTTCTTTCTATATCTTTCTCCCAGATAATTCAAATGATGGTTGCTTAACCTATCGACGAAATTGAGTTCTGAACCTGATTTCTTAAATCAGCACATACCAATGGAAAAGGTTCAAGTGGATGATTTCAGAATCCCAAAGTTCAATATCTCCATGGAATTTCAATTTTCTGACATATTTCAAAATCTTGGTCTTGTATTGCCCTTCAAAATGACTGGTGATTTTTCAGAGATGGTTGATTCACCTCAAGGTGAAAAATATTATGTGTCAGAGATTGTACATAAGTGCTTTGTGGAAGTAAATGAGGAGGGAACAGAGGCAGCTGTGGCATCTGCTGCAATTTTGGTTGGGTGTGGTTCTTGGATGGAAAAGCCGATTGATTTTGTGGCTGATCACCCCTTCCTATTCTTGATTCGGGAGGATACATCTGGGGTTGTGCTCTTTATGGGACTTTTGTTGAATCCGTTATCAACTGCATAGATATTCATATCGAGTGAATACATATCCTATACTTATTATTCATGTAGTGAGTTGTGCTGGGCTCTTGTATTATGTGTCATGTCCATGTTGGTTGCTAATAATATTTTGCAGATTTTCTTTGAGGTATATATATATATATGTTTATCTATATGCACGCGTAGTTATCAATAATTATCTGCAATCCTTTTTGGTCGATGAATAATTTATATTTGTTCAATATGAAGGTCTTTGGAGTAGCTACGTTCCAAATGCCAAGTTAAGAACAAAAATAAGAAAAAAAATAAATTTGAATAGACTAAATCATGCTTTCTGTTGTGCCAATTTAATAAACAAAAAGTATTGTAGTTGAAATTAATTATGTTTCAGATACTAAATTTAACTTTTCTGAATATTCTTTCCACTGCAATGTAGTTCGGAAAGATTTAAAAAAAAAAAGTCAATCATAGCTTCTGGCATTCACTGATATTCTACTGATCAGTGCGATCAAAATTGCAAACTCAAAAATATAAAGTACTGAACTGCTTCACTCAGGCCACCAGATAAATTTCTTTTCAGAAGAGCTGCTAAGAGATCAATGAAAATGGTGAAGATGCCAAATTGCCAATCAAGGTACACTGGGAGTATGAACAAAGCCCGTGTAAATACTACTAAAGCCCTAATAAAACAAAACATGGTATGAACAAAATGGAGGCCCAAAATCTAACTTAACATTAGAAAAGTTAAAAGGTGAGAATTTTAGAGAGTTATTCAACTACTACCATTCAACCGGTATTTGCTGCACAAACCATTCTAATGACGGTATAGAAATAGAATAACATTTTATTCCACGAACTGGTACAATGTTGCGATCAAGATGCCAATGCTGGTCATGTTCTGGATAATTATAGGTTCCCTGTATTTCTGGGCAAATACAGTTCAATGAGTGGGTTTAGTCAATTATTAATCCGACTTAATCTGATTCGATCCGACTCTATATGATTTAAAGATAAATGGGTCGGATATGATTTAATTTTTTTAATCCGAAACGGATCGTGTTCGGATCATTCTGATCCGATCCGTTTAATTATATTTTTTGAAGTAATTTTATAATTTAGTACTAATTAAAACTTAAATATATACTAATTATATACTATTTAATATTAATTATAAATTAATTAATATTTAATTACTTAAAATTATATAAAAATAATAAAATAATAATAATCCGACCCAACCCATTAACACCCAAACGGCCCAAATTTATGATCGCACTACAATTAATTATCGCTTGTCAGAGGCGGAGTCAAAAAGATTAATATCTGATCCAGAAATCAGAACGATTAAATATTCCAATGTACCTAATTGATGTGTTTGTTGTCAGTATATCTTGCTCTAATGGCGCTTTCGTGTGCATTTGTAGACGATTTTATGGGCTTCAGTTGGCAAAATCTGATCGATCTGAAAATTTAATTTGATCCGTTCAGATCTAAATTTGATTTAACTTGATTTAAAAAAAATCGAACTGATTTGATCCTATCAGAGTCCGATCTGATCTAGTCTGATCCAACTTGATCCGAGATTAAATGATTTATATTTCAATCGAAATTAATTTAAAATATATAAAAATTAATATATAATTTAATCCAATCCGGTTTCATTTTAATCCGACCCGACCGATCCAATCCAATTTCTTTGAGAAGCTCAAACCAAATTGACTCGTCCGAGTACAAAAATGATTGATTCACAACTTTTATACAATCTGAACTATATATTTAAGATCGGATTTTAGAATCAGGCCTAATGAATGGGCGCTCTTAGCTCAATAAATGCGCTGTAATGTCACTTGCTGTCCATGTGAGTAATTATTATAGTCATGTGAACTGTATGATTATTTGCACTATGGAATCAAGTGAAATTGTTGTTTTTTCTAAGACAAGCAGCGTTTATCTTCCACACTAGTCCACAAAGGAGGTTCAATGTCGAATTTTTAAAGAAATATCCGACAAAAAAATTGACACTGAACCTCCGACACAGAAAGTGTGAAGTATGATTCTTTCAAGCGCGTCCATCAATTAATTGAACGTTGATGCATGTGTTAATATTGCATAAATAAATAAATAAGACCTACATTTTTTAAAATATTTTATATATGGCTAACACATCGGTTCATCGGTACTGGCGAAAAAAATTTCTCCAATTTTGTACCATTGGTGATTTGAAACACAAGTCATATTTTGAATAATCAAACTATATATCAAACAATAGAATTAAATAATTGCATATATGTACCTAACGAAAACTATTGGTTGCGATTTTGCTTACCATTTCAAAACAAAATTACATATATGTACTTGGGTTTTTTATTTATTTATTTGCAAGTTCGTATTGATGTCCGAATTAATGTTCAAACTCAATTTTTATGGATATATTGATGAAATAATTCTCATGTGCATGTTTCTTAATCAAGATGATTGATCGTCCATTAACACTGGATTACTACATCGAATAAAACAAACTAGCGTTGGCTCTTTATTTTGAAATAAGCCATTTTGAGGTGATGTGGCACTCTTTAAGCCGATTTTTTTATTAATAACAAAATAAAATATATATTCCACAAATGTAACATGGAATAACTGGATTTGACGAAAATAATAAAGACGAAAATCTGATTTTCATCTCAGGGACGATCAAGCTCGAGTTTCTGTCTCCAGCACTTCTACCAATCCTCGTGCATCTCCTTTCTCCTCTCTCTCATTCCCACTGCATACGCTAGTGTTATAAAATAACCCATGCGGGTCAGACTCGACCCGCTTGATCGAGGTCGTGACCGCCAACCCGTCCTGTGGTCTCACTCGTTGGACTCGTGAGATATCCGTCGATTCTAACAAGTCATGGGTCCAATGGGTATGGGGCCACGGGACCGGTGGGGTCGGGTCATGGTCTCGGGTCTAACGGGTCGGGTCTGACTCGCGCGGGTTATTTTATAACTCTAGCGTATGCAGTGGGAATGAAGAGAGGAGAGAGGAGAGAGGACGTGCATGGGGATCCGTGGAAAGTGGGGCCGGGATGAAAACCGAGTTTCTGTCCTGGGACGGAAATCGGATTTCCGTGTTTATTATTTTCATCAAATCCAATTCTTCTATGTTATATTTGTGGAATATATTTTTTATTTATTATTAATAAAAAAAATTGACTCTTTAAGGGTTTATTTGGCACTCCATGGAATAGTAAAAAAATATAATTATTATTTTGATGAATTAATTTGCCAAACGAATTTTATACTAAGTAGAAGAGTGCTAATCTAGTATACCACATATTATCTCTCGTCGGAATAGCGATTTTTTGATTATATTATATTATATTATTATATTATGATTATGATTTATTGTTATTACATTATTATATTATGATTATGATTATAATTTATTATTATATTAATATTATAATTACTATTATTTATTATTATTTATTATATTATTATTATTAAATTATGATTATTATTATATTATCATCACTATTAGTATTATTATATTATTATAATAATTATTATTATTATATATTATAATATTATATTATAATAAATATGATTTTATTATTATATTATTATATTATAAATATAAATATGATTATTTTATTATTATATTATTATGATCATGATTATTTATTATTATAATTTTTTTATTATTATATTATATTATGATTATGGTTATATTATTATAATTATGGTTATTTATTATTATTATTATATTATTATATTTTGATTATGATTATATTATTATTAAATTATGATGATTATGACTATGATTATTATTACTTATTATTATTATTATTATTATTATTATTATTATTATTTTATTATGTTGTATTATATTATTATATTATGATTATAGTTATGATTATATTATTATGATTATAATTATTTATCATTATTATTATGATTGTGATTATATTTTTTATTATATATGATTATGATAATAATTATGATTATATTATTATATTATTATGATCACGACTATAATTATTATTATCATGATTATGATTATGATTATGATTATTATTTGATTATGTTATATTATATTATTATATTATGTTTATATTATGATTATTTATTATTATTATTATTATTATTATTAATTATTATTATTATATAATTATGATTATGATTATAATTATATATTTTTATTATTATATTACTATATTATGATTATATTTATATTTTTATTATATTACTATGATTACATCTATGAATATTATTATTTATTATGATGAAGATTATTATTTTATTATTATTATATTATTATTATTATTGTTACTATTATGATTATAATTTTACTATTATTTTTATTATCATCATCATTATTAGTATCATAATTATCTATATTTTAACTATTCTGATTAACTGTTGCCAAACGATATTTTCGCTATTCCGAATAGTCCAGAATACTATTATTCTACCACTCTTCCAAAAAGACATTATTCTATCACTCTTTCAAAATTATTCATTAATTTGCTAAATGGACACTAAGTGTTTTCTAATAAATTAATTATGATCTCACACACGTAATGGGCCGATAACAAGCTCAGGTCAATGTCTCTGTCCAAAATAAGGAAAAAAAGAAGATGCTGAAGTAAAATCATTGATAGTGAATTATTATTTGCTGCTTTTGATCAATGTTATCTGTAAAATTCCAGTCTTACAAGTGAAGCGGTACACAACCTTTTCTCATTTTGACTATAAAATTACCCAAGTCTTTTATTTCTCCTTTTTCTCCCTCTTGGTTAAGTAATTATTTTAGGATATAAAGAATCGACACTTTCTTCAAGATTAGAAATGATTTTAGCCAGAAAAGTTTTAAATTAAGTTTGGTGGAAGAGGGTGCCCAAGAGAAGCCATTGTTCAATGAACAAAGGAACCAAAAGAAACATACCCATCGTTTGTCTGTGTTGGCAGCATCATCATTTTTTTTATGGCTACAGATTAATGATTAATGCATCTGACACACAGCAGATGGGTGTTTTGTTTTCTACTAATAACTAATAAAAAAAATGGAAAATTGCTTCTCACAGCTATTTTTTTTTTTTCACAAAACTGAAATCGGGTCATTGGCGTTTCACAAAACAGATATTGATCCAAAATCCGTACAATACAAATTAAAATTTGGCTCAGAGGAAGTAGTGGAAGATAAGTTGGTAGCCATGCCGCCTACCCTACTGAAATAATATATTAATTAAACACTTTGTATTATTATTTATTGTTTATTGATGGAGGGCACAAAAGCTTATTGCTCCGGTGAACGAGGTAAAAAGGCTTGTTTGACTGGTGTTACTAGTACTAGGAACAAATGAGCCAGTGGGGCTAATGTTCCTTCGGACTTCTACATAAAGAATTGGTCTAAAATATAGTTTTAAAGACAAAACATTTGCAAATTGGTGATAAGTTTTTTTAAGGGTTATGATTCTTCCTAATTTGTGTTTATTATATTGAATTATTGACATTGATTAAAGCGTATTGAAGATTATCGGATTTTGGTTTTATGAGGCTAACCTAAAATGATCACTTTATGAAATATTATATTACATAGTTTGATGATAATTGCATGGAATTTAGCAATATATTCACTCCTAATATTCTAAATTTTTAATGAAGTATAGATGTTACTTTCTTTTATTTTCAAGAAAACTTATTTCCCACATGAGTATTAGATGGCAATATATAGGAATGGACGACTTTCTGAACAATGGTTACAATTTTTTGAAGTATGTATTTTTAATACGCGGCATCATTATTATTAATAAATATGCGATGAAGTATATTATAAAAAACTTTTGCAATGTTTTCTTAGTTCAATTAAGAATTGATTAATTTTTTGTTTTATAAAACTATCTAATGAATTTGAATCCACATGAACAACACTGTCTTAATAAGTCATTGCAGTTCCCTGGTTTGTACATATCAAGTATAAAATTCTCAACAATACTCGATTTTGATTCCTAAAATTATCAAAACGAAAATGTTTTATGAATAAATTTTTAATATAATTCATTGGGGAAAATAAGTAACACAACTTTTGTTATTGTAGTGACTAGTGGCGAGCCACGTTGAGTCTGGGGTAGGAATTCCTACCCCTAACTCAATAAAATTTCAACAATAACCTTCTGTTTGTGTGTTTTTGCGGATACTTATTAGTTAAAACAGTGGTGAAATTATGTCCAACCCCGAAAATTTTACTCTATCCTATTTCATGTCCCGACTTCATCTTTAATAATGACTCATCAATAATATTTATATGAATTGTGTTCATTCTTAATGTATTCCAACAAGTAGTTATCAGTATTATAAACGTTTCAAACATTTCAACCGTCAAAAACTAAAAAGAAAAGAAATAATTAACACAACCTCCTTTTTGCACCTGCCTTAAATTTTGTTTCTTGCCAATAAGAAATATGTTCAATGCAATTTGAGAATAATATTTTGATCTAGTGATAAAAAATAATATCTTTTGTATGAGATGATTTTATAAATATTTAAAAAATTTAAAAGTTTGATCCTCATCTTTTCTATATAAAAAAAATCAACGTAATTTTAAATCATCCATTCACCTAAATTAAAAAAAAATTAGCAAAAATTAAAATCTTGAGTCTGCAATACGGTAATGAACAAGAAAAAAAAAACTCCTTGTTTGTGGCCTATAATCGCTTGTTAAATGTTAAGACAGAAGTCAAGTACCCATTTGAAAACATCTCAATTTGATATGTGCGTAATAGGAGGACGATTATGTAAAGATGGTAATGTCGTCACCAATTAATTGCATAGTACCATGGGACAGATAACACATGAAACAAACAACACGGCATCGACAATGGGGATAGGCGAGGCAAGGGGGTATATTTGTTTGTCCCACTTCACGAGGAAACACATCTCGTTTCTAAATAAGACCAGATGCTTGATTGCTTTCACTTCACATTAGACGTTACTACCCAGAATTTCTCTTTCTTAGCTAGTTCGTGACCACATTTCTCTTTATCTCGCTTCAATTTTTTTTCCTTCTGGTGGGATCCGTGTGGTGTTTTTGGGAAGGAGAGATTCAGCTTTAGGTGAGCTCAGTGTTCTTAGGTAAAGCTCTGGCGCTAATTTCTAGTTTTATGTATTATTTTTTATTTTGGTCTTTGAAAATGCTAGGAATCGGGGAAATTATCCCAATGTTTTTATCCTTTAAATAAAAAAGTCCGTCCAACATTGATCTTTTTTTCTTTCGAGAAAAAAAATGTTGGATTTAGTTCTTATAGATTTGTAAGTTAGTAAGTGATCACTCCAGAAGCAATACATACTGAGTGGATTAGATGGGAAAATGCAAACACATTTTTTTTGAACTTTTTTATATGTTGGCTAATATTCTGACTAGTTGACTTTTCTTTGTTGTCCACTTCAGATTTCAACTGCATTTCCTAAAGCATTAAAAGTGTTGAGTGGAATTTATAGAAAATAACTAAAAGAAAACAACTTAATATAATTGGTGCTTTGATGAAGGGAGTACAATAAGGATTAAGGCCAAAGGTTCGTCTGTTATTATCACTAGTCCAGTCTGGTACAGTAGCTGCTGCCTGCTGGTACACAATGATCTCAGTATTCCCTTTTGTTTCCTATTTAGTCTTATTTAGGGGTGCCTTGGCTCTTTTTTATTCAGAATTGAAAATTATTTTAACAAGTACGAATCTGCCAATACTGTCACTGTTCTGGTAAAGATTAAGATCGCCACACATGATTTTGGTATTGTATCACTTGTTGTTGGTACCAGTTATAAAGTACACAGCTCCAGCAGATCATGAATTCTGGTAGGTGATTTTTCATCAGTTCTTTAGATGAATTGAATCATACCAACTTATTGTCCCCATTTTTATTTTGTATATCAGTGTGAATTGAAACCTTTTTTTTTGCAAGGTAAGAATGCCTCACCCGACCAAACTAGCGAATTCCAGTTCAAATGCAAATGCCAATGCAAATTCAACTGCAAGTCCTGCAATTAAAGTGGGATCCACTGGCACAGTTGCATCTCTTATTTCTCGTGAACTAGACAACATCAAAATTAACCAAGTTAACCCTCAAGATGCTGCTGCCTCTTCTTCCCATGCTAATCCAAGAAGAAAGAAGTACCAATCAGGTCCAGTTTCTGTCCCTTGTGGTGCTAACCCTAAGAAAACAGTAAGCCCCAAAAAGAGTAATTTGTCCAAGGAAGAAGCTGATAAAGTGCCGAAGAGTGGCCAAAGGAATGGATGCGATGCACCTATGCTGAGTGGGGATCATGCTGGTACTGACCAAAATTCTCACCCTAATCTAGCAAAAAGTGGAAAGAAAGGGCATTTAAATTCTGTAGAGGTGGTGGATATAAAATGTAACAATCCAATGAGTAGCCGGCTTAGGAAGCTTGGCTTCTCCAAGCTCTCTGAGTCAGTTGCATGATAAAAAATGTTAGGTCCTTTTGTGGAGCATGTCCTGATTTCCCTTTTAATTTGTTTTATGAGGAAATGAACCAGTGTTAGTTTGTATGTTATGGAGACGCTCCTTAAAAAATGTCCTTTTCTTTTGTTGATAATTACTATATTTTATATTTCTGGTGTTAAAGCACATAACAGACTTTGCCTTCCTGTTAATTTTCGTTTCTGTCAATTTTGTTCTGAAGGGATCAGTTATTGCAACCGCATTAGCTTAAAATTTGAGTTGTTTTTGTCAATTTCACTTAACAGATCTGATAAATTATATCAGACTTCCCTTTCCTATTAATTCTCATCTATGTGGGTTACATTTTGTTTATTTAAAATGGCCCAGATTATTGTACGTGAAATATTCTACTTTGCATTAATATTGCGCCAGGAGCCTATTCTGATATTCTCTAAATAAAAGAATCAGGAAGCCAGATAGTTTGACTTTGATTTGTGTAGTTGAAACATGAAAATGATTTGGTGTGTTGAGGTCTTATTTTCATTTTTAATTCATAGTTGCATACTTGCATTAATAAGAAAAGTTATAAATGAACCTTTTCAGCATAGCTGAAGGGTTACTGATACTAATGTACATGATGTTGAAGGAAGGTTGATGTGATGGATCCTGATTTTTTGTCGTGCAGCACCTTCCAGCGCAATAGAGGATAAGGATTCTGAATTATGATATGATAGGATCCAACTGATTCAACGCAATAGAGGATAAATATTTTGAATTATGATATGATGGGATGTAATGACAATTCTACTCCTGAAAAATTTCGACGAAAGATTAATTAGAGGCCTTTAAATAGTGAAATAGGCTGAAAATAGTAAATTATAGGCCTTTACAAAGTATCAGGCCCAGCCTTGGTTTCCTCCTAAGTTCTAACAAATAGTGAAATAGACTTTATTATACTTATACACTCGTATTTATAGCAGTACAATATCATCTCTATACAATGACAATTCCATACAACAGTTAGTTTCTAATTAAGTAACGAGTTGAGTTATATTTGAAGGCCAGTGATGATATTAATCAATGAATTTGAGGAATTGTGGCCAATACCTCCGATTTACTTTTGTTTCTTTAATTATTTTCTTCAAGAACAGGGCCTAAAATACTGTAGTTTACAGAAAGGCATTTGAAGTTGTATAGTCCGCAATACATTTTTCAACCGTTAGATTATTTATAATCAGTGTCTTAATCCAAGCTATTACTCACCAACCAAATAGAGAGAGAGAGAGAGAGAGAGAGAGAGAGATAAGAGCTGGAAAATAAGAAGCAAAGCAATGGTTTCCTTTGCTTGTACAATCCAACACCATTTCTCAACCCAACCTATATACAAAGATGCCGAGGGAGCCGGCGTTTATGGCAGCCAGTCTAGGAATGATTTTGACCGAGATGATGTCGAGCAGGTTTTCTCTTTTAGTTTCCAGTTTCAAATTTGAATTTTGTTCCTTTACACCTGAATCATTTGTTTTTGAGATTTTGGCTTTTGTGCAACAGTGATGATAATTTGATGTTGTTCCCTCCTTTCTGTGAAAACTTAACCCCCAAAATATAAGAATCAAATGGCGAATTTTCTTTTTGTAGGGGAAAAGTGGAACTTTTTAATTAAAAAATGTTTCATTTCATCCATTTAACCATTTTTTGCTGGAAAAGTGGAAATTATATTTCCCTTATATATATATATATATTTTTTTTTGTAGTATTTCAATTACATGGGAATGCTAGCAGTTGAGGGAACATGACAAAATGGAAGCACTCTTGAACCAAAACATCCACCCAGTGGACATTCTTCTCATGATGGCAGCCTCAGAAGGCGACAAACCAAAAATCGAAGAATGGTTGCGAGCCGGTACCAAGTATGATGTTAGGGATGTTGATGGAAGGACAGCTTTAGATAGAACAACTGATGAGATCAGAGAGTTCATCGTTGGTTTCACTGTTCCAAAATAGTTGTTAATTGCTTTCTTTTTCAGTCAATTTTGCTGAGCTCGAATGCTCGATTTGGTATTTGTTTTGTTTTGAGTGGAAGCATTGTAGTAGTGTTGTAACAGTTTCAATTAGGATGAGTTGTTGTCTTGTTTCCATTTTCTTTTTCAAAGCTTGAATATTAAATTTAAATCCAGATGGCGAACTTATACTAACTGTCACGGAAATTAAATTCAATTTTGATTTATTATGGAATCCCGAATAGTAAACAACAAAACGAGTATGTAGTGTTCTAAATTTATGTACGGTATGAAATGGTATGGAATGAAAGCGGCACGATATGATATGATATGATTTTGAATTTGTATTTTAATCATATCGTGTCAGATTTTTAAAAAATCAATACGATACGATACGTAACGGTATAAAATTTAGACATAATATGATACGATACAAATATTAGACATAATATAATATAATTGAGATAAAATACGATACGACACGAATAACACGAATAAGACATGATGACCACAAATAGATAGACGAGTAGCCTACAATCTAAATAGCGCCTCGTTGCTGTGTCTATTATCTAACCGTCTAGGTCTGTCTGTGAATTCATGCAAGTGGACAATTTTTATTGGCCTTTTGAAGAATAACATAAAATCTTATTACAATCTTTTCACCAGTTCAAACAGGGAGGAGAGATGTATTTTCCTTTTTCCTTTTTCGTAAATGCTTGAAAGTTTTTCGATCTTTTAAGGAGTTAAAGGTTATGTTTGTCTTGTATGATTAAAATATCATTTGCTGTGAAAAAAATACTACGCAGATCTAAATGCGTTCAAAGAGGCAGCTATCTTCTTTCTGGATTTTAAAAAATAATATTTTTTGTTAATATTTTCGGGTAATGTGTCTCTCCCTTAAAAAATTTTTTTACCCCCTGAATTATCTGATTATTTTTATTAAAAAAATATTTAATATCGTATATAATAAAATAATTATGTAAAGATATCAAAATACAAAGTTCCGTAGACAAAAATTTTCTTCAACAACTTGATTATCTATTATTTTGAGTTTTATTTTATTGTTATTTTTAATATATATAATGTTATTATTTTAATATTTTTATTAGGTAAGAATATATATTAAATTATTAATTTTTTATTTAGTACTCAATTAGTTAATAAATTTGAATCCAATAATTATTCTCTCTAATCAAAATTTTACATCCGTCTCTAATTATGTAAGTATACATATCTCATTTTATCTAACAATGAATGGATGGATTAGAGAACGAAAACTGAAGACAAGAACACAGTACAAGTATGGCTGTATGGGCCATGACTTGCATCTTTTGATTTCCTAATTTAATGAAAAGTGCCTTTTTCTTTTTACTTGGTTAATGCCTCAACGGTCGTAAAGAGGCTCAAAGAGAGAGAGAGAGAGTCAGATAGGTTCAGAGGTCAATGCCTCAATGTTATCGTCTTTTGGTCAGATAGGTCAAGATTGATGACAAAATTTGATTAGATCTGAAAATTCAATCTAAACTGTCAGGATTTGAATTGAATTTGATTTGATTTTTTTAGAAAGTTAAATTAATTCGAACCTGATCTGATTTAAACTTGAACAATCCGAAATTTGAGATAATTCGATATTAGATAACCCGAAACCTAACCTGATCCGAATTTAAATGAGTCAAAAATCTAGATGATCCGAGATCAGACAACCCGATCCGATCTGAATCCGAATGATTTGAAATTCTAAGATGACCCGAGATCAGATAATTCGAAATCCGACCTGATCCGAACTTGAACGACTTAAAATCCGAGATAATCCGAGATTAGATAACCTAAAACTCAATCTAACCCGACTCATGCTACATATATATATCTAATTACTTTAAAATTATATCATATAAATATTAAATTTCTCTTTATAAATTTAATTTGTACTTGACTGTCAGTTTATTTTGAGATAGGTCGGTTTAAGTACGGATTTAGATGAGAATCGGGTTAAACATGAATTTCATAAATAACAATAAACTGTCAATTTATTTTAACATAAAATAACAACTATTTTTATCAATATAGCACATACAAACAGTTGCACGTATAACTTTGATAATTTTAATTAAGAAATTACCTTTATGCATATATTTATTCAAAAATAAAACATCACAAAAAAAAATTCGAAAATAACCCAAAACCCGAGACTATTCGATATCAGATAACCTGTAATCCGACCAGATACAAACCCAAATGACCTAAAACTCGAGATCACATGAGCTACTAAGAATCTAAAATCTGACCTGAAATTTGAAAAACCCCAATAATATTTGACCCAAAGCCTATTAGGTTGATCAATACCATATTGTCTAATCAGACCTATATTATCTATGTTAAGTATCAATACCATAGCTAGAACATTAAGTAAGAAATTAAAACAGAGGCACAGAGGTCAGAGGCTCAGAGATTAGAAAGCGCTCACCGCCTGCTAAAATGACTAGTCATTTCAATGGATGCAGAGACAGATTTTTTTGCTTTCCAAAAATTACACTAGGTTAGGAGGGAATTATTTGCTCTCCTAAAAATTACCTAGATATAAGTTATAATTCATCTATAAATACACTTAATAATTCATCAAATTCATTTCATGCAAAATTTTCTCTCTCAAATTGGAAATCACTCTCTTACTCTATATTTTCTACTGCTTTAGATCTCTATCACAATCTCCATCTAGATTCTGAATTTCATTGCTTTTTAGTAGAGATATGTAATTTAAAATTTCATTTTCTTTCTAGAAAATTAGTGAAAAATAGCTAAAAACTCCGAAAAAAATATTTTTTTTTCTGTTAATTAGCCATATCCAAATGCATATAGGAAAAAAATAGATGTGCTATTTTTTAATATTTACTATTTTTTACATATTTTTATTCCATATTAAAAAATAAATGGTGAAATATAGATAGCAAATATGAAAATATATAAATTTTTTCTATGAATTAGTTAAATCTGAATGCATATAGAAAAAGTATTTGTGTTATTTTTTTTCAATATTTATACCTTTTTTCATTTTCATTCTATATTCAAAAATAAATGATAAATATAGGAAAACAATATATAAAAAAAATTTTCTGTAGTGAAGCCATATCTGAATGCATATATGAAAAATAGTTTAGTTTTTTTTATATTTACTCTTTTTTTCCATATTTTTATTTCATACTCGACTTTTTTAATTTTTTTTACATATTTCTATGTAGGTTTTTTAATTGACAAATCAATAGAAAAAAATTCCTCATTTTCTATTTTTTGTTATGAAACAGTAATATGGAATCAAATCAAAATAAAAAATGGATGTATAATATAGATATGCAGCATGATCTGTCACAACCATATTCTCTCATACCAAAACAAAATAATTTTTCAGTTCTAGTTCCACCTATGTTATATAGTAATGTAGACTACAATACATCATATGGTATTCCACCACGAGTCTTGCACATCATGAATGTTCCAGTTCCACCAGCGTCAGATGAGTCATCAACCATGCGCCATGAAAATGCAATAGAACCCCTCCTGTGGGTTCTGAAGTTATTTCAAATGTAGCCATGAGTAACGAAGATTCAGTTCAACCTAGTATCACCACCAACACTAAAAGGGAGCGAGAACTAATAGGGAAATGCTGGCAAATATTTGAGCCAATTAGAGAGGACAAGAAGTTAGTCGGAGGTAAGTGTTTAATTTGTAAGAAAATTTATACTTACAAATCCTTAACTGGCACACTTTTAAAATATAAGAAAAAACATGATAAAAATGGTGATCAAATACATGAAGAACACAAGAAGTGCCAGTATGGTCCAAACATAGTTTGGTGTTGCAGGAGGGTACTTTACGTATGACCCTGCAAAGGTCAGGAAAAATTTTATCAAGTACATTGTTAGGGTGAAAAAACAATATTAATGATATATGATCTATTTTTTGAGAAATTTGTTAGGAATTTTTCATCCCAGTACAAAAAAATTTATTGGAAATAAATGAATGATAAATTATTTAAAATGTTTTGGAAAAACGAAGTGATATGTATGATGAATTTAAAAGTGTAAAATATAAGGTATCTACGACTTCTGATATTTGGTTGTTGTACATGTAGTTGGGTGTTCAAACAATGTAAATTCTTTGGGATGTTGATACTCGCTGGAACAATACATACAGGTTGCTGAGAAAAATAATTTATCTCAAACTAGCCTTGAAATGTTCACTAAGTAGGAGTCAATAGGGCCAACAATTACTTCTAACAAAGAGCGAGTGAAAAATATTAAAACAAATGGTTCCATTCTTAGAAATATTTTATACCACAACAGTAAGACTTTCTACATCTTACACACCGACAACGACTGTATTATTGGAGGAGCTCATAACTATTTCTAATTGGCATGTGTGCCAAATAAAAGAGCTAACTGAAGATGATATTTTATGATATACATTGAAATAAATGATGGAAAAGTTTCTTAAGTATTGACACGAAATACCCTCCATCACCATCATTGCATGTTGCCTTGATCTCAGATTAGTGCTAAAATTTAAAATTTAAAATATTAAATTATATAATAAATATATGCATCACTTTATGAACTAATCAAAATTTATCTATCATCGGTGGAAGATAGATGACACCGTCCAATTTCTTACTACAATTAGGGAGAACATGAGCCTTGAAATAAGGAATGCATTTGTAGAAGTAAACACTCTCTTTGAGTGTGTATACATAATGAGGTAGATTGTAATTGTCTTGATAATTTTTTATTCATAATATTTATACATGAAAAGTAAATTACTTTCTTTCCTTAATTAGGTTAGGGTGATTTGAAGTATGCTAGCACCAACCAATCTGTCAATAAGAGGAAATAGGTCTATTATGTCTCGTATTTAATCTATCCTGTGTAGAAACTCTGACTCATCTTCAACATCAACCTCTCGTGCAACAACCGGCACAGAGATACATATATTTGCAAACTCTAAGTCTGACTTGGCAGCATAACGCTTGACGATGAAAATTTTAGCATTTTATAATTTTGGCATCAAGTCAAAGACATGTTTTCAACTTTAACATCTATTGCACTAGCACCATGAGGAAGAAGATCTATTTGCGAGATACTCAAATTTATATAGGTAAAACTATGAAAAATATGGATATATATACAACTCTCCATGTCCGGAGTATTTTTAAGGACTAAGGTATAAATTTTAATATTTAGATTTTAATTTTCTTAAATTATACTAATATGTTCATAAGTTAGTAATTCCTTCTATATTTCTAACAAAACCGGTTTCAAGTTCGAAAAAAAGGAGAGATAATTTATAAATTTCATATTTTAAAATAAATATCCATATTTTGTTGGCATTTTTTATGTTTTTCATTTTTTTTTGAATTTTTAAAATTTCTAATCTTTTTTAATAATTTAGCACAATTAAGATATGTTTAGCTAAAACACATCATATTGCATAAACATGACATGATACTATTAAACATAACACGATTAAGTACAACACGATATACATTCCTTATTCATATCGTGCCACACGAGTATGGAGTCAATATTTGCACAATACCGGTATTGCCCTGTAGCGAAATAGCCTCACTTGCAGCATCTCAATATACAAAAGCCACACACGATTAGATGAAAACTTTCAGCTTATTTCATTAACCAACCAATGCATTCACAACATATTTATTTATTTTTATATAAGAGACTTGTACAATATTACAACGGCATTCAATTCACAGCAAAATTTTCTTCGCCTACACATGTATACTCTATACCATGGAAGGGCACCTGAGAACATCCACAACAATCTGCCTACTACTACTGTTGCATATTGTATAACTTCTTTTCAGACAACATTATTAACTTTGATATGTATAATTCAACTGTTTCAAGTATGGCAAGTATATTTAAATTTTGGGTGTGCACGAACTGCCAATTGCAATGCAGATTCAACTCTAGCTCCCTCTCGAAATAAGTTGTCATATAAACCACACAAAAACTGAGATAGCTCCTCTTCATCATCATTCCAACCACTAACAGTGTGGGACCCAACATTCTTTTCTACATCACTGTCTTCCCAGTCACTGATAGGGCTCAATGGTTCAGCTGATTCCTTTTCATCTTTTTCTAACTCCTCTCCTTCAGCCTCTTCTTCTTCGTCATCTCCAATGACAAATTTACCATTTTCCAGGTCAGGTGCAGTTTCAGGTATGGAACCTACACCGGGTATCTTTATGCTTTCTGAGTCAGGTGGTTGGGCAGAAGATGTAATTACAGCCTTTGCACCTGAGTGTAGGAAGGCTTTTACTAGGCTTGATGCAAGGCCATATTTACCACTACAGATTATAATTCGGTCTCTCCATGCACTGACCTGAAGAAATTGGAATTTTGTATCAACCATATAGTACAAGTAAAATTTAATACTTGGAAACTTTCAAAACTTGAACATACCATACAGCGAACATCATCAGCTGTCATGTGCACAGCTGGTACTGTTCTTCCGAAACATGAATGCACCAATTTCTTGATTGTTATCCATTACCTGAATGCAAGAGGTACATGAGCTGTAATATATGAAATTGGTAACACAACTTGTGAAGCTCTCTAAAGCATTCTTGAACCGAAATATGAGCATAATTTCCATATAAGATACAAATAATGAAAAATTTTGCAAAAAAAAAAAAATGAAAACAAAAAAAGGCCCTTTCAACATATTTTTTGGTTTATTCTTTTGCAGAGTACTTGATAATTGACTCCTGCACCTACTTTATAAAATGACTAGGTGTCTAGGTCTTGAAGAAAATAAGCTAGGTGACTTTAATTTAAGGAAAAATGACCGAGTTTTTTTAAAGATAAATTTTTAGTGCCCACTTTGAGAACAGCATTTTAACAAGGCAGAGAGAAGAGTTCATACTTGAGTTTGGCGGCCAATATATCGATGGAGGATTCCACCAATATGGAAAGAAGGCCACTTAGCAACTAAGTCAGATAGGCAAGCTATCTTCGACAAATCATTATAAGCTTCTTTCCTCTTGTGGCCCTGCAGCACAGATGAGAGGCTAGTTTTGACAGATTGAATGAACCTATCTGCTGACTCACCGGGCTCCGCAACCACAAACACATCATTCTGCCAGCTGTAATAAAGGAGTTCTAAAACACTAAGGTTTCTTTGAAGAATAGTGCTTATATTTGAAAAATATTTAGTTCACAAAATAATAATCTTTCCATAGTTCTTTTATAATCTTGTTTTGCATCTAACTGGAGTTATTTCTAATTGAATTCTGTTGATTATTACTTTTGCAACTTCCATTCGCTCTTTTCATGTGGACTTGATGGTTATATTATCGTTTTCTTTAGGATATTCAGATAAAAGCTTACTCATCTCGTTGACATAAATGTTCACCTGTACAAGCTAATTAGTATAATAACAGGTACTTGTAATATGACCAAACGACAGAGACCCAACAAACAAACCTTAATATTGACCCAGTTGAGTCATTTTGGAGTGCCAAGTGCACGACCCCAATGTGGGGTAAATTCTGCAACTTGTCATATAGTGGCCTGACATGGAAACCAGGCTCTCTAGATACTACAGGCGAACTAGGCGGCGAAGCATATTTAGCAATTGGATGGCCATCCAGGCTGAGAGGTGGGACCAGGTCAATCCGGTTCGCTCGCTGGGGCCCGCATTCAGGGCTATACAAGAGCGGACTGGAGGGGAAGCTTCCAGTAAATAATGGAGAGGTGACGGGAGTTGGCAATGTACTAGCAGGCTTGGAGAAGACAGGCGAGCGGCTCATTACAGCGAGACGAATCCCATTCTGTGTGCAGAATGCCTCAAGGGATCGGGCATGGTTTGAGGTTTTGACTGAATCGGCATTGTATGAGGCCTCGACTAGGAGAACAGTCCGCCTCCAGCCCAATGTAGGTCCAGCTTCATTTAATCCTAGTTCATACAAGAAGAAAAGATAAACAAGCGATCCCTCACCAAACAATAACAGGATACACCCTGCCTTAAATAAGTTGTGTACCTATACTAGATGGTTTAAATTTGGATAACGGCTGCGATTTTGAATTCTCCATTGGTGGTTTGTCTTCATTTTGGCATCTTGGTACCAAGATTTCACATAAATTCTTGAAAGCCCGAGAGTTCTTCTGTATGTAATCTTCAGTTGCAGCCTCAGTTTTTGCCAATTACTGGGGTCCGTCTCGTCAAGCTCCATTCCACACCTTTCATCAACTATCCATAAAGATAATTAAGGCATAAGTCTTTTTGGGTTACCTGACATTTTTGTGAAAAGAAAATCTATATAGCTATACAATTATAGGTTTACTGATTATTAATAGTGTATATGCAAAGAACATGCAAGAAGACATTTAAATTATTACCACATACTGGGGCACCTGAACTGGACTATATAGATAACATATTTTTCTTTTCTGCCAGTTGGTCTTTCTCAGCCTCTGCTTTTTGGGGATTTGAATCCTCCACATTTGCTAGATGAACTTTTCATCATTCTTCTGCCTCTTGCACTACCTTCACAATTATATGCATCATAATACTTTACCTGGATTGAATCGAAAGTACTGAATATCAGCTAGCATTGGCATCAGTGTGTCTAATGTTTCCTCCACTCTTTCTACTGAGCATGCACTCTCAATCAAAACCTGGCCGGTGTCCAGGTACCTCCATCCACCTTTCCTAGGCTAAAATTGAAGCATTTTACATTCTTTATGAGTTCAATCTCTTGATGGATCAAATAGATTAGAAATCATAATTAACTAATCAGATAAATGAAAAACAAGAAATAATTACCTTAGCAGGGACTGAGCCACAGCCGATTGAGACAAGACATTCAATTCTTGCATCAGGCCAAAGAAGCTGAGCCTCTCTAATAGCAAATATAGTAGGATTGTTGCCTACAATAGCTCCATCTTGCCAACGGTTTACATCTGCAGTATGGGAAAAGCCGTTCATGTTATTCATACACAAAGAATTGTTTTAGATGCCTAAAACAAATATCAGCAGTAACAAAAGTTCCAGTCCATACAGCTTAATCCTAGTTCTCTTTTTCATATTTCTCAATTGAAACCATTTTTGTTGTTTTGATTGCTCTGCAATGCTGATATCATCAATAAACTCATGATACAGTAATGACAGAAAAATCCTAAACCTGATCTGTATATAGTGGAAAACTTGAAATTATAATTTGGGAGGCTCCTATTGCTTCTTTGGTGCGCCCAAAACATAGAAAATGCTAAATCAATATCATAGAAGTGTAAAATTAATATTACCATCCGAAAAATCATCAAGATAGTATGGTGCGGCAGAGGAAGCACGTACAGCTTCCCATACCTTGTGCTTACAGCTTCCAATACAAGCACCTCGTCTGTAGGTGCCGTTAGCATTTGTAGTCATACCAATGGTACTTACTGCAGGACTCTCAGCTGTTCCAGCTGGCGTTTCAAAGGTACCAGCAGGATACTGCAGGAAAAAAAAAAAAAACTGATACTGAATGTAGAACCGTGCGTATTTATAGTTCACAACTCTCCCTTAGGTTTAGTACAGTTTTATTTTCTGAAAAATATGCCTATTCAGTGTCAATTCCATGCAAAAATAGTTAGTTTTGAAGATATCTTAAAGCCTTTATTTGTCATTTTTCAGATGGACATTCCTGATAAAACTTCTTTCTACACTTATGTACTAGTTTTAAGCACAATAGTCGGAAACTAGGAACACTACACACACACAGCAATAGTCGGTACAGCAAAGACACTACACACACAGCAATAACAACGGATTTTGCACCTGATAGTTCCTGAAAAGGAAAGGTTGAGCTGGCACGGAGCTGACCAGAGTTGATACAGCAAAGACCTTTGGGATGCCCTTCACAGCTGACTCTATTAGAAGATCACCATCCTCATCAACACACATCTCCTGCAGTAACCGCTCAAACTGATCTGCACTGTGCTGCAAACCATGCCCAAGTTAGTACGAACTCGATTGTGCCTCATCTTTTAAAAGATTGGAACTTAATATTAGCAAGAGTGGTCTTCGAAACAAAAGTTTTCGGGAAGAAATATTACCTTGTGGTTTTGCTTTTCTTTTTAATAATACATATAGATTTAATGAATGTACTAGTGGGAAGTGTAAACTACTACAAAGCATACTCACTGTAATGTAGAAAATTTTATTGAACTTTACTTTGGAGGAAAGATAAAATGATTTTTTTTTTATTCTTGAAAAATTAGAAGTATAGATGAAAGGGAAATAGGCAGCCTACCTTGGATCCATGTACAACAACCCGAAAGCTTTGCGAAGAGCTTTTGAATAGTTGGTCCAGTGCCACCTTCCATGATGCTGCCTCATCCTTTGGTATGGGCTCTGCAAATACAAGCTTTCCTGCAAAGAGCAAAAGACAAAGGGTATGTTTGGCACTCAATGGAATAGCAAAAAGTTGGAATAAAATTGCTATTCTGACGAATTAATTTGCCAAACGAATTTTAGACTAAGTAGAAGAGTGCGGAAGAGTGCTAATCCGGTATACCAAGTTATAGGTGGTATACCGGATTAGCTCTTATCGGAATAGCGATTATTGTTTGATTATGTTGTATTATATTATTATATTATGATTATGATTATAATTAGGATTATGATTATGATTTATTAGTATTATAACATTATATTATATTATGATTTATTATTATATTAATATTATGATTATTATTTTACTATTATTTATTATCATTATATTATAATAATATAATTTTAATATTATATTATTATGTTATGAATATAAATATGATTACTTTATTATTATATTATTATAATTATAATTATTTATTATTATGATATTATTATTAATATTATTATCTTATTATATTATTATAATTATGATTTTTTATTATTATGATATTAGTATTATTATTATTTTATTATTATAATCATAATTATAATAATAATAATATAATCATCACTACAATCATAATAATTATGATTATTTATTATTATATTATTATATTTTGATTATATTATTATTATATTATAATTTGAGCATTATATTATTATTATATTATAATAATTATAATAATTTATTATTATTATTATTATCATTATGATTATAATTTTTTATTATTATATTATTTTGATTATGATTATGATTATGATTGTTATTTAATTATGTTATATTATATTATATTATGATTATATTTTTATTTTTATTAAATTATTATGATTATAACTATGAATATTATTATTTATTATAATTATTTTATTATTATTATTATTATTAATACTAAACTATTATTTTTATTATCATCAACATTGTTAGTATCATAATTGTTTATATTTCAGCTATTCGATTAACAACCGTCAAACGATATTTTCGCTCTTCCGAATAGTCAAGAATACCATTCTTCTACAACTCTTCTAAAAAAACATTATTCTATCACTCTTTCAAAATTACCACTCTTCTAAAGCTATTCCTTGATTTGCCAAACGAACCCAAAGTTTAGGAAGTAACAAAAATAATGCAAATTTTGAAGTTCAAGTCGGTTCAGAACTTCAGATCTATAGTAAATGGATAATCACGAGAACAGTTACCAAGATTCTTGTAAATTTCCTCACACTTGTCCAAGGTCATCAGCTTGACACCAAGGGCAATTGCAAGCATACCACCAGTGGATGTGCCACATATTAGGTCAAACATCTCATGTATCCTTCTGCCAGTGCCTTCTTCAATTTGCTTAAGCATTTGCACAGTGGCAAGACCTTTCATACCACCACCGTCCATAGAGAGAATGCGAAGACCTTGCTTTCCAACTGGCCTCGCCTTTATTGCACGTCGTAAGTTCTCATTTTCTCCTGTAATATTTGCATGGACAAAATATTAGTTGTTGCAACAAAAATGCTTGATTTTTGTGACAGGAAAGGGAGGGAAGGAAAAAAAATACTAAAAATTTTGCTGGCTTCACAAATTAACTAAAATTCTAACAAATTGGAGGGGAAGGGACAATTCTCACCTACTCTACCCATCAAAAGAACTATTTTTGTCCCCTCCAAATTAGGGTATAGAGGGAAGTAAATTTTGGCATCTTTTATATCCCTTCCTTACTATTCAAAAAAAAAAAATCATGGAGCCTAGTGTAAGAAATTAGTAATACAAGATCCAACAAATGTACTTTCACATTCCTATAAAGTTCCTTTCTTCCAGTTAGTCTTTTCTTTTTGACATGCAAACTGGCTATACAGCCATTTATAGACTTATTGAAAAAAAAAATTCAGTTGAACTTGCCGAAAATTGCTAAAGCACGTGCAGCAGCCTTTGCTACACATGGCTCAGTTGCCACAGTAAGCCGAAGCAAGAGATCACGCAGGCTTTCTGATTGTGTCAGAACTCTTCGATTTTCTTGAGAGAATGCTAGGTTGCCTACAGCAACCAGGGATAGGCGTTGCACCTGGACAAGAGGACAACAAAATCTGAACAAGTTTATCTGAGTAAAAACAGTTGTAGGTCCAAACAGTTGTAGCCAAAAAGATGGGATGTTTCTGTCAACTATTTAATAAACAGTAAAAAATATGATCCATAGGAGAACCTTTTAAAAGTTGATTACTTTGTATTCTTTTTCTGATTTGGTGTTTTCACTGCAAAGTTGAAAGCAGATTCAAGTACTTTAACATGCCTGTGGTCTTGGGCTTGTAATTATTGCACAGTCAAAGATAAATCAGTACACTGCTGTCTAGTCTTGTTTTGCATCAGTCAGAGGTACAGAACAGGTATAACCAATAAATCTGAGTGCTTGAATTATTATTAAGTACTACAACTCTACAAGAGAAAGCAATGAACCTCAGAGTTTTTATTTGCACAGAGTGCCTTCAATGACTTGAGAACATCTTTTGTTAGCAACTTCTGGGCCACACCATCAGAAACAAAGGCTAGAATGACCATCACTTTTAATACAGAGATCAGTTCTTCTGCATTGGTTGATCTGAGAACAGATTCAATTGGTTGCATTATATCACATTTCAGTAGTTGCATTGCATGAGATTTATCTGATGCTAGTGATGAAAGAGCAATGCACGCCTGTTCAACCTGTATATTTGAAAAAAACTGATAAAGAAAGAAAGCTCAACCAAAGAAACACCGAGCATACTATCATAACAACATTCTTCTTTCTTTTTTTACAGGTGGATTTTTTTTTTAAAATTGCTTACTTTATACCTAAGATAGGGAATATAGCTTATTGGAATTTATTATGCAGTTTTGGTACAACAGAATAACTGATTATTATTACTATCATTAGTACTATTTGATTCTTATTATTATTATTGCTATCATCATCATCATCATCATTGTTGTTATTGTTGTTATTATTACTACAATTACTATTATTATTATCATTATTATTATTCTTTATGATTGCAGACTGGATTTCATTTCTAGCATACCCCAATTTATTTGGGATTAAAGTTTTGTTGTTGTTGTTGTAGAATAACTGCTTATATCTCAGTGTCCTTTTAGACCGTGACCTCCACACCAGGAAAAAAAAAGGAAAATAAGTATCTCTATCATTTTGTTGTCTATTCTATCTGTTAGCTACACTTCTGTGTTGTTTGTGATGTTTATCTGGGTCCACTGTGCACTCTTAAAGAGGAATTGAGGTACCAAGGGTGTAGGAGTTGTGGGCTGCAATTTACTGACCTGTAAGGCTACTTGCATGGAATCTTGGACATGTTACTTAAATTCTTAGTAAGATTACCATTAATTGAAAGTTTATAACTTACAACATGGCGGTTATCACTGCTGACCATGCTGATGAGATGTCTCACAGCACTCTCTTCTTTGCTAATGACCATGCGACTGTCATGATCCTCCATAATTTTTGCCAAAGCTGATGCGAGTAGCGGGTGATGGCACGAAGAAAATCGAAATATGAGAGAGAAGAAGGCACTCAGCTTGGGCTTCGGCCCAAGGAAATATGAGCCACTATCCTGGAATCCAGAGAAGCTGAATATCAGTCATACTTGAAACCACAATTCAGTAAACTGCACAGAACTACAGATGGCTCAAGAAGCCTCAAACTTTCCATTTTGGTCCCTAAAGTTGGTCACCACCACATTCCTCATTCAACTACAAATTCTCAATGAACCAAAAAGAGTAAAATCTTGAATCTTCAGTGACATAAATTTGACCTTGATATTTAACCACAATAAAAGCAGGGGGGCTGTAAAGGCTGTTAGGTGCCACCCACTAATACCTTAGCCATCATGAGGGCTCAAACGAAACAATTAACAACATGTATAAACAGTAAGCAATATATTTAGGTCCAGGGAGATAATGCTGCACAGAATATACAGATCCAACATTACTATGGGTACCATCATAGAAGTGACTTCAATAACTAATAAAAAATACTATGTTAAATTCTGCTTTACATTTGAAAAGTTCAAAGAGAAAAGTACCTCAATCTCCACAGACACAGTTTTCAAATTCTCAGTTGCCTCGATTCTAATGTTAGCAAGAGATAGATGCCGTAACTTTTTTAAAGGCAAAATTTCAGGGAGAAACTCTAGAGGGTTACCAAATAGCCTCAAAACTTGAAGTTCAGACATAGCCCTGCAATACAACTGAGAATAAATAATAAGGCTAAGAACCTTTGTACAAGATATCAGAAAAATGGAATGATGTAACATAGTTTTGACAAAGTCACTTTTTCCAGAAGAGGTCACAGAGTTTATGGAAAAGTTAGTTTTGCGGATGATTGACCTGAAATCAAGAAGTGGCCGAATGAGCTTGTTGCATTCCAGAGAGAGTTCTTCCAGCAAAACACATTCCCTCAGCTCAACTGACAACAAGTCAATAGATAAAATGGTAAAAGAATCTACATTATCTTCTTCTGAACCCCTATTTTATTTTGAACTTTAAGTTTTCTTTCCTGAATATTGAAGCAATTCAAGTTTAACTTAAACCTACCGGGAACAGAAACCAGCATGTTGTTGTCGACTCTGAGCACCTTAAGGCTTTTCAACTCGCCAAGTTCAGGTGGTAAAATTGTTAGCCGATTACTATTGAGATAGAGCTTTTCAAGTTGGGGCAGTCGAGTGATTAGTTCCACAGGAAATGCCTACGTATTTTGTATGAAAATATATCATACTACAGCAGGAAATTTATTAATTAGACAGGCACTACATAGCCAAACTAATTTCAGTTTAATAAAAGAAAAATGTTACTCAGTCATCAGCCCAGCATAATAGTAACCATATTTGAACCAAAACCTCCAATGAAACCGCACAAGACTGCCCAATCCAGAAAAACTTTGCATCGGTTTATATGTCAATGCAAACGTAGAAGTGAACTTAACTAACAATTAAAGTAACAAAACCAAACTTTGCTTATAGATTAAAATACTAACCGATAAGCCACAACCGCACAAGCTCAGAACAGTGACGCTTTTCCAGTGATCCGCAAATCCTGGTACACCCTCTCTCTCCGTGCGAATCAATCTGACAAGAACCCCACTACCATCTGTTTGTTGACCCGATCCAACAGGTCTATAGACCTTAACAGCTTTCAGCGGTTCCCTCCTCTTCACCACTTTCATGTCAACACTTACAACTCGATCATCGTCCTTCATATCTCCATTGGAGACCTCTCCAGTCTCTTGCCCAGATGATGCGTTCAAAGAGAAAATAACTGTGTCCTGAGGAGGTGGTAGGGCGACCACGAGCTGTGATTGGAGGCGAAGAGCAGCTGTGTCTTCATCATCAGCAGACGACCAGTCGAGCGAGATCCGAAACCCTAGATCATACGCATTTGGATCTACGTCGGCGTCGGAGGTGGTGTCGTTGGTAGGGATGTCAGGATCGGAAAGCGGAAGGTCGCCATAGTCAAGGGAGAGATGGAAGATCTCTGATGGGCGCTTCCAGCCCAGGCCCCACGACATGGGGGCTCGACAGGTTGTAGTACGATTTAGGTTTGGTTTAAGTCAGGAGAAGTAAATTGGGGGATGAAGGAAACGAGGAAGAGAGGAGAGTGCGAAGCGAAGCGGGGAAGGAGAAGCTTCTGTCCTGGTGCTTGCTTTGGCCTAATTTCAGTCGATGTGAACGTATCTATTTTGGTTAACCGTGGAGTAGCCACCGACAAGTGGGCCCATAGCTTATCATAGAGGTTATTTCGAGTGTTGTAAAAATCGGCCGTCTCGGCCGTTTAATTGGCCGAATAATAGGTGAGGGCGGTCATGAATAGCTAAGACGGAGGATAATTTGCGGATGAGAACGATTAATCGGGATTTTTTGTTTAATCGGTCTTTTTTTTTCCGTTTAATCATTATATTACAGTAATTTTTAAAATTGCATTGGTCTACTCTTTGGGTCGGCGACTTCGGCGATAAAAAGTCTCCGGACTAACGCGCCTCTTCAACTTTTTTACGACACTATTTATATATACATCGTATGTTATTTACATATTTTGTAATGGTAATTTATATTTATTTTTAAAGCGATTGCACTTTATTTATATGTGTTGTAATAAAACTATAATCGTCAACATCTTAGTCCTACTGATTATTTTTAACCGCATATTACGTTTATATTAATCATTAAAACTATAACGACCCTCTCGCATTGGTACATCTTGGGTCGGCGACTCGGCGATAAAAAGTTTCTTGACTAACGCGCCTCTTCAACTTTTTTCCGACACTATTTATATATACATCTTATGTTATTTACATGTTTTGTAATGGTAATTTATATTTATTCTTAAAGCGATGCACTTTATTTATATGTGTTGTAATAAAACTATAACTCATCAACATCTTAGTCTTACTTGATCATTTCTAACCACATATTTTATATATAAAATTTAACAATTTATTATCAATTTAATGAATATTCTGTTAAATTAAATATACAACTCATTATACTCATCTCTTTTAAAGAAATTGCATAACTATTATTATAATTTTTCTTCTCCGAATCAATCTCTCTGATCTCTATTTTTTATTTTTTTTAAAGACCTATGATTTCCTCCTTCGTTGTTTTTACTTCTCAAAATCAAACTAAAAAATAAATAGATAATTAGATCATTTAAGTTTCAGAAAAACTATAAAATCTAAATTATAACATCATAACATTATAAATCAAAATATCTGTTAACTTATGTATAATTATTTAATTATTTTTTATTTTGAATATTTTTATATAATTAATTATTAATATAATAAAATACAAAAAGATGGAGTTTACACCATATATATAGTATTCTAGTTCGGGTGTAAGTAATATATATTGAGTATATTAGATGTATTAAATAATGAACCATGAAATATCATATTATGAGTTTATAATTTTAAAATCATTTACTATATATAATATTCAATGATTATAATCATTAATATAATATTATGAATGGATAATATATGTTGGATATAAATAAATATATATAATAATAAAAATGTTAAATCATTTACAAAAAATCGTTTAATTGGCCGCATAATGATTAGTCACTTGGTTGTACCCTATCGTCTGCAAAGCGCATGCCATTTTTTACAACATAACTTATTTCCTACAACAGTTATTCAACACAACAATACGAGCATACGTAGAATATAAAATTATTTGGATCTCCTTGTAGTTTTTCTCAGTTTTGGTTGCTTTAGCTGCAAAATAACTTCAAAATATTTCCAACATAACTTAGAAACGGCACTGTGACATAATATTAAAAAGAAAATCTAAAAATTAAAAAAAATAGGGTTTCAAATGAGCCGAGTTCGAATGAGACAAGTTTAGTTTAAGTTCGGTTTATAAAAATTTAAGCTGAGTTGAGTCGGGTTCATGAAATATTTCGAGCTGAAAAATCTAACTCAAACTCAACTCGTTACTATTGAGCTAACTTGTGAGTTGGCTCACGAGCCAATGCATATACATTGACTAATTTGACATTTAGATTTAGTACATCTATAAATTATAAGGTTGGTACATTTACAATATCGGTACATAAATTGGTACAAAAATTAGTATATCAACAAATTATGTTTTTAATGATATTTTTTGTTGCACTAATTTGAACAGGATGGACCAGCAAAAAAAATTATCGAGTTAGATATACAAGTCGAGTCACTAGCGAGTAAGAAAAGTTCTTAAAGCTGCTGAGATAGTGAGATAATGAGAGATAATGAGAGATGGATTATCATATAGGGTTTGATAGAAAAAAAAAGATCATATAAATTATTATTATTCGAGTTGAGTTGAGCCACAAGAAGAGTCAACTCCAACTCAAACTCGGCTCATTTAACGATCAAGCTAGAATAACTCAAGCCAAATTAGCTCGAGTCAGATTAGCTCAAATCCGAAGTTAAATCAACGAGCCCTAACTTTTTTATGGAGCCCTAAAAAAACTAAGAAAATTTTTGAGACTGCGTCACAAATTTACAACATAAAATTGAATGATTGAAAAAAGAAAAAAAAAACAAATCTCAAAAACAAAGAGGATTTGCTAAATTACAAGTTTGTCAAGCCCGCGTGGATGCTTGGTTGTTATTTGTTAATAGATCCGTGAGAAAAATAAATTCTAAGGCCTGTTCTAACAGAGCCGTTGGGCCTACATGCGAACTTCATATTTCATAGAACGGACCTCGCAAAAGGATGAGGCCTGTTACAATTAGGGACGATCTGAATTGGACATGGAAGTGAAAAAGCAAGGAGAGACAAAACAAAACCAGGTCACCAGCCGAGGTTTGGAGTTCCAGTTTCCACGCAGGACACAGCTGATCTTCTCTCTTCCAATTTGTAAGATCTCCTCTCAGCGACACCACGCTAGACTCATCCATGACGAACGGTACTTTCTCCATCAGTTTGATTTAAGTTTGATTTGTTTCCACATTTGTTTTCGTGCTTCGTCTCTTTTATTTCCCCCCTTTTTCGTTGGTACAGCAACCAAGGACGACCACAGTCTTTGATTGGTATACTCGTGAGTTTGACTTTGATGCTTTGATCTGGGAAAGCATTATTTGGTTTGGTCCAATTGGCGGTGCTGATCAAGGGGTCAGCTTACTTGGTTTGGTTTGCGATCAATCCGTTTGGTTTGATGTTGGCTAATTTGGGAAGCGGATTAAATTACGAGCTAATCTACAAAAAAAAAATACTATATTCACTATTCAATTTTCTTCGTTAGCAGCTAATCCTGGGTTACATCAGGGTATTTTTGGGTTATTTTTCTGTTTCACTCTTTGAAGTATAACTGAGGCAGCTCGCTATAGGGATAAAATAAGAAGTAAATCTTTTAGTATGCTTATTCTTAAGAACATTATCAAAATATGCTGGTTTTATTTTAGAAGTGTGCTTTCTTAAGGCTGTACATTCTGGTATTGAGTCTGATTCAGTATTAACTGTTCAGTACAGTCTGATTTTGAGCCTATTAAAGTATTAAAATCCCAAAATTGCATTCCTTTTTTCCCTTGTTATGGCTGTTGTTTAAGGTGCAATGTCAAATTCTTTGTAGGAATCAAACATAATGGTGGCAATTAATTATAAATATAATCATTTCAGGAACTTACAAGGTTCAAATGAATGCTATCGGGGAGAATGTTCCTTTTGCACTTCGAGGTAAAAACCTTACCTTTTTATTATATTTATATAGCAACTGCACTATATCCTGTTTTACTTTAATTAATTCCTACTAATGTGTTTGTACTTTTGATCTACTGTGATAATATATTTATATGGTCGCACGAAACTACATATGATCATCAAATCTCCAATCAGGCATCCAAAACAGACATATGGCCTACAATTGTAGGGAAATTAATTGTTTTGCAGGCTTAGATATAATTGTGTAAAGTACTAAAGTGTAAACATCTGTGAAATGTCTTCCCAGCAAAACCTCTACTTCTGGATTCCGTGAAAAGCCAAATATTCTTTTTACCCCTAGAAACTGTGAAATGTCTCCCTTGCCCTTTCTCCATCATCCATGATCTAGTTTGGTTGAACATTTATTGAAGAAATTAGGAAAGAGGATTGGCATAAGGTTTATTGCTCCTTTCAGTAATAATATGGGAAAATAGGCAGGCTTAGATATAATTGTGTAAAGTACCAAAGTGTAATCATCTGTGAAATTGTGAAATGTCCTCCCAGCAAAACCTCTACTTCTGGATTTCCTTGAAAAGCCAAATATTCTTTTTTACCCCTAGAGCCTGTGAATGTCTCCCTTGCCCTTTCTCACACATCCATGATCTAGTTTGGTTGAACATTTATTGAAGAAATTCAGAAAGAGGATTGGCATGAGGTTTATTGCTCCTTTCAATAATAATATGGGAAAATAGGGATGTTTCAATATATATCATGAACTTGTAAGGCACACATGTTAGTATACCTGAATAACAATATAGTCTTTTTTGCACTCTGCCTGCTACTTCAAAACAATAAAAAAAAACAATATGAACTTTTCCGCTCAGTGAAATAACCTAACATCTCACTCTTCAGGTCTCCTCGGCAAAGATGGTTTGAATCAAGTCAGAGGGTACAAAACCATCTCCCGGTCTCCTATCGGGTTAGGTAACTCTTGCCTCCCCACCCGCCCTGCCAACAGGGCCTTGCATGCTGGTCATGTCTTATCGGGCCCAGTAGCAAACCGCCCACTATCACCTCACCTTCCAGTGAAGAAGCCGCAGTTCAACGCCACTTTCTCAATATCTCACCGTATCTTTGGGATGGCTTTGGGGACTGCCATCATGCTTACACCTCTTGTCTATAAATTCAGCCTCCAGTTTGATGTTTGAATATAAGTTTTATTTTCAATAATTATTCAGTTTGGCAAACTTTTCTGAGACACTGCAAAGCCATTTGTTTTTTGTTTCTTTTGTGATAATGCTAACAATTGTTTTCTCTTGTTTCATGCTGATGGTATGCAAAATAAGAAGCAACTGAGAACTCTTTTAAGCTTTCTTAATTTTGAGTTATGTCTTCCCAGCTTTACTAAGTTATCTATGATGCCAATTGCCCAATATAATTAAAATCTGTCCTGATCTAGCATTGTATAAATTTTTGTGATATATTTTGAATATGATAAGAGGTTCCAAAGAGTACCCCTCCGAGGTCAGGGACTTCATACATAGAATATTTATGGGAGCTGATATATAGCATCAAAATCAATAAGCGATTTATTATGTAATTTATTTTGTACGGTATTGTTGTTCACATTATTATTCATATTAATGATATTTATGTTGCATAATAAATTAATTAATATGAATAATAACTCATTTAAAGCTAAGTAATAAAGTTTGTATCTATATTGATATAAATTTTGGTATGTCCGTAACATTTTTCTATGTTCATATGCCATTGGTTAAAATATGATGCGTATAGGAAAAATATCGTTTTGAAGGGATAACACTTAACAGGAAACCATGAATACACCTATGAATTAAGCATGGATATGCTGTGCGAACCCATTAATTTTACTATAGAAGTTCGAACAGCTTGGAATAATTCAATTTCCTGTTAAATTAATTGTCACTGTTCATAGTCACACCTATTCAGTGCTATGAGTTGCGTTGCACTAGGTTGAATCTATTGAGATCAGTCGCTGGAGAGTATTAATAAAAGTGGTGCTCTTTTTGCTGTCCAAAGATGCGAACCAATTTTTCATAATAAAATAATCTCAGTGGAAAATGGGCTGTCTGTTTAACTCTCGTTTAACTCTCAGACAAGTACCATGGAATCAGTACCATGTGGGGGGTTTTTGTTTTGTAATTGGCATGAATTCGTTGGGAAACGGAGAGACAATTTTTAGATTTACTAGAGCAGTAAGTACCATATTATTGATTCAGCTGTCAACTTATGCATGTGAAATTGAACCGACCCAACGAAGAATCATATTCTAAAGCACCTGAGCAGTGGCTGAGTAGAAATATTTTCAAAATTTACGAAAATATATTCTATTTTAGAAATATTTTTAAAAATACACCTCTAAAATTATATTTTATTATAAAAAATAATAAAAATATACTTAATTTTTAAAATAATTATAATATAATACTTATGAAAAATTTTTTGACCCCTAGACCGGCTCCGCCTCTGCACCTCAGCTCAGATTAAATGCAAATCTTCCCCCTTTCTCTTCCTATTCAGGGAAGAGATCTCTAACATGACAGATGACAATAATGCATGCCAGCAGGCCTCAGTTGGGGACTCGTCACCTCCCTCCTCCGACGAAATGTTCAGAAAAGCCTTAGAAAATGTTCGAGAGTTCCTCACTTCCAAGAGGGATCGCAATGCTGCATTAGCTGTTTGCCGTTCATGGTACGACACTGATGCTTGTACTTGTAGCGAACTATTCATCGGGAACTGCTATGCAGTTTCTCCAGACCGAGTTGTGGTGAGGTTCAAGTCAATCAAGTCAATTGTGCTCAAAGGGAAGCCCCGGTTTGCAGATTTTAACCTTGTTCCATATGGCTTGGGTGCAAATTTCACACCCTGGGTGAAGACGTCGGGAGATGCACATCAGCACATTGCATCAGTCTCAAGCGCATGGTCGTAACTGATGAAAATATAATGAGAATTGTGGAGATGCAGATACTGTACAATATAATGAGAATTGGGACCTCTCTTTGGTTTGTTGTGAGGGTTTAGCACTCTGGGTCTGGCTGCAATTCCTGAGAGATGCAGATACTGTACAATATAAGAAATCAGAAATATTTTACTCATTTTTCTTCAATAAATTTTGAGAGTTCAATTTTTTGTCCTATTTTTTTTCAGGCATTTAGGAGTTTTTAATCTAATAGAGGATTACATAGAATGAGGAGGATAAGGTAGTGGATTGGATTTCAAAATTTTCAGAAAAACTATCACTTTAGAATCTCTTGTTTTTTATTGTGTGGGGTATCCATTTGATATCAATTCTCTGGAGAAACTTGTTGCAAAACTTCATCTTTGAAACGTTTGCATGTGAATCACCATGTGATGCTAGAGCAGCTGCACCGGCTCATGGTGCTTGCCCCCACAGATAATCAATCTTGGTACTGGCATATTTCGGTCTGAAACACGTTCCATGGTAGCTGATCTGCACATCAATTTGGTGTCAGATTTTCTTCTTCTCAGTCATTAAATTCCTTATTGGTTTCCGTGAGATCAAACCGGAACATTTACCTGCTATATACCCTGTCTGTGCAAACTTGACCTCACTTAATTTTAGTTATGCAACTCTTACCGCTCATCAGCTCAACTCAGTCATTCATCAGTTTCATAATCTTGAAACTTTCTGGGTATTCTATTTTCTTATTTTTTATTTATGGTCTACCTTTTTTTTCTTCTAAATCATCAAAAATTTTGAAGTGAAAATATTTCATAGGAAGTTTAATTAATTATAAGGTACTTTTTTTATGTTGATGCATGTGGCTCAGGTTTCAGGTTCCTACATTTCATCAACTGCTTCAAATCAAGCCTGAACATCTTATTCTGTTCAGAAAATATGAACTGTCCTGGATATTTTGCTGTACTGAAGGTGCATATAAAAATAGCTAAAACTATATTATATCTTTTATATATTCAGGCACTTGACACAATTTGAGATGAACGTCTCCAAGCTGTAGCTGAAACATGCCATGAATTAAGGGAACTACGAGTGTTCCCCCTTGATGCAGCCAAAGACTCAGAAAGCTCTGTGTCTGATGTTGGGCTGGAATCCATCTGTGAAGGCTGCCCCAAACTACAGAAAATTCTCTACTTCTGTCATCGCATGACCAACGCAGCTGTAATTGCAATGTTGAATAACTGCCCTGATTTACTTGTGTTCCGCCTCTGCATTATGAGCTGTCACCAACCTGATTGAATCACTGGCGAGCCCATGGATGAAGCCTTCAGAGCCATAGTCATGAATTGCAAGAAGCTGACCCGCTTGTCTGTTTCAGGTTTGCTGAGGTATTCGAGTACATTGGTCGGTATGGGAAGCTGACACGCACTCTGTCAGTTGCATTTGAGGGAGACAGTGATTCGGGACTGAGATGTGTGCTTGAAGGTTGCTTGAAATTGCAGAAACTGGAAATCAGGGATTGGTTGTTTGGCGACTCAGCACTGATTTCGGGTCTGCCGTTATATTGCAACATGAGGTTGTTATGGATGTTTTCATGCAATTTATCAATTAGGGGATGCAGCGAGGTCGCAGAACAAGCCCAATTTGGTTGTAGAGGTGATTGGAGATGCGCGCAGATACAGATGATGAAGGTGAAGAGGAAATGGTTGCGGAGAGGCTGTACATGTATCGGTCACTTGGAGGGCCACGATCTGATGCACCACCATTTGTTACGATCTTGTACCCTTTATCAGCATTCCACTGTGATATATAGTGATTGCATCTGGTTTGAAAATCTTGGACCATTGTAAGGCCTACTCTTGGCATATTTGGCTGTATGGGGATAAGTTTCATATTTCCTGAGAGTAATTTGGAGGCAAGTTGGATTTCAGTATAATAATTAGTTTGTGTCCATACAGGACTATCAACCTCTGATTTTAGAACTTTCATGCGATCTTTTGTTTGTGTTGGTACAGTTGGTATTTGAATTCAATTATTTTAATTAAATAGGGTTTGTTTTTCATGGGACTGTTTTGCAAAGTTTTCAGTAAACCTTACAGTAGATAATAATAATCAATTATAATCGGAAACTAGAAAATTTTATATCTCAAGAAAAAGGAGATGCCCATTTTTTTTTTATCAATTTTGTCTAATTGATGGGAGCTTATGGAACTTTTAATTTGGTGAGATCGAAACTTATTTGGTAAATATTCTGGTGGATAACCAAAATAATGTAAAAACTCTGCAGCAAATAAGACTGCAGAAAGAGAGAGAATAATATCCAGGAAAAGAAGAAAAATCAACAAGAATCACAAGATATATAAACTTATCTGTTTATTTGGAAACCATCAAATTGGATTAAAAAACCATGGGGAATGAGAGCAGGGAAAATTACACATAAAAGATGCCAGCGCAACTAGTCTGTTTTTTATTTAAATTGGAGCCTGGAGGAGACCCCTTTTTTAACTTATGAACTGAGATCAACGTTGGCAGACACCAATAACATAACATTTCAGTGATCCAACAATTAATCTGGAAAAAAGAGCAAACTTACAGACTAGTGAATTCTGTTCACTATTTACAGAGTTGTTGTGGAACTTGGAGCCTTCCGCCCTTCTGACTTCTGGAATCACGGCAGCTTGGGACATGTCATAAGTCGTGCTGACAAGCTGGATTAATTTATTTTTTATTTTATTTTATTATTAATTAAATACAGTAGCAGATTCGATATATTAAAAGTTCGCTTATAATTAAGTCATGAGAGGATCATAGATATAGTAATGTTTACATGTTCTATTAGGGGATGCGGTCATATAATTTTTTTTATATGAATTAATCTTTTTATGAGTAATGACTAATGAGGGACAAACTTGAAATGCACTATTATGGCAATTCACGCCCTAACTTACCTTTTTTATTTCAAATTTTCAATATAAAATTGACTATTAATGAGGATAATTATTGAAGTAGTGAGATTAATTAAGGAATACCTTATTTCAGAGTAGTTCTGCCTCTTTCTTGGTAGTCTCAGGACAGCCGTTATTTTGGCGGTAATGCTAACGGCGGTAATGCTGATAAAAGAACATAGTTGCTATGAAGAATTCCATTTAACAAAAACTATCAGAGTCAGATCCGTGTGCACCAGATCCATTGACAGTTAACCTGAGAGAAAGAGAGAGGGAGAGAGAGTGGATCACAGCTCTATCAACAACAACCTCCACCACAAAATCGAATCTGGATGCCAACACCATATTTGTTGGCATATAACCTGGGAGAGAGGGAGAGAGAGTGTGGATACAACTCTATCGACAACAACCTCCACCATCGAGCCGGATCTGGGTGCCAACATCATATTCGTTGACATATAACCCGGGAGAGAGGGGGAGAGACCCATACCCGGTGGAGGGAGAGATGTGAATAATACCTTCACCGTCGACATTGTCGTCGCCGATGGAGAATAGGGCCGGAGTCAGAGGCAGTGCCAGCACCAGATCCATCGTCGCGGTCGCCGACGGAGAAAGTTGTTGTTAGTGGAGGTCCTATGTCGAGGAGACTCATACTCAGAGAAGAGGATAAGTTTGCTTGTATTTCAAGTGAGGAGAAGAGAGAGGAAGTAAGAGAGGAAAGGAGATGGCAGAGGGAGTACGGGGAGACGGGGGAGGCCGGCGGCATGACCTTCCCGTCTAGGGCTTCTCCACTCTTTTTTTCGCTCATGTGTTCATTTTTTTTCGCTTTCCCTTGTTTTTCTTTATAAATTAATGACTACAAATTAAGATGTACAGTAAATTTGAAATGTATGTTAAAACTTGGATGTACACTAGAATCACTAATGAGCTTAAAATTAAACAAATGATAAGTAGTATTTACCTCAAAAAAATAAAGAGCAAGCCAAATTATTGGGGCAGACCATAGTGCTGGACAGTTTGTTTTCCAACTCTAATATAAGGAATGTGGGAGATCTTGGGCCACTCTGCACCTTTATCTGGTTCACATCCTCGCATGAGTGTAACTGAGCATTGACTGATATAGAGTTCCTTTAGGCTTCGTGGAAGGCCCTCTTGAGGAAGTGAACTAATCATCCGACAGGCCTTCAGAGTGAACTTCTTCAAAGAGGGGAGGGTTGAGAAGCACAGGGGAAGGCGTCTCAAGTTCTCACAATTACTTAACTTCATTTCTTCTAAGGAAGTTAGTCCCGCCTGAACCCAACTATCTTGCTCACTTGTGAATATGTATTCATGAGTACAATCATCTATCCACAGTGTCCTGAGTGATGGTAACCTTCTTAGCCTGAATAGAAATTTGGGGATTTCAGAGCAGTGGTGAACTTCAATGCAGGCAAGGGATGGCAAAATATGCATACTCTGTGCTGGCAATACTGCCTGTAATTGTTGAGGGCCATTGGATATTTCCCATTGATGCGAACAGCTGGAGAAACTTAACTTCTTTAAATTTACAAGAAAACTTATTTGCTCTTCAAGGTGAGGTATTACTATCTTCTTGAGGGTCAAAACTCGAAGTTCATGCAAGTGATCACAAAAAAGATCAAGTTTCAACCAATCATATCCATGCAAATATAACTGAGTGAGAGAGGTCATGGCTTCAAAATATTTTTCAACATTCTTGATTACTTGGTCACACTTTGAAAGGTAGAGCTCTACCACAGATGAGTTGAGACAATGAAGTGGCGCTTCTGATAATTGGTAGCAGTTTTTTATTTTGAGCTTTTGCAGGCATGGAAACAGTTGCCTTTCACTTGGATCAGACCAATGTTTCCATTCACTCAAGTCACAAATTGTTAGTTCTTTTAGAGAAGGAAATATTACATTGGAGATGCCATAAAATTCATGCCCAAGATAGATTATGGATCGAAGATCTTCCATAATGAGAACTTCAAGCTTGGGCAATGATCCTAAAGGAGGGAGAGTTTCTAAATAATAGCATTGTGTTAATTTAATGCTCCGGAGGTTGTTTATCTCATGAAGTTCCATTATCCAAGATGGAAAAGAGACCGACATGAATCGTTGAATGCTTAATTCACGGACATTTTTGTGTGGTTTTAGTCCCTCTAATATTTCCATGTGTTTAGTGTTCTTTGATGGCGTATTACAATATCTAAGTAACAAACTTGTGAGATACCTTTTCTTATCTAGTTTGGCACTGATTGCCTCATTTTTTGACAGCACTTTTTCAAGAGATCCAAGTGTAAGTTGTCCACTAAGAAAATCCATATCCATCAGTTCACTTATTGTGAATCCTTTCTTCATGCTGACATCGAACTCCTCTAACTCTTGGAGTTTTGTGAGTTTCCCAATTCCAGAAATCAATGAAATTGTGTCAGGACTTGCATATAAATGCCGTAAATTGATCAACCGATTCATCTCATCAGGCAACTGTGAAAACCAACATCCTCTTATATTAAGAACCTGGAGATGGACTAATTGGAATATTGAGTTTGGGATACTAGTAATTCCACTAAAAGAGAGATCCAAGAAACGAATATGTGTTAGTTGGCGGATAACTTTATCTGGCAGAGAAAATGAAGTGTTTCTGAAGTATGATAGATCTAATAAACGTAAACCTGTCAGTTTGTATAAAATATCATGAATGGCCTTATCTTTGGTCAGTTTACAACAACCAAAGAACATAATTGTTCGAAGTCCTTCCATATTCTTCTCTCCCCACTGCAAGCGATCAACATAAAAATCATCATCGAAATCAGCATCAATTGCTAAGTGGCGAGGAAAGAAAGGAACCCTTCCGGTATCCTTTAGGTCCTTGGTGTCGACATAAAGTACTTCCTTAGAAGAAACAGCAATCCCTAACTCTCGAATTAGGTCATGCATAACATATCTATTTTCCCATATTGTAGTCTGAAAGAAGAACCTATCTACAAGTTTATCAAACCTGGAAACCCCTATATCCTCCATTTTTATTTCCTCTCGCTCTAACAAAAATTGCTCTATTTTTGTTGGATGAATGAAACCATGGGCTATCCACATCTGAATTAATCTGTTTTTATCAAAAAGATAATTATTTGGAAACAATGAGCAATAGATAAAACATTGCTTTAGGTCGGGTTCTAAATTCTGAAAGCTGACTCCTAAGGAACGCACTACGTTATTTAAGACAATTTTGAGTTTCCACCAATGACTTGTTAGAATTTTTTCCCAATAATTCTTATCTAGATGTTTGCTCAACAATGTTCCAACAGTTTCTGCAGCCAAAGGTAAACAGTGCAATTTTTGGGCGATCTCTTCACCAATTGGTTTCAACTCGGTTTCTTCATATGGTGATAAAAGAAAGTTTTGGTTCCCTGTTGCATGTGTATATTTGAAATGCCCAAATGCATGGTACTCAAATAGGGCCAAGAAATGGTGCGGCTCTAAGACATCAAGGAAAATGGTAGGCAGTGTACCTATTTTGCTAGCAACACTTTGCCATTGAGTTGTCACTAGTATGATGCTTCCCAGTGCCCCTTCAGCTAATACTGGTAGCAACCTTTTCCAAGTCAAATCTATCCCTTCTCTTACATCATCAAAAATAAGGAGAAATCTCCTGTTCTTTATGGCACTTCGTAGCCTACATTCGCCCTCATTTAAACTATGGATGGATTCCGTTGATCTACTAGTCCCTACTTCAAATGAGAGGACAATATCATTCACTAGGCTTTTATAATCAGCACTATCCATGACATAGATCCACCCCCGTAACTCAAAATACTCTTGTACTCTCAGGTGATTGTAGATAGCTTGAGCAACTGTAGTTTTACCAACTCCACCTATACCAACTATCGGTAGGACATCGAGATCCCGATTGCCAACACAAAACGAAATTGTCGCATCAATAAAATGTGGGGTCGTCCATGTGTTGTCAGTTGCATCAGATTGATGAGTCCACATATTACCAACGTTAGTTAAACTAAAGATATCATCATTACTGGATTCGGTTTCATAGATATCATCATTACTGGATTCGGTTTCATTTCTTTCTCTTTTACTAACAATTGTGTTAATTTTTCTTAGAGATTTTGTGATAAATTTTCTGATGTTTCGCATAAAATTCTGCTTAAATTGGTTGGACAGATTAGATTGGTTATCATGATAGGCGCCTAATATCATGTCAAGTATTAAATCTATATCTTTGTCCCTACCGAATATTTTCTTACTTTTAGGTAAATGGGAGCTGGTCTCACTAATTATTATAGACCTACTTGGCCCCTCAGTTGCAGCAGTATTCCGTGAGTTCATAACGTTAATGAAATTCCCTACACGCTGGGAAACAATTTCCATCCTTTGTACAATATACTTCAATTTCTTTTCATCCTTGTCAGAGAGAAACAAACTTCTAACAGCTCCAGCAAAAGAGGTTGCAATTTCACTGACCTTGCCTTTGTTCTCCAAAATCTCCCGGATTCGTTTGGCCTCAAAGTCATCCATGACATCTTCGGCCTCATAGGCAACATCTTTGAGTTGCTGCAGCCATTCTACTAGGCTTGCATCTTGCACGATCGGACTCTGCTCGGCCAACTCTATCACCGATAGTATTTGAGGAAGTGAAGCCTCCAAGCTATCTAGCATTTTTTGTGTGTCTTTATGCTCCTTGTATTTGTCAGCAAAGTGAGAGCGTCCCGTGTCGACTACAGATCTGATGATGGCTGATACAAATGCTCCTCCTATAACTGCCGCAACGCCCGCCATAGTAGATAAAAAGAGATTTTTCTTTATGGAAGAAAGAGAGAATTTTGGAAAGTGTTTTTCTATTCTTTATGGAAGTAAAGTGAGAATATTTTTTGCCCTCTTCTGTGGTTTCCAAGGAAGAAGAGCTAGACTTGAGCAAATCAACTCCTGTACGTTTGAGGTTGGAGATGAGGGCCTTTGGCTTAGAGATGGAAACAGAGATTGGATTTTATAGCTGAAAGCAGTTGAACAAGAAGCTCAATCTCCGATTTTTCATGGTCATGGCTCATGGCACAGGCAGAGTTTCCTCCATTGCAAAAATAAATGAAAAAAAAACTATTATTCCAGTCGTGTTATACGACTTGCAGGGTCAAAAGCCCCAACACCTTAACAAGTATAGGTGAGTCAGAAATTGCAATATCTAGTTTTTTTTTTAAATAAAAATAAAGGATCTTTAATTTTGTTGTCTATTCATGCTTCGTCGTTTGGATCTGTGGGAATGTAAAATGTAAATCGAAAACTTTATTCGAGAATATCTGTCTCACCTGCAAATAACTAATTTGCCAATTTTGACTTGGCGTTTTCACATAGAACGTACGCTTGTGAATCTAGTATGTTTTTTAAGTATCATATGAATCATTTTGTTGAACTTAATATGTTACTTATTTAAGGTACCGGGCTGTGGTACCATTCAAACAAGCAGAGGCGGATTTATATTGATTGAATGGGGTCAATTGACCCCATTCATTTTAAAAATTGTTATACTTATATATCAATTTATAGTATATTTTAGATAAAATATTAGACATAAGAAAATTTTGACCCCTATATTTTATAACATAATTTCTCACTTTTAACCCCCATAAAATTTTAAAAATAAAATTTTCACTAAAACAACCGGTCCATTGTGCAAAATTCTTTAATTTTAAAATAATATATCTAGCACTAATTTTATTATAAATAAACAATATATTTCAGTTAAATATAATTTCTATCTAAATTAATTATAAAAACTCTTAAATTTTTAAATAAAATTAATTAATTATTTAATAAAAGATGATTTATAAAATATAATATTTTTTTAAGTAAATTTGTACAATTTATAGTTTTCTTTTTTACAATAATTTTTGTCCGTCATTGGTTCTTTGATTTTAAATTTTGATCACTATTTAAGAGAGAGAGATGATTTAGACATTATATATTATCTAATAATATTAATGGATGAATCCAATCCATAGGGTCTTTACAATATAATATAAATAATTTCTCACTATTGACCTCCATAATTTAATACCACTAATTAAATTAGGCGCAGTTTCATAAAAAAGAAAAAAAATGATAAAATAATTTAAAATATTAATTATTTTTCATTGATGTATCGATGAATCAAAATTAGCTAAAATAAAAAATAGTGATTGATGTGAGATGTTCATATATTTAGTAAATATTAACAGAGATTTTTGTATTTAGTAGAAAATTAAGGAATTTTTTCTCATAAGAATTGTGTAGTATATACCGTGAAAATTTAAAACAAAACAAAACAGAATGGCTAAAATAATATGGCATTTTCTCTTCTTTCCGTAGTCTATTTATTGACTTTTAATTTTATAAACTTTTATTGTGATACAAATTATAGAAATAGATATTCTGACTTCAAGAAAAAAATTATCAATATTCTCATCTACTGAAAAGAAGACAAATAAATGATAACATTTTAGCTTGATATACTGAATATACATAATATATATTATCGGTGCAAGATAAACTTCATTTATTAAAAATGAATAAGTATAAATATGAGCTTATCAAGAAAAATAAATGCCATATAATAATTAATTGTTATTATAATGACGATGATGATGATAATAATAATAATAATTTTATTATTATTAAATGACTGACCCCATTCTGCAAACGATATCTCTGCAAACGAGATTTCTTAATGAGACAGATGGATAATCACTATTTAAAAAAAAAAAACAAGTTCTTTAAAATTGCAAGTCATCAATTGCGAGTCTTTTGCGAGGAGGAGCATCTTCGTACATGGGATTGCATCTCCATGTCACCATCTATCAGATAATTAATTAAGAAAATAAGATGCTGGAATTATCATGTATTTATTTGTCTTCTTACATATAGTCATCTTACGTATAGTCAGAGGGGATCAAGGCGACGTGAAAGGATGTCATTTCACCAGGGATATAAAATGCATAATTCATCCAACTGGAACTTCATGACTCTAGTCGGGAAAAAAATTAAATACTGCACAGAGATTCAAATAGAAGTCATGTAACTTCAAGTTCATGCTCCCCACAATCAAGACGAAAACAAATTGGTGCGTCTCAACTCTCAAAATAATTAGGTCAACGGTTCCTTTGTGAAAATGGAGAGTGTGCCCGCGTTTTGCACCTCACCCACGTGTTCTCGACCCGAGTTTTGTGTGCAGCAAACGGCTGTAGTTTAGTTTCCGATGAAGGTCAACGGGCAAAATCTCACATGCACATTCAACTTCAATCATACGGATTAAATTAGATCACAACCCACAAAATATAAAATCATCATATTTTACTAAAATTATACGCAATGAATTATCCAAAAATCATTATAAAATTTTACTATCCAAAATTCATATAAAAATAAAATATAGTACATTTTTATTAACATTTGTTCCACCATCAAATCTAAAAATCCCTAGGCCGTTCAATTTAAGATGATTGATGCACTGCATGTATGTGTTAATTTATAAATCAAATGTTTTTATGTATGATCAACTACCAATAATTAGTCATGCCCAACTAGAAAATTTTCATTTTATGGAAGTGTCGAACTCCATCCATCGTTGAAAAATTAGGACCGTTCTTTAGTATAATTTTTTTATCATTGTGATTGACAATGTAAAAATATTCAAATGAAATGATCTTTTGTAAAAAACTATATTTTTTTATATGAACTTCAATTTGAACGGAACGGACCATTTGATCATGATTTTTTTTTTTTAGATTCTCTATGTTTTGGCCAACAATGGCTTGTCATGCTACATGCTTACATGAATGTTCACTTTACAATTTCGTCATTTTGATCTATTATTTATCGTCTTAAACACCTTGAATTAAGGTTTGATTACCTCAAATACATTTTTAAAAATTCAAGCGACTAATTTTAATATTAATTAAAGTGCCAGATAAAGTTCAAATCATTAAAATTATGAAACTAGACATACCAAGAAAGAACATGTATGAACAAGATCAAACATGATTGTTTTTCTTTACACTAAACATTTTCCTTTTAATTGAAATCAATCCTCCCTAATCATTTCGGTCTTTAGTTTTTAATCAAACATGGATTTTTGTTTTTATGGCGGCATTTGTCAATGCCATCAAATGATTCAAAATATATTTGCAACTTTTTATTTTCGAAAAAAAAATATTTATAGTAATTTAAACATATTAAGTGTTTTTATTATTTAATCATGCATCTAGCATCATGAATTCACATATAATTTAAAAAATAACAGTAAAATAAACTTCCAATTTAATATGAAATATAAAATTACAATTAGAAAGACGCGTTTTCCTCTTTCTTTATCCGGGTAGCTTTTGGAGAAAGAAGTGGAAGACGATGGGTAGCAAGGCTGTAACGAATTGTGGACTTTCATGTTAAATATGGTAAAGAAGTGACAGTTTTCAAAGCTTTGACGAGTTATAAAATGATTTTCGATTATCCCAAACCATTGAATAAAAAGTATCACTATCGGAGAAAAATGAATTAAAATTGATTATTAAAGAGATTTGCACCGATTATATAATCGATTTTAAAGGTAGGAGTTACTAAAAATTTTAAGAAACGACGCTAAAATTGCTATAACAACATAAGAAATTAATCATATAGATCTTATCATGAGATTCCTGTGATTATATTGAACACCTTAATTAGAATTATCTATTAAAAATTATGATCGTCTAAAATCGAGGTACTTAAATTTTAATTTTTAGTTAAGCTACTATTGAGATTAATACTAATGGCCTCAGATTGTCCAAATCATCACATGCTATCATAGATTGTACATAGCAACGGCTAGTATTGTGCATATTTAGAATTAGGCTATAATTAGGGAATTAGAATGTAATCAGGATATAATTAGAATCTATGTAAATTTAGCAACTAGAAAACGGCTAGCTTGTCCAGTATATAGGTGTAAATCTCCTCTGTAAAGGATATAACAAAAATCTATTTTCTTCTTTCAATTCAATGTCTCAATTTCCACATGGTATCGAGCCAGTTAACTGGAATCTGGCAGCTCTCAGACCAAGCACAAAGGTGCGAATAGTAAGCAGCGCTTCAAGCCACAAAGGTGACGAGCACTGCTTTTGTAAAGTCTGTCTTCATCGAGCTCAAAGGAATCGAGGAAGGCAACAAAGAAGAGGCAACAAGAAGGAACAAGATTTAAAAACCAACAAGCACTGCACTGCATTACCAGTATATCTAAACCTGTCATTTTCTTTTTCTTTTTTTCTCTGGACTACTGTTCTGGCAACAACAACTGAAATTTACCAGTAAAATCAACAACTATTTCTAACCAGCATCTCAAATCATGACTGACAATAGCAAACTTACTTCTTACATTCTCACTGGTTCCAATAATTATGTACCATGGGCACGATCAGTAGAGATAGGATTAGGGGGTAAGGGAAAATTGCATTTCATTAATGGATCCAAAGAAAACCGAAACCAAAGGATCCAGTCAATCCCACAACTGATGAAAAGACTACCATAGAAAATTGGGAAACCTCTGATCAACTGATTATGTCTTGGCTTTTAAGCACAATGGACACAAAAATATCAAGTGCCCTAATGTATTGCAAAACTGCCAGAGAAATCTGGACAAAGGCCAAAACTCGATATGGCCAAGGAAAGAATTTCGCACATATCTTTGCATTAAAACAAGAACTGTCCAATATCAAACAAGGGAATCTCACCAACTCGGATTTAGTAATAGAATTGTTGATAAAATGGGAAGAATTGCAGATGTATCTCCCAGAAACAGAAAATCCAGAGGAAATTCACAAAAGAAATGAACATGAGTTGATTTATACTTATCTTGGGGCATTAGATTCAAGTTTCGAGCCCATTAGGGCTCAGATCCTCTCATCGGCAGAAATGCCAACGTTTGATGATGTAGTACTCAGGGTTGAACAGGAAGATACGAGGCGACGGCTCATGAATCCATCATTCGCAACAAACACAGAGAATCAGGCTTTTTGGGCAACATACACGAAAGACAGAGGAAAGGGGAACCTATGGTGTGATCATTGCAAGCGATCGAGTCACAACAGGGAGAGTTGCTGGGTTCTGCACCCCCATCTCAAGCCACAACGGAACAACCGAGGCGGCGGAGGTGCCAACACTGGCGGATGGCGCAGAGAGGCACACTCCGCCATAGGAGAAATCACCAGCGGCGGGACTAACGCGAAGGGAAAGGCGCGGGTGAAATCAACCCTAATACCGCTCTTTACGGGCCGGCTCGTCTTCTGGGCCTCCATTTAATCAATCTTCTGGGCCGCCTCTGTTTAATCCGCCTGGGCCCGCTCCTTCTTCTGGGCCGCCCCGTTTTATCCGCCTGGGTCTTCTGGGCCGACTGGGTCTTCTGGGCCGCCTGGGCCTTCTGGTCAAGCAGGACCTACTGGATCATCTGGGCCGACATCAGATCAATTGACACAATTGGTCAATCAACTGAACCAGCTACTCCAGCCGAGACAAAATTATTCAGGTTTATCTGAACTTAAGCTTTCAAATAATTCAATGTATTTAAATAAAAACCAACATGATTCAAATTGGATTATCGATTCAGGAGCAACGCACCACATGTCTTGTAATCCAAACAAGTTTTTTAATCTGCTAACCTCAAGTAAACCACAATTTGTCACAACAGCTAATGGTGGTCAAACCAAAATTTTTGGTACAGGAACTATTTTTATTCTCAACCAACCAGCCAATGAGGCCTTATATTTACCAGACTTTCATTCTAATTTATTATCTGTTAATAAGATCGTCAAAGATCTCAATTGTGTCAGTAATATTCTTACCGTAAAAAAGTGATTTTTCGGACGTAATCTCGTGGAATATGATTGATGAAGGAATTCTTAGGAATGACTTATATTATCTTGAAGAAAATAATAAGTGTTTTGCATCAAGTAAAAACAATGATCGTGGATATTTATTGCATTTAAGATTTGGTCATCCATCTGATCAAGTTTTGAATAGACTTTTTCATTATAATTATGATTCTTCTAGTTGTGATACTTGTAGATTTGCAAAGCAAACTCGTTTACCTTTTCCTACTTCCATAACTAAAGTAGAAAAATGTTTTGATTTAATTCATTCTGATGTTTGGGGACCTTCTCCCGTAGAATCATACAATCATTATAAATATTATGTTACATTCATTGATGATTTTTCAAAAACTACTTGGGTATATCTTTTAAAAACCAAAAATGAAGTTTTTTCATGCTTTCAAGAATTTTTTAATTTTATTACAAACCAATACAATGCTCAAGTCAAAGTTTTTCGATCTGACAATGGTACTGAATATATGAATAAGGATTTCACCATTTTTTTCAAACAACATGGTATTCTTCATCAAACAACATGTATTCATACACCCCAACAAAATGGAGTTTCTGAAAGAAAAAATAGACATCTTCTTGAAAAAATAAGAGCTTTACTACTTCATAATAATGTTCCAAAGAAATTCGGTCGATGCAATTCTAACTCGCTACTACCTCATAAATAGATTACCAAGCCTAAATCTCAATAATTTAAGTCCTCTTGAAATTCTCAAAGGAAGAAAAATCGACTTAGATCATATTAGAGTATTTGGATGCACCTGCTTTGTATATATCAAACGAAAGGACAAACTAGATAAAAACTCTGTGAAAACTATTTTTCTTGGCTACTCGTCAACCCAAAAGGGATACAAGTGCTTTGATCCCGAACAAAATAAACTGTATATTTCCAGGGATATAGTTTTCAGAGAACATGAACCATTCTTCACGCCTGCACATGACACCACCGCTGCAACACCAAGCACTCTGCAATTCATCTCTCCTTCCTTTGACAATGAAGAAAATCCTTCCGCATCTTCTTCAGGGGGAGATTATGCGGATGAACGGAACAATACAGAAGATAGACAAGAAGAAGAAGAAGATGCAATCAGACGACGATCAACACGAACAAGGCAACCTTCAACAAGGTTAAGGGATTTTATATCCCATCAGGTTTTGTATCCTATCCAAGATTTTATTAATTACAATAAGGTATCACCAACCTACCAGACTTATTTAAGCAAACTTGACGGTAACAATGAACCAAATTCGTATGACGAGGCCAAACAACAGACCATATGGATTCAAGCCATGAATGAAGAATTAAAGGCCTTAGAACAAAACAACACATGGGACATGGTAGAACTACTCAAAGGTAAGAAACCAAAGAGGATGCAAATGGGTCTATAAGATAAAATATAACAAATGATGGCACAAATTGAAAGGTATAAAGCCAGATTAGTTGCCAAAGGTTTCACCCAAACATACGGCATTGACTATCAAGAAACATTTGCCCCTGTAGCAAAAATGAACACTTTTAGGATCTTAATGTCAATAGCAACCAATCATGGGTGGGACCTGTTCCAAATGGATGTAAAAAATACTTTCTTACAAGGAGATCTTGAGGAGGAAGTCTACATGACACCCCCACCAGGATATTTTGAAACCTCCAAGGTATGCAAACTTCGAAAGGCTATTTATGGCCTTAAACAGTCTCCGAGAGCATGGTATGCCAAACTTAGTACTTTTCTCATAGAGCATAACTTTAAGAAGAGCACTGCAGATTGCTCTGTATTTATAGAAAAGAATGATAACTCAATTACTATTATTCTAGTGTATGTTGATGATATTATCATTACCGGTAACAATAAACAAAGAATAAAAGAAGTCAAAGAAATGCTGAAAGGAAAATTTGACATAAAGGATCTAGGCAAACTCTCATACTTTCTAGGAATAGAGATAGCTCACTCAACCAAAGGATTATTTTTATCTCAGAGAAAGTATACATTAGACTTGCTAAAGGAAACTGGTAAGCTAGGAACCAAACCAGCAACTAGTCCAATGGAAACCAATATTAAACTAAATACTGAGGATGGAAAACCATTATCGACATAAGCCAATACCAAAGAATAGTTGGAAAATTAATTTATTTAACATACTGCACTCGATATCACATTTGCGCTAGCACGGTAAGTCAATTTATGCATGCACCTCGAACTTGTCACATGGAAGCCATTAATCGAATACTAAGATATCTTAAAGGTACTCCTGGACAAGGAATATTGATGAAATGAAATGCGACTAACACTGTGGTTGGTTTCTCTGATGCGATTGGGCCGGAAGCTGTGATAGAAAATCAACCACCGGTTTCTGTACCTTTGTAGGTGGCAATCTAGTAACATGGAGAAGCAAGAAACAGAACGTAATAGCTCGCTCAAGTGCGGAAGCAGAATACAGAGCAATGACATCAACCGCAAGCGAACTCATTTGGATCAAGCATCTGCTACATGACATGCTAATTGAAAGTCCAGAACCCATACAAATGTTCTGTGACAATCAGGCAGCACGTCACATTGCTTCAAATCTAGTATTCCATGAGAGAACAAAACACATAGAAGTAGATTGTCATTTCATTCGAGACAAAGTGCAGTCAAAGGAAATCGCGATTCCTTTTATCAGAAGTCAGGAACAGCTAGCAGATATCTTCACTAAAGCTTTGGACAAGAAAACGTCTCAACAAATTCTCAACAAGTTAGGCTCTTACAACTTGTACGAACCAAACTTGAGGGGGAGTATTGAGATTAATACTAATGGCCTCAGATTGTCCAAATCATCACAGGCTGTCATAGATTGTACATAGCAACGCTAGTATTGTGCATATTTAGAATTAGGCTATAATTAGGGAATTAGAATGTAATCAGGATATAATTAGAATCTATGTAAATTTAGCAACTAGAAAACGGCTAGCTTGTCCAGTATATAGGTGTAAATCTCCTCTGTAAAGGATATAACAAAAATCTATTTTCTTCTTTCAATTCAATGTCTCAATTTCCACAGCTACAATCTCCATTTTTTTATCTAAGGTACAAATTAAAGTAAATGAGACAGATGAAGAATAGAGGGGAGATTATAAATAGAGATTCACAATTTATGGGTTTTCAACTAGGAGCGTTGGATTAAGCATATAATGAACAATGGATATATAAGTTTTCATAATTCGTGGGTACGACTCTTCTGTATGTTTACGGGCCAAAATCTTTAGAAACAGTTATTAGTTAAAAATTATTTCTAAAAATCCCTTATGACTTTTATTTTATTAAGAATCTAATATTTAGGGCTATCATTAGCTAAAATCCGGTTCTAAATGTAGGGCCGATTATTAACCACGAAAATAAAAGTTAGCACAACCTGCCTCGCTTAACCACGAAAATGTGCTTCCTATTGTTGTCTTTGTTTTTTGGTGAGAGGTCAACCCACTATGACAGAAGCGTTTTGCCTCTGAAAATTCAAATCTGGAAAATAGGGTCAAACATAGAATGTCAAGGCCCTGTATCAGCTTTACTGCTTATTGGCTTCTCTTTTTCAGTGGCGAAGTTCATCGCTTCTATGTGATGTTTGACATAGGTTATTGGCTTCTCTTTTTCAGTGGCGAAGTTCATCGCTTCTATGTGATGTTTGACATAGGTTATTGGCTTTTTTTTTTCAGTGACGGAGTTCATCGCTTCTATGTGATGTTTGACATAGGTTATGGTACCACAGAAGTTTGATTTCCACATCAATAGTTTGATTCCCTTTATTTAGTAACATATCATTTCTCAAGGTTTTCATTCGTATCAACACACAACGGGTTCAATTTAGGGCTGCAAACGAGTCGAGTCGAGTCGAGCTGGGCTTAACTCAAGCTCGGCTCATGAAAATTTGAGTCGAGTCGAGCCAAGCTCGTGAAACGGTTCGAGCTGAAAAACCTAGCTCAAGCTCGGCTCGTTACTATTCGAGCTAGCTCGCGAGCTGGCTCACGAGCCAATGCATGTGCGTTGACTCAATTTAATATTTAGATTTAATACATCTATAAACTATAAAGTTGGTATATCTAGAAGATTGGTATGAGAATTGGTACAAAATTGGTATATCAACAAACTATTTTTTCAATGACATCTTCGCTGCATTAATTTGAATGGATGGACCAACAAAAAACTATCGAGTCAGATATACAAATCTAATTACGAGCGAGCAAGAAACGTCTTTAACCCGCTGACATGGTGAGATGGTGAGAAATGATGAGAGAGGAGTTATCGGATTAGAGTTCGGCAAAAAAAAATTATAAAAACTATTTTTATTCGAAATTTGAGTCGAGCCACGAGCCGAGCCGACCCTAACTCAAACTCAAATTCATTTAACTACCGAAATGCAGATTAGCTCGAGCCAAATTAGCTCGAGTCATTTTAGCTCGAGTCAGATTAGCTCGAGCCCGGTCCGAACCCGAGCTGAGCCACGAGCCCGAGCTTTTTTGTGCAGCGCTAGTTCAATTTACAGAAAAAAAATCCATTTATGGATAATGTGAAGGGTAGGGGACAATGGTACGAGAATCTAATATCGTTTGTTACTCTCTTCCGGCCCATTCCCGGATCATCAAAAATACGCGTCAGGGGTAAAACGGTAAAAAGTACGTAAATCTGATTATTGTCTGTCACTTTCGTCCGGCCCGCCTCCGGATCGCCAAGTAAGATATCACATGAGATTCTCGATCACAATTGAACAGTTTAGATTAAGGACAAAGTTTCCCTAATTTAGTTATTATACAAGCCGTCTGATTTCCATCCGAAGGTCGAAATGTAACTACGGCTGCATCAACCATCAGTTCTGTTCTGTATAACAGAAACTATGAGCCCATTTCCTATCACAACGACACAAATACCTATTTGGATGAAAAGAAAACCCAAGTAGAAAGCCCAATATCTGTGCATAGGTAGAAGTAGAATATACCCAATATCTGTGCATAGGTAGAAGTAGAATATACCCAATAATCTGTGCATGCATTAATTTGGAAAAAGCCCATTGGAGTGAAGACGAGCAGTGATGAATTAATAAAAGCACGTAGTGAAGACGGTACCAAATTACTTTGTTCTTGATTTATCGTCAAATAATATATATTTAAATTGGATGAAATTTAATTGCCAAGTTATCTATATTTATAATGACATGCATATACATTTTCTTTTTAAATTATCAATTGTTGATATTTTTATTAATTCTTTTATAAAAATGATTATCATGTAATCCTTTCCTTTTCTTTTTATGGTCACTATTCCCTAATTCCGACCATTAAATTTCAGAGCGAGGTGACAAACTGTTCTTCTTCTTTGTCAACTGAATATTTCAGATGAGGAAAATTCTGTCTCTGTAACTGGGTTAATTTCTGTCCTTTTCAAAACTTGTATTCTACTGTATCGCTACAGAAGGACACTGAAATTTGTCACTGGCCTTTTCTATAAAGGTAACGCAAATAAATATGTAAGAAAAGAGAAAAAGAACAGTTAAATCCATTAGTACAATAGAAAAAAAATAAGAACATAGGGACAGAGGAGCAGCCTACAATTAATGAGAGTATAGCATCATGCCATCATAGCAGTAAGCTGAGTCATATAGCTGCTCTAACTTTATTTTGAGATAAAATATTGTTCTGACCACTTAATTAAGAAAAAAACAAATTACATGACCAATTTATTGACGAGTAGTCACTATAAAATCTGTAGATCCACTAGCCATTGATTATTCTCATGGGCACTATCACTTATTTAACTGTTTTGGAAGGACTTATTATCCACAACCTCTGTTTTATTGTAAGTGCAGAAGATGCAACGAAATTTGCTTCACACGTAAAGCTTGGTTGAGATTTGTTGAGTATGGAGCCACTAAATTAAAATTATATTTTTTTTTATTAATCTCTCAAAATATTATTACAACAATTACTACTCAAATATTTATACCTCTAACTATTACACCTCTAGTTTCTTAATATTTTTCTAATCTCTCTTCATTTCTTTAGAGTGAATTGTTTTGCTCTTGCTAGATATCAAATGAGGAGCATGACATCCTTATTTATATTACTCAAAAGATATATCTAGAATCTAGATATTTTGCTTATAAATATCTAAGATATGTTCTAAGTACTTTCTACACTTTAGATATTTTTTCTAGTATCTAGTAACTTCTTAACAAAAATTTTCAATTTACTATTTTCTAAAAATTACTTGTACATGAGCTTGAGCCATTCTTTTCCTCCTTTTGTTCGGTGCTGCCTTCAACAAGATTTATGGAGGGACTAGAAAAATACTGTATAGTAGTACAAGATTGAGTGGAAAGTTTATACTAGAAAAATGGTAATGGAAGATTGATAAATAGATGATTTTACTTCTTAGTGCTTAATTATGTGTTAAGGCTAGTCTTTAGAGTCTTATGTTTCATTTTGCCTTAATAATTTAACTTAATTGTTAAAAGATCAAAAAATCGTATTTGTTAACTCTGTGAAGGTTTTCCAAACACAAAATTTATCCTTAATTTATTTTGTTTTATTATATTTTTCAAGGTAGTATTAGCAGTAGCCAGTAGGCAATAATCCTGGTATGAATTATGTATTTTGCTTTCTTTTTTGAATTAATTAGGCCAGCCTGATAGTCGTAGATTCACACAAAAAAATACGAGAACTAAATGCTTCATAGTTCATACATTAAAAAAAATATTACTCCGACAAAATTAAATAAAAGAAATGTCTAAGCAGGATTCCTAGTTCATCAAGCTGTCAAAAGAATAGAGAAAAGAAGATCTACATCTAAGATTATTTATCAATACAGATCAACCTTTGAGAACTAAAATATAATATAAATTAAATCTCACAATGGCCCCACAAGACGAGACTGTCGGTGATCGTCACAGTAAAGTAACCAATTATAAGTGACTAATTAAGGTTAAATGAATAAAATATCACTCATAAAAGGTTAAATAAATAAAATATCAACCGACCCTCTAATCTAATAAGTACAGATTCGCGCAAAAGGTAACTTCTTTATTCGTTGATGAGCTGCAAGCTCATAAAAAGGTTGTCAGAATCCCTTGGGAATATCTTTTGTATAACTATTGGTGCAGCGGGTATTAATCTTTATTGATATTATTGCATGATTCATTATATAATTAACATATTACATGGTTTTTCAAGGGCAAATATTTTCAGATCGACAGATGGAACATGATTTTTTTTTCTTTAACAATTTGACAATGGGATTAGCAAACAAGACGGAACGAATCTGTTGTCCAAATAGCAAAATTTTGTCAATAAATGAATTAAATTAATTATTATTTAGCAAATAGTTAGATATTGAACTAATCAATAAAATTTATTGGACCAATCTGTAAAATATAAAAAAAAAATACTCAAGTGGGCTTATTCATTTGAATGGGAAATAAAATACTCAAATGTCCAAATAGCAGATTCTGTTCCGATAAGTTAGGACTTGATACATCCATTTATGCAGTTATCTTGTGTACAGTTCTGACTATAAAATGTTATGATATATTATTATTTCACGTTTTTTAGCAGGATGGTTGTTTGAGATTCCAGTCCTATACATAAACCTAGAAAAATCTACATATGTAGATTTGATTGCAATAGTTTGAGTGAAGCAAACACCAAAATTTCTATGAAATTGTCCACGTATTTGCCAAACAAGTCAATGTTTTAAGTCAATAATTTCTCAACAGCTGGTCGGTTTTTAGTGCACCTAGACAAAACTATTTGTTTCTTTTAACTTATCTTGGCAAACAAATCATAAACAGTATTGCTTGAATGAATCATCCAATTTCAATGTAATAGATAACTTGTTATAGTCAAGAACCAACCACGTATTTGTTGATTAAATTAAAAACTGTACTGTGCTTCACCCAAAATCATGATAAGATTTTAGGGAAATTTATTTTGTCATCTTACTATCAAGGGAGAGATCTTTATTTTTTTATTCCCCTTATATTAAATGTTTTACCACAATAATCAGTTTCACACTAATTTTGGTTACCATTGATGAGTGGCCTTCATACATTTTATTTTATTTCTGATAGATATTTGTGAAAATAATAGCCCTGCACAAGGGTCTAAATGTAAAAAATCCAGTATTAAATAAAACAGTCACCACGTCTTAATTGTAATTAAAGTGCCTCTATAGTTCAGACTGACAAGTTAGTTGATCACACATCAAATTAATATTAGTGTATATATATATCATTAAGGCTACTAGGCTACTAGTTAGTGTCTATTAGCAAGATAAGTTGATTTCTGTCCAATTCATACTTATTGTAGAGATGGGTTTGATTAGCTCTAGACAAGTTAACCAACTTATTTTCATATTCAAAGATTTAAGGGCAATCGCCTGCATTCGGTCCAAAATGGAGAGCCTGTGAATGTAATAGTGCTTTATGCTCATTTAGTTGGGTCCTTGATGTATAGTTATGATTGCAACAACCTTCAATTTTTCCTAATCACAAGATACTTGTTAATGATTTGGATTTGATTAATTAATCAACACCGGCAGAACTACATTAGTTTTCCAAAATTCAATATAAGTTCTAAATTAATTAATCAATGACTATTGGCTGACGTTGGCATTTTCAGTCAAATATTATTAGGAATTCAGTTATTCATCCTTTGCAAATTCAATTACAACATAAACCTTTAATGCACATTTTTTTATTCTCAGCAAATTAATTTGAAACGATGCAAGTGAGGATTGATTTTAAAATGAATTATTTTAGAATGATATTGGTCAAAGTTCTTGAATAAATTTATGATTTTTCAGTTTTGACGCACCAAAAGTAATGTCTTAACTAAAAGTTAGATATTTCAAACTATTTTTTTTTTCAAACAAAATTTCTACATATCGAAAGTTGATGCACAATTACTTTAAACTCATCTTTCAGTTTGCAAGATAATGCAATAATTTTACACCCTTCTGTTAAGTTTTTATTTCTAAGAATAAAATTTTAGTTTAGTGATAAAAGTTTTACATTCTCTATATGAAAAGTCACAAGTTTGAAATCCAAATAAGATCTTATGATCATTGATATAATATAAAAAAAATGATTCTCATCTTTTTTTTTTTATCTAAAAGAGTTTTCATTTCTAAAAATTTAATCTTTAAATTAGTGGTCTTCATAAGAATCTAATCCCTAAATTTTGTAGTTCATATTGTGTCATTTTCAAAAAATAATTATATGTTTCTCACGATATTCCTATCAAAAATTATGACCATTTGAAACCCCAATTTCATTTTAAATTGTTGGTTCAATTTCTCGTAATAGTTTTTTTCTCTGTTCATTTGAATGAACCAAAAATGTTTTAGCAGGGTGCTCATTATCTCTATAAATTATAACACTTATATTTTAATTTTTTTTCTTCAGTTAGCCTGAACAACGGTATTACAAAACTTATTATTTCAACATAAATTCTAATATATAATTCATAGTTTAACTTTTAATAATATTTATTGTATTCACAATTATATCCAAATTATAGAAATATAAATTAAAAAGATGAAATAATCTCAAACGAATCAATAGGAGTATTACAAATAATCTTAACAAAATAATTTATATCACTAAAAAAATAAATGATGACCTGAACCTAGGGTGTTAATTATTGATCTGATCTGATGAGACAACTTGACCCGACTTAAATCAAAGATAAATGGTTTGGGTATGGATCTAATTTTTTTTACTCGAATCGGATCGGGTTGGGTTCGATCAATCCAAACCAACCCATTTAATTGTGTTTTTTGAAGTAATTTTGTGATCAAGTACTAAATAAAGCTTAAATATACACTAATTAAGATCAATTATAAATTAACTAATATTTAATTACCTAAAATATATAAAAATAATTAATAAATATTTAATTATTTTATACGGTCAGATCAGATATAATTTAAGATTTTTTAACCTGAATTTAAACAGAATAAATTAGATCAGATAAATAATAATAATAATAATAATAATAATAATAATAATAATAATAATAATCCAACCCGAATCCAACCCATACACCCTATCTGAACCGAACAAAAATTCGATCCAAAATGTCTGATCCGAATGTTTAATTCAGTCTAGCTCAAGCAACATAGAGGCCACACTAAACACAGGAGGAGACCTGACCAAGTTTATTTTTGGGACCACCTCTCTTGGTGACTTGGTCCTAAAACGAATTCGAAACTGTCATCTATGCAATGTAAAAATCTATGCAATCTTTTCAAAACATGTGAAAATTATTTTTCTTTTTCTATTAATAAAAATCTATGCAATCTTTTCCTGTCTGATATGCAGATTTTCCTTCTTTTTTTAGGAAAAAAAAACTTTACTCGTAGTCAATGGCAGATGACTTTTATGAATACTGTAATTTTCTTTTTTTGAAAGGTACTATAATGAATTTCTTATTTGCAGCTAAAATATTTAAGAATCTGTCTATTAGTGGCAATATACTGCTGCAGCAAGCTTATCAAGAACCAGGTCTCGAATGTTTGGCGTCGTTTTGAAATTCAAAATAAAAGTGAGCATAATTAACCAAGGTTACCTAATGTTACTCCAAGAATTTTTAATATAAACAATAAATTTTGGTCCTCAAGGTTATTGACTTTAGCGTACGTCTTTGAAAAATCGAAGAAACATTAGTATACCAAAGAAAATTTGTCCCCAGAGGGCCCACGTGCCCATATTGGACCATCACCGAAAATACCAGTTTTGAAAGATGATTCATCCTAAATAGGCAAATTCTATTACAAGAGTTGCAATGTAGCTTTTTGAAAATTGAAGGAAATGAAAGGAAATGGGCAAGTCATTTCTAACTAAACTTGTCAATCAGAAAGCACAGTATTGACAAAGTGAAAATAAGTTGTATTTAATTTTTTTACTATTGAGGGATAAAGGGGGAAACTAAGTTGGAAATTAAAAAAAATTACGTATATGTTGGAGACATTAATTTTTTTTCTATTAACTTTCATAAAATTTGAACATCCTTTAAAGTGCATCCAGAGCTGTTAATTTAAGACCATTTGTATTATTTGATGACTATAAAATATGTACCAAATTTTATTTTTTAATAGTTAAAATAATATCTTCAGGAATATGGCAGAAGTACGACAATATTTTAACAAACTTTTTTTTTGTCAAATACTAATGATCCGTATTGATCCTTTTTTTTCTTTTAAAATTTTCAATAAAAAATGGTTAGATGTTTTATCAAACCTTTTTTTTTCAGCAAAGCAAATAAAGAACAACCACGTTTATTTAAAGGACGGCAACTTGTACGCATAATCCAATAAGTCGTGTAATTGGATAATATTTTTGTTACTTGATACGTTCCTATCAGTTGATTTGCCCTGCCAACCTGCTTCAATAATCTTCATTGTTTTTATTAGATTTTTTTTAGTATATTTTTGAGATTTCTTACACCTATTACCTATAGAAACCACAACAGCTCTAGGCAGCATCAGGCTACCTATAAAATGGTTGGTACTGATACCGAATATCAACAAAAAAAGCTCTGCGTTCTCATTGACGTCTAATTTTTTTTGTCGAAGAATTTAAAAATATTTTGTTATTAAATAAGATATATTTGCACTGCATAAGTATATGAGAATTTAATTACTGAGTCATCTATTTAAAAAATATAATGTTTGTAATGTACTTGAGACGCCAAATAGCATTTTTAAGCAACACATATGTTGTATGTTCCTTTGAATGAATCATTGTTGATCTAATAATATCAGTTATCATGAATAAACGACAATTTGAAACACAAAATATATCGGTAGAAATTCTATTAAAGATAAACTTCTTTTAAAGAGATTGTGCCATTTCAAAAATTCAAAATTTCCTTCAACAAAAAGTTCCTTTTTGTTCGAAGAGTCTCAGAGGAATCAATTAATCCTTCCTCTTCTTCCCTGAACTCTCTAATTTAAAAAAAATGATTATTCATAATTGTAATTAACTAGGAAATAGAGATGCACTGACAACTATTCATTTGACAGTTTTGACAATAAACTTTATATGAATTCATAGAAAATCTTAAAAATGAAAAAAAAACTTTACAAATACAATCTTAAAACTTATGAATTGATTGTGACTTAAATTTGATGCAATTTGAGGTCATTTGATATTCCATAAAGATCACTATTTAAACCTTTAAACTATTATATAATTTTGATGGTCTTTGATAAAATATCAAATGACCTTCAAATTGCATCAAATTTGAAATACAATAAATCGTAAGTTTAACAATATGTGTGTTTTTTTTTATATTTTCTATGAATTTATATAAAGTTGATTATTAGAGTTATCAAAATAGATAGCTGTGAAGGGATTCCACTCTTTTAAGGGTATTATCCATAATTCAACACCAGAATAAGTGATAAATTTGAATTTTTTTCAAAGATAAAGAGGAAATACTGATCAAATATCAAAATCCACGAGGACCACCTATGTACCAATCAAACAAAATCAGTAGCCAGTACAATAAATTAGGCATAAACGCGTCGGAAAATTGGAAAAAATAGACCTATACATATACAGGTCAACATAATACTTACTGCTCCATCCATTGAAGAAAAAGAAGGGAACCCAACTTGATGACTGGGTCAGTGGGTCTGTTTCTGAGCCTTTTGGCCGTTTATTGCCTCGTGAACAGACTTTGATTCCAGAAAAGAAAGAAATCCTAATTAAGAAACTAAAATGCGCAAAAGAAATCATAAATTAAATTTGGACTCTTGCGTGGTTTTAGATTTATCTGTGCAAAGTTCTGAATTCGGTTTCTTCTACAATTGGCAAACTTTATTTAATGTGATTAATTCTGGTTTGTCCCAGTACTATCACAATTATTTGACAGATAAATTATATTATCCGAAGAATTCCTCAATTTTATGTTAATTTCTTTCAAAAAGGGTAGGTATAGTGGAATTCTGAGGTACCTATACTTGAACAACTACTACTTACTAATTATAACTATTATTTTTTCGAATTTTTAATCAGGTGTATTATAATATTAATAAATTTGAAAGACTAAATGAATTTTAAGTCAATCCAAAATCTAATACACACCCTATCAAAATAATCGAGAGAGTACATCTATAATATTATTTTTTAGTTTAATGTTTAATAATAATTTAGTATATGCACCGAACAGTTTAATATATCATAAAACTTGGATGTTCAATTAGATCAGTTATTTTCTTTCAGAAAATGGAAGAAAAGTTAGGTCAATATTCACATCAGAAAGAAAAAAGATACTTCTCACTCAACAGTCAACAATAATGTTGCTCACAATAAAACAAATGTATAATGGTATTAATTAGGGTGTTAATTGGTAGGGTTGGGTTGGGTCAGATTTGAGTCGGATCATTATTATTTTTTTACTTTTTGGCCCAACTTGACTTTTTAAAATCGGGTCAACATTTCTTTGACCCGACCCGACCTAAACGGGTCATGGATTGAACCGATTTGATCCGAATAAAATAATTAAGAGTTTATTATTTTTTTTATATTTTTAAGAACTTTAATATTAATTAGTATATAATTAATCTCAGTTAGTATATATTTAAGCATTGATTAGCGTTAAATCATAAAATAAATTCAAAAACAAAATTAAACGGGTCGATCGTAGCCCACCCGATCCGTGATGGATTAAAATTTTTTGATCCATATCCAACTCATTTATTTTTAGATCACTTCAGATCCGATCGGATTGGATTGACCAATCAGGCCAGGTCAAGTTTTGACACCCATAAAATTAATGTATTCCATATCCCATAGTTTCGTTTTTTTGAAGCTCCATAGATCTTTTTTGTTACTTGAAATATATATATTTTTTTCCTTTTGACAAAGCTGGGATTAATCGCTATTACTGAGTCAACCTTAAACAAAATATTAAATGCGCAACGACGAGAAATTGATGTGTTGCATTAAATATTTTATTGTAATCAGCCTACTTTGTGGTCATCTATGTAAGAACTTCCATTTGCCAATGTATTTGGGTAGTAACTTGTAAATATTTAATGAGCGTTCTTTTTACCCAACTTCTATTTTTTTTCTATGTTAAAAGCAAATTATATTACCAGTTCAAAAATATTGTAATTTGAGATCATCACATAATTTGAGCCCGCCTAAAAGCTAATTATGATCCGAAACTCCAGCCAGCATAAAGTGAATGATTCACAAAGCTCAAAAAATGGTCAAAAACCCAAAATGACTTGAACTTGTATTGAACTCACTCGAATCCAAAACATTAATTTGACAAAATTTACAAACAATATGATATTTAATTATTTATCACATATTGTTCTTTAAAAAAGTGATAAATAGTACCGATAATATTTGTTTGCTTTTATTTAGATGTGTAACCCAAGTAGTTTCTCCGATCACCCATATGCTATTTTTTTTTTGCATAAACCTTCGTGCTTCAAGTATGTAAAACTTAACTTCTTAATTAAGGGTGTAAACAAAAAGAGTTGCTATAATTTTTCTTTGCTTTTATTTGCATATTTTGAGGTGCACAGAAGTGACAACTTATTTGAACCGCACAAATGCCACCGTGACCTTGAGAGAAGAAGCCGGCGAGATTGACTGGCGCATGCAAAATCCTTATCAAACCCAAAACTAAGACAATAGCATGAATTTATTATGTAACGGTTAACATCATTAAAAGAAATTATAAAATTATGACCCGCAACATAATACTTACGAGCAATGAGAGATGCAAAGGAGAAAAAGGACTTCAAAACGTAAAAGACTTATTCAACTACTGCTTTCTTCTCTGTTTCTTCTGTGACGCTTGAGGCGTAGTCGTCTCCGTGGCTCATATATGCCACACTAGTTAATTCAACTATTGGGAAGGAAGAAATCTTGGTAATCCATACATATGAAATTCAATAGTATAATATGTAGGACAATGAAAAACTGAAAAATACAGTGTAAAATTAAATTTTCCATCCTCAAAAATTTGTGTAATCTGTAGTCTTCGACTAGAAGTCTAGAACACATCATGAATATATGAAAAATAATGTTATTAGAGTTGTATACATCCGATTGCATGAAAGAAAACCTACAGTATTGTCATAGGATATCCGACCCCAGTGTATGCGCACTCGCGCAGTCTCTATCCTGTCACCATCGTCCGGTCGTTACCACCCATGCTTCAACAAACGCTGAGATAGACTCCTTGAAACAGCACAAAAGAATTGCCACTTGGATGTTTGATTGAATTATCTAGATTCAAATAAAGTTGATCCTTAATAACGAAAGAGTTTGTTATAAGCCCTTGTATATATCCAATTTGAACATCCACCACTATTTCCTGCCTTTTTGAATAAACAGTTGGCAAATCACATGCAACACAAGTGATTCCTCTATTTTCTGACATCAAAATTTTTTCTGAACAGCTGATTCCTATTACTGCATAACACTGCTTACATTATTGGAGCAGCCTTAGAAGTGAACACCAAGTTGTTCTAGATATAAAAGTGTAATGCAATACACTACTTTATTTATAAATTTGACAAGTATAAATGATCGGATACAATAGTACTGTCTTTTCTTGACGGAGTAATTTCCTACTCTCCTTTCTTTACGAAATGAAATATGTTCAACTTGGAGGGGCGTATGTTAAAAGTTGTCAGAAAATAAACAGAAAATATACCATGGAAAAAGTAAATATGAGTTCAGCGCAGCACTAATAATATAATAGTTCCACATTAATTGTTCACCCCTCTCTCTCTAGAGCTGCGGTTGCTCCCTCTCCTCCCTCCCTCCCTCCTCTCTAAAACCCATATGGGAAAACCATGCATTAATAAGTTCAACATCTCCTCTCTGCACTCAGGAGTAGTAAACCAACAATCAGGATGAACCACCAACTAATAGGCAGGGACTCGTTGCGAATACAGCTGCTCCGGTGGGCCCGGAACGTCAGCCTTTCCACATACAAGAGATTTTTTCAGGTTCTCTGGAGCTGCATCTGTGAATGTTCCTGTGGTGCAAGGTACAAACGGCTACTGGTTGAGGTGTCAGAGTCACGAGCTGTCGGCATGTCATCAGCTAGTTTGTACAGTGACATCAGTGCACTTCCTGGATGCACACATACCGAGGCATCCGGTGATGATATGATCTCACTGAAAGTTAGCCTTCTCGGAGATTGCAATGTTGGGAAAACAAGCTTCATGGTATGTGCAATCTACGATGTTGGTACCAGATTCTGGTACTGGTACAAACTAGTTGTTGATAGCAATTGCATGCCAGTGTTGTCTTATGTTTTCTTAATTTTTTTTTTATTTTTAAGTGTTCCCTTTTATTTTCGTCTATGGGTGGTCCTTTTTGCCCCTTTCTAATGTTTGCTTAACTTAAAAAACAAAATTTGCACATCAATATTCAATAACATTCTGGATATGCCCCAAACCAATCAAACATCACATACCTTCACTGATTAATTGGACATATTTTCACTGTGATCAGAAATAAATTCTTACTTGTGCTTTTAGTTAATCAGATATATTGTTCAAATCATATTGTAAAAGTAGCAGTGAATTAAACTCACATTCTGCTTTTCTAGTGGGCCAAGCAATTCTACTACTGGCATGCAAGTCCAGGGAACAAAAATTTGTTCTTTATTGAGATTTTTTTTTCTATGGAGAAACGATTTTGGTTAACCATAACGAATTTTATGTTACCTCAGATTAGTAATTCTGTGAAAATTGCAGATAAAGTATGTTGGAGAAGAAGATGAGAAGAAAGGGATGGAGATGAGTGGGCTTAATTTGATGGATAAGGTTTTAATGGTCAGAGGTGCCAGTATTGCTCTCAGCATTTGGGATGTAGGAGGTATCTATGTTTCACTTTCAATACTTCTTGTTGGGTTTTTTCTTTTTAGTTCTTTTCATAATTTTTGTTGACATTACTTTGAGGTCTCTTTCAAGTTTGCCCCTAGAAAATATCGAAGTTCTAAATGCCCTTACAGTATGTGGGACCAATTTATGCGTCCAAATGAAGTACTTGTTCTCCTAAATTTCATTTGCCAAAATCACTCATTTTTTTCTTCCTCAGTGTATCAAGAAATCAATATTTAATTTGGGTATAGTTTAAAGAAAATGGGGAAGATATTAGGAATGATTAAGTAAAATCTTTACACAGCCTATAACTGTGGTCTATGTGACATCGTGGATATGGGCATAGGTCATATTTTGATATCTTTTTTTTTGAAGTGGTAAGAAATCACCAACCATTGATTTTTCATTTGAAAACAAAAGTTTTTACATACAGCCCCCCTCTTTTATATTTACATATTTTGACATTTTACAGTGGAATATGTATAATTTCCAAATCCATGAAATTTTCTGCAAGTTCCTTTGTAACTAGTCATAAAACATAGGAGCTAACTTTCTTTCTTTTTGTGCATTTCCAAAGGTGACAAAGATTGCCTTGATCATGTACCTCTAGCATGCAAAGATGCGGTGGCCATTCTATTCATGTTTGATCTCACCAGTCGTTGCACCTTAAGCAAGTACATAATTTTTCAATTTGTTTTGGCTTCTCATTTGACAGATCTAAATTTTTAAAGATAATCAGAAATTAGCTTTTGGAATTTTGAAAGTTTTACTAATATAAATCTAAAATTATTGTTTTTTTATTTTCTTTTTTTGCTTTGCAGTGTCAAAGACTGGTACATTAGAGCAAGAAAGTGGAATACTGTAATTCATTTACATATTTTTTTTTCATTTTTATTATATATTTTTCTTCACATTCAGAGGATAAGCCAACTTAAGTTAATTATTTTTGCTTTCTCACTATCAGACAGCTATTCCAATCTTGATTGGGCTGAAATTTGATGATTTCTCCCGGCTTCCTCTTGATATGCAATGGACCATCATAACTGAGGTATTCTTTATTTAGAATCAAGTTTTACATTTTGATAATTGGCCCGATTTTAGTTAAAAAAAGTTTACGAAAGATATAACTAGGTGTTTCTGACGGTCTCTTGTCTCATGAACTAGTATTTTTGAAAGTCATTTATTCTGTAGTTTATATGTTTAGCTGTAAACCAATACTTTTAAAGTTTAAACCATAACATAGACATTACTTAGCCCCATCCAGAAAAGTTATCAATTGTCCGGTACATGCAACAGGTAATATGATTATTGAATTACTTTTATAAGATGTTACAGATTTGTGGGGACTCAACTATGTCAAACTAGTGGTGCCAGTAACTTTTTTATTATAAATAGTGTAAAAGTACCTACAATAATCTCATCCGTACTTAGTCCTACTTAGTAATTGAAAGCAAATGCATGAAATAGAACTGAAAATGAAGGGTGTATATGCATTTGATTCAGATGAGCTCAGCAGACAAAAGTTTAAAAAGCTTTTAATATGAGCAAGTGAAAGTCTGGTTGTCATCTGTTAATGCGGGTCTCTTAAAGATCAAGACTTCCACTAGTTGCACAGTTAAACGATTCCATTATAAAGGTAAAATACTGATATAAAGGTTTAATGTTGGGCCCATGATCCAATATAATAACATTCCATTAATCTCCATTGATGAATCGTACCTCAAGAGACAGAGGTGTTGTTTGTCTATGTTGGTGTGTGTCTACTTCAAATATTACAAGTGTAATCCAATACAAGAGTCTATTTTCTGAAATCACTTAAATTTCTTATCTCCTCTGAAAATATTTAGAATTTTCTCAAGTACTGAAGCTGAAATTATAAGACAGAATCTACCATAAGGTTTACATTCTGAGGATGCTCTTTTCCGTTCTTTTGTTTTTGCCTTCTTTTCAAAGACGGCATGACATGTTCCTTTTAGCGGGGTCCATGTTGGTAATGGGCCTAATGGCTCAACTATATACTATTTGTTTTCCAATGGAGCAACCTTTTTGCTAGATAATGTAACTAAAACACCATCCTATAATATAGCTAAATGCATATCTTTGCTAACAAGTTTTTGTCAGTAGCTATTATTTTGCTACCAAAAATATTTGATGTCATCAATGGAAGTGAAAAAGTATAATCAATGGTGTTTCACCCGAAGTGGCCTTGAAAAGTCCTACATAAATAGATCATGCATTGGTTCTTTTTGAGACTAATAATTATAGCATACTTCACAACTTCATGATTAGGGACTAATGAGTCTATGATATTCTCCATTTTGCATTATTCATAGTTGGGCTTTGATTTAATTCGTGGCAGGCCAGAACATATGCAAGAGCGATGAAAGCAGCTTTATTTTTTTCAAGCGCAACACACAACATTAATGTGAACAAGATATTCAAGTTCATCATGGCAAAGTGTTTCAACTTACCATCAACCATAAAGAGAAACTTGAACGTTGGAGAGCCTATTATTGACTTTTAGGCTTTTTTTTCCCTTTTTGTTTACTTTTCTTTTAGATTTTTTCTGTCCTGGATTTCATAGATGAGTTCTCTTGTAATGCGTGGTTGTAAATATTAAGTCTTCACCTCATGCATTCTATTTCTCAGCAGTGGAAATAGAATAATGCTAACATCTAATCCAAATAGAGTGAAAAAAGAAATGTTCATTCTAAACTGGAGAAATTGAGAAGGGTAAATGGATATATCCTTTCTAATTTCTTTGTTAAATGGTGCAGGTGCAGCTTCGAAATATTAGAGGTTTATGTCAGCAAATTGTATCCTCAAATTTATGTGCATTCTAAACTGGAAAAATGAGAAGGGTAAATGAATATATCCTTTCTAATTTCATTGTTAAATGGTGCAGGAGTGCAGCTTCAAAATATTAGGTTATGTCAGCAAATTGTATCCTCAAATTTATGCACAGCAAAAATCGGTACACTCAGATCAGATTCGGCCAAAACTCGGATTGCTCTACTCAATCAGGGAATTCTTTCACGACTGAATCAGTGCGCACCAAAACAATCTATGAGAATGAACGACATTAAAAAAATAATTTCGCAATAGATTCTGAAAAAACAACCTTGGGAGACGTGAATTTGCAAAAAGCAGCACTAGGAAACTATTGTTCTCCCAACAACAATTTAATAAATTAATTACCACAAAGATCAAAATTCCTGAAAAAGATAGTCGAAAGGGTGGTTGAAGCTTCTGCTAATTAACGGTGGTAGTTTTTTTTTGCAATATTACGACAAAGAAAAATTTGCAATTTGTACTATTACTTCCGTTTAAGGGAACTTCAAAATCTATTTTGCGAGCAATCCGAGCAACTGACAATAAAGACAACTGTACAGCAGCATCCTGCAAAGATATCTCAATTAATATCTAAATTAACCAACAAATAAATAAGCATATCACCAAAGATGATGGACAAACTAAATCCAAAGTAGGGCAAAAGGAAATAGATTCAGTAACCACAATTGTTTTTAAAGATATAATAACTCCAGCAACCAAAGAAAATATAACCAAAAATCTCTACCGACGATGCTCAAAAGACTGCTTCAAGCCTTCAACAAAAGCCTAGGGCAGAGAATTTTCAGAAAGTACAAAACTAGGACACAAATTTAGAAAAGAGAGTTCCTTTGCCCTTCTTGTCTCCTCCAATTTCAAAGTGCTTGCATCTCTGCACCAGCATAAGAAAGGAAATCATGTTAACCATATATCACCAAAGTCACAAAGTCTCTTAAGAGATTCCAAGTCCTATAAACTATAAGAGTTGACCTTTTATTCATTTCTGCCCACTACATCAAATCTATGCAATGTTCCAGATCACACCCACGACCTCGTGTCATATAAAAACAAATTTTGAAGATGGAACTAATGAACTCATCACCTTAATTGCATGCTGTGAGTAATGTTTACAGCTCTGGCACTGCAACTTCAATACAATCTTCTTGGTGGTTTTAGCCTAAAAAAAGAGAGCATGCTTAATATCACAATCAAGCAGAGAGGAATTTATGTTTTCAGGTACAAACAAAATGTTCAGGAAAGGACACTGTTCAGTCAACAAAAATAAATATTGGGTCCTAACAATGAAATAACCTCAAATGTCAGCTATCATATTACTATACACTAACATTTAAGGTGTGAAAACCAATTTCCAGAACACCCTCAACTAGAAGTCAGTAATATATCTATGATACATTGGAGAAAATAAAACTGTAGAGAAAAGATATAACTCTTCAAATATAGAACATTCAACACTAGTAAAGCTCAGCATGTGAAACAGTTAATAATTACATCCTTTACAATGACATTAAACACTTGGGTGAAATCAAGGTATAAGATAGTGAAAGATTTAAACCACAAGCAGATGCATGGAAAACAAAGGGCATAACATACAAAAACAAAACTGAAGAGTAAGGTGGAGAAATCAAACCTTCTTGTGGAAGACAGGCTTGGTCTGACCACCATATCCAGATTGTTTGCGGTCATAACGGCGCTTGCCTTGCGCTGACAGACTGTCCTTACCCTTCTTGTACTGAGTCACCTTGTGGAGTGTGTGCTTGCGGCACTCCTTGTTCTTGCAGTATGTTTTCTTTGTCTTGGGCACGTTCACCTACACATAATGTGCACCATTAGATTCTTATGTCAGATAAAAATATAAGCACTAATGATAGACAACCAGAGGTATTGAATTAGTTATATATGTTTCCTACTCTCCACAAATGTAACTGTATAACTAATCAAACAAGATGCTAGAACTGACAAGACTCATTTTTCTATTTTATTTACACAATCACTTCACTCAAACAGAAAAACAAAGAATTTTGTGCATCAAATGATCAGAATTAAAGACATTAAATTCATGGGAAACAATCCTTATCCTTTTCCCAGCTTTGGATTTGAAAAATATAAGATTTTTTTATGATATATCAGGCGAAGATTATAAAATTAGTACAAAACCCCATTATGATATAATGACAGACTAAACAAATAAAAACAATGTTTCAATAATAAACAGATAAAGGCGAATGATTTGTAAAAAAATATAGCTTATATTGGCTTACTATTATCCAACAGAATCAGAATGCAACTACGGGTTGCTTTAAATTTACTATGTACGTCAAACCATTTTGCCTATTCAGAAGATTTCTCATCCTAAACATAGATTCAAGATTACGCAAAAGATGAAAGGGTACCAACTATCATATCTGGTGCATCATAAATATAAATCGGCTAAATACTATCACCAAAAGTTTCCATATGAACTAACACATCTCTCAATGTATTGCAAAATAACAACTAAATTCCACAGATTAGCTCAATCTTCGAAGATAAGAGAAAACCACATACAAATAAAAACCTCAGAGCATTCTACCAAAACAGTGACCCAGCAAACTAGAAAGATAACTATCAGGACAATAAGATCGAAGTAACGAAATCGATGAGGAAAAAAGGTACCATTGTTGCGACTTAGTTTGGCCTCAGAAAATTCTCCGCCTCTTTTTTTCTTTCCCTAGCCGCCAGAGGAAACCCTAGTTCGGAAAATTTCTTATATACACGAGCAGATTATAGCAGCTTAGGGTTCTGAGAAAAGCGTCCACTTTATTCCAATCTTACACCTTGGCCCAATTAAAATAAGGCCTTTCTGCACTAAATGGGCTGACTTTAATTAAGAACTCTCTTAGCTACTGAAATGAGTTGAGCTGAGCCCTTTGTAAGTGCAAACTAGGCTCAGGCGTTACATTCTTTTCTTCTTTTCTACGATGGCTTGACTGAATCGTAGCCGTCCGATAAAAACCAGACGATTTCGATCTTGTAATTACAGAAGTGAAGCTGATCGAATCATTATGAATCCTGATGCGAGTTCATATTTTCCTTTTATTTAGTGCCCAAATTAACAATCTCAATCCCAGTGACTCTCCTACATGTGTATTTATTCTCTCACCTGTAAAATGTCAAACAGTTACAAGTCATTAGGACCTTAGCAATTATTTATTTTTTTGCGACTTCTTATACCAATAATTATAGAAATAATTGGCCTATTCGTCCTACATTGTAGTTAGAAATAGAAAGTTCCAAGAAACCATCGATGGCCACAAATTTGGACCCATAACTGACACACGGGCTATTGAACACGGATAATTTGCATTTTTGATGATCGTCAGTGCCTTGAGTTGGCAAGATACAAATGCCTTTATTTCTGATGGAAAAAAAAAGAAGCAAAACTTACTTGAAATTACAGTACTGATACTGCATTTTCAAATTATTGGTCAGGGACTCATAACATGGGAATATTAATGCCCATGCAAGAGATCATATAGGATGCCACCTGATGTTGGTCTGATGCCACTGCATTGTGTGGTATTCCTCGCTCAACTGGAGGGTTTTGAGGGTCAGCTAGTACCAGTAAGGGACACATGCTGATATAAATATTTAAGGAAATTTTGCACTGAAAAATGTCGAAAACAGCTTGTTTTTGTTCCTGAAAAGGCTTAAGAATTTTTAATCGACGTACATTGGTAGCTACTAATATATTGTTTGGTAACTTGGTATCATTATCTGGGTTGGTACCAGTTGAAATCGTGCATAGATAGAGTATCATGTGAATTTTCTCTAAAAAGGTTAGAAGCATCACAGAGGTTTTTATGGAATCAGACCGGTTCTCCAATAATAGTTCCTTTAGTTAACTGGTACCAGTGGTAAACAATTAAGGAGCATTTCATAAATTTAAAGAGAATATTTAATAAATAAAAACGGAACAACACAAAATTCCGATACCCAACCATGAGAAATATCTCCTCCCCCCACCCATACAATATACACATAGACATACACAAAAACATAAAAATAAAAGCCAAAAAAAAAAGAAGAGGTAACAGTAATACCGCTATCTGCTTTTTCTGACACATGAATATAGAATCATCAACAGAAAAGCTAACATGAGTAACACCTTAATTAAGTCCCATATGCACAATCACCGTCCTGCCTCCATAACCAGCATTGCCTTTTTCTCCAGACTACGGTATGAAGTCATTCCCAACTCGAGATCGCTTGAAGGTTCAAAGTGTAAGTTTTCAATCTCATCACTATCACCCTGTCCCAAAGGATGTTTCATAGTTTTTCTTAACTTGTCGAGTCGTTCTGCAACTTCTCTCATTTCAGGCCTTTTCTCACCCTCCATATTCAAGCATTCTCTCGCTAGCTCAGCAACGCCCTTAATCAGATGCATGTTCTCATCGTCAACAATTTGCTCATCCAAGATATCATAGAGTTTGTTCTCTTTCATAGAAGTCAAAAAAGATAACGAGAGACATATTTCTTCTGGTCCCTCGAGGTAGAATGGTTTTTTACGAGTAAGGAGCTCCAAAAGAACCACACCAAAACTATACACATCACTTTTTACTGTCAATTGACCTGTTTGCACACATTGGGGGTCTAAATAGCCACGAGTTCCTTGCACCAGAGTGAGAAATTGATCTTCATCTGATGGTGCTAAGGCCGAAGCTCCAAAATCAGACACCTTTGCCACATAATTCTCATCCAAAAGAATATTAGCAGATTTTACATCACAGTGCACTATTGGAGGAGATGCCCATGAATGCAAATAGGCAAGAGCCTCTGCAGCCTCTTGAGCAAGTCTGAGACGGATGCTCAATGAAATACGGGAAGCACTATGGATGAGGTCAAAAAGGGTACCATTTGGAATGAACTCATAAACCAAGATCGGAATTTCTACCTCCAAACAGCACCCGAGAATCCTAACAATATTTTTGTGGTTTATTTCAGAAAGAATTAGAATTTCTTTACCAAATTCTTTCTTATTTCTCTCATCAATTGTCTTGCACTTTTTTATTGCTACTTCTTCACTGCTCTTGAGAGTTCCTTTGTAAACAGCGCCATTTCCTCCTTGGCCAAGCAAGTTAGCTTCATGAAAGTTGTTTGTAGCCTCCTTAAGTTCTTTTTCGGTGAAAACAGTGAATGCATTGCCATGATTGCACCTCATTTCTTCCAGTAGTAGGCGCCCCCCATATTGCTGAAAATACTTCTCTTTAACGCTGGTGAGCTTTCTTTTTTCACGTACGATTTGCATCGAAAGCAAGCAAAACAAAAGCAACCCAACACCTGCGCTGATGCCTACATGAATTACAATGAAAAGAAGAGAAAAGAGAAGGTAAATGAATTAATTAAGTGCCACACAAAATAAGCTGTATATAAAAATAATGTATTGTCTTAACACTAACGAAAATATCATTCCAGTTCGGAAACCTAAATGAAGGTACTTTTTGAATATTTTAAAGTTTGAATAGTTTGAACTCCCATCTTAACTTAAAAAACAATACAAGAAAAATGATCCATTTTATTGTAGTGTAACAATGACAATAATAACATAAATACATTATTTATTATTATTATTTTGGTTAATATTATATAAATTACGATAATAAAAACAATAGCACGATAATTACTAATTAATTATAATTTTAATTATAGTACTCAAGGCCCAATCTTCATTCCTTTCTTTAGTCTTAATTACTTAATTAGTCCAGCTCCTGGAATATTATTTCAATATTTATTTTATTGAGGGTTTAAAAAGTAATTATAATTTAATCTAGAAATTATAATTGAAAAATTAAATAATTTCTATGAATTAATTGCATAAAATTTAATAAAAAAATTGGATGATATAACTAGTTTGAATGAACTAATACCGTAACACTAGCGTCCTATGCAAAACTATATATATAATAATAATTTATTGAGAATTATATATCTATTACAAATATTAGAAGAGAATATATAATTTCAATTCGAGTTTTTTATCCGTATTATCACGTTTAGGCTATTTTTTGCTGTTATAGAATAAATTGTAGAAGAGAGAATAGTTGTTATATATATATATATATATATATATATATATATATATATATATATATATATATATATATATATATATAGAGAGAGAGAGAGAGAGTTATGCTACGATTAGTCGTGAAATACAAAACATTTTTATACTTTGCGTCGTATCTTTCATTTTCAAATTTGAAACACCGATATGACCGTTAAAAATGTTCTCCATATTGAAATATGTTTGGAGACCAAATTTTATATTTAAAAAAAAATCTATTTTTTGAGGATTAAAAAATATTCAATCATAAACTCAATGTATTTTCATCCCCTAAAAAAATAAAATTTTATCTCCAAACATATTTCTATATAGAGAATACTTTTAACAGTTAGATCGGTGTTTTGAATTTGAAAATGGATGATACGATATGAAGTACAAAAATATTTTGTACTTTGCGATTAACCATAGCATAACTCTATATATATACACACATATATATAGAGGTGTGTTAATGTGCTTTATAAAGCACAAAATACTTCATACTTCATACTTATATCTCATATTTTAAAATTTAAATGGACGATCCAAACCATTAAATATGATCTTCATATCATAATATCCTTGGTGATCAAATTATATATTTTTTGCTATTTATTTAAAGAGATAGAATATCTTTGATATTGAATGGTTCAGATGACCTCAGATCAATGAATTTTGTAGCCCTTCAAAAAAATAGTAAAAAATTCTAAAAAAATATAAAATTTGATCACCAAGGAGATTTTAATATGAAAATCATATTTAACAGTTTGGATCGTCCATTTAAATTTTAAAATATGAGATATAAGAGTGAAGTATGAAGTATTTTGTGCTTTATAAAGCACATTAGCACACCTATATATATATATATATAGACTATTGTGAAAATAATTGCATTTCAACCGATACACAAACACATCAAAAAATATATTCTAAAGTCTCAAAATTTTAATTTATGATATTTATTAAATTTATCATATGAAAATCTTATGGGATATAAAATTTTGGAGTATTTTGAATTTTTAAGCCACTCTTTTGAATTTTTGAAAAAACAACACAAACATTGAATATTTATTATTATTTTTTTAGAACTATTTTTTCAAAAATTCAAAAGAGTGACTTAAAAAATTCAAAACACTTCAAATTTTTGTATCCCGCAAGGTTTTTATATGATAAATTTATTGGAAATCATAAATTAAAATTTTTGAGGCTTTAAAATATATTTTTTTAACGTGTTTTCATATCGACTGAAATACAAACGTTTTCACAATAGTCTATCCTCTCTCTATATATATATAAGTGGTCACTTCACAACATAAGGCACATATAATAAACTAGGACCCTTAATATACCAGTTACAAATTTTAAACAACAGTCATTGGATCGATTAATCTTTAAATAGCTACCATTATTATACATATCGGTTACTATTTTGAATGGTGCTTCATTTTGACTGAGTCACGCAATTAACCAAGAGTTTTAAAGCTTCAACAATAATTATGATAATAAAATGGAGTTTGTCTAACGTGCTTTTTAACGATTCAAATTTTATTTTTTATGCTCGAATTTTCAATTTAAATAGCTCAATAAAATCTTTATTTCATAATCTTATAAAATATCAATTTTTATCATATTTAAAATTATTTTACTATACTTAATAATTTTTATAAAATGATCCTTGACATATATATTTTAGTATTTTTTATTATTTCAGACTATCTTTAAAAAAAAGGACTGTAGATACTGTAATAAATTATAAAACAAGCCATTTTGTTGATGGGTTATTGTATATACACGCTCTTGGTATTAATTGTGTACCTATGGCCAGCTTAGTCCCCCGTGATAGACTCCGACCTTGATTCTCTGATGGACATATCCCGTTTCTTGTATCATCGAGTCGTGTGCCTTTTGGACATATGCAATCGTAGCTTCCTTGTGTATTTTGGCATTTCCCGGAAGAGCATGTGGAATTATCTTGACATTCATCAATGTCTGCAAAGAAAGAGAGGAAGTACATGGTAAAAAGCAATGACTCGCCAAAAACAGCACCAAAGCCAGCCGAATTGTAAATGTATTTTTCAATGTTCTCTGTTTTCATTTTAATATCTTTTCAATGTTCTCTGTTTTGTTTTACCTTCTTTACTCTTTACATATTGTACCACTTGGTCATATATTTCTTCGTGATCATCGAATGAAATTTGTGTTTGGCACTATATTTTTTGCAAAAGGAGTAAAAAAGGATAAAATTGTAATCAATCTGTATTCAATAAAGGGAAAAAAATATCCATCGGCAAGGACCCTTGCAACTTCCAAAAATATCAATAACAACAATAAGTGATAAATTAAACGGAAAAGAAACTGTATTTCAGATAAATAATTCGACCTTGGCAGCCATCGGATAGGTAAGGATTGCCTTGGTACCCGCTTGAGCAGTTACAGTAGTAACCCGCATTATTTGTAGAGTCGAAGCACTCACTATTATTGCTGACACATGCATAGCTGCTCAAGTTGGCCTTAGCTACATTACATGTTTCTTTCCCTATGGACCAGTCGAGTACAACAGGCACCGTACCATTATGTGCCGACCAGAAATCAATTGTAGAAATATAAGAAGTACTGAAGTTGAAACTATCTGTCGCCATTATCACTGCATAACTACAGCGGCTAAAATCCCAAACCTGAGAACTATTGTAATTTTTATCGAAGGAGATGTTATAGTAGTTAATACCAGATGGAATTGAGGTCTGGCAACAGCCATTCCCAGAGCAAGAACCATTGGTTATACTATCTTGACTATAGCAGGTAGAAACACAACCTGTGCGATAGGTACTCCTTGTGGTCCCGCATCTCATTAATGCAAGTGTCTGACACCCAATTACTGTATACATATTGTGGAGGTTTGATAACGTGTATACTGATCCTAAATTCAGCCACCAATTGTTCCAGCTTGAAATATTATTTGACCCGTCATAGCATTGCCAGGAGATATAGTTGTACATTCTAGCTTGAGCTGTCGATAGTGTGATGTTCATCACCTCCAAGTTGCCACTAAATGGGATTCCTCCAGCTGTCATGTTACAAGTGAGCGCAAAGGCTCCGTTAAGGGAGCAATTGTCGCCAATACCAAATGGGTAAGGTATGTCAACAGCACCACACTTTTCCTGGCAGCCAGGCTTTGCTATCCTTTGGCCTTCTGCGGCCTCTGCAATAGAGAGAAGAACAATTTGGAGAATCAATAAGAACCATGCCACGGACTGATGCATGCCTGCGTTGTGGTATCCTATTGCCTCTCGATTTTGTAGGATCAGATGTCTAATTAGATGTTTATTAGAGGAAGGTTCCCACGTCTCTTGTACTGGGAGAAGAGAGTACAAACCTTAATTGATATCATCATTTCCGATAAGCGTCTTTTATTTGTTTTCGCAACAAGTGTCGTTATCATTGCATCACCATCTATAAATGTTAGAATTTAGAATCAGTTATTTAAAATAATCGGCTTTAAATATCCCATTTAGCACCTCCTCTTAGCGTCGATTTTTAAAACATTTAGAGCAAGATTTGTATAACCGGTGTTAAATCCTTTATATAACCGGTTCTAAAACATTTTTTTTGATAGTGAAGATGCATGGACCCCTTGAATCTTCTCGTTAATTATTGCTAAATTGACTTCGATGCAACTAGCTTGTGGTCAATCAAATATATAATTTTTTAATATTTTGAGAGAACTAACTTTTTTTTATTTAAACTTCAAGAGGATTCCCCAGTACACAAACACATATTACCGTTGGACTATTACAGAATGTCGGATTATGTATCCGACACTAATATAAAACACTGATGTAACGGAGAAAAAACTGACACTAAAGATGATAATTAGTGTCAATTTTTTATAAATATTAGACATTAATGTGGTAATCCATGTCAGATTTTTATAAAAATTTGACACTGAATGTGATAGTTAGTGTCGAATTGTTAAAAAATAAAGCCAATATTACATGTGATAATTAATGTCAAATTCTTATAAAAATCCTATACGAAGTTATAATTAGTGTGAGATTTTTATAAAAAATTGACACTAATTGTGATAATTAGTACCCAAATTTTATAAAAAATAGACAGTAAATATTAACATTGAAAAAATGATCGTAATTAGCATGGGACTTTTCTTAAAAATTCCACGCTAATTATCATAATTAATGTTGAAATTTTACAAAATTCTCTTGCTAATTGCTAATTTTTTTAAGAAAAAAGAAATAACGAACGTCATTTACAATAAAACTGATGGCATTTCTTACATAATCAATTAAACAATCAAAATTTGTGTAGTCAGCAATAACACTTAAAAAGCATGAGAAAATAAATTATCAATACACATGAGCCAATAATATGAATCGTACACAACTACAAATAAAAAAGAACTAAAATACAACTGATATGATGATATTACGCTACTAAGTACAACTGATATGATGAGCACAAATTAAAAAAGAAATTCTTATAATTTCTGAAAAAAAAAAAAAAAATAATGGAAATAAAGATTCAAAAGCTTCAAACGAGTTTTGAGATAGCAAATGACATTTTCTGTCCTTGAAAAATGCCACCATGCGCTCTACCTGATGGAACTTTTTTTTATCTGATCTCAACATTTTTGTGACTGTATAGTACATAAAGATCTGAATTTTCGATCAAAAGTTACAGTCGTTTGATGTTGATGTGTTCGAATTTTGATTGCCTTCAGATCTCGTCTCCTTTTTTCTTCTTTCTCTTGTCTCTTTTTTCTTAATCGGAGTTTCAAAAATGGATAGAAGGATAATATAAAGTATAATGAGAGAATATTATATATTGGGAGTTTTGTTTGATCAGTAGCATTAGATAGAGTAGAGAATGAATGATGAATATAATAAGAGTTCATAATTCGTAGTTGTCTTGTTTCTAGATTCTTTTGGTTGGAAGTTGGAACTTTTACAGTTTGATCTATTAAATATTTGACAATAGTTGGAATCTCAAAATTTTTAATTCAAATAAGAGGAAAAACAATCTAGGTTGGATTTTTACAATTAATATCTGATTTTCAACAAACATCTGACACTAAATTGATTAGTATTGATTTTTCAATAGAAATCTGACCTAATTTAGGTACACAAATTTGTTACAACATTTAATAATAATATTGGTTTATAAAATTTTAGTTTTCAATATATTTCATATATATTGTTGCTCATTAATTAATGATCTATTTCATAATATTTGAGTTCATTAGTTATTGATTCACCGCCGATTAGTAAATTTCTAATTGGACAGTGTATATGTACTTGAGATTTGATTGAATGGTCTATATAATTTTAAAAATATGTAAAAATTTATAGACATGGTATTTCAGTATATTTAAACACATGATATGGTTAAATTTTGTAGATATAGTTAAAATTATTTAAGTTATAGTTAAGCAACAGAGATGACATTATTTGTGAAAGAATGAAATTGCTCATGTATTTTTCTAAAATCTAGCAATTCATACCATTAAATTTTTTAGTGTTAGATAAAGTAATTATGTTGAAATTTTTTCATCACATTTGAAGTTGATATGATAATTGATCTAATGAAATACAGAAATACCAACCAACAGTTTGAATGAAATTACTTTATAATTGAAACTTTATCAATTGTAAAATAGAAAGAAATATTGGGCTATGGTAGTTTATCGATTCCTGATTAGTTTTAACAAAAAATGCCATCTAAATATCATATATATGTCAAGTATCATAATTTTAAATTGAATAATTACTATTGAAAAAACACAATTAGAGTCGGTTTTTTATAAAAAAACCGTTAGAGATTGAAATCTCAAATTTTGAATAAAAAAAGGTTGGAAAACTTTATATTTGACACTAATTTTTCAACTACCAAAATCGACATCTATTTTCACACTTTTAGTGTCGTCTTTTATAAAAAAAAAAAGATTTGAAAGTAAAATTTACAAACTCATTAGTGTCGGTTTTTCATAAAATTATTCTACTATTTGTTTACTTTTAATGCTAGTTTATTATAAAAATATGACAATAATAAGTGAACAAATTTTAGTGTTGTCGATTTTGATGTAATTACAATATGGAGTGGGATCCATTGACAATGGGTTATTTTGACAACGTTGACAATAGACCTCTAAATAAATATAAAAAAAATCTATAAAATGAAAAAAATATTATAAATATGTTCTTCTACCTTTAGATTGATGTTCATTTAAATTTTATATAATTTCATTATTGTTTAATAGTCCATCAAAGACCGTTAAATTAGAACCATTGTAAATTGCATGGAAATTTGATGGTCTTTGATGAACTATCAAATGATAATAAAATTATAAGAAATTTGAATGACCATCAATCCATAAATAGAAAAACACATATATTTTTTTTTTCTATTTTTTTGTATTTATTTATAAGTTTGTTATCAAGGTTGTCAAAACAACCCATTGTCAACCGATCCCTTCTCTACAATATGATATCTTTAGTGTCACATGTTTTAATAGTTCGACACTAATAGAGCTACGCTGAATGTCCTTTATGGACTAGTGACTTCTTTTACCAATAAATGAGCAGGTTTGAATTCTTCCCTAAAAATACGACTGCACCTCTCTCTCCATAGCACAAAACATAGGATTAAGATGACTTCCCTCATCTTGAACTCGACCCTCGTATCAATCATGAGTTGCTTTGCATCGTGAGATTATGGAATTTTTGAAATTCGACTCATTATTGAGAACCTTCTGAGCACCAATGTTAGCAATTCAGAAAAGAAAGTGCAATCAATGAAAAGATGATTCGCAGTCTCTCCTTGTTGTTTGCACATATAACATATCTCCGGCAATTGCCAACCTCTTTTTTTTTTTTAAATTGTCCGCTATTAGAATATTATCTTGGCTCATTATCGAAGCAAAAATTTTCATCCTTGGGGGCACTTTGACCTTCCAGATGTGCTTGATATTTAAATCAATAATTGGCCAGTCTTGATGAACTTGTAAAATGATTTGCAAGAAAATTTTCACTTTGTCTTCTTGTTTCCACAGTGCTCTATCCGATTGATTTGTTAACCAACGAGAGCGTAAATTTTCACTCAACCTGAGTAACTCTTCACAGAAGCAATATTTTTAATTATCTAGCATCTAAATTGCATATTTAATTGCAAGTACGACCCAACAATTTAAGAATCCGGACAATTTAATTCGAAGGCACTTATAACTTTTCTATCTATTTTTGTTGTATTTCTTTATATTTTTTAGGTTGAATTTGCAATATCTTTTTATCTTTCTTAAGACCAAAATCTCTTGAGACAAAACTTCTATAAATATTTATTAATTATAAATTAAAAAAAAAAAAGATAAGGGTCCGATGTTTATCTTTACGAAAAAATTTAAAAAATAAACAAAGGTGTCTGATTTGCTGCGTTTGGAAAGGTCCGATCGAGCTCAAGAGAGCATCCGAGATTTTTCTCGAGTATAGGACGGAAATGAGAGATGATCTTAAAAACTAAAAAGTCAAGTCTATGTCTATCTTTAAACATGGCTGTCATTAGTTCGGAGAATTTTTTTTTTAGAAAGAGAGTGTTCATGCAAGAAAAAAATTCTCATTTTTTTTTTTTGAAAAACGCATGTCTATCATTTCAAACAAGCATTAATTATTCATGTATACCAAGAAAAAAATGATTAAATGCACACATATTATCTAAATACCAATCCCAATATACACTGTAGCTTGCATAAAAACATGAGGTTTTCCTCAAAAAAAAAAAAAAAACATGAGGTTCAAATTCTAATGACCGGTTAATAGATATAAGATGACGTTTTGAATTTTGAGGATTCACTCATTGTTCTTTGCAGCGGTGGTCTGTGAACGCGCGCACATGCTTCAGTTGTGCAATCATGACCGGTCGAACAAGATCAATTCGTATTGTTTTCCGCGCTGTACCATGTAGCGCGGATTGGAGACCGTCCGATCACATAGAGATTCGTGTTTCATCATATTTCATAGTGATTTTCCGTGAATTCAACGGCGTGCTGCCGTCGTCGTGCGCCAGCAGCCGATACAGATCCGTTGAACAAAAACAGGTCGGCATATCTCTTGTTAGAGATTTCACTATCAATTTTTTAATTCTATAAAAAAAATGATGACCAATTCATCCTTTTCTTTTTTGTAAGAACTCAGTTTCTACACAATTAAATGACTTGCGAGTTGCGACTAATCAAGAAATAGAAAGGAACAAAACGTAAGAGAAAAAAATGTTTTGAAACGTCTTTTGTATTTTTCTCTTTAATCAGCTTGTACTACATCCAATCAAACTGATGTATTATTATTCAATAATAGACAACACACGACTTGTAATAATATATACATTCTTTATTCTTTTTTGAGTAGGTAAATGAATACCCAGCGTAAAATTTCATTAAAGGGAAAAGAAGTCTGTACACGTTATATTTTCAAGTCAAAAGAAAAAAAAACGTGGTAAGAAATGAGAAAAAAGAAAAAAGAAATCAAAATGACCGGTTCAATGTAAGTACAAAATTACTTTCTCAACGCAACAAAAGAACGTTTACCCAAGTACAAAATTCCCGCACCTCATGCTTCAGTTGAAAGGACATATAAAATAATAATATTTTATTTCTCAAGCAATAAAAACTCAATACCTACGTATTTATGTTGAATTATCTTAGAAGGAGAAAAAAATATACCTTTTAAAAACTGATGAACCGTTGAAAAAAATATATCTTTTAAAAACTGATGAACCAAAAATTTCCTTGACTGCGGGTCGCACTTATGCTGCGCACCACATGAACAAAAATTTCCTTGATTTCTCGTGATTCGAGATTTCAAGACTAATATATCTTTGATGTCATCGATTTTAATATTCTCGACACTAATGTCATTTCTGGATCATTGATTAATCAGATCGATTATTTCATTATGACTTATTTTTAAAATTTTAACAATCTTTAAATTTTAAAAATTAATCTTTGATTCGGTATCAGATATTGTAGATATGAGTTCTATAATGCATGTATTATATAAATTAAAATGATCATAAGATTTAGTTTCTACATAGATAATTTGAAAAATAAAGGTTCTTGACGTAATAATTTATCTTCAAACAAAATTTTACATGAAAAATAGACCGTACATTAATTAGTTTATCAGTGTACCCAATTACGTATGCTTAAATTCATTTTGAATTACCAAATTATTTAAATTTATTTAAAGCATCATATGAAGCGATATTTTTAATTATCCCCATCTAAATTTCATATTTACATGTCGTCCGACCCGACAATTTAAGAATCCGCAGAATTTTATATTATTTTCATATATTTAGTACAGCCACTCAATCCCTTTCCGTTCTTTCTTTTTCCCGTTTCTTGATAGTTCACGACATCAAAAAAATCTATCTGGTAATGGTTGTTTATCAAATTTAACAACGGTTATTGAACCATTATTAAAGAGAATGTTAGAAAATGTCTAAGTAATTATTGTCAAATCTCGTTATCAAATTACACCTTTAGAATTATTTTTTTAAATTAACCTTTAGCAATGATTCTGAATCCAAAATCGTTGTTAATTATACCTTTAACAATGGATCTTGCACAAAACCGTTGCTAAAAGTCAATTAATTTTTTTTTACAAATTTTACTTTCTATACAATTAATCATATAGTGAAAAATATATATTTAATAAACAATACATACATCTTACTCTTGTAGTAATATGAAAACCTATAATTTATAAAAATAAAAAAAACAAAAAATTGTAAATTTTAAATAAATTTTAAATGCGTTTTTGAGTTTGAAGATGAGCATTTTTGGCCTTGAAAATGACCATAACGATGTAAGCAATTAACTCTATAGATCTCATCATAAGTTTTTATGGCCGCGTAGCACGCCTCAATTAGAGTTTCTTATCAAAAATTAAAGTCGGTTAAAGTTGAGATGGTCGGATTTCGATTTTTATTTTTTCTGTCTCTCTTATTTCTTTCTTCTCTCTCTTTGTCTCCCGTCTCTCTTTTTATGTATGAAAACAAATGACAATGAGTTGGTAATCCATGGGTTTTTATTTTTTAATTTTAATTTTTTGATCGTTGGATTGACATGAACAAATGGTGTGATGGAAAAAAATCTGACAATTCGTGGGAACAAATATTATTGGTGGAGATAGATTTGTCAGTGCCAAAAAGTAAAATAAATATTTAACAACGGTTATCTGATCAAAATCATTGATAAATAGAGTAAAAAATATATATGAAAAATCAACGCACCCATTTAATAACGGTTCTTTCATGGAACCGTTGCCAAATATAGTAAAAAAAATCCACACACCATTTAACAACTGTTCCTTTAAGAAATCGTTGTTAAATGTTGTATTTAACAATAATTCCTTGAAAGAACCGTTGTTGAATGAGTGTGCAGCTTTTTGATGTTTTTTGGCTCTATTTTAATAACATTTTTTTTATTAAAAACCTTGTTAAAAAAGTTATTAATATTTCAATAATGTCATTGAGTCATTTTAACAATGAATTTAATCTATAATCGTTATTAAAGTGGTATTGTCTAAGATTATTTTTGTTCTAGTGGTTTATGTTGCGTTGGTTATGGTAGTAGTATAGATAAAAAACCAATATATAATGTTTAGGGGGAAAATATTTCATATTTTTAAAAACTGATAAGACACGTGAAAAAAAAAGTAGAAAGAGCATCTGCATCACGTATTATTTTGACGTGGTGCTATACGAATCTGACGGCTGCACTGCACTTCACGGAACAATACAAAAAACATTAAAGAAAATATTTTTCCATCTATTTTTGATGTATTTCTTTATATTTTTTAGGTTAAATTTGTAGTATCTTTTTACCTTGAGACGAAACTTTTATAAATATTTATTAACTATAATTTTAAAAAGATAAGGGTCCGATGTTTATCATTACTAAAAAAAAACGAGGGGTCTGATTTACTGTGTTGGGAGAGTTCTGAGCTGAAGATAGCATCCGAGATTTTTCTCAAGTGCAGGACCGAAAGGAGAGGTGATCTTAAAATCTACAAAGAATCAGACGATTCTATCTTTAATTACATGGTTGTGATGAGTTTGGAGAATTTTTGTTTTAGAAAGAGAGTGTTCAAGAAAAAAGATCGAAGCAATTAGATTAACCTCACTGTGATATCATCGGCTAATGCCAATTTTTAGAAAATTCAAGCTCTAAGAGGGAAACAGAGCGTGAAGATTTTGTCAAAACTCAACGATTATTAATTGCCAATTCTTAATATCGTTTTGCCAGTTGCGCGCTGTCCACTCTCTTGGAAAATGAGAGGAGTTTAATTTTCATAACTTATTGAATTTGACTAATATTATTATTAAATCTGTACTTCTGAATTATTGCCCCAAGGTCAGATTAAAAGTACACTATTGGGATAACCAAATTATACATGCATGCCTCGCTGAAGTAGTCAGCAGTCGATTTAATAGATTTGGGTTTAAAGGACGAACAGCAATGGCAGTTTGTCGACGTGGGCCATGCACATGCTTCAATTGGGTAATCATGACCCGGCTTGAACTGGAAGGGGTCGGCATATCACGTGTTAGAGATCGAAGTTCTTATTTTCATTTATTAATAAAACACAAAATATTACATTTGATTTTTAAATGCACTAGTCGAAGCCGAGATAAATTTTCGGATCCATCACTTGAACCCAAAACAATGCTTCCGGTCGGATATTAAATTGCTTTAATGCACAATCAAAAGACGAAAAGAGTAATAAATAGTGATTTATGGTAGAGGTTTGAAAAAAATCCCCACCGGTCGGGTCAATCCGCTGCGGATCAATTTCTGCTCGCAACCGAGCTCGACCCGAACTATGGTCAACCGGCTCTAAACTCGGACTGTCTAACCATTTTTTTTATTTTGGTCCTCTCTAACCCTGCCTAGCATAATATGTGGCCCGATCCAAACCGCTCCATGTACTCAGCCTAACCCGTGGTCTAGACAAAACCGGTCCGCCCGTCCAAATCAGTTACTATTTTTGATGGACTATCAAACGTTAATAAAATTATATGAAATTTGATGGGCTATCAATCTATATATAAAAAAATATATCTATAATTTTTTTTCTATTTTTAAAATTTATTAAATATTTTTAAATTTAAAAATAGGACCCTACTATTACTCAAAAATAATAGCAGATTTGGATCCCTGTCACCCACCGTAAGCTTTTTATGTAAATTCAGACGACTACAGTTCTTTTACTTTTAGCTGCTAAAGCCCATACTTTATGGTACATTGGTATCCGAATTATCCATGATGTAGATGTTACAAAAAATACGGACTATTCAAAACTACTGACTCAGTATTATCACATTTAGTAATATTATGAAAGCATGCCTCTAAAATTTATATTTTCAGTAACTAACTTCACTTTTCACACTTTTCAAGTTACTTTTTTTTTTATCTTAGTTTTAAATTTATTATCGCAATTATGAGCACGCCATTGTAAGTAAACATCTTCTCTTGGATATTCAAGGTACCGAGCGTCAAAATCTGCTGCTCGTAAAAGAAACGAGCAGGATCATGCTCATCGAGATCAGACAGTTTATATTAATTTGATCTTCTCGAGATTTACATTTATATTTTTCAAAATGCTTTTTTATCACTGAATTTATAAAAAGTGTTGCTCGTTCTTTTTACAAGCAGCAGATTCTGACACAAGTACTGAAGCAATAGTACAACGGAGATGGAGCGCCTTGTGGACTGGGAGACTAAATAATCTTAGGTCAGGAGCAATAGGACAACGGAGATGGAGAGCGCCTTGTGGACTGGGAGACTAGATAATCTTAGGTCAGTCAATGTCTTTCTAGAAGAAGGTCTTGTCAGTCATTGTTGCGTCTTCCAAAGATATTCAATCAACTCATAAATCATTGATGTTAAATGTTACCATTCGGAAACTCAAACTATTGACCCGGTATAAAATTTATAATTTCATTATTGGGCTTAACCATCAACTTGGACCCACTAAAATTTGAGTTATTTGTCGCTTATTAAAAGTTCAACGTATTATACACGATACCTAACTAACGAAATGCGATTTCTTAAATTCGTGAAATTTTTAAATAATAATTGGAATTGCATGTCACTGTTTTACAAAAAATAACCCGTCCGGGTAAGATCCGACCCGCGTAACTCATGGCCGCAACCCGCTCCGCCCCGATCCGTGGTCAAATCCGTCAGACCCATGACCCGTTAGAACCGGCGGGTCTAGCACAGGCGCGGCCAGAAAAATTTGAAAAAAACACGTGCTAGACTCGACCCGTTTTAGACCCGTCCCGCCCAGCCCAACCCGTGATAACCTGTGCCCGACCCGACTCAGGAAACCCGAGAATCCAACCCATCCGACCCGATCCACTTTACCCGTTAAACCCGACTTGGGAACCGGCTGGGATTCAAAAACAATAAAAAAATATTCGAAAAAATTCAAAAAAATTTAAAAAAAATTCAAAATCATAATTCAAATTTTTTTCTTTAAATACAATCCCATTTCATCTCATATCCTCATACAAACAACTTCATTCTATCACTCTTCTCAATTCTCCAAACCAAACTCTCTGTCGTTAATCGTTAGATATTAGCTATTTTCTAATTATATTATTATAGTAATTTTGTTACATTATCCAGAAAAAAATCAAAAATATTTATATTAGTGTTATTTAGTTATTATTATCAATTTAGCATTTGTTATATTATCTCTCGTTAATTCGTCTTAAAATTTTGGGCTTTCGGCAATCTTTCGATTCCGACAAAAAAAAAAGATTAGTTATTAGTGTATATTATATTTTATAATTAGTATTTTATAATTAGTTTATATTTTTTTAGTAATTAGTTTTTTAAATATATATATTTGCATTCTTTTTTGTTATTCATTTCTTTTAATTAGTTTTTATTAGATTCTTATTTTTTTTGTAATTAGTTATATTTTTAATTTATAATAATAAGTTCTTTTTTATAGAATATTCTTTAATAATTGATTTTTTAAATAAATATTTATATTCTTTATTTTTTATCATTAGTTTCTTTTAATTAATTTTTGAAATATATATTTGTATTCTTTTTTTTGCCATTCATTTCTTTTAATTAGTTTTAATTAGTTTATTTATTTTTTCATAATGAGTTATATTTTTAATTTATAATAATTACTTTTTTATACAACATTCTTTAATAATTGATTTTTTAAATAAATATTAATATTATTTATATTTTTATCATTAGTTTCTTTTAATTAGTTTTTTGTTGTATTCTTTATTTTTTATTACACTCTTTATTTCATTAGTTGTATTTTTAATTTGCAATAATTAATTCTTTTTTAAACCACCCCATTTCATTAAAAAAAAAAATATTTTTTTAGCAATATCAAATGGCATCTCTCAATCTCTCTCATGCCGAAAAAATGACACATCAGTTGTGCGTTGAAAATTTTGATGAAGAAATGTCATGTTCTAACCCTCTGAACCCATACTATCAACAAAATCCTAACCCTCCGCATCCTTATTATCAATAAATTATATCACAACAATATTATCCATCACGACCGCATGTTGATCTTAATTACAACCCGCAAAACACTTCCTTTAGTGCCGGACAAGGTTCGACCTCATATCCGTCAAGTTCTAATCAATATCCGCCAAGTCCCAATATCTCTCAAGTTCCCAATATAATGCTGATACAACAACTAGTGTTGGACTTCCACCGCTACATCCAACGAGTGTAGTATGTTCCACACCAACACCCGACTCAAGCGTCCCAGAATCCCCGGTCGAATCCGGAGCTGACAAGAGAAGAAAGAGAGCTCCCTCAACTTATGATGCGCCTTGGTAGCGCTATTACGAACAAATTTTAGGTCCCGACGGTGTTCTAATAAATGCACGATGCAATGTAAGTAATTGCAAAACTTCATATAATTATGTAATAAAAAATGGTTTAAGTCAATTTAAATAAATATGCCGATAAACACATAGCAAAAAATGAAGAACCCCATGAAAGACCCGATACCCATATGGTACCAAGTTGTTTGAACTCGGACGGTACTAGAACACTTGCCAAATATGACGAAAAAAAGAATGCTAAGTGAGTTTGCTCGATACATATCGAAAATAATAACCAATAAGTATGACATATTATACCGATTTTGTCCGATTGATAATTAGAGATTGTGGTCAATCATTATACAAAAGGTTCCATCATAACAAAATGGTATTTGAGTTAAAAAAAATAATATGTTGAAGAAAAAAATGAAGTATTGATGAGAAAGAGGACGTTGCTAAAATGGATAAAGATACTGTGATCTTACCGTTTGCTATACTGTCATGTATTAATTCCTTCACGTGATATGTGAGGAAAGTGAAATTCAAAAGAAAGTGAATAAAATGTAAATAATACATTAAATTTATCAAATTCACGAATAATATGCGTATTAAATGAAAAGTCGTGAATATAGCCGAATAAATTTAATCTGATGGACGTTGGACCTCCCTCCAACATCATAGCCAGTATTATTATTGTATTATTTCTCTTTTAGTTGTTATGTATAGAATCGCATGGAATAACTACTGGTGTGATCTAAAAGAAAAAAAAAGATACCTATTGGAATTGAAGTTGAAGTGAGAGAGACTGAAATTCAGACATTGTCCCCTTGAAATTAAGCCGTGTTACCTTAACGAAGGTCAAGTCACCCGAGCTGCCTGGCCTCTTTTCCTCCAATTCTTCCTTGATAATTTTGAAGGTTAATTGTTTCTTCGGCCTATAGACAGTTGTTATGGGTCAAAAGCAATGAACAAACTCAGCATTGTTATTGAACCAAGAATCAGACCTAGTTGGGCCTACAGTGTAGTAGGGAATTTCTATAATATCCATGGCTGGGTTCCAATGGATATATCTGATCAAAATGGCCCATCTGGAATAAGATAGCTCGTTTTGATACTGTTAATGTAATTAGCTGATTTTTAGTCTACAAGTCTACACTGTCGTATGTGGGGTTTTTTTTTTTTTTTTATCGAAGGCGTCAGTCAAATGAGTCCGTTTTTTTTTGTTAAAAAAATGGTTCCTTTCCTTTTCTGTTTGTTTGCTTCTCTTCTCTCTGTGTGGTCTTTTTTGTTTGTTCTCATGCTTTCCAACTTTTTGTTGCGATGTACCTTTTTCCCTACGCCACAAACGATCTATCAACGTGTACTGATAATTTCTCCTGATGTTCTATATCTACAATTTCTTAATGGGAAGGATCTCTGACAATGAGTTATATTGATAATTTTGACAATGAGTTTTTAAATAAATATAAAAATAAAAAAAAATTTATAGATATATTCTTTTACTTAGATTTTGATCAACGTCATCACAACGGTCGAAGTTTACAGCCCACCACAAGAATATGCTCTAAATATGTGGGTATAAAAAGAGTCTGTCAGAATCATTGTTACTCTTAACGCATCTAACTAGATACATGCACTTACCGACGTAACCGTACGAACAAAAAAACTTCAGGCACCTGAGAAACAAATGCGTGGGACCGACGCATTTAACATATTTCGTGCACTTACTGTGCCGTAGTCAGCAAAAGCGTGAGTGGTACTTTTGCATATTCATAAGCTTAGGGACTAGTTTAGTTGGACACGAAAATATTTACATTTTGTCAAGTCTATCATATTAGCTGTTATGCAAGTTCGGTTTTTGTCGATACTAGGTTCCATTTTTTGCCACCACTATTGACTACAGAGGTATTAGAATATGAATTATAGGTTCGTGCTTAGGAGGCGGGGATAGAACTGCCTGTAATGTGGCCAGAGCTCTAAGATTATACTTGTAAATTCCATTTTTCTCTATATCTTATAATTGGATTATTGATTTTCTTAAATTTTTTGTTCGATTTTTATTTTTTCTTATATTAAACGATTCAGATCACTGTGGACAGTATGGGAGGTAGCTCACGCACGCAGTCAAAATTTGCTGGGGTCCTTTTTGTCAGGGACAGTGGACGAAATCGATGCCAAATCAAAAAGTCATTTAAAAAAAACTGTACAGTAATATTCCATTCAAAATTAAGTTTATTTATATAATAGAGATACAAGTTACAACCATGAACTCCGTAGAACATGACAATTCAATGAAACATGCGTGCAACAGATTAAAATGGTAACATAAAATATTTAAAACCAGAACAGTTATGCCAAATTTGCGATCCGTCGCTTATAATTCATGGGTAGATCTCAATGATCGACATGAACCCAATGGTATGGATGATCTTGTAAGAAGTAAATCCTGCCTCTGTAAATATTTTGCTCCACTCATGCTCATCCCGCTCGGTTCCTCCAGTTACAGTCATCATCAATAGATCAAACAACAGTTGTGGTTCCTTTGTTATCTTGTCGGAACTAGTCAATCCGACTACTGACTCTAGAAGTAACACTTTCCCTCCGGCTTCTCTTGGAGGAATTGCATCTTTGCACCGCCGCAATATCTTGACGCAGTCCTCGTCAGACCAACAATGTAGGACCCACTAGGATGACAAGTTATGAAAATATACAAGTACACGGTGACATAAGGAATTAATTTAGAAAATGTAGTTGTATAAATATGAAAATTGTTTTAGTTTTACCTTTAGGAGAACAACATCTGCAGGAGGGATATACTCAAACATGTCACCAGTAACGAACTTCACCTTTTCATTATTTGGAAAATCACCCGCCAAATGAGGAAGTTCTAAAACAGTACACTTGACATGGGAGAAGTTGTCAGCGATCACTTTTGAAATTGCACTGCCTTTGCTACATCCACTAATGACTTTATTCCCTTGAATATTTCAGCGCCATCTTTAACAATGACATCAGTAAACAAGCAAGAGCTGCTTACCATAGCATCATTAAAAGCTTTGTTTGTCTCAGCATTGCGGCTTGCCCATTGCCATAGGTTGACACCATGTGCCAATTCAAATGGCGTAAGTTTTTCCTCTTGTTTGAACCAATCACCAATACAGAAATAAGATCTCTGCATAACATCTTGCAAATTAAGACGAGCAAGTGGCAATAAGTTCAAGAACTCCATGTTACTATTTGTTACAATTCGTGATAGAGGCGTTAAGTCATAGACTGCCTCTGAACCGAGACTCGCATCATGCTCTTGAAAGAAGCCAAAATAATTCATTAACTGCATGAGACGACACAAGTAAGGTTTCTTTGAGGGAGGAAGGGACAAAGCAGAGTGCAGCTGGCTGAGGGTCATGGGTTTACCGTGTTTGCATATTGCATCAACTATGCCGAGATCTAAAACACATTTGAGAGACATGGATTTATGAAAGCTGAATAATAGTTTCCATAGCTCAGTAACTTCGAATTGGTTGTTATCCATGATTTTTAGTTTTTAGAATTCGATGTGCTTTCCCCGAACACTTCCTCTTCTCCTTTTATAGGGGATCATTTAGAACATATTTGATAAGGACTGATGTAAGAAAGATTCTAAGTGTGTAGGACATATTTCAGAGATAAAAAAATAAACATTTTAAGTGTGTAGGAAAATACTGAAAATAGTGTTCAAAATTTTCATGAAGAAAATATTCCTACTCCCTAAAGAATAGTCAAGAAAGAGTTATCGTTTGAGTCGAAATGAGGGAGAACATAATATTTACTCTGTACTTGTAAAAGATCATGAAGAAATATTTAAAGATAAACAAAGAGCATGAAACTTGGTTATGACACATGAGATTTGAATATCTGGAGTACGGTGACCTCAACAATCTTGTCAAGAGCATTCGTTTGAGTAACAAGAGGCGCACAATTAATATTATGTACATAAAATATTTTTTAAGATGAATAAATATTATAGAATAATAACAAGAGTTATAATGTTATAAAAAGTATAAGAATGATGATGATAATAGTAATATATTATTGTTATTATTGTTATTATTATTATTATTAATGATAATGTTCATTAAATATTTAACTTAAGTTAAAGTATGTTTTAATATTGCAGTGCAATATGAAAAAAAATACTTGTCGAACTGATAAGAATGACTTGATTATCATTATAGGAATATTCATATACGCATGTCTAAATCAGTTATATTGATTTTGGATCGGTAATACTAAAATGCGTTGAACCTATATAAAACTTTAAATAATATTGTTTAGCCTTATTCTATTTATCTGTATACAATTTAAATAATTAATATTTTTTAGCCTTAGTTTATTAAATATGCTCTATTTTTTTGTGTTACATGCCATTTTACTATGAATTTTGAAGATTGCATGACGCATTGATCATTATTCAGATCTTAAAATAGAGCTAGCAGCCTATATAAGAACTAAATGACAAAAAAAATAATATTATGTGTATTGAGTTGGTCTAAAACTTGGCAGATGTCACCGTTAAGCAATCAAAAACTTTACTTGAAAGAAAAATGAATATAACAAAGTCCAAAAATGACCGCTTCAGCTTGCTTTTTTCTGCCCTTAGTCACAAAGAAGCGTACCAAGCGCTCGCCTCAAGAACCTCGCCCACTTCTTCATTATAAAAGCGCTCATTCAATCTTGTTGCGCTTGTGCGCTTAAGCACAAGAGGCTTGCGCCTCTGACTGCCATGGTGTTGGGTGTACTTTCTCAATAAGAAATTAGAGGCGTTTGAGATTTTTAAGAAGTTCAAAATTATGGTGGAAAGAATAATGGAAAAGAATATCTGATCTTTGAGATCGGACATATATGAAAAATATTTATTTAATGAGTTTAAGTTGTACCTTGAGAATCAAGGGATTCATAGGTACCTGAAAACATCATTTACACCACAGTAGAATGTCGTTGTAGAGAGAAAAAATTGAATAATTCTCGATATGATGAGATCAATGATCAAAATTAAGAAAATGTTGAAGTAATTTTGAGTCAGAATTGTACAGTGTGTGGTATACATACAGATCTGATGCCTGCATGTGCTGCTTGAGAATAAAACCCCAAAGAACTTCGGTGTGATAATAAGTTGAATGTTGCACATCTCAAATTATTTAGGAGCATAAAGTATGAGAAAATCTCAGATACAAAGAGAACCAAACTCGAAAATAAAAGTAGAAAGTATGTTTTTATTAGATACAATGAGAAGTCGGAGACATATGTTCTATAATTCGTTCGAAAAGAAACTCATGATCCATATAGGTATCAAGCTGAATGAAAAAAAGAATGAAAAAAGCTTTCTAGGACTAGAAGAACTAACAAAAAGAGCTAATAAATAAGAAAGACGAGATCATACTCTCAGTTTGAGATGATGAAGTCTTGAGTTCGAAAAAGTTCGAAGAATACTCCAGCTTGGTAAACTCAAAAGAAGTTGAGGATGAACCGAAAAATCTTAAATTTCAAGATCTTCGAGATGAGACAATCAGTGAGATACGTCTGATATATTTACAAGCAGATGTCAGATATTGAGATAATATCTTCGAGTTTAAAAAATTTGAGATATATTTCTAAAACAAATCTAAAGGAATTTAAAATAATACGGATGTGATTTTTTTTTCTCAAAGGTATTGTCAAGTGAGTCTTTTTTTTGTGTTAAAAAATGGGTCCTTTCGTTTTTGTTTGTTTGTTTGTTTGCTTCTGTTCTCTTTGTGTGGCTTTTTTTTTTGGTTTGGCTTCATATTTTTCCAACTTTTGTTGCGATGTGCTTCTTCCCTACGCCACAAACGATTTATCAACATGTACCATTATAATTTCACCTGGTATTCTGTATTTAATTTTTGAATGAACTGTCCACCACTAAAATATCCTCCTTATATGTGGGTATAAAGAGTCAGAATCGTTGATACACTTGACTGGTGTTTTAAAATAATCCGGATGGATCAAATCTGATTTGAAAAATCTGTATTCGTATCTTGATCCGCCTCGATCCAAGACTAAAATCTAATTAGCCTGAGTACCGACTAATCCATGATCCAACCACAAGTTACAACCAAACTTTTCTAAAATAGCCCGAGGTTAATCCATCCCATCCTAGAATAGATCCGACTCGCCTAACCTGTCTAACCCGACCAAAAAATCTATCCAAAATATTACCGTTTAACAATTTATTTGAATTTTTTTGCCAATTTATTTAATTTTTAAATCAAAAATATATATATTTAACATTTTATTCAATTTCATATTAGTTTCTCATTTTATTTTAAGTTAGATCATTTTGTTTTAATTTTTAATATTTCATTTGAGTTTCTAGTTAATTTTTTTGAGTTATAAAAATTTACCCAAAGAAAAAGAAAAATTTTCATGAATTTTAATGGTTACATATTTTAAATATTTTCAATAATTAGTTTGATGATTTTCAAAAATTTTGAAAATTTATTTCAATTTGTTTGAGTTACTTTAATTTTGAAAAATAACAGTGGTCAAAAAAATCAAACCGGATCCGCTTCGCATTGTTGACCCATCTGACCCATAATCCTAAAATAAATCACAACTGCACCCTCTCAAAATCAACCCACCTTAACTCATCATATCTAACCCGTCTAAACATCCTATCCTGATCCGACCTGTCTGAGTTTGAACTGACCTATTTGACCCCATCCTTATTTAATAGGTGCATCTAATTAGATATGTGTACTTCCCAACGTAACCGTACGCACAAAAAAACTTAACGCAACTGAGAAACAAATGCATGGGGCCGAATCATTTAGCATATTTTGTGCGCATACAGTTTGAAATACACTAGGGCTGTAAACTAATTAAATTCAAATGAATTAGCTTATGTTCGAATTTAATTTTAAACTATTTTGAACTAGTTTGATTCAAAATAGATAGGCAATTTCAAACTCAAATCATAATTCAAAAATTCAATTTGTTAAATGTTCAAACTGTTCAATTCAATTCGTAGATAGTTCAAAATTAAATTAGAAAATAAATAAATTTCATACTAGAACGACAAAACTAGATACAAAATGTTATGTAGTTCATACTACATACCATATAAGCAAATTTATCATAGTCCATACAATAAAATTAATAAATTTTATATAAATTCACTACCTAATCGTATATCTGACGATCTAGAACTTCTCAAGATTCGATCTAAATGAACACATTCGAACAAACTATGGTCAGTTTGGGTTTGTGATTCGATTCGTAATTAATTTCGAACTAAATTTGAACAAATAAATTTTAAATTTTTTTAAATCAAACTTGAACAAATTATAAATTATGATTTTTTTTTGCAGCCTTAAAATAAACTGATGTTTATATTGTATCATTGTCAGCAAAAGCATGAGTGCTGCTTTTCATATTCGTAAGCTTACGGTCGAATTTGGTTAGCCACGAAAATATTTTCTTTCTGTCAGGTCTATCATATTAGTGCTGTTATGCAGGTTCGGTATTTGTGGATACTAGGTTCCATCTCCTGCTACCACTACTGAGGTACTAGAATATGGATTATAGGTTGTGGGAAAGTGTTATACAATCACATTCGTAAGTTCTGGAACCAGTTTATCACGTGCGTCTTATTCGATTAAATAAGACTTTTACTCGGTCCTTAGAGTCCGAAAAATTTGATAAAGATGAGACTCATCTCTTAAAAATTAAATCTTTTAAATCCGAATCTCTAAAAACTCTTATCAAATCTAACACTTATCCCGTCATCTCATAGGTTGCTATTACGAGCGTGAGCTTGCTCCCATACTATCACAGTGATCTGAAATGGTTTAATATAAGAAAACAAAAATCGAACAAAAAATTATATATTTTTTAATGTTAATATTTTTGAAGATTATATATTTTTAATGTTAATTTATATTTATATAAAAATATTAAATTATATTTTTCAGTTTTAGAATTTTATTTTTTCAGTTTTTTTTGAATTTTTTTATGCATAATTAATATATAATATAAAGTATTGAAAAAAAGTCTAAAATGATGGATTTTGATAAGGATCAAGTTTTTTTTTGATCGAAAAGATGAAGGTCAGAGCCTTCAAATTTTTTTAATCTGTTGGATTATATTGACCACAAGTTCGTGAGTTTTGTACAACAGATTGGAGTTTGCTAAGAGCAAGAAAAAAAAAAGGTAAAAAGATAGACAGGTGAGAAAGAAGAAAGAAAACAAAAAACTAAAAAAAAAAAAAAAATACAAAGAAGAGTTAAGGTCACAAGGTCAAAAGAAGGTTTACAAATGGATCCTAAGCGTCATCATCGTGTGTTATGGTTGCTCTCTGAACCAGCATTGATATTCCATCATTATATCCCTTACTATTGTCATAAGTTCCTTATTTTCGTCCCTAAATATTCTGGTACATCTTTCCCTCCATATGACAAAGCAAGTCACGATCTTCAATCTTCTCCAGTGTTTGTTCTGACTCACGTCTAATATAGATTTGTTTCGACCATTTCTATAAGGGGTGGAGATGGATCTATGGTTTTGAATGACATCATGAATGTAAAAGCGTATTTCCTTAATGTATTGACATTCTGCAAATAAATTGTGCACAATCTCCTCCGCATTGTAGCACATGTGGCACATGTTGATCATTTGCCATCCTCGTTTCTTCAAGTTATCCACTGTGAGAATTGCATTTCTCAACATTAAGCATGTGAAGATCTGTACTCTAGGGGGCGCTTTTAATTTCCAAAGCTGGGATAGCGAGGACTTGATGCTTGGATAGTCTTGAATAAATCTATAATATGCGCTGGGTGTAAACTGCGTGCTGTGTGTCCATCGTATCTCATCTCTTCTATTTTGTAATTGTATGTGCTGAAGAGCTGATCTAAGTTGCCCTAGTTGGTCTTCGATTTGTGAGAAATCTATGAAGAAAAGTAGACTCCATTGACCCCCATGATAAATTTCTTCTACTGTACAGTTGTGCTGCGTTGAATGCTTGTATAATGCGGAAACTTCAGTTTAAGTGGGCACTCCAACAACCTATCTTCCTAGAACAACGTTCTCCTTCCATTGCCTACCTAGAATTCAATGGAATAGTAGAAGGATGTTTTTAGTTTTGCCACGTTTCGCAAGAAAAGCGATGCATGTCTGTTTTCTAAGGACCAAGTTAGATGGATCTGTTTTTCTTAAAATTGAATTCGGCCTTTCAGATATCTAGCTCTTACTATTAGAAAGAGTCGGACCGAATAAAAATTAATTTTTTTAAAGAATCAGCTATATAAAGTTCAAAGAGTCCTTACGAATTATGCCTAACGAGCAGTCAAAATTTGCTCGAGGTCCTTTTGTAGGGTTTTGGAATGCCCAAATCCCGTTAATGCTCAACCTGCGAAAAGACCGTAGAACAAAAATTTTACTTCTACTTAAGTTAGAGATTAAAGTATGTCAGATGATTAACGAGAGATACACACATTTAATCCTTTATAAAAGACAGTAAAATATTATTTTACTTCTAACTTAAGATTAGGGTTAAAATGGTATGTCGGATGATTACCGAGAGATACACACCTCTTTAAACCTTTATTGTTCTACTCCATGATTGATTTCTAAAATAATAATTTATTTAACAATTAAATAGATTAATATAAGATATTATACCTCGCTTCCAAATTTCAATTGGAATGAAAATCGGCTTATCTCGGAGCTCCAAACGTCTGATGCCTATGTAGGTTATCCACCAGGACTGACCAGAGAGTGACTTATTTTTTTTGCCAAAAATACCGTAAATCGCGGTCTCTCGCAACAACACTATTCACCGAGAAAAAGATGAAATAGTACTATTCACGACTCGCAGTTATTTTATTTCACAAATATGCAGAAATACCGCAACTTTCATAAAAATACTATTCACCGATCCCGTGAATTTTGAAACAACCGTATACCGAGAGAGATAAAGTATAATTGATTTGGTGTGTCTCTCTCTCACCCCACCCCTCTATTTATAGAAAATGTGAGATTGCCAAATTACCAAACTACCCTCATGAATAGTATGGAGGTTCCAAAGTGAAAAGACCAAAATACCCTTAAAGTTAATCCAATTTACCAAAATGCCATTGGGCTTTTAGCCAAATTACCGAAATACCCTTGGAATTTTGGAAAAAATACCAAAATACCTTTTTGAGGTCGGCATGGGCTTTTCATGGGCCTTTTTGGGTTTTTTCAATTTTGGGTTTTTTTAGGCTTTTAATTATTAATTAAGGATTTAATTATAAATGGGCTTTCAATCCAAAATTTAAATCCATAATTAACATTTAAAATCCAAATCAAATATATATATAATTGTCATGTATAATTATATTTTTCTCGGTTGTTGTTTTGATAAATTTATACGACGTGTCCAACACGTTATAAATTCAATCTGATTTTTTCTTCTTGTCATCTCTATGACAAATATAATTTAATTATATCATATATAATTAATTATAACCATATTATTATTAATTATAAATTATTTATAATTAATCAATAAGATTCTCTGATTAACTCCTATACGGTGTGACCCGACAGAATCTTTGTTATGTTCGTAAATAGAGTTAAAACCGTTTTAACTTCTATAATCATAGGAGACATCTGACAGAATGCACTATGACCAGCCAATTACACAGATGATGCTTTATCTTGTACAATATCATGATCCGATAAACTATTTACTTGTGTTTAATTCTTTTGTCTCATAGCTATCAGATCAGTTTCAAGGTAGGTATGTGTCATCCTTGTAAATTTAATCTTTTCTTGATCCTGAGTAAATTATCAAATATAATTACTCTTGTAATTATACTACTAGCAGATAATCTTACTCTATCAAGGAGCCAAATGATGCTATAACTCGTAAAGAAATACGAGGGACAATAGTACTTTTGACAAACCATCTCTTCCTCCGCATAAGTTATGTATACCGAAGAGCTACCTTTATAGCCACCTTTTACGGATAACGTTTGGTAGAAATCACACACATACATATCTTATATAGGAAAGATGAATACCTCATACTTTAGAAATTAACACTGAACGAAAATATTAATGACACGAACACAAATTTCATTTAATGTTTCATTCGGGGTCTATAAAATACGATGTTCTTAGAACATCTATCTATGTGATTAAAATGATAACTCTTTGTCTATGGTCTGTAAAACTTGACCATCATTTAATCCACATACTAATCTGATAACGGCTAATTAGTGTTCCTACTAATTACCTCGGTTAGTGACTTTTAAGAGTATATACTATATTATGAAGTTTCACAATTCCAATCATGAACTCGGAATAATTCATAAATTCAATAATACTCATGGAAATAAAATATCATTTAAATATCCAATTCATAAACAAACCTTTATATAACAAATTTATCATATTATTGACTTCAAGATTATTACAAACTAACACTTTTTGTCAAGGACAATGGTCAGAATCAATGCCAAATCCAAAAGTCATTTAAAAAAAAACTATACATGAATATTCCATTCAAAATTAAGTTTATTTATATAATAGAGATACAAGTTACAACCATGAACTCCATAGAACATGACAATTCAATGAAACATGCGTGCAACATATTAAAATGGTAAAATATAATATTTAAAACCATAATAGTTATGCCAAATTTGAATATGCGATCTGTCGCATATAATTCATGGGTAAATCTCAATGATTGACACGAACCCAACGGTATGGATATATTGTAAGAAGTAAATGTTGCCTCTGTAAATATTTTGAGCCACTCATGCTCATGCCGCTCGGTTCCACCGGTTACTGTCATCATCAATAGATCAAACAACAGTTGTGATTCTTTGGTTATCTTGTCGGAACAAATAATATTATGTTGAATTATTTGTTCAATGATTTAGCTTGTTTTTAATTATTTGTTTATTTTTTCCAATATTTTATTTCATTTGACACATCCGATCAACCAAATGGAGTCGAGTTCGGAAGACAAATTGATATCTAAGCATAGAAAACTCTGATCAAGATGTGCCATGCGATTACGGAAAGCTCGCAATGAGATCTATAGGAGTAACCGTTAATGCCGTTATGGCAATCTTTGAGGCCAAACAAACTCATCTTAAGTCTCAAAATGTGTTTGAAATTTTAAAAACATAATAAACGTGCATATTTTTTGCAGTTCATTATTTTTATTGAATGTATATTTATTCTAGTTCATAATAAATATGAATACTGAATACATAATAAGAAAACATAAACATGTGTATTTATTCTAGTTGATCATTTTTATAAATTTTTCTCTTCTGAATTTCAAAATACATATTATTATTGAATACACAACAATATTATATCTAACATATTATTAAACACAACAAAATAATATCATACTTCTAGCTACATTTTTTTAAAATAAATAATTAAACATAATAAAATAACTAAATAAACTATTAAAAATAATAAAAATAATAAATAATTAATTAATTAAAACATAGAAATTTTATAAAAAAAAAATCTAGTGCGGAGTTTGAAATGTGATTCATGGTAGTTGAGACTAAGTTTTAAACTCGGTCCATGGTAGCTGAGATCGAGTTTCAAATTCAGTCCACACTAGAGGTGTAATTTTTCATGGTACTCATACCATTTTGTTATTTTTTTAATTACAAAAAAATGCCATCCAGACTTTCAATATCACTTTCATTTTTGTGTAATATATAAAATTTTATTTCAAAAGCATTTTACCACTCATAACAGAGATTATTTTTTGGAATGTGTTAATATCTAGAATCAAGGACAATTAGTACATTTAAGAGAGGTCAGTTTTGGAATATAACGAATGCTCCGTGAATGCCAATGACCAATGTTAAGAGTTATCTTGTCACCCACCTTGAAAACATCAAAAAGTTTGTTATAACTCGTTGACGTTGCCTACAAGTATCCTGTATCCATCCTGCATGGCTGCATCTGGAAATGGTTGCCCTGGTGTCGCATTTAAAAGTTCAGTAGTTCACTATGAGCCAGTTTATATGGACCCCACTTTACTGACTCTGTACTAGACTACTGGGCCATCATTGTTACAATGATTGAGCAATTTATGGTCCGTTATCTACTAATCTCTACCATTCAATCATTATCCAACCCATACGACATAATTTTCTTATTGCCTATGAAAAGAATTTGATAAGATTTTGGGCATTGGGGGTGGATTTGAGAGATTTGGGTTTAAACTGAGCTGGTAAGTGGGTAGTGTAGACTGTAGTGTGGACACACTCCTCTCTCGTCTTCTCGTTGATATGTGGTTAATGATATCATCAGCCTGGAGTTCTGCGTATGTAGCGCAGTGTTGGGCTGCTGACAGGCCTGCCATAATTTTACTTCGGGTTTGGACGGATGTAAGCTACTGATTGGGATTGTGATGGGCCTACGGAAATGGCATGCTTGGTTTACATCGGACAACCCTCGGTTCAGGATACGGCCCGGAAATTTTGAGGCCCAATTGAAGGTGCTTGAGCTAGTTACCTCCTTTTTTTTTATTTTTATTTTATTTATGTTAGTGCTATACTACTATGAACAAGCCGTGCTTAATTGATTAAACTAACACTTTTTGTGACAGCATGTATATCAGAGCTAATGCAAGCGGCCGGCGGGTATGCAGGCCTGGGTTTTAATTTGAAATATAACTATCAAAGTAGCATTTTTTTTTCTAGTTCGCTGTCTGGAAATATAATCTAAATAAAAATTAGTTGTGCCTAGACTAAAAAAGTGTTTTTTATTCATTTAGTGCTAGATTAAAATGGTAATTAGTATGACCGTATGAGGCAAGCCTTTTGAATTTATAGTCAATTCATTAAAATGGTAATTAGATCACCTTCCCCCAATAAATTTTGTATATTTGTAAGATTTTTTAGATTTGAAAAGGGAAAATTAAGAAACATACACATGCCTGTGTCTTAACTCCTAACACCAATAACTTTAAGAGGAGGTACAAGACAAATACCAAATGTTGCCAACTGTCACCAGTATGCAGCAAGCCAGCAATCCACCAGCAAGGAATTTACGGACAACTATAAAAGAAAATATTAAACTCCATTTAATACAAACTAGAAACTCGTTAAGATTTAAACACACTTAATTACATATCAAACATTTCAACAAACGAACTCCCAAAAACGGTCACAACTCGTGTATGCTTCACATACCAGAACTGCTGTTCCACCTTGGACAACATTGATTTGATCTGCTTGCGCCACTTGGTGCTATGTTTTAAAATGAGAGATAATCATTGCAGAAAATTAAATGATAATGTGAATTCTTATTCACAATTAAGGATCCTGAATGTCTCATCTTGGCCAGGGGATCTGTTAGAAATGTCTTATTATCTCATCATTATATAATTAGTTATATTTCTAAGGTTATATTTATAAGTTGTCTGTTTACGTTTGTAAAACTCTTAATCGTGACCGATCAACTATCCACTGTTCTAGATAGTGTCTCTTGATCTTATTTTCTTCTTCTCCATTTTTCGCTCTATATTGCAGGATCTAATTTGGACTCAAGATTGTCCTCTTTAGGGCTGTTATTGTCCTGCTTATTTCGATTCGCGCTAACAAATTGATATCAGAGCGAGGTTGCATCAGATTTTCCAGTTTATCACATCGGTTGGTTTCTTTGTGCACAACATCAGCTAGTTTGGTTTTCGTAAGGCGTGCACGGTCCGTACCAAACAATGAGCCGTGATAGCAGACCATGACAATCTCTGTAATCTAATATGTCAAGATGAGTTTGAATTGGTCCAAATTTAATATTGAGAAATTCGATGACACAACTAGTTTTGTACTTTGACAAGTACGAATGAAGGCTATCTTATCAAATTTGGGTGTAAGGGCTGCCATAACCGGGCAACTAGAGGAACTTGAGGGTGAGGAGAATAGCAAGGAGTGGGCGACCTTTGGATGAAAAGGCTTTGTCAACCATTCAGTTGTGTGTTAGTGATTCAACCCTACAAAAAATTTTAACAGAAACTACAGCAGCAGGTGCTTGAAATAAGTTAGAGAAGACCTTTCTGAAAAAGACGATTACGAACCGGTTACGTTTGAAATAGAGATTTCATTCTTTAAGAATGATTGAAGGTACTACTCTTAAGTCTCATATTTCAGAATATACTGCCTTGTTTAATGATATGGAAATAATTGGTATTAAAACTGATGATGAGGATAAGGCCATGATTTTATTGTGTTCATTACATATTTCATATGAGGGTTTCAAGGAGATAATTCTCCACAGTAGAGACTCTCTTACTCTTGAGGATGTGAAGAATAATTTGTTGATAAAAATCTGACATTGATTTGGACTCTAGCAAAGCTACTAATCATGAGAATGTCGAGTTATTTATTGAAAGAGGTAGAGAGAAAAAGAGAACTCAGAATTATGATAGAAGTCATTTAAAATCCAGACATAAGAATCTGATATGCAATTTTAACAAAAACAAGGGGCACATTAAGGCTAACCGTTTCAAGTTGAAAGAGAAACAGAAAATAAATCAAAAGGTTCCCAACGAAGAGCCTAATGTTGTTGAATCAGAATCGGGTGATGTTCTTTTTGTATCAGATGGAAAAGATAAGTTTGAAAAGAATTGGGTAATGGATACGGGGCGTCTCAGCATATGACCCCGAATAGAGAGTGGTTTGCGACTTATGAGCCATCTGATGGAGGAGTTCTTTTAGGAAATGATCATTTGTGCAAGATTGTTGGTGTTGGCACAGTAAGGATCAAGATGCATGATGACATTATTTGTACTTTGACGGGTGTAAAGTATATCCCAGATTTGACCAAGAACTTGATTTCTTTGGGTTCACTTGAAGATGCTGGCTGTAAATTTCAGAGTGATGGTGGAGTTCTAAAAATTTCAGAGTGATGGTACAGTTAGAAAAGATTTATAACAACTGTTATTGAAGGTTTAGCGTTCAGGAGAAACTAGAACAATATTCAGTAATATGTTTTAGCTAAAACCGTTACCAAAAATGACAAATAGTGATGATTCTATTAAATAATCATTACTAAAATCATGTCAGAAGCTCCTAACAGTTAGTGGGTCTCACCATTTTGTAACTAGTTTTAGGTCCGTTACAGAAGATCCTGACAGTGGGACCCACTTCTTCCAATTTGTTTACGCAAAACAGTGAGTCCCACACCATTATAATGGTTTTAAAAATAAAGCTCGTTACAAATGAACTAAATGTGGAACCACATATTTTCTCATATTTTGCGCTTGACGTGGGGCCCACTAATTGACCTAACAGTGACTCGCTCCTTTTTGTGGTAAAAAAAAATTAAAATAAAAAAATGTCAGTCTCAATGACGGTTCTGCAAAGCGTTACCATCACTGACGCGCTTTCATTCTTAGTATTAAAATTATGAATTTTTAATTTCTATTATTAATAATTTATTAGATAAAAAATCAGTGTGAAGCACGCCACTGAAATTTAATTGTCTGACTATTTATATTTTGAATAACAAAACTTCTCACTTTTGAAGTTACCTTTTTATCTTAGTTTTAAATTTATTATCACAATTATGAGCATACCATTGTAAATAAATCTCTCCTCCTCAATATCGTTAGTACCGAAGAAATAGGACTAAGTAGATGGAGGAGCACCTTGTGGACTGGGCGATAGGTGATCTCAAGTCAGTCAACGCATTTATAAAAGGTCTTGTCAGTCATTGTTGCTTCTTCCAAAGATATTCAAACGACTCATAAATCGTTGATGTTAAATGTTACTATTCTGAAACTCGAACTATTGACCCAGTATTAAAATTTATAATTTCATTATTGGGCTTAACCATTTACTTGGACCCACTAACATATGAGTCATTTGTCGCTCATTGGAAGTTCAAAGCATCACATTTACTACACAAATGAGAACGACAACGTACTTAACTATCCAATGATGATTTCTTAAATTCATGAGATTTTTAAATAATAATTGGAATTGCATATCACTGTTTTACAATAAAGCTAAACAATGACAGGAAATGTTAATTCCGTATAGCATTAAACGATTCTAATGATATGGTTTTAGCAACTTCCCCTCCATCATCAACTTTGGGATTATTAGGGGTGTCAATGGGTCGGTTCGGGTTCGGGTTAGATTATATTATTTTATTATTTTTTAATATCTGATTCGAACCCGACCCGATTAAATTCAGATAAATTTTTTTTGATCCATATCCTACCCGATGGGTCATGGGTCGACTCGATCCTACTGTGTAAACTAATTAAATTTTTATTAATTATTTTTATATAATTTTAAGTAATAAAATATTAATTAATTTATAATTAATCTTAATTATTATATAGTTAGTGTATATTTAAGTTTTAATTAGTACTAAATCATAAAATTACTTCAAAAATATAATTAATTGGGTCGGATCGAGTTGATCCGAACCCGACTTGACCCGATTCGGATCAAAAAAATTAAACCCGTACCCGACCTATTTATATTCGGGTCATGTCGGGTAGGATCGGGTCGGGTCGGGTCAATAATTGACACCCCTAGAGATTATCCAGCTCAAAACTAATTTAAAAGGGATCGACAATGGTCCCGAGCAAATTTTCTAAGAAAAATTTTCTACCTAAATTTTAACAAAAAAAAAACACATCCTCTATAATTAACTTTTTATTTTTTGGTAAAAAATACATTCATCTACATAAGTGGGATAAATAACTTATATACTTATACAAGTGTGTCAGTTATTTATATAAGTAAGCCTAATATTTAAATATATGACTCAGGTATTTAGATATATGATTTTAATATTTAAATATGAGACATATGTGTTTAGATATGAGAATTATATATTTAGATATATAACTTATGTAATTAGATATATGATTTACATATTTAGATACATGACTTAATTATTTAGTAAAACATCACATGAATGGTATGAAAAAATACATGTGACGGATGAGAGAGAAGAAAAATCTTGGGAAATAAAAAATATTTGGGTATTTTGTATAAGTCTGAGGTATTTAGATATATGAATTAGACATTTAGATATGTGATTGGATAGGGGTAGATGCAATATTTTGATTAGAGGATTATTAATCAAATTATAATAGTTTGTTGGGTTTAAATTTTATGAGCTAATTATGTGCTAAATAAAAAAACTAATACAACATACATTCCTACCTAATAAAAAACTAACAAAATGATATTCTTTTATATATTAAAAATAATAATAAAATAAAATTTAAAATAATAAATAATCAAGTCGATGAAGAAATCTTCGCTCTACGGAACTTCATGATTTATGATTAATTAGTTCTTATAATTTTCTATAAACAGCTGCAGTGGGCGATGACTCACCTTTAGAGGCATGGATTCACTTAAGATCACCTTCCCCCAATAAATTTTGTATATTTGTAAGATATTTAAATTTGAAAAGGGGAAATTAAGAAACATACACTTGCCCGTGTCTTAACTCCTAACACCAATAACTTTAAGAGGAGGTACAAGACAAATACCAAATGTTGCCAACTGTCACCAGTATGCAGCAAGCCAGCAATCCACCAGCAAGGAATTTACGCACAACTATAAAAGAAAATATTAAACTCCATTTAATACAAACTAGAAACTCGTTAAGATTTAAACACACTTAATTACATATCAAACATTTCAACAAACGAACTCCCAAAAACGGTCACAACTCGTGTATGCTTCACATACCAGAACTGCTGTTCCACCTTGGACAACATTGATTTGATCTGCTTGCGCCACTTGGTGCTATGTTTTAAAATGAGAGATAATCATTGCAGAAAATTAAATGATAATGTGAATTCTTATTCACAACTAAAGATCCTGGATGTCTCATCTTGGCCAGGGGATCTATTCTCTAATATCAGGTTTTTGTGGATGTGTGAACCATCCGCCGTGGCCCAGGGATGCACCTGCCGTTTCTTTGGACCGTGCAAGATTTCAAGTCTCGTCTCAACTTCTTTCATTGTGGGTCTATCTTCCCCTTTTAACGTCAAGCACATCTGCGCAAGGTTGGCAACAGCTTCAATTTTTGATAAATTTCCCTCCTCCGTTATTTCTGTGTCCAGAATTTCAGTGAGGTTGTTTTCTCTTGAAGCTGTACAAAAGTATGAAGCTAAATTTTCAGCTTCTTGTAGTCTAGAACTGAAAACCGACTTTTTTCTTGTCAGTAATTCGGCTAGAATAACACCAAAGCTATAAACATCACTCTTCTCTGTCAATCTGCCAGTGTAATAGTACTCGGGATCTAAATACCCGCAAGTTCCTTGCACAACTGTAGTTATGCCAGTTTGGTCAATTTGAATTGATCTTGAAGCTCCAAAATCGGACACCTTTGCTGTTAAATAATCATCTAGCAATACATTGCTCGACTTGATATCTCGATGGAACACTGATATGGAAGCAGTAGAATGAAGATGTGCTAGAGCTCTAGCAATCTCCAACATAACCCTAAATCTATCCTCCCATGAAAGGAAGTGATAGCCTCGAACATGAAGGTGATCAAAAAGTGTCCCATTTGAAATGAATTCGTAAACCAGTAGGGGTACTTCGGACTCCAAGCAGCAACCATAAAGTTTCACCACATTTCTGTGGTCAATTTGGGAAAGAATAACAACTTCATTTATGAATTCATTGATTTCTCTTTGTATTACAATTTGGGACCGTTTGATGGCAACAACACGCTGATCTGACAAGATGCCCTTGTAAACTATGCCATGGCCACCATGACCAATGACGCGTGTCTGGTCAAATTTATTTGTTGCCTTCTCAAGCTCTTCTAAGGTGAAGATTTTTAGTCTTTCACTGGAGTCTCTGTTTGAAGAAATGAGTTGTTGCAACAAAAGCCCATGGTTTTGTTTGAACAATCTTTCCCTGATAATTTTCTTTCTTCTCTTTTTAGTCCTCTTTATGAAAATATGCACGATTTGAACTATAACAAGTAGGCCAATTCCCGTTCCAATTCCAATTAGGATTGTCAATTCTGGGTATGAAGAAAATATGAAAGGTCAAAGATGATTCTTCACAAAAAGAAAAATATATATTAGTGGAGTCAATATTTTTATGAATAATTATAACATACAATCTTTTGATATCTTAAAAACATCAATCAAACTAAAAATAAAACATTAACAATTTATTTAAGTGAATAGCGACAAGCTTTTAGATTAGTGGAAAATTAAACAACGTGAAATACCCAAAGGTCTGATCTCGGGAGTCTAAATTTGAGAGGGTGTAATAGTTAGACGATATTTGAAATTTTTGATATCTATAATTCTGAATTGAATTTTATTTCTAGTCTATCTGTGAAGAAATACAGTCTTGTTTGTTATTTTCTGTCAACTCAAGCCGAAGCTAAACTAGCTACTTAGGTACATGCATCATCCACATAAAAAATGTCTTTATTAGCTTGCTGTGTCATTTTGGTGTATTTCTCAATTCCAGGAGACTAATTCAATCCCAATCCTGCTGGTTGATTTTTATAATATGACATTAATTATGACTAATTAGATGCTATAATCTATACTATTATATAAAGCAGCTAATAATTAAACGAGAACTTTTTTTTGTCATTTCTTTCAAATTTTTTATATCCCAAAATACCCCTCATCTAATGATTGACATTAATTTTGACTAATCAGATGAACACAATAGCGTCCATTATTTTGTATTATTCTCCATTTCTTTACCATATAAAAGGAAATAAATTAAAGATTGAGAGAAATCATACCAGATTTTATCTGATATAGCATCTGTAATTGATCTTTTTCATATTAGAATGATGTACATATTATCATGTGATATTTTTTATATTTAAATAAAAAAATTCGCTGCAACGTACAGCTAGTAAAAAATAAAGCATATACCATTATTTTTTTTCACAATAGTTGGTTTTATAATATGACATTATGACTACTTAAGTGCGCCGTATAAAAAATGAAGCACATGCCATTGATTTTGTTCACAATATTCATCATACACTTGGTATTAGTTGTGTACATGCCATTAATTACGTGCGGGGTGTAAAAAATATAGCACATGCCATTAATTTTGTTCACAATAGTCATTATACACTTGATATTAGTTGTGTACCTCTAGCCATCTTAGCCCCTAATGGGGTGCATGCCCCATTTGCTGTGTCATCGCGTTGTGTGCCCAGTGGACAAATGCAATTGTAGCTTCCTGGTGTATTCATGCATATACCATTCCTAGAGCAGATGGAATTATCTTGACACTCATCAATGTCTGCAAAGAAAAAAATACATAAGAAAATAACGATAACAATAATAAACGGGCAATAAATCAAAAGGAAATAAACTGCATTTGAGTGAAAATGCTTGACCTTGGCAGCCATTCAGTAGATAAGGATTGCCTTGGTACCCGCTTGAGCAGTTACAGAAGTAACCCACATTATTTGTAGAGTCGATGCACACACTATTATTGCTGACACATGCATAGCTGCTCAAGTTGGCCTTAGCTACATTACATGTTTCTTTCCCTATGGACCAGTCGAGTACAACAGGCACCGTACCATTATGTGCCGACCAGAAATCAATTGTAGAAATATAAGAAGTACTGAAGTTGAAACTATCTGTCGCCATTATCACTGCATAACTACAGGGGCTAAAATTCCAAATCTGAGCACTATTGTAATTTTCATCGAAGGAGACGTTATGCAAGTAAATACCAGATGGAATTGCGGTCTGGCAGCATCCATTCCCAGAGCATGAACCATTAGTTATTAGAGGAAGGTTCCCACGTCTCTTGTTTATTAGAGGAAGTGCCTTTTTATTTGTTTTCGCAACAAGTGTCGTTATCATTGCATCACCATCTATAAATGAATTGGTCAAGTTAAGAGCAAGATCCATGGACCCCCTTGAATCTTCTCGTTAATTATTGCTAAATTGACTTCGATGCAACTAGCTTGTGGCCAATCAAATATATAATTTTTTTAATTATTTGAAAATCCTATACAAAGTTATAATTAGTGTGAGATTTTTATAAAAAATTGACACTAATTGTGATAATTAGTACCCAAATTTTATAAAAATTCGACAGTAAATATTAACATTGAAAAAAATGATCGTAATTAGCATGGGACTTTTCTTAAAAATTCCACGCAAATTATCATAATTAATGTTGAAATTTTACAAAATTCTCTTGCTAATTGCTAATTTTTTTTTTAAGAAAAAAGAAATAACGAACGTCATTTAAAAAAGAAACTGATGGCATTTCTTACATAATCAATTAAACAATCAAAATTTGTGTAGTCAGCAATAACACTTAAAAAGCATGGGAAAATAAAATTATCAATACACACATGAGCCAATAATATGAATCGTACACAACTACAAATAAAAAAGAACTAAAATACAACTGATATGATGATATTATGCTACTAAGTACAACTGATATGATGAGCACAAATGAAAAAAAAATCTTATAGTTTCTGAAAAAAAAATAATGGAAATAAAGATTCAAAAGCTTCAAACGAGTTTTGAGATATCAAATGACATTTTCTGTCCTTGAAAAATGCCACCATGCGCTCTACCTGATGGAACTTTTTTTTATCTGATCTCAACTTTTTTGTGACTGTATAGTACATAAAGATCTGAATTTTCAATCAAGTCGTTTGATGTTGATGTGTTCGAATTTTGATTGCCTTCAGATCTCGTCTCCTTTTTTCTTCTTTCTCTTGTCTCTTTTTTTCTTATTCGGAGTTTTAAAAATGGATAGAAGGAGAATATGAAGTAGAATAGAGAATATTATATATTGGGAGTTTTGTTTGATCAGTAGCATTAGATAGAGTAGAGAATGAATGATGAATATAATAAAAGTTCATAATTCGTGGTTGTCTTGTTTCTAGATTCTTTTGGTTGGAAGTTGGAACTTTTACAGTTTGATCTATTAAATATTTGACAATAGTTGGAATCTCAAAATTTTTAATTCAAATAAGAGGAAAAACAATCTAGGTTGGATTTTTACAATTAATATCTGATTTTCAACAAACATCTGACACTAAATTGATTAGTATTGATTTTTCAATAGAAATCTGACCTAATTTAGGTACAAAAATTTGTTACAACATTTAATAATAATATTGGTTTATAAAATTTTAGTTTTCAATATATTTCATATATATTGTTGCTCATTAATTAATGATCTATTTCATAATATTTGAGTTCATCAGTTATTGATTCACTGCCGATAAGTAAATTTCTAATTGGACAGTGTATATGTACTTGAGATTTGATTGAATGGTCTATATAATGTTAAAAATATGTAAAAATTTATAGACATGGTATTTCAGTATATTTAAACACATGATATGGTTAGATTTTGTAGATATAGTTAAAATCATTTAAGTTATAGTTAAGCAATAGAGATGACATTATTTGTGAAAGAATGAAATTGCTCATGTATTTTCTAAAATCTATCAATTCATACCATTAAAATTTTTAGTGTTAGATAAAATAATTATGTTGAATTTTTTTCATCACATTTGAAGTTGATATGATAATTGATCTAATGAAATACAGAAATACCAACCAACAGTTTGAATGAAATTACTTTATGATTGAAGCTTTATCAATTGTAAAATAGAAAGAAATATTGGGCTATGGTAGTTTATCGATTCCTGATTAGTTTTAACAAAAATTGCCATCTAAATATCATATATATGTCAAGTATCATAATTTTAAATTGAATAATTACTATTGAAAAAACACAATTAGAGTCGGATTTTTATAAAAATCCGTTAGAGATTGAAATCTCAAATTTTGAATAAAAAACGGTTGGAAAACTTTATATTTGACACTAATTTTTCAACTACCAAAATCAACATCTATTTTCACACTTTTAGTGTCGTCTTTTATAAAAAAAAAAAGATTTGAAAGTAAAATTTACAAACTCATTAGTGTCGGTTTTTCATAAAATTATTCTACTATTTGTTTACTTTTAATGCTAGTTTATTATAAAAATATGACAATAATAAGTGAACAAATTTTAGTGTTGTCGATTTTGATGTAATTACAATATGGAGTGGGATCCATTGACAATGGGTTATTTTGACAATGTTGACAATAGACCTCTAAATAAATATAAAAAATTCTATAAAATAAAAAAATATTATAAATATATTCTTCTACCTTTAGATTGATGTTCATTTAAATTTCATATAATTTCATTATCGTTTAATAGTCCATCAAAGACCGTTAAATTAGAACCATTGCAAATTACATGAAAATTTGATGGTCTTTGATGAACTATCAAATGATAATAAAATTACATGAAATTTAAATGACCATCAATCCATAAATTGAAAAACACGTATAATTTTTTTTTCTATTTTTTGTATTTATTTATAAGTCTGTTATCAAGGTTGTCAAAATAACCCATTGTCAACCGATCCCTTCTCTACAATATGATATCTTTAGTGTCACATGTTTTAATAGTTCGACACTAATAGAGCTACGCTGAATGTCCTTTATGGACTAGTGACTTCTTTTACCAATAAATGAGCAGGTTTGAATTCTTCCCTAAAAATACGACTGCACCTCTCTCTCCATAGCACAAAACACAGGATTAAGATGACTTCCCTTATCTTGAACTCGACCCTCGTATCAATCATGAGTTGCTGCATCGTGAGATTATGGAATTTTTGAAATTCAGACTGTTATTGAGAACCTTTCTGAGCACCAATGTTAGCAATTTAGAAAAGAAAGTGCAATCATTGAAAAGATGATTCGCAGTCTCTCCTTGTTGTTTGCACATATAACATATCCCCAAAAAATTTCATCCTTGAAGGCACTTTGACCTTCCAGATGTGCTTGATATTTAAATCAATAATTGGCCAGTCTTGATGAACTTGTAAAATGATTTGCAAGAAAATTTTCACTGTCTTCTTGTTTCCACAGTGCTCTATCCGATTGATTTGTTAACCGAACAGAGCGTAAATTTTCTCTCAACCTGAGTAACTCTTCACAGAAGCAATATTTTTAATTATCTAGCATCTAAATTGCATATTTAATTGCAAGTACGACCCAACAATTTAAGAATACGGACGATTTAATTCGAAGGCTCTTATAACTTTTCTATCTATTTTTGTTGTATTTCTTTATATTTTTTAGGTTGAATTTGCAATATCTTTTTATCTTTCTTAAGACCAAAATCTCTTGAGACAAAACTTCTATAAATATTTATTAATTATAAATTAAAAAAAAAGATAAGGGTCCGATGTTTATCTTTACGAAAATATTTAAAAAATGAACAATAGAACGTTTACCCAAGTACAAAATTCCCGCACCTCATGCTTCAGTTGAAAGAACATATAAAATAATAATATTTTATTTCTCAAGCAATAAAAACTCAATACCTACGTATTTATGTTGAATTATCTTTGAAGGAGAAAAAAATATACCTTTTAAAAACTGATGAACCGTTGAAAAAAATATACCTTTTAAAAACTGATGAACCAAAAATTTCCTTGACTGCGGGTGGCACATATGCAGCGCAGCACGTGAATTGTTGGATTTCTCGTGATTCGAGTCAGCACTAATATCTTTGTTGTCATCGATTTTAATATTCTGACACTAATGTCATTTCTGGATCATTGATTAATCTGTATCGATTATTTCATTATGACTTATTTTTAAAATTTTAACAATCTTTAAATTTTAAAAATTAATCTTTGATTCGGTATCAGATATTGTAGTTATGATTTCTATAATGCATGTATTATATAAATTAAAATGATCATAAGATTTAGTTTCTACATAGATAATTTGAAAAATAAAGGTTCTTGACGTAATAATTTATCTTCAAACAAAATTTTACATGAAAAATAGACCGTACATTAATTAGTTTATCAGTGTACCCAGTTATGTATGCTTAAATTCATTTTGAATTACCAGATTATTTAAATTTATTTAAAGCATCATATGAAGCGATATTTTTAATTATCCCCATCTAAATTGCATATTTACATGTCGTCCGACCCGACAATTTAGAATCCGCAGAATTTTATATTATTTTTCATATATTTAGTACAGCCACTCAATCCCTTTCCGTTCTTTCTTTTTCCCGTTTCTTGATAGTTCACGACAACAAAAAAAATCTATCTGATAATGATTTATCAAATTTAATAATGATTATTAAATCGTTATTAAAGGGAATGTTAGAAAATGTCTAAGTAATTATTGTCAAATCTCGTTATCAAATTACACCTTTAGAATTATTTTTTAAATTAACTTTTAGTAATGATTCTGAACCCAAAATCGTTGTTATTTACACCTTTAACAATGGATCTTGCACAAAACCATTGCTAAAAATCAATTAATTTTTTTTACAAATTTAACTTTCTATACAATTAATCATACAGCGAAAAAAGTATATTTAATAAACAATACATACATCTTGCTCTTGTAGTAATATGAAAATCTATAATTTATAAATATAAAAAACAAAAAAAAGAATTTAAAACTTTTAATATACTTCAAATGAGTTTTTGAGTTTGAAAATGAACATTTTTGGCCTTGAAAATGACCATAACGATGTAAGCAATTAACTCTATAGATCTCACCATAAGTTTTTTTTGCCGCGTAGCATGCCTCAATTAGAGTTTGTTATCAAAAGTTATTATGATCGGTTAAAGTTGAGATGGTCGGATTTCGATTTTTATTTCTTCTGTTTCTCTTAGTTCTTTCTCTCTTTGTCTCTCGTCTCTCTTGTTATGTATGAAAACAGATGACAATGATTTGGTAATTCATGGGTTTTTATTTTTTAATTTTAATTTTTTGATCGTTGGATTGACATGAACAAATGGTGTGATGGAAAAAAATCTGACAATTCGTGGGAACAAATATTATTGGTGGAGATAGATTTGTTAGTGCCAAAAAGTAAAATAAATATTTAACAACGGTTATCTGAACAAAATCATTGATAAATAGAGTATAAAATATATATGAAAAATCAACGCACCCATTTAATAACGGTTCTTTCAAAGAACCGTTGCCAAATATAGTAAAAAAAGAAAAAATCCACGCACCATTTAACAACTGTTGAAATCGTGCATAGATAGTATCATGTGAATTTTCTCTAAAAAGGTTAGAAGCATCACAGAGGTTTATGGAATCAGACCGGTTCTCCAATAATAGCTCCTTTATAGTTAACTAGTACCAGTGGTAAACAATTAAGGAGCATTTCATACATTTAAAGAGAATATTTAATAAATAAAAACAGAACAACACAAAATTCCGATACCCAACCATGAGAAATATCTCTCCTCCCAATATACACATACACATACACATACACAAAAACATAAAGATAAAAGCCAAAAAAAAAGTGAAAAGGTAACAATAATACCGCTGTCTGCTCTTTCTTACACAACACATGAATATAGAATCATCAACAGAAAAGCTAACATGAGTAACACCTTAATTAAGTCCCATATGCACAATCACCGTCCTGCCTCCATAACCAGCATTGCCTTTTTCTCCAGACTACTGTATGAAGTCATTCCCAACTCGAGATTGCTTGAAGGTTCAAAGTGTAAGTTTTCAATCTCATCACTATCACCCTGTCCCAAAGGATGTTTCATAGTTTTTCTTAACTTGTCGAGTCGTTCTGCAACTTCTCTCATTTCAGGCCTTTTCTCACCCTCCATATTCAAGCATTCTCTCGCTAGCTCAGCAACGCCCTTAATCAGATGCATGTTCTCATCGTCAACAATTTGCTCATCCAAGATATCATAGAGTTTGTTCTCTTTCATAGAAGTCAAAAAAGATAACGAGAGACATATTTCTTCTGGTCCCTCGAGGTAGAATGGTTTTTTACGAGTAAGGAGCTCCAAAAGAACCACACCAAAACTATACACATCACTTTTTACTGTCAATTGACCTGTTTGCACACATTGGGGGTCTAAATAGCCACGAGTTCCTTGGACCAAAGTGAGAAATTGATTTTCATCTGATGGTGCTAAAGCGGACGCTCCAAAATCAGACACCTTTGCCACATAATTCACACCCAAAAGAATATTAGCGGATTTGACATCACAGTGCACGATTGGAGGAGATGCCCAGGAATGCAAATAGGCAAGAGCCTCTGCAGCCTCTTGAGCAAGTCTGAGACGGATGCTCAATGAAATACGGGAAGCACTATGGATGAGGTCAAAAAGGGTACCATTTGGAATGAACTCATAAACCAAGATCGGAATTTCTACCTCCAAACAGCACCCGAGAATCCTAACAATATTTTTGTGGTTTATTTCAGAAAGAATTAGAATTTCTTTACCAAATTCTTTCTTATTTCTCTCATCAATTGTCTTGCACTTTTTTATTGCTACTTCTTCACTGCTCTTGAGAGTTCCTTTGTATACAGCGCCATTTCCTCCTTGGCCAAGCAAATTAGCTTCATGAAAGTTGTTTGTAGCCTCCTTAAGTTCTTTTTCGGTGAAAACAGTGAATGCATTGCCATGATTGCACCTCATTTCTTCCAGTAGTAGGCGCCCCCCATATTGCTGAAAATACTTCTCTTTAACGCTGGTGAGCTTTCTTTTTTCATGTACGATTTGCATCGAAAGCAAGCAAAACAGAAGCAACCCAACACCTGCGCTGATGCCTACATGAATTACAATGAAAAGAAGAGAAAAGAGAAGGTAAATGGATTAATTAAGTGCCACATAAAATAAGCTGTACATAAAAATAATGTATTGTCTTAACACTAACAAAAATATCATTCCAGTTCGGAAACCTAAATGAAGGTACTTTTTGAATATTTTAAAGTTTGAATAGTTTGAACTCCCATCTTAACTTAAAAAACAATACAAGAAAAATGATCCATTTTATTGTAGTGTAACAATGACAATAATAACATAAATACATTATTTATTATTATTATTTTGGTTAATATTATATAAATTACGATAATAAAAACAATAGCACGATAATTACTAATTAATTATAATTTTAATTATAGTACTCAAGGCCCAATCTTCATTCCTTTCTTTAGTCTTAATTACTTAATTAGTCCAGCTCCTGGAATATTATTTCAATTTTTATTTTATTGAGGGTTTAAAAAGTAATTATAATTTAATCTAGAAATTATAATTGAAAAATTAAATAATTTCTATGAATTAATTGCATAAAATTTAATAAAAAAATTGGATGATATATAACTAGTTTGAATGAACTAATACCGTAACACTAGCGTCCTATGCAAAACTATATATATAAATAATAATTTATTGAGAATTATATATCTATTACAAATATTAGAAGAGAATATATAATTTCAATTCGAGTTTTTTATCCGTATTATCACGTTTAGGCTATTTTTTGCTGTTATAGAATAAATTGTAGAAGAGAGAATAGTGGTTATATATATATATATATATATATATATATTTATATATCGAGAGAGAGAGAGAGAGAGTTATGTTACGATTAGTCGTGAAATACAAAACATTTTTTACTTTGCGTCGTATCTTTCATTTTCAAATTTGAAACACCGATGTGACCGTTAAAAATGTTCTCCATATTAAAATATGTTTGGAGACCAAATTTTATATTTAAAAAAATCTATTTTTTGAGGATTAAAAAAATATTCAATCATAAACTCAATGCATTTTCATCCCCTAAAAAAAATAAAATTTTATCTCCAAACATATTTCTATATAGAGAATACTTTTAACAGTTAGATTGGTGTTTTGAATTTGAAAATGGATGATACGATATGAAGTAAAAAAATATTTTGTACTTCGCGATTAACCATAGCATAACTCTATATATATATACACACATATATATAGAGGTGTGTTAATGTGCTTTATAAAGCACAAAATACTTCATACTTCATACTTATATCTCATATTTTAAAATTTAAATGGACGATCCAAACCATTAAATATGATCTTCATATCATAATATCCTTGGTGATCAAATTATATATTTTTTGCTATTTATTTAAAGAGATAGAATATCTTTGATATTGAATGGTTTAGATGACGTCAGATCAATGAATTTTGTAGCCCTTCAAAAAAATAGTAAAAAATTCTAAAAAATATAAAATTTGATCACCAAGGAGATTTTGATATGAAAATCATATTTAACAGTTTGGATCGTCCATTTGAATTTTAAAATATGAGATATAAGAGTGAAGTATGAAGTATTTTGTGCTTTATAAAGCACATTAGCGCGCGCGCGCACACACACACACACACACACACATATATATATATATATAGACTATTGTGAAAATAATTGCATTTCAACCGATACACAAACACGTCAAAAAATATATTCTAAAGTCTCAAAATTTTAATTTATGATATTTATTAAATTTATCATATGAAAATCTTATGGGATACAAAATTTTGGAGTATTTTGAATTTTTTAAGCCACTCTTTTGAATTTTTGAAAAAACAAAACAAACATTGAATATTTATTATTATTTTTAGAACTATTTTTTCAAAAATTCAAAAGAGTAACTTAAAAAATTCAAAACACTTCAAATTTTTGTATCCCGTAAGGTTTTTATATGATAAATTTATTGGAAATCATAAATTAAAATTTTTGAGGCTTTAAAATATATTTTTTTGATGTGTTTGCATATCGACTGAAATACAAACGTTTTCACAATAGTCTATCCTCTCTATATATATAAGTGGTCACTTCATAACATAAGGCACATATAATAAACTAGGACCCTTAATATACCAGTTACAAATTTTAAACAACAGTCATTGGATCGATTAATCTTTAAATAGCTACCATTATTATACATATTGGTTACTATTTTGAATGGTGCTTGACTGATTCACGCAATTAACCAAGAGTTTTAAAGCTTCAACAATAATTATGATAATAAAATGGAGTTTGTCTGACGTGCTTTTTAACGATTCAAATTTTATTTTTTATGCTCGAATTTTCAATTTAAATAGCTCAATAAAATCTTTATTTCATAATCTTATAAAAATATCAATTTTTATCATATTTAAAATTATTTTACTATACTTAATAATTTTTATAAAATGATCCTTGACATATATATTTTAGTATTTTATTATTATTTCAGACTATCTTTAAAAAAAAGGACTGTAGATACTGTAATAAATTATAAAACAAGCCATTTTGTTGATGGGTCATTGTATATACACGCTCTTGGTATTAATTGTGTACCTATGGCCAGCTTAGTCCCCCGTGCTAGACTCCGACCTTGATTCTCTGATGAACATTTCCCGTTTCTTGTATCATCGAGTCGTGTGCCTTGTGGACATAAGCAATAGTAGCTTCCTTGTGTATTTTGGCATTTCCCGGAAGAGCATGTGGAATTATCTTGACATTCATCAATGTCTGCAAAGAAAGAGAAAAAAATATGTGGTAAAAAGCCAATGGGTAGAGCTAGTTTGTGCCAAATAATGTGTCTATTGACTGTTAATCAGAGTAAAACAAATTACTCGCCGAATTGTAAATGTATTTTTTCAATATTCTTTGTTTTTTATTTTAATATCTTTTCAATATTCTCTGTTTTATTTTATCTTCTTTACTCTTTAGATATTGTACCACTTGATCATTTCTTCGTGATCATTGAAAGAAATTTGAGTTTGACTCTCATTTTTTTTTTGTCAAAGGAATTAAAAAAGGGAATAAAGTTGTAATCAATTTGTACTCAATAAAGGAAAAGATATACATCGACTAGGGCCATTGAAACTACCAAAAATATCAATAACAACAATAAATGATAAATTAAACCGAAAAAACTGTATTTCAGATAAAGTATTCGACCTTGGCAGCCATCCGGTAGATAAGGATTGCCTTGGTACCCACTTGAACAGTTACAGAAGTAACCCGCACCATTTGTTGAGTCGATACATGTGCTATTATTGCTCACACATGCATAGCTGCTCGCATTGGCCTGAGCAACTTCACATTTTTCTGTTCCTATGGACCAGTCGAGTACAACAGGCACCGTACCGTTATGTGCCGACCAGAAATCATCGGTAGAAATATAAGAAATACCGAAGTAGAAACTATCTGCCGCCATTATCACTGCATAACTACAGGGGTTAAAATCCCAAACCTGAGAATTGTTGTAATTTTTATCAAAGGAGACTTCATAGTAATCAATTCCAGAAGGAATTGAGGTCTGGCAGCAGCCGTTACCAGAGCATGAACCATTGGTTATACTATCTCGACTATAGCAGGTAGAAACACAACCTGTGCGATAATATACATCTTTCTGGTCCTGCATCTCATTGAATGCAAGTGTCTGACACCCAATTACTGTATACATATTGTGGAGGTTGAATAACGTGTATGCTGAGCCTAATCTCTGCCACCAAGTGTCCCGGTATGAGCTATTGTCTGAATCGTTGTAGCATTGCCTTGATATATAGTTGTACATTCTAGCTTGAGCAGCCGATAGTGTGATGTTCATCACCTCTAAGTTGCCACTAAATGGGACCATTCCCCCAGCTGTAATGTTACAAGTGATGTCAAAGCCGCCTATGTCAAGGAAGCAATTGCTACCAATACCAAATGGGTAAGGTATGTCAACAGCACCACACTTTTCCTGGCAGCCAGGCTTTGCTATCCTTTGGCCTTCTGCGGCCTCTGCAATAGAGAGAAGAACAATTTGGAGAATCAATAAGAACCATGCCACGGACTGATGCATGCCTGCGTTGTGGTATCCTATTGCCTCTCGATTTTGTAGGATCAGATGTCTAATTAGATGTTTATTAGAAGAAGGTTCCCACGTCTCTTGTACTGGGAGAAGAGAGTACAAACCTTAATTGATATCATCATTTCTGAGAAGTGCCTTTTTATTTGTTTTCGCAACAAGTGTCGTTATCATTGCATCACCATCTATAAATGAATTGGTCAAGTTAAGAGCAAGATCCACGGACCCCCTTGAATCTTCTCGTTAATTATTGCTAAATTGACTTCGATGCAACTAGCTTGTGGCCAATCAAATATATAATTTTTTTAATTATTTGAGAGAACTAACTTCTTTTTATTTAAACTTCAAGAGGATTCCCCAGTACACAAACACATATTACCGTTGGACTATTATGGAATGTCGGATTATGTATCCGACACTAATATAAAACACTGATCTAACGGAATAAAAACTGACACTAAAGATGATAATTAGTGTCAATTTTTTTTATAAATATTAGACATTAATGTGGTAATCCATGTCAGATTTTTATAAAAATTTGACACTGAATGTGATAGTTAGTGTCGAATTGTTAAAAAATAAAGCCAATATTACATGTGATAATTAATGACAAATTCTTATAAAAATCCTATACAAAGTTATAATTAGTGTGAGATTTTTATAAAAATTGACACTAATTGTGATAATTAGTACCCAAATTTTATAAAAATTCGACAGTAAATATTAACATTGAAAAAAAATGATCGTAATTAGCATGGGACTTTTCTTAAAAATTCCACGCTAATTACCATAATTAATGTTGAAATTTTACAAAATTCTCTTGCTAATTGCTAATTTTTTTAAGAAAAAAGAAATAACGAACGTCATTTAAAAAAAACTGATGGCATTTCTTACATAATCAATTAAACAATCAAAATTTGTGTAGTCAGCAATAACACTTAAAAAGCATGGGAAAATAAAATTATCAATACACACATGAGCCAATAATATGAATCGTACACAACTACAAATAAAAAAGAACTAAAATACAACTGATATGATGATATTAAGCTACTAAGTACAACTGATATGATGAGCACAAATGAAAAAAAATCTTATAGTTTCTGAAAAAAAAATAATGGAAATAAAGATTCAAAAGCTTCAAACGAGTTTTGAGATATCAAATGACATTTTCTGTCCTTGAAAAATGCCACCATGCGCTCTACCTGATGGAACTTTTTTTTATCTGATCTCAACTTTTTTGTGACTGTATAGTACATAAAGATCTGAATTTTCAATCAAGTCGTTTGATGTCGATGTGTTCGAATTTTGATTGCCTTCAGATCTCGTCTCCTTTTTTCTTCTTTCTCTTGTCTCTTTTTTTCTTATTCGGAGTTTTAAAAATGGATAGAAGGAGAATATGAAGTAGAATGAGAGAATATTATATATTGGGAGTTTTGTTTGATCAGTAGCATTAGATAGAGTAGAGAATGAATGATGAATATAATAAAAGTTCATAATTCGTGGTTGTCTTGTTTCTAGATTCTTTTGGTTGGAAGTTGGAACTTTTACAGTTTGATCTATTAAATGTTTGACAATAGTTGGAATCTCAAAAATTTTAATTCAAATAAGAGGAAAAACAATCTAGGTTGGATTTTTACAATTAATATCTGATTTTCAACAAACATCGACACTAAATTGATTAGTATTGATTTTTCAATAGAAATCGACTTAATTTAGGTACAAAAATTTGTTACAACATTTAATAATAATATTGGTTTATAAAATTTTAGTTTTCAATATATTTCATATATATTGTTGCTCATTAATTAATGATCTATTTCATAATATTTGAGTTCATTAGTTATTGATTCACCGCCGATAAGTAAATTTCTAATTGGACAGTGTATATGTACTTGAGATTTGATTGAATGGTCTATATAATATTAAAAATATGTAAAAATTTATAGACATGGTTGTTTACCTCTGAAATATCCAAAATAATGGATAAGAAAATAAGGGAGAAAGAGAAAAGAGAAACAAAAAGAAATCCTAGATGATATAATCCCATTAAAATATATATCATGCCAAAAGTTCAGTATATTGATACAACCTGAACATAACTCCTGTGATATTTTGACTTCATGGTACAATGCGAGTCCCCATGAAAGTCAGATACCACATGATTAATTAAATGCTAAATATGAACAACATTTAATTAAATCAATATTTAATTAAAGTGTTAACAAGCTGAGCCAACACTTAGTTAAATATATTATTGAACTTAATTAAGCATAAAAATGATGAAATGGATGCTTGATTAAGGATAATATTAGAATACAATATTATTGGCATAGATATTGGGCTACAACGATGCAACTAGGGAAAATAATATTCAAAGAAAGAGGTTATATGAGGAAAGAAATTATTGATCTATGAAGCTAGGGGAAAAGTGGGTATTAAAATATCCAGGATGATGAGCATGAATTGTAAGATTTTTGGTGAAAATTTCATAATTTTCGGATCAAGGGAAGTATCAAAACAAAATAGAGAAAAAAATATTCAGAAAATGAGATTTTTTTGATTGGTCCATATAATCTTCCGGGTGTAACTCGGGGAAACAAGATTAAATTGGGTACAAGTTGGGGATGCAAACAATGGAAATTCTTTATTTAGGCGCTGATGGGTTTTACAAAATGAGAAATGTTTGAATGGATTGGGTGCACCCTCTTTGTCTCTCATTAAATATAATATATGGGGTCGGTTCACACGAACCAAGTTTACCCAAGATGCACCACTCTCCCTTCTCTCTTATTCTTTCACTGACGTTGGGTCCCACATGTAGAGATGCCCATCTTCCTCCTCCTAGGTGAATTCCTTCTCCGCTAATACGATTGTAACAAAAAAGGGGCTTCAAATGTGAAAAATGGAAAACACACTCAATCTATTATGAAAGTTTCCGAATAATATATCGATGGAAAGCCCTTGCAAAGGAGAACCTGTTGGAACCATTAATTTTTGGGTAAGATTACTGTACAACACTCGCATCAAAGAAAAAAACTAATTCGGCCAATGGGTGGATGAGACAACCCAATGCATAGAAGATCCAATTGACATCTCATGAGGCTTTGTGTGGGTCCCACGATTCTGATAGCACAGTTACTGGCATGAAAATGGTACCGGGTATATGGATTCGACCTCTCTCTAGATCCGACAAGGCAAGCTTGAGCTACACGGACCAATTCAACGGCTATGATCAGTCCCAAACACATGGCACGCGATTGGCATACTCTACAGAACCTTCTAGAACGCTTGGCAGTATCTGGGAACGAATGAAATTACTCTAACACATTTGAGCCTCACTGAGCAGCATAATGAGCCCGATAGCCTTCTAAGTGTTTTGGCAGCTTCTGTAACGGCTGGGACATATGTCAAGCTCCAATTGGGCAGTGAAGAATCTCTGGGAGCGTGTATGGAGCATGATAAGGCACAAAACTACACCTAAGGATCAATGAATTCCTACCGTCTGCTATAAAAAGGAGACCTGAGGCAGCACCAAAGGGGGGAGGAAGAGAAGTGATAAAATAGATATACCTACACCTCCATATGGCCATTAACCCAATCAATTGAAGGTCCAATCTGAAGATACACGAATCTCAGATCTGGAACTCTTGGTGAAACACCCCAGCCACCCAATTATTTTAGTCAGATATTACAAGGAGATAGGAATAGATAATTTCATTTTGCGGTGTAATAGATGTGTGATTTTGCAAGTTTTGCTGATTATGAATGAAATAGTCTACTGTAAATATTTTCTTTTTCTTTTTTCCTTGTTATGCTGACTAAAGTTCTCTTTCCGTTTCTTCTGTTCTATTCATATCTGATCGGATCTTAGTCACACTAATTAATTTGTTTCTTCCTTTGAATCTCATGTTTGTGTTTGCTTGCAAGTTTCTATTGATGAAGCTTTACCGCTTGTGATTCACATATAAAGCAAGTTTAGCTTACTAAGATCAGTTTCTGTGCTCGATTTCTTATATACATTTTACACTGTATTCCTAGCTGTCGATAATCAATAAATAAAACAAGTCTATGAGATTATTATAGCTTGTAAAAGCTCGGCCAAATAATAAGGCTTATGCGTGCCTTCTCTTGATTTACTTCATGTGCCAAACCCTTTGTGTTTATTAAAATAAAATATAAAAAATGAATTTGATACTCTTCTGTCAATTTGTATCCTTTATTAGTCTTTATGCATACTAGAGAAGGTTTATGATTCTTCAAAAAAAAAAAAGCTCAATATCATTTTGAGATTGTTCAACTGAGATGAAACGATCTCTTTGTTAACCGTTGCTTTTATTTTATTTGTTTTTTGTTGCACTTATAGTATGAAAAATATTAATGATTCTCAAACTGGTACTACTAATCAAAGACTAGCTCAAGATCAGTGGATGAGATGAAACTAATATGCAGATGTATCTTCTTCTTTTAGTTCATATTTCTTTTTCAGTAGCAATATAAGAAGCATCTGAAGTTCTGGAAAAAACTAAAATAAAGATCAGTTAAACTAGATCAGTCAACGAAATGAAACTTTCTGAGTATATCTCTCTATTTTGATTTTTATTGTTCATCTTTGTTTATCTGATATTTCTAACACTTTTGTTAGTACTAGCTTGAACAAAACTCTTCAGCAAACCCTTAGGCCCAGGATGATTTAAACCATATAGCTATTGATATTATGCGACAGACAAGAGCTAGCGGAATCATGCCTATTACGAAGATCAAGCTATTGAAGAACGTCCCGCGAGCCACTGGCCTGAGTACTTCACTCAGTGAGCCTTTAGGCCGGGATATGCAGAGCTTGAAGAAGATCATGCTATTGAAGAGGTCCTGTGAGCCACTGGCCTGAGTACTCCACTCAGTGAGCCTTTAGGCCGGGATACACATGAAGTCTGAAGAAAACCGAGTTATTGAAGAACATCCCGCGAACCACTGGCCTGAGTATCCTTACTCAGTGAGCCTTAGGCCGGGTTGAATGGCATCAAAGAAAACCCAGAAAGCTGCTGGTCCAAGTAATTAGACTTGGCGAGCTTTTGGTTTGGGTGTAAGATGACCTAATACGGAAATAAAATGCCATGACGGATGATGATGTTCAGTGTAAACCAAGAAGAAAAAGAAAAGGCTCATAACACAGGTTAAAAAAAAAAGAGGAGAGATGCCATGAAGCAATATTGAAACTGAATCCAACTAATTGTATTTCACGAGCATCAGTATTATAAGAACTATTAATAAATGACTTAACACCAATACAGCTAATACTGATAGAATGGCATCAGCATTACCACCGTTACATGGTGTTTAAAAAAAAGAAAAAAGAAAAAAAGAAATAATAATAATAAAATAAAATAAATAAAAGTGTCACGAAATTCATACACTTTGATGACATTGGCAGTATATTCATCCATCTAATTCCCGCAAAAGAAAATAATATATATATATAGTACTAAAACATGATTATGGATCTTGAACGAATTAGGACAACTAATGACGTCCAGGCCTTGTACCATCTCAGTCCAGAAGATGGTGCTTAAAACCAACGGAAATTAGAGGAGCCACATTTCAGCCCAAAGTTGCAAAAAAAAGGGATAATAATAATAATAATAATAATAATAATAATAATAATAATAATAATAATAAAAATAGTAATATTTAGATCTCAACCAAAACTAATGTGGTTGTGACATACAACAAATAAATGGATTATTTCAAACCCCAAAAATTGCAGAAAATAGAGTAGGTTGCATTCGGGCCTAATAATAAAAAGAAACACAATAATTCCGGCCTATTTAAGTTCAAAGAAAGGAGCCCAAAAAAGTAAAAGCCCAACAGTAGAAATGAAACAATTTTGTTTATTTTGGTTTAGGGCCCAAAACAATTAACAAAAATGAAGCCGACCCAGCAAACTAGAAAAATTTTAATAGAAAAGAAGATTTCGGCCTGATAAAATAATAATAATAATAATAATAATAATAATAATAATAATAATAATAATAATAATATATAATATATAATATAATTGTTCCAGGCCCAAAACATATAACTGATATAAACTAAATAAATCTGGCCCTGCAGTAATAGTAAATTTATTCACGGCCCAAAGATTAAAAGAAATATAAAGAAATAAATATGGCTTAAAACAGAAAATTTCGGAATTAATATAATAATGGTAAAATAATTCATTTGGATGCCTTCTTAAGGTCCAAATTAACCCAAATTTCTTTCTAAAAATTCTATATTTTTCACACTCTTTTTCAGCATAAAAATATTTTATTTTTTTTAGAAGTATAATATAATAAATAAATTCAAAACCTAAATAATATTTATATATTTTCTATTTTTAACCATGCTTTGATATAATTAAATTATATGGAAATTACAATATGTTAAATAATATTTTATACATATATCCAATATATATTAATATTCATATCAATGGAAAATAATATATATGTATATATATACCTAACAATATTATGAATATACTTTTAAATGAAACATAAGCACATGACGTATTTTGAATAAAATAAAGTATATATAAATGTGTGATATACAATAATAATATGAGTATGATATAACATAATATAATATAAATATGATATAATATATGGTTATGATATAATATAATATAATATAATATAATATAATATAATATGACATAACATGATAATATATGATATAACATAGTATTATAATATGATAATGTGATAATGTGATATAATATAATATGATAAAATATAGTGATGTAATATAATATGAGATAATATAATATTTTAAATATAATATAAGTGATATGATTTGACATGATATATTATGATAATATAAAATAATCATGACATAATACATGATAATAAAGAAATAATACTGACATAATAGTATACAAGTCGCATATATTTTATTTGCAGGTGTAAGCTATTTCATACATGCTCCATGATTTATCATCAGGACACCATTTTCTCCTACCTTTATATTTTCGACCACTCAATCATCGCTTAACTGTTATATATTTTTTTTTCTTTTCTTTCAAGATCCAGAGGTACATCGAGGTTCGTAGCCTAGGGTAATTAACAATGGGGGCTTGCACCCATTGGAATCTAAAAGACCCCGCAATCTTTTAAATAAAACATTTAAATGTGCATTCCATATTCATATCACACCCCAAATGCACAATTAGAGGGATCTCCGTGTCCTTCTTCCGTAATCCTCACTTTAAATCTTTTCCCGAGTGAGGAAGGCGTGAAAAAGGGTCGCACAGGATCTGGTGTTTCAGTATATTTAAACACATGATATGGTTAGATTTTGTAGATATAGTTAAAATCATTTAAGTTATAGTTAAGCAATAGAGATGACATTATTTGTGAAAGAATGAAATTGCTCATGTATTTTCTAAAATCTATCAATTCATACCATTAAAATTTTTAGTGTTAGATAAAATAATTATGTTGAAATTTTTTCATCACATTTGAAGTTGATATGATAATTGATCTAATGAAATACAGAAATACCAACCAAAAGTTTGAATGAAATTACTTTATGATTGAAGCTTTATCAATTGTAACATAGAAAGAAATATTGGGCTATGGTAGTTTATCGATTCCTGATTAGTTTTAACAAAAATTGCCATCTAAATATCATATATATGTCAAGTATCATAATTTTAAATTGAATAATTACTATTGAAAAAACACTATTAGAGTCGGATTTTTATAAAAATCCGTTAGAGATTGAAATCTCAAATTTTGAATAAAAAAAGGTTGGAAAACTTTATATTTGACACTAATTTTTCAACTACCAAAATCAACATCTATTTTCACACTTTTAGTGTCGTCTTTTATAAAAAAAAAGATTTGAAAGTAAAATTTACAAACTCATTAGTGTCGGTTTTTTATATAATTATTCTACTATTTGTTTACTTTTAATGCTAGTTTATTATAAAAATATGACAATAATAAGTGAACAAATTTTAGTGTTGTCGATTTTGATGTAATTACAATATGGAGTGGGATCATTGACAATGGGTTATTTTGACAACGTTGACAATAGACCTCTAAATAAATATAAAAAAAATCTATAAAATGAAAAAATATTATAAATATGTTCTTCTACCTTTAGATTGATGTTCATTTAAATTTCATATAATTTCATTATCATTTAATAGTCCATCAAAGACCGTTAAATTAGAACCATTGCAAATTGCATGAAAATTTGATGGTCTTTGATGAACTATCAAATGATAATAAAATTACATGAAATTTAAATGACCATCAATCCATAAATTGAAAAACACATAATTTTTTTTTCTATTTTTTGTATTTATTTATAAGTCTGTTATCAAGGTTGTCAAAATAACCCATTGTCAACCGATCCCTTCTCTACAATATGATATCTTTAGTGTCACATGTTTTAATAGTTCAACACTAATAGAGCTACGCTGAATGTCCTTTATGGACTAGTGACTTCTTTTACCAATAAATGAGCAGGTTTGAATTCTTCCCTAAAAATACGATTGCACCTCTCTCTCCATAGCACAAAACACAGGATTAAGATGACTTCCCTTATCTTGAACTCGACCCTCGTATCAATCATGAGTTGCTGCATCATGAGATAATGGAATTTTTGAAATTCAGACTATTATTGAGAACCTTTCTGAGCACCAATGTTAGCAATTTAGAAAAGAAAGTGCAATCATTGAAAAGATGATTCGCAGTCTCTCCTTGTTGTTTCCACATATAACATATCCCCAAAAATTTTCATCCTTGGGGGCACTTTGACCTTCCAGATGTGCTTGATATTTAAATCAATAATTGGCCAGTCTTGATGAACTTGTAAAATGATTTGCAAGAAAATTTTCACTGTCTTCTTGTTTCCACAGTGCTCTATCCGATTGATTTGTTAACCGAACAGAGCGTAAATTTTCTCTCAACCTGAGTAACTCTTCACAGAAGCAATATTTTTAATTATCTAGCATCTAAATTGCATATTTAATTGCAAGTACGACCCAACAATTTAAGAATCCGGACGATTTAATTCGAAGGCTCTTATAACTTTTCTATCTATTTTTGTTGTATTTCTTTATATTTTTTAGGTTGAATTTGCAATATCTTTTTATCTTTCTTAAGACCAAAATCTCTTGAGACAAAACTTCTATAAATATTTATTAATTATAAATTAAAAAAAAAGATAAGGGTCCGATGTTTATCTTTACGAAAAAATTTAAAAAATGAACAATAGAACGTTTACCCAAGTACAAAATTCCCGCACCTCATGCTTCAGTTGAAAGGACATATAAAATAATAATATTTTATTTCTCAAGCAATAAAAACTCAATACCTACGTATTTATGTTGAATTATCTTCAAAAAAAAATATACCTTTTAAAAACTGATGAACCGTTGAAAAAAATATACCTTTTAAAAACTGATGAACCAAAAAATTTCTTGACTGCGGGTCGCACATATGCAGCGCAGCACGTGAATTGTTGGATTTCTCATGATTCGAGTCAGCACTAATATCTTTGTTGTCATCGATTTTAATATTCTGACACTAATGTCATTTCTGGATCATTGATTAATCTGTATCGATTATTTCATTATGACTTATTTTTAAAATTTTAACAATCTTTAAATTTTAAAAATTAATCTTTGATTCGGTATCAGATATTGTAGTTATGATTTCTATAATGCATGTATTATATAAATTAAAATGATCATAAGATTTAGTTTCTACATAGATCACTACTAGAATTATTGTTATTACCGTGGAATGAAAAACGTTTGTTTCGTGGAGTCAAGCACGGAAAAGACGTCATTTCCGTGAATTACCCACGGAAAATCTTCCACGGTACTTTCATCGCCAGAACAAATACTATTTCCGTAGAATACCACGGAGATAACCTTTTTCCGAGGAATTAAACACAGAAATGATTCTACGGAAATAGGTTCTCGTCTGAGTGCTCCGGTTCTTAATTCCGTAGTAAATATTTGGCAGTTCCGAGGAATTGAGCAACAAAATAACTCATATTATTTCCATGGTTTTTACATCCACAAAAATAACTTTAACAAGTCACGAAATAACTCTACTCATCCATATTATTAATTTTCTATTATTAATTAATTTGTCAAGAAATCTATTATTTATGGGAGTAACACCACTTATTCTGACAGTAAAACTCATTCTTGCACAAAATAACATCCCTAATTTTTGTTTTATTTTCCAATTGTCATCTGATGACAAATTAAAACAATCAAGTATTAAAAATAACTTCAGAAAAATAATATAGCATATAAAAACATCAATTGGAAGTATATCAAATCAAAAAATACATGTATTGAACTGCCAAAATATAAACCCGTATATCAACTGCTATATTGCTATAATTGAAAAGCTGTTTGCCTGCTATATTGCTATAATTGGACATTCTATTACCAAAAAATTGAAAATCGTTAACCATACCAAACCTAACTACTATATTTGTTGATTGTCCGAGTTCGATCCCTCGTACCATCGGTTCATGGCTGCATCGTTTGTTGCAGCTTGCGTTACAAGTGCTTGTATCCCTCCCATCACATTTGATTGCGACATTGAAGATAATCTCTAGTATAGAACAAAAAATAATACTTAGGATCTTTTACTTTGAAGCATCAGTACAATTAAACAACCTACATTTATAAAATTGGATATTTTGTATCTCTCTATTTAGAAGCATGTACAATACAGTTTTTTCTTCTTGCCCTCAAGCATGACTAATATAAATTTATAATATTTACCACTAAAATCATGCTTAAACCCAATATTGAAAATTGATCAAACCTTAGACATAACAACAAAGTTGAATCTATATGTTTTGTTCTTACTTGGTGCAGAGGCATTTGCATTCCGATAAGTGCACTGTAAGGAAGGGTCATGTGACCCTAAGTAAATAATATGAAAATATTAATATTACGATGATATTCTTTTATGACTGCATAAGAACCCTGAAATTTGCCATAATTTCTTTTTAGAAAATATATATAATTTTTAGTGAAACATGATAATTATTAACATTCATACCTATATGTTATATCAATTTCAGCAAAGTCTTAAAACACATACTAAATCTACAGACTTTGACATGCATGAATCTCACAATACTAGTCCACTCCAATGTTAAAAACTATGAAAACGTTACACAACTCCCGTCAAACACCATGACCCATTCAAAATTGTTAGAAATTATACTTACCTGAAATAAAAGGCATATGTTGTCCTTGAGTTGGCTGAGAAATGAGACCATGAGCCTACAAACACAACATACAGTGAACAACAAAAATTAGTATTGTGAAACATCAAAACCTGACTTGTTTGCACTCAATTCCCACTATAGAAAGCTGAAAATTCACCTGAGATAAAACTCTGCTGTGACATTTCCTACTCGATATTTAAACTGTTCCTTCATTAATAAAACAACACAATAGCAATTTGGTGAATACATTAATTAATCAATTACCGAGTTAATAAAATCTACTGGTCTCCATTTGTATATATAAATTATAAATTAACAACAATTTTTATTTACCAAAAATTGGATCTCCAAAGTATCTCTTGTGGTCTGATCAAATATGCGAAAACTTCTAAATGGTCCTGGCATGAGGTTCTAAATGGTCTTAGGATTCGTTTTATCTGTTTTTTCAGTGGTAAACTCTTCTAAATGGATGAGGCCCTGTTTGGTGTATTTAACCCTTTTTTCCCTTGGTAGAGAAGACTTTGTACCAGCCATATGAAGGAATCTGTGTCATAAACAGCACGAAAGAGTGTTTGATTAAGGCAGAAAATAGTATATATGTGTTGTTTGAATAGAAATTAAAGTATCAAAAGTTATTTTGGGGCAAGCTAGCATATATATTACTAGTACAAAGAAACAACTATTTATATAGTAATACTAATATTTCTATGCGACAAAGATTCTTTAGTTTTCACTTGAGTCCACACTAATATTTGTTCTTCTGTTAGAAGAGCAAATATGACACAAACTGTAAAAAAAAATTAGAGTCATTATTTCTGTGAGTAATGTCAATATTTCTGTGAGTAATAATGAAAATGAAGTCAAACCGCTCAAATTCCAGAAAATAAGGTTTTCTAACAGAAGAAAAGGGGCACGGGGCTCGGTCCTTGGCACCGCGAGATGACACACTAGGCTAGGAAAAGAAAAAAGAAAGGGAGTACCAGAATGTCAAGGCGATGACAGGGAGCAAGGTACAGGAAGGGGGGCTTGGCCAAGATTAGCCTGAGATTGTGTCGACCGTGTCGAGGCGACCATGCGTGGGTAGGCGAATGGTGGTCAGCAAAGTGGGTAGGCCGAGGAAAAAAGGTGCTGGGATGAACGCTCGACGACCACTAATGGCTGAGTGGAGAGGGTTTCACAGCGGAACCCTAACTTGGAGATAAGAATGGTGGGGAAATGAAGACGGAGAGCTAGTTTGGAGGATATATGTGTACTCTTTTTCAAAAGATGTCTCCTCTTTTCTAATTTTAGACCCCTAAAATTACTTATGGATCGTTAGATTTATGATGTGATGCATTTATGGGCATTGCAATTATCATTTTATGGTTTCTCTCTAATGCAATTTATTCCTGGGTGAAATGATTAGGGGGGATTTCTAGCAGAGGGAAATGAGAGTTTTGGCCTCCCTCCCAAAAATTTCACTCTCGCTGTGTTTTTCAAACATATAAAAGTTCTGGAGTATTTCCGTGAAAAAATAGATTATATTCCGTGGATTTTATTTCCGTGCAAATTTCTTTCGTGGACTTGTCTACAGAAATGATGAGCTTCACGCGCCAATTTATTTATTTCCGTAGAACTCAGATTTACCACGGAAAAAACATCAACTAACCACGGTAATAACTCAAATTCTAGTAGTGGATAATTTGAAAAATAAAGGTTCTTGACGTAATAATTTATCTTCAAACAAAATTTTACATGAAAAATAGACCGTACATTAATTAGTTTATCAGTGTACCCAGTTATGTATGCTTAAATTCATTTTGAATTACCAGATTATTTAAATTTATTTAAAGCATCATATGAAGCGATATTTTTAATTATCCCCATCTAAATTGCATATTTACATGTCGTCCGACCCGACAATTTAGAATCCGCAGAATTTTATATTATTTTTCATATATTTAGTACAACCACTCAATCCCTTTCCGTTCTTTCTTTTTCCCGTTTCTTGATAGTTCACGACAACAAAAAAAATCTATCTGATAATGATTGTTTATCAAATTTAATAATGATTATTAAATCGTTATTAAAGGGAATGTTAGAAAATGTCTAAGTAATTATTGTCAAATCTCGTTATCAAATTACACCTTTAGAATTATTTTTTAAATTAACTTTTAGTAATGATTCTGAACCCAAAATCGTTGTTATTTACACCTTTAACAATGGATCTTGCACAAAACCATTGCTAAAAATCAATTAATTTTTTTTTACAAATTTAACTTTCTATACAATTAATCATACAGCGAAAAAAAGTATATTTAATAAACAATACATACATCTTGCTCTTGTAGTAATATGAAAATCTATAATTTATAAATATAAAAAACAAAAAAAAAGAATTTAAAACTTTAAATATACTTCAAATGCGTTTTTGAGTTTGAAAATGAACATTTTTGGCCTTGAAAATGACCATGACGATGTAAGCAATTAACTTTATAGATCTCATCATAAGTTTTTTTTTGCTGCGTAGCATGCCTCAATTAGAGTTTCTTATCAAAAGTTATTATGATCGGTTAAAGTTGAGATGGTCGGATTTCGATTTTTATTTCTTCTGTTTCTCTTAGTTCTTTCTTCTTTCTCTCTTTGTCTCTCGTCTCTCTTGTTATGTATGAAAACAGATGACAATGATTTGGTAATCCATGGGTTTTTATTTTTTAATTTTAATTTTTTGATCGTTGGATTGACATGAACAAATGGTGTGATGGAAAAAATCTGACAATTCGTGGGAACACATATTATTGGTGGAGATAGATTTGTTAGTGCCAAAAAGTAAAATAAATATTTAACAACGGTTATCTGAACAAAATCATTGATAAATAGAGTATAAAATATATATGAAAAATCAACGCACCCATTTAATAACGGTTCTTTCAAAGAACCGTTGCCAAATATAGTAAAAAAAAGAAAAAAATCCACACACCATTTAACAACTGTTGAAATCGTGCATAGATAGTATCATGTGAATTTTCTCTAAAAAGGTTAGAAGCATCACAGAGGTTTATGGAATCAGACCGGTTCTCCAATAATAGTTCCTTTATAGTTAACTAGTACCAGTGGTAAACAATTAAGGAGCATTTCATACATTTAAAGAGAATATTTAATAAATAGAAACAGAACAACACAAAATTCCGATACCCAACCATGAGAAATATCTCTCCTCCCAATATACACATACACATACACGTACACAAAAACATAAAGATAAAAGCCAAAAAAAAAGTGAAAAGGTAACAATAATACCGCTGTCTACTCTTTCTTACACAACACATGAATATAGAATCATCAACAGAAAAGCTAACATGAGTAACACCTTAATTAAGTCCCATATGCACAATCACCGACCTGCCTCCATAACCAGCATTGCCTTTTTCTCCAGACTACTGTATGAAGTCATTCCCAACTCGAGATTGCTTGAAGGTTCAAAGTGTAAGTTTTCAATCTCATCACTATCACCCTGTCCCAAAGGATGTTTCATAGTTTTTCTTAACTTGTCGAGTCGTTCTGCAACTTCTCTCATTTCAGGCCTTTTCTCACCCTCCATATTCAAGCATTCTCTCGCTAGCTCAGCAACGCCCTTAATCAGATGCATGTTCTCATCGTCAACAATTTGCTCATCCAAGATATCATAGAGTTTGTTCTCTTTCATAGAAGTCAAAAAAGATAACGCGAGACATATTTCTTCTGGTCCCTCGAGGTAGAATGGTTTTTTACGAGTAAGGAGCTCCAAAAGAACCACACCAAAACTATACACATCACTTTTTACTGTCAATTGACCTGTTTGCACACATTGGGGGTCTAAATAGCCACGAGTTCCTTGGACTAAAGTGAGAAATTGATTTTCATCTGATGGTGCTAAGGCGGACGCTCCAAAATCAGACACCTTTGCCACATAATTCTCACCCAAAAGAATGTTAGCAGATTTGACATCACAGTGCACGATTGGAGGAGATGCCCAGGAATGCAAATAGGCAAGAGCCTCTGCAGCCTCTTGAGCAAGTCTGAGACGGATGCTCAATGAAATACGGGAAGCACTATGGATGAGGTCAAAAAGGGTACCATTTGGAATGAACTCATAAACCAAGATCGGAATTTCTACCTCCAAACAGCACCCGAGAATCCTAACAATATTTTTGTGGTTTATTTCAGAAAGAATTAGAATTTCTTTACCAAATTCTTTCTTATTTCTCTCATCAATTGTCTTGCACTTTTTTATTGCTACTTCTTCACTGCTCTTGAGAGTTCCTTTGTATACAGCGCCATTTCCTCCTTGGCCAAGCAAATTAGCTTCATGAAAGTTGTTTGTAGCCTCCTTAAGTTCTTTTTCGGTGAAAACAGTGAATGCATTGCCATGATTGCACCTCATTTCTTCCAGTAGTAGGCGCCCCCCATATTGCTGAAAATACTTCTCTTTAACGCTGGTGAGCTTTCTTTTTTCATGTACGATTTGCATCGAAAGCAAGCAAAACAGAAGCAACCCAACACCTGCGCTGATGCCTACATGAATTACAATGAAAAGAAGAGAAAAGAGAAGGTAAATGGATTAATTAAGTGCCACATAAAATAAGCTGTACATAAAAATAATGTATTGTCTTAACACTAACAAAAATATCATTCCAGTTCGGAAACCTAAATGAAGGTACTTTTTGAATATTTTAAAGTTTGAATAGTTTGAACTCCCATCTTAACTTAAAAAACAATACAAGAAAAATGATCCATTTTATTGTAGTGTAACAATGACAATAATAACATAAATACATTATTTATTATTATTATTTTGGTTAATATTATATAAATTACGATAATAAAAACAATAGCACGATAATTACTAATTAATTATAATTTTAATTATAGTACTCAAGGCTCAATCCTTCATTCCTTTCTTTAGTCTTAATTACTTAATTAGTCCAGCTCCTGGAATATTATTTCAATATTTATTTTATTGAGGGTTTAAAAAGTAATTATAATTTAATCTAGAAATTATAATTAAAAAATGAAATAATTTCTATGAATTAATTGCATAAAATGTAATAAAAAATTGGATGATATAACTAGTTTGAATGAACTAATACCGTAACACTAGCGTCCTATGCAAAACTATATATATAAATAATAATTCATTGAGAATTATATATCTATTACAAATATTAGAAGAGAATATATAATTTCAATTCGAGTTTTTTATCCGTATTATCACGTTTAGGCTATTTTTTGCCGTTATAGAATAATTGTAGAAGAGAGAATAAATTGTAGAAGAGAGAGAGAGAGAGTGAGTTATGCTACGATTAGTCGTGAAATACAAAATATTTTTATACTTTGCGTCGTATCTTTCATTTCCAAATTTGAAACACTGATATGACCGTTAAAAATGTTCTCCATATTGAAATATATTTGGAGACCAAATTTTATATTTTAAAAAAAATCTATTTTTTTGAGGATTAAAAAATTATTCAATCATAAACTCAATGCATTTTCATCCCCTAAAAAAAAAAATTTTTTTTTTCTAAAAATATAAAATTTTGTCTCCAAACATATTTCTATATAGAGAATACTTTTAACAGTTAGATCGGTGTTTTGAATTTGAAAATGGATGATACGATATGAAGTACAAAAATATTTTGTACTTCATGATTAACCATAGCATAACTCTATATATATATACATATATATATAGAGGTGTGCTAATGTGCTTTATAAAGCACAAAATACTTCATACTTCATGCTTATATCTCATATTTTAAAATTTAAATGGACAATCCAAACCATTAAATATGATCTTCATATCATAATATCCTTGGTGATCAAATTATATATTTTTTGGAATTTTTTGCTATTTATTTAAAGAGATAGAATATCATTGATATCGAATGGTTCAGATGACGTCAGATCAATGAATTTTGTAGCCCTTCAAAAAAATAATAAAAAATTCTAAAAAATATAAAATTTGATCACCAAGGAGATTTTGATATGAAAATCATATTTAACAGTTTGGATCGTCCATTTGAATTTTAAAATATGAGATATAAGAGTGAAGTATGAAGTATTTTGTGTTTTATAAAGCATATTAGCACACCTATATATATATAGACTATTGTGAAAATAATTACATTTCAACTGATACACAAACGCGTCAAAAAATATATTCTGAAGTCTCAAAAATTTTAATTTATGATATTTATTAAATTTATCATATGAAAATCTTATGGGATACAAAATTTTGGAGTATTTTGAATTTTTTAAGCCACTCTTTTGAATTTTTGAAAAAACAACGCAAACATTGAATATTTATTATTATTTTTAGAACTATTTTTTTAAAAATTCAAAAGAGTGACTTAAAAAATTCAAAACATTTCAAATTTTTGTATCCCACAAGGTTTTCATATGATAAATTTATTGGAAATCATAAATTAAAATTTTTGAGGCTTTAAAAAATATTTTTTTGTCGTGTTTGCATATCGATTGAAATACAAACATTTTCACAATATTCTATCCTCTCTCTATATATATATAAGTGGTCACTTCATAACATAAGGCACATATAATAAACTAGGACCCTTAATATACCAGTTACAAATTTTAAACAACAGTCATTGGATCGATTAATCTTTAAATAGCTACCATTATTATACATATCGGTTACTGTTTTGAATGGTGCTTCATTTTGACTGAGTCACGCAATTAACCAAGAGTTTTAAAGCTTCAACAATGATTATGATAATAAAATGGAGTTTGTCTAACGTGCTTCTTAACGATTCAAAATTTTTTTTTTATGCTCAAATTTTCAATTTAAATAGCTTAATAAAATCTTTATTTCATAATCTTATAAAAATATTAATTTTTATCATATTTAAAATTATTTTACTATACTTAATAATTTTTATAAAATGATCCTTGACGTATATATTTTAGTATTTTTTATTATTTCAGACTATCTTTCAAAAAAAAAGGACTGTAGATACTGTAATAAATTATAAAACAAGCCATTTTGTTGATGGGTCATTGTATATACACGCTCTTGGTATTAATTGTGTACCTATGGCCAGCTTAGTCCCCCGTGATAGACTCCGACCTTGATTCTCTGATGGACATTTCACGTTTCTTGTATCATCGAGTCGTGTGCCTTGTGGACATATGCAATAGTAGCTTCCTTGTGTATTTTGGCATTTCCCGGAAGAGCATGTGGAATTATCTTGACATTCATCAATGTCTGCAAATAAAGAGAAAAAAATATGTGGTAAAAAGCCAATGGGTAGAGCTAGTTTGTGCCAAATAATGTGTCTATTGACTGTTAATCAGAGTAAAACAAATGACTCGCCGAATTGTAAATGTATTTTTTCAATATTCTTTGTTTTTTATTTTAATATCTTTTCAATATTCTCTGTTTTATTTTATCTTCTTTACTCTTTAGATATTGTACCACTTGATCATTTCTTCGTGATCATTGAAAGAAATTTGAGTTTGACTCTCATTTTTTTTTGTCAAAGGAATTAAAAAAGGGAATAAAGTTGTAATCAGTTTGTACTCAATAAAGGAAAAGATATACATCGACTAGGGCCATTGAAACTACCAAAAATATCAATAACAACAATAAATGATAAATTAAACCGAAAAAATTGTATTTCAGATAAAGTATTCGACCTTGGCAGCCATCCGGTAGATAAGGATTGCCTTGGTACCCACTTGAACAGTTACAGAAGTAACCCCCACCATTTGTTGAGTCGATACATATGCTATTATTGCTGACACATGCATAGCTGTTCTGGTTGGCCTGAGCTAGTTTACATGTTCCTGTCCATATGGACCAATCGAGTACAGCAGGCACCGTACCATTATGTGCCGACCAGAAATCAATTGTAGAAATATAAGAAGTACTGAAGTTGAAACTATCTGTCGCCATTATCACTGCATAACTACAGGGGCTAAAATCCCGAACCTGAGAACCATTGTAATTTTCATCGAAGGAGACGTTATACATGAAAATACCAGGTGGAATTGCGGTCTGGCAGCAGCCATTCCCAGAGCATGAACCATTAGTTAGGTCCTCCTCATTGTAGCAGGTAGAAACACAATCTGTGCGATAAGATACTCCTTTGTAGTCGCACATTTCAATGAGTGCAAGGGTCTTGCACCCAATTACTGTATACATATTGTGGAGGTTGGATAATGTGTATACTGAGCCTAAATTCAGCTCCCAAGTGTGCGGGTATGAACTATTGTCTGAATCGTTATAGCATTGTCGAGAGATAGGGATGTACATTCTAGCTTGAGCTGTCGATAGTGTGATGTTCATCACCTCCCAGTCGCCACTAAATGGGATTCCTCCAGCTGTAATGTTACAAGTGATCTCAAAGCCGCCTATGCCAAGGAAGCAATTGCTACCAATACCAAATGGGTAAGGTATGTCAACAGCACCACACTTTTCCTGGCAGCCAGGCTTTGCTATCCTTTGGCCTTCTGCGGCCTCTGGAATAGAGAGAAGAACAATTTGGATAACCAATAAGAACCATGCCATGGACTGATGCATGCCTGCGTTGTGGTATCCTATCGCCTCTCGATTTTGTAGGATCAGATGTCTAATTAAATGTTTATTAGAAGAAGGTTCCCACGTCTCTTGTACTGGGAGAAGAGAGTACAAACCTTAATTGATATCATCATTTCTGAGAAGTGCCTTTTTATTTGTTTTCGCAACAAGTGTCGTTATCATTGCATCACCATCTATAAATGAATTGGTCAAGTTAAGAGCAAGATCCATGGACCCCCTTGAATCTTCTCGTTAATTATTGCTAAATTGACTTCGATGCAACTAGCTTGTGGCCAATCAAATATATAATTTTTTTAATTATTTGAGAGAACTAACTTCTTTTTATTTAAACTTCAAGAGGATTCCCCAGTACACAAACACATATTACCGTTGGACTATTATGGAATGTCGGATTATGTATCCGACACTAATATAAAACACTGATGTAACGGAGAAAAAACTGACACTAAAGATGATAATTAGTGTCAATTTTTTTTTATAAATATTAGACATTAATGTGGTAATCCATGTCAGATTTTTATAAAAATTTGACACTGAATGTGATAGTTAGTGTCGAATTGTTAAAACATAAAGCCAATATTACATGTGATAATTAATGACAAATTCTTATAAAAATCCTATACAAAGTTATAATTAGTGTGAGATTTTTATAAAAAATTGACACTAATTGTGATAATTAGTACACAAATTTTATAAAAATTCGACAGTAAATATTAACATTGAAAAAAATGATCGTAATTAGCATGGGACTTTTCTTAAAAATTCCACGCTAATTATCATAATTAATGTTGAAATTTTACAAAATTCTCTTGCTAATTGCTAATTTTTTTAAGAAAAAAGAAATAACGAACGTCATTTAAAAAAAAACTGATGGCATTTCTTACATAATCAATTAAACAATCAAAATTTGTGTAGTCAGCAATAACACTTAAAAAGCATGGGAAAATAAATTATCAATACACATGAGCCAATAATATGAATCGTACACAACTACAAATAAAAAAGAACTAAAATACAACTGATATGATGATATTATGCTACTAAGTACAACTGATATGATGAGCACAAATGAAAAAAAAAATTCTTATAGTTTCTGAAAAAAAAATAATGGAAATAAAGATTCAAAAGCTTCAAACGAGTTTTCAGATATCAAATGACATTTTCTGTCCTTGAAAAATGCCACCATGCGCTCTACCTGATGGAACCTTTTTTTTTTATCTGATCTCAACCTTTTTGTGACTGTATGGTACATCAAGATCTGAATTTTCAATCAAAACTTACAATCGTTTGATGTTGATGTGTTTGAATTTTGATTGCCTTCAGATCTCGTCTCCTTTTTCTTTTTTCTCTTGTCTCTTTTTTCTTAATCGGAGTTTTAAAAATGGATAGAAGGAGAATATGAAGTAGAATGAGAGAATATTATATATTGGGAGTTTTGTTTGATCAGTAGCATTAGATAGAGTAGAGAATGGATGATGAATATAATAAGAGTTTATAATTCGTGGTTGTCTTGTTTCTAGATTCTTTTGGTTAGAAGTTGGAAGTTTTACAGTTTGATCTATTAAATATTTGACAATAGTTGGAATCTCAAAATTTTTAAATCAAATAAAAGGAAAAACAATCTAGGCTGGATTTTTACAATTAATATCTGATTTTCAACAAACATCTGACACTAAATTGATTAGTATTGATTTTTCAATAGAAATCTGACCTAATTTAGGTACAAAAAATTGTTACAACATTTAATAATAATATTGGTTTATAAAATTTTAGTTTTCAATATATTTCATATATATTGTTGCTCATTAATTAAAGATCTATTTCATTATATTTGAGTTCATTAATTATTGATTCACCGCCGATCAGTAAATTTCTAATTGGACAGTGTATATGTACTTGAGATTTGATTGAATGGTCTATATAATGTTAAAAATATGTAAAAATTTATAGACATGATATTTCAGTATATTTAAACACATGATATGGTTAGATTTTGTAGATATAGTTAAAATCATATAAGTTATAGTTAAGCAATAGAGATGACATTATTTGTGAAAGAATGAAATTGCTCATGTACTTTCTAAAATCTATCAATTCATACCATTAAAAATTTTAGTGTTTGATAAAATAATTATGTTGAAATTTTTTCATCACATTTGAAGTTGATATGATAATTGATTTAATGAAATACAGAAATACCAACCAACAGTTTGAATGAAATTACTTTATGATTGAAGCTTTATCAATTGTAAAATAGAAAGAAATATTGGGTTATGTAGTTTATCGATTCCTAATTTAGTTTTAACAAAAATTACCATCTAAATATCATATATATGTCAAGTATCATAATTTTAAATTGAATAATTACTATTGAAAAAACACAATTAGAGTCGGATTTTTATAAAAATCCGTTAGAGATTGAAATCTCAAATTTTGAATAAAAAAAGGTTGGAAAAAATTTATATTTGACACTAATTTTTCAACTACCAAAATCAACATCTATTTTTACACTTTTAGTGTCGTCTTTTATAAATAAAAAGATTTGAAAGTAAAATTTACAAACTCATTAGTGTCGGTTTTTCATAAAATTATTCTACTATTTGTTTACTTTTAATGCTAGTTTATTATAAAAATATGACAATAATAAGTGAACAAATTTTAGTGTTGTCGATTTTGATGTAATTACAATATGGAGTGGGATCCATTGACAATGGGTTATTTTGACAACGTTGACAATAGATCTCTAAATAAATATAAAAAAATCTATAAAATGAAAAAATATTATAAATATGTTCTTCTACTTTTAGATTGATGTTCATTTAAATTTCATATAATTTCATTATCGTTTAATAGTCCATCAAAGACCGTTAAATTAGAACCATTGTAAATTGCATGAAAATTTGATGGTCTTTGATGAACTATCAAATGATAATAAAATTACATGAAATTTGAATGACCATCAATCCATAAATTGAAAAACACATAATTTTTTTTTCTATTTTTTGTATTTATTTATAAGTCTGTTATCAAGGTTGTCAAAATAATCCATTTAAAACCGATCCCTTCTCTACAATATGATATCTTTAGTGTCACATGTTTTAATAGTTCGACACTAATAGAGCTACGCTGAATGTCCTTTATGGACTAGTGACTTCTTTTACCCATAAATGAGCAGGTTTGAATTCTTCCCTAAAAATACGACTGCACCTCTCTCTCCATAGCACAAAACATAGGATTAAGATGACTTCCCTCATCTTGAACTCGACCCTCGTATCAATCATGAGTTGCTGCATCGTGAGATTATGGAATTTTTTAAATTCAGACTCTGTTATTGAGAACCTTCTGAGCACCAATATTAGCAATTCAGAAAAGAAAGTGCAATCATTGAAAAAGATGATGCGCAGTCTCTCCTTGTTGTTTGCACATATAACATATCTCCGGCAATTGCCAACCTCTTTTTTTTTTAAATTGTCCGCTATTAGAATATTATCTTGGCTCATTATCGAAGCAAAAATTTTCATCCTTGGGGGCGCTTTGACCTTCCAGATGTGCTTGATATTTAAATCAATAATTGGCCAGTCTTGATGAACTTGTAAAATGATTTGCAAGAAATATTTATAAAAGTTTCGTCTCAAGGTAAAAAGATACTACAAATTTAACCTAAAAAATATAAAGAAATACATCAAAAATAGATGGAAATGTTATAAGCCTTCAAATGAAAATTTTCGCAGTAAAGTATTTTCTTTAATGTTTTCTGTATTGTTCCGTGAAGTGCAGCGCAGCCGTCAGATTCGTATAGCACCACGTCAAAATAATACGTGATGCAGATGCTCTTTCTACTTTTTTTTTCACGTGTCTTATCAGTTTTTAAAAATATGAAATATTTTCCCCCTAAACATTATATATTGGTTTTTTTATCAATACTACTACCATAACCAACGCAACATAAACCACTAGAACAAAAATAATCTTAGACAATACCACTTTAATAATGGTTATAGATTAAATTCATTATTAGAATGACTCAGTGACATTATTGAAATATTAATAACTTCTTTAACAAGGTTTTTAATAAAGAAACGTTATTAAAATAGAGCCAAAGAACATAAAAAAGCAGCACACTCATTTAAGAATCCGCAGAATTTTATATTATTTTTCATATATTTAGTACAGCCACTCAATCCCTTTCCGTTCTTTCTTTTTCCCATTTCTTGATAGTTCACGACAACAAAAAAAATCTATCTGATAATGGTTGTTTATCAAATTTAACAATGATTATTAAACCGTTATTAAAGGGAATGTTAGAAAATGTCTAAGTAATTATTGTCAAATCTCGTTATCAAATTACACCTTTAGAATTATTTTTTAAATTAACCTTTAGCAATGATTCTGAACCCAAAATCATTATTATTTACACCTTTAACAATGGATCTTGCATAGAATCGTCGCTAAAAGTCAATTAATTTTTTTTATAAATTTAACTTTCTATACAATTAATCATACAGTGAAAAAATATATATTTAATAAACAATACATACATCTTGCTCTTGTAGTAATATGAAAACCTATAATTTATAAAAATAGAAACAAAAAAAAAGAATTTTAAATTTTAAATAAACTTCAAATGCGTTTTTAGATTTGAAGATGAGCATTTTTGGCCTTGAAAATGACAATAACAATATAAATAATTAACTCTATAGATCTCATCATAAGTTTTTTGTGGCCGCGTAGTATGTCTCAATTAGAGTTTCTTATCAAAAGTTATGGTCGGTTAAAGTTGAGATGGTCGGATTTTAATTTTTATTTCTTCTATCTCTCTTATTTCTTTCTTATTTCTCTCTTTGTCTCCCGTCTCTCTTTTTATGTATGAAAATATATGACAATGAGTTGGTAATTCATGGGTTTTTATTTTTTAATTTTAATTTTTTGATCGTTGGATTGACATGAACAAATAGTGTGATGGAAAAAATCTGACAATTCGTGGGAACAAATATTATTAGTGGAGATAGATTTGTTAGTGCCAAAAAGTAAAATAAATATTTAACAATGATTATCTTATCAAAATCATTGATAAATAGAGTAAAAAATATATATGAATAATCAACGCACCCATTTAATAACGGTTCTTTCAAAGAACCGTTGCCAAATATAGTAAAAAAAAAGGAAAAATCCACACACCATTTAACAACTATTCTTTCAAGAAATCATTATTAAATGTTGTATTTAACAATAATTCCATGAAGGAACCGTTGTTAAATGAGTGTGCTGCTTTTTGATGTTCTTTGGCTCTATTTTAATAACGTTTCTTTATTAAAAACCTTGTTAAAGAAGTTATTAATATTTCAATAATGTCACTGAGTCATTCTAATAATGAATTTAATCTATAACCATTATTAAAGTGGTATTGTCTAAGATTATTTTTGTTCTAGTGGTTTATGTTGCGTTGGTTATGGTAGTAGTATAGATAAAAAAACCAATATATAATGTTTAGGGGGAAAATATTTCATATTTTTAAAAACTGATAAGACACGTGAAAAAAAAAGTAGAAAGAGCATCTGCATCACGTATTATTTTGACGTGGTGCTATACGAATCTGACGGCTGCGCTGCACTTCACGGAACAATACAGAAAACAGTAAAGAAAATACTTTACTGTGAAAATTTTCATTTGAAGGCTTATAACTTTTCCATCTATTTTTGATATATTTCTTTATATTTTTTAGGTTAAATTTGTAGTATCTTTTTATCTTGAGACGAAACTTTTATAAATATTTATTAATTATAATTTTAAAAAGATAAGGGTCCGATGTTTATCATTACTAAAAAAAATGAGGGGTCTGATTTACTGCGTTGGGAGATTTCCGAGCTGAAGATAGCATCTAAGATTTTTCTCAAGAGCAGGATGGAAAGGAGAGGTGATCTTAAAATCTACAAAGAGTCAGACGATTCTATCTTTAATTACATGGTTGTCATGAGTTTGGAGAATTTTTGTTTTAGAAAGTGAGTGTTCAAGAAAAAAAATCGAAGCAATTAGATTAACCTCACTGTGATATCATCGGTTAATGCCAATTTTTAGAAAATTCAAGCTCTAAGCGGGAAACAGAGCGTGAAGATTTTGTCAAAACTCAACGATTATTAATTGCCAATTCTTAATATTGTTTTGCCAGTTGCGCGTTGTCCACTCTCTTGGAAAATGAGAGGAGTTTAATTTTCATAACTTATTGAATTTGACTAATATTATTATTAAATCTGTACTTCTGAATTATTGCCCCAAGGTCAGATTAAAAGTACACTATTGGGATAACCAAATTATACATGCATGCCTCGCTGAAGTAGTCAGCAGTCGATTTAATAGATTTGGGTTTAAAGGACGAACAGCAATGGCAGTTTGTCGACGTGGGCCATGCACATGCTTCAATTGGGTTATCATGACCCGGCTTGAACTGGAAGGGGTCGGCATATCACGTGTTAGAGATCGAAGCTCTTATTTTCATTTATTAATAAAACACAAAATATTACATAAAAGAAAGGAAAAGCAAAATAAAGTTCCTACTGATTGCTCGTGTATACAATAAAAATAAATGAAAGCAATACAAATAGTTCATTTTCTATCAAAACTAGAAGTTCTTTCATTTATCTCCTTTTTTTTCGGATAATTTTACATTCGTCATTCTTTCAAAAAGTTTAAAACAAAATGTCTTTCCATCTAAATTTGATTTTTTAAATACACTAGTTGGATATTAAATTGCTTTAATGCACAACCTAAAGACGAAAAAAGTAATAAATAGTGATTTATGGTAGAGGCTTGAAAAAAATCCCCACGGGTCGGGTCAATCCGCTGTGGATCAAATTCTGCTCGCAACCGAGCTCGACCCGAACTATGGTCAACCGGCTCTAAACTCGGACTGTCTGACCATTTTTTTTATTTTGGTCCTCTCTAACCCTGCCTAACATAATCTGTGGTCCGATCCAAACCGCTCCATGTACCCAGTCTAACCCGTGGTCTAGACAAAACCGGTCCGCCCGTCCAAATCAGCTATTATTTTTGATGGACTATCAAACGTTAATAAAATTATATAAAATTTGATGGGCTATCAATCTATATATAAAAAAACATATCTATATATTTTTTTCTATTTTTAAAATTTATTAAATATTTTTTAAATTTAAAAATAAAACCCTACTATTACTCAAAAATAATAGCGATTTGGATCCTGTCACCCACCGTAAGCTTTTTATGTAAATTCAAACGACTACAGCTTCTTCTACTTTTAGTCGCTAAAGCCCATACTTTATGGTACATTGGTATCCGAATTATCCATGATGTAGATGTTACAAAAAATAAGGACTATTCAAAACTACTGACTCAGTATTATCACATTTAGTAATATTATGAAAGCACGCCTCTAAAATTTATATTTTCAGTAACTAACTTCACTTTTCACATTTTTCAAGTTACTTTTTTTTTATCTTAGTTTTAAATTTATTATCGTAATTATGAGCACGCCATTGTAAGTAAACATCTTCTCTTGGATATTCAAGGTACCGAGCGTCAAAATCTGCTGCTCGTAAAAAAAACGAGCAGAATCATGTTGGTCGAGATCAGACAGTTTACAAAAGTGTTGCTCGTTCCTGAATGCTTCTTGAGATTTACATTTATATTTTTCAAAATGCTTTTAATCACTGAATTTATAAAAAATGTTGCTCGTTCCTTTTACGAGCAGCAGATTCTGACCCAAGTACTGAAGCAATAGTACAACGGAGATGGAGCGCCTTGTGGACTGGGATACTAGGTAATCTTAGGTCAGTCAATGCCTTTCTAGAAGAAGGCCTTGTCGGTCATTGTTGCTTCTTCCAAAGATATTCAATCAACTCATAAATAATTGATGTTAAATGTTACCATTCGGAAACTCAAACTATTGACCCGGTATAAAATTTATAATTTCATTATTGGGCTTAACCATCAACTTGGACCCACTAAAATTTGAGTTATTTGTCGCTTATTAAAAGTTTAACGTATTATACACGATACCTAACTATCGAAGTACGATTTCTTAAATTCGTGAGATTTTTAAATAATAATTGGAATTGCATGTCACTGTTTTACAACAAAGAGATAGAGTTGTAAAATAACCCGTCGGATCAGACTTAACCCGCGTAACTCGTGGTTGCAATCCGTCCTATCCCAATCCGTGGTCAAATTCGTCAGACCCATGACCCGTTAGAACCGGCGGGTCAAGCACAAACGCGAACAGAAAAATTAAAAAAAAAAATCCGTGCTAGACCCGACCCGCCCCGCCCCGCCCGGCCCAACCCGTGATAACTCGTGCCCGACCTGATCCGAAAAATCTGAGAATCCAACCCGTCTAACCCGATCCACTTTACCCGTTAAACCCGACTTGGGAACCGGCTAGAATTCAAAAAATAAATAAAAAATAATTCCAAAAAATTTGAAAAAAAATTCAAAATCATAATTCAATTTTTTTTTCTTGAAATACAACAACATTTCATCTCATATTTCACAGAAACAACTTCATTTTATCTCTCTTCTAAATTCTACAAACCAAACTCTCTCTCGTTAATTCGTTAATCATTAGATATTAGCAATTCTCTAATTATATTATTATAGTAATTTTATTGCATTATCCAGAAAAAAATAAAAAAATATTTATATTAGTGTTATTTAGTTATTATTATCTATTTAGTATTCGTTATATTATCTCTCGTTAATTCGTTTTAAAGTTTCGGGCTTTCGGCAATCTTTTGATTCCAACAAAAAAGGTTAGTTATTAGTGTATATTATATTTTATAATTTATATTTTGTAATTAGTTTATATTTTTTTAGTAATTAATTTTTTAAATATATATTTACATTCTTTTTTTGCCATTCGTTTCTTTTAATTAGTTTTTATTAGATTCTTTATTTTTTGTAATTAGTTATATTTTTAATTTATCATAATAAGTTCTTTTTTATAGAACATTCTTTAATAATTGATTTTTTAAATAAATATTTACATTCTTTATTTTTTATCATTTATTTATTTTAATTAGGTTTTGAAATATATATTTGCATTTTTGCCATTCGTTTCTTTTAATTAGTTTTTATTAGATTCTTTATTTTTTCATAATTAATTATATTTTTAATTTATAATAATTATTTCTTTTTTTTATATAAAATTCTTTCATAATTAATTTTTTAAATAAATATTTATATTCTTTATTTTTTTATCATTAGTTTCTTTTAATTAGTTTTTTGTTGTATTCTTTATTTTTTATTACATTTTTTATTTTTTTATTGTATTCTTTATTTCATTAGTTGTATTTTTAATTTGTAATAATTAATTCTTTTTTAAACCACCCCATTTCATTAAAAAAAATTAATATTTTTTTAGCAATATCAAATGACATCTCCCAATCCCTCTCATGTCGAAGAAATGACACATCAGTTGAGCGTTAAAATTTTTGGTGAAGAAATATCATGTTCTAACCCTTCGAACCCATACTATCAACAAAATACTAACCCTCCGCATTCTTATTATCAACAAATTACATCACAACAATATTATCTATCACAACCGCATGTTGATCTTAATTACGACCCGCAAATCACTTCCTTTAGTGTCGAACAAGGTTCGACCTTATATCCGTCAAGTTCTAATCAATATCTACAAAAGCTCCCAATATCCCTGAAGTTCCCAATATAATACCGATATAACAACTAGTGTTGGACTTCTACCACTACATCCAACGAGTGCGGGACGTTCCACACCAATACCCGACTCAAGCATCCCGTAATCCCCGGTCGAATGCGTAGTGACAAGAGAAGGAAGAAATCTCCTCCAACCTTGGTAGCGCTATTACGAACAAACTTTAGGTCATGACGGTGTTCTAATAAATGCACGATGCAAGGTAAGTAATTGCAAAACTTCATATAATTATGTAATAAAAAATGGTTTAAGTCAATTTAAAAAAATATGCCGATAAACACATAGAAAAAATGAAGAACCCCAAAAAAGACCCGATACCCATATGGTACAAAGTTGTTTGAACTCGGACGGTACTAAAATACTTGCTAAATATGATGAAAAAAGAATACTAAGTGAGTTTGCTCGATTCATATCGAAAAAAATAACCAATAAGTCTGGCATATTGTACCGATTTTGTCCGATTGGTAATTAAAAATTATGGTCAACCATTATACAAAAGGTTTCATCATAACAAAATGATATATGGGTTAAAAAATAATAATATGTTGAACGAAAAAGTGAATTATTGATGATAATGAGGAAGTTGCTAAAATGGGCAAAGATACTGTGATCTTACCGTGAGCTATACTGTCATGTATTAATTCCTTCACGTGATATGTGAGGAAAGTGAAATTCAAAAGAAAGTGAATAAAATGTAAATAATACATTAAATTTATCAAATTCACGAATAATATGCGTATTAAATGAATAAGTCGTGAATATAGCCGAATAAATTTAATCTGATGGACGTTGGACCTCCCTCCAACATCATAGCAAGTATTATTATTGTATTATTTCTCTTTTAGTTGTTATGTATAGAATCGGATGGAATAACTACTGGTGTGATCTAAAAGAAAAAAAGATACCTATTGGAATTGAAGTTGAAGTGAGAGAGACTGAAATTCAGACATTGTCCCCTTGAAATTAAGCCGTGTTACCTTAACGAAGGTCAAGTCACCCGAGCTGCCTGGCCTCTTTTCCTCCAATTCTTCCTTGATAATTTTGAAGGTTAATTGTTTCTTCGGCCTATAGACAGTTGTTATGGGTCAAAAGCAATGAACAAACTCAGCATTGTTATTGAACCAAGAATCAGACCTAGTTGGGCCTACAGTGTAGTAGGGAATTTCTATAATATCCATGGCTGGGTTCTAATGGATATATCTGATCAAAATGGCCCATCTGGAATAAGATAGCTCGTTTTGATACTGTTAATGTAATTAGCTGATTTTTAGTCCACAAGTCTACACTGTCGTATGTGGGGTTTTTTTTTTTTTTATATCGAAGGCGTCAGTCAAATGAGTCCGTTTTTTTTTGTTAAAAAAATGTTCCTTTCCTTTTCTGTTTGTTTGCTTCTCTTCTCTCTGTGTGGTCTTTTTTGTTTGTTCTCATGCTTTCCAACTTTTTGTTGCGATGTACCTTTTTCCCTACGCCACAAACGATCTATCAACGTGTACTGATAATTTCTCATGATGTTCTATATCTACAATTTCTTAATGGGAAGGATCCCTGACAATGAGTTATATTGATAATTTTGACAATGAGTTTTTAAATAAATATAAAATTAAAAAATAAAAAAATTTATAAATATATTCTTTTATTTAGATTTTGATCAACGTCATCACAACGGTCGAAGTTTACAGCCCACCACAAGAATATGCTCTAAATATGTGGGTATAAAAAGAGTCTGTCAGAATCATTGTTACTCTTAACGCATCTAACTAGATATATACATGCACTTACCGATGTAACCGTACGAACAAAAAAATTTCAGGCACCTGAGAAACAAATGCGTGGGACCGACGCATTTAACATATTTCGTGCACTTACTGTGTCGTAGTCAGCAAAAGCGTGAGTGGTACATTTTCATATTCATAAGCTGAGGGACTAGTTTAGTTGGCCCCCAAAATATTTACATTTTGTCAAGTCTATCATATTAGCTGTTATGCAAGTTCGGTTTTTGTCGATACTAGGTTCCATTTTTTGCCACCACTATTGACTACAGAGGTATTAGAATATGAATTATAGGTTCGTGCTTAGGAGGCGGGGATAGAACTGCCTGTAATGTGGCCAGAGCTCTAAGATTATACTTGTAAATTCCATTTTTTCTCTATATCTTATAATTGGATTATTGATTTTCTTAAATTTTTTGTTCGATTTTTATTTTTTCTTATATTAAACGATTCAGATGGACAGTATGGGAGCTAGCTCACGCACGCAGTCAAAATTTGCTGGGGGTCCTTTTTGTCAGGGACAGTGGACGAAATCGATGCCAAATCAAAAATTCATTAAAAAAAAACTGTACAGTAATATTCCATTCAAAATTAAGTTTATTTATATAATAGAGATACAAGTTACAACCTTGAACTCCATAGAACATGACAATTCAATGAAACATGCGTGCAACCGATTAAAATGGTAACATAAAATATTTAAAACCAGAACAGTTATGCCAAATTTGCGATCCGTCGCTTATAATTCATGGGTAGATCTCAATGATCGACATGAACCCAATGGTATGGATGATCTTATAAGAAGTAAATTCTGCCTCTGTAAATATTTTGCTCCACTCATGCTCATCCCGCTCGGTTCCTCCAGTTACAGTCATCATCAATAGATCAAACAACAGCTGTGGTTCCTTTGTTATCTTGTCGGAACTAGTCAATCCGACTACTGACTCTAGAAGTAACACTTTCCCTCCGGCTTCTCTTGGAGGAATTGCATCTTTGCACCGCCGCAATATCTTGACGCAGTCCTCGTCAGACCAACAATGTAGGACCCACTAGGATGACAAGTTATGAAAATATACAAGTACACAGTGACATAAGGAATTAATTTAGAAAATGTAGTTGTATAAATATGAAAATTATTTTAGTTTTACCTTTAGGAGAACAACATCCGCGGGAGGGATATACTCAAACATGTCACCAGTAACGAACTTCACCTTTTCATTATTTGGAAAATCACCCGCCAAATGAGGAAGTTCTAAAACAGTACACTTGACATGGGAGAAGTTGTCAGCGATCACTTTTGAAATTGCACCTGTACACCCTGCTACATCCACTAATGACTTTATTCCCTTGAATATTTCAGCGCCATCTTTAACAATGACATCAGTAAACAAGCAAGAGCTGCTTACCATAGCATCATTAAAAGCTTTGCTCGTCTCAGCATTGCGGCTTGCCCATTGCCATAGGTTGACACCATGTGCCAATTCAAATGGCGTAAGTTTTTCCTCTTGTTTGAACCAATCACCAATACAGAAATAAGATCTCTGTATAACATCTTGCAAATTAAGACGAGCAAGTGGCAACAAGTTCAAGAACTCCATGTTACTATTTGTTACAATTCGAGATAGAGGCGTTAAGTCATAGACTGCCTCTGAACCGAGACTCGCATCATGCTCTTGAAAGAAGCCAAAATAATTCATTAACCGCATGAGACGACACAAGTAAGGTTTCTTTGAGGGAGGAAGGGACAAAGAAGAGTGCAAAATGGCCGAGGGTCATGGGTTTACCGTGTTTGCATATTGCATCAACTATGCCGAGATCTAAAACACATTTGAGAGACATGGATTTATGAAAGCTGAATAATAGTTTCCATAGCTCGAATGTTTCTTCGAATTGGTTGTTATCCATGATTTTTAGTTTTAGAATTCGATGTGCTTTCCCAGAACACTTCCTCTTCTCCTTTTATAGGGGATCATTTAGAACATATTTGATAAGGACTGATGTAAGAAAGATTCTAAGTGTGTAGGACATATTTCGAGAGATAAAAAATAACATTTCAAGTGTGCAGGAAAATACTGAAAATAGTGTTCAAAATTTTCATGAAGAAAATATCCCTACTCCTAAAGCCAAGAAAGAGTTATCGTTTGAGTCAAAATGAGGGAGAACATGATATTTACTCTGTACTTGTAAAAGATCGTGAAGAAATATCTAAAGATAAATAAGGAGCACGAAGTTTGGTTATGACACATGAGATTTGAATATCTAGGGTACAGTGACCTCAACAATCTTGTGACCTCATATAAGGATTGTCAATCTTGTCAAGAGCATTCGTTTGAGTAACAAGAGGCGCACAATTAATATTATGTACATAAAATATTTTTTTAAGATGAATAAATATTATAGAATAATAACAAGAGTTTTAATGTTTTAAAAAGTATAAGAATGATGATGATAATAGTTATATATTATTGTTATTATTGTTATTATTATTATTATTAATGATAATGTTCATTAAATATTTAACTTAAGTTAAAGTATGTTTTAATATTGCAGTGCAATATGAAAAAAAATACTTGTCGAACTGATAAGAATGACTTGATTATCATTATAGGAATATTCATATACGCATGTCTAAATCAGTTATATTGATTTTGGATCGGTAATACTAAAATGCGTTGAACCTATATAAAACTTTAAATAATATTGTTTAGCCTTATTCTATTTATCTGTATACAATTTAAATAATTAATATTTTTTAGCCTTAGTTTATTAAATATGCTCTATTTTTTTGTGTTACATGCCATTTTACTATGAATTTTGAAGATTGCATGACGCATTGATCATTATTCAGATCTTAAAATAGAGCTAGCAACCTATATAAGAACTAAATGACAAAAAAAAATAATATTATGTGTATTGAGTTGGTCTAAAACTTGGCAGATGTCACCGTTAAGCAATCAAAAACTTTACTTGAAAGAAAAATGAATATAACAAAGTCCAAAAATGACCGCTTCAGCTTGCTTTTTCTGCGCTTACTCGCTTAGTCGCAAAGAAGCATACCAAGCGCTCGCCTCAAGAACCTCGACCGCTTCTTCATTATAAAAGCGCTCATTCAATCTTGCTGCGCTTGTGCACTTAAGCACAAGAGGCTTGCGCCTCTGACTGCCATGGTGTTGGATGTACTTTCTCAATAAGAAACTAGAGACATTTGAGATTTTTAAGAAGTTCAAAAATACGGTGGAAAGAATATCTAATCTCTGAGATTGGGCATATGTGAAAAATACTTATTTAACGAGTTTAAGTTATACCGTGAGAATCAAGGGATCCATTAGTACTTGACAACATCATACACACCACAGTAGAATGACGTTGTACGAGAGAAAAAATCGAACAATTCTCGATATGGTGAGAACAATGATCAAAATTAAGAAAATGTTGAAAGAATTTTGAGTTAGAATTGTACAGTGTGTGATATACATACATAATTGATGCCCGCACGCGTTGCTTGAGAATAAAACCCTCAAATAACTTTGGTGCGATCATAAGTTGAATGTTGCACATCTCATAGTATTTAGAAGCATAACATATGGGAAAAATCTCAGGCACAGAGAGAATCAAACTCGAAGACAAAAGTAGAGATTATGTTTTTATTAGATACAATGAGAAGACAAAGACATATAAGTTCTATAATTCGTTCGAAAAGAATATCGTGATTAGGGGTGTCAATGGGTCGGGTCTGGTCGGGTTCGGATCGAATCATATTATTTTATTATTTTTCTTGACCCGATCCAAACCCGACCCGATTGAATTCGGGTAAATTTTTTTTGACCCATATCCGACCCGACGGGTCACGAGTCGACCCGATCCGACCTATGTAAAATAATTAAATATTTATTAATAATTTTATATAATTTTAAGTAATAAAATATTAATTAATTTATAATTAATCTTAATTAGTGTATATTTAAGCTTTAGTTAGTACTAAATCACAAAATTACTTCAAAAAAATATAATTAATCGGGTCGGGTCGGGTTGACCTGAACCCAATCCGACTTGATTCGGGTAAAAAAATTTAAACCCATATCCAATCCATTTATTTTCGGGTCAGGTCGGATTCAGATCGGGTCGGATCAATAATTGACACCCTTACTCGTGATCCATTAAGGTATCAAGCTGAATGAAAAAAGCTTTCTGGGACTAGAAGAACCAACAAGAAGAGCTAATAAATGAGGTAGACGAGATCAGACTCTCAGTTCAAGATGATGGAGCCTTGAGTTCGAGAAAGTTCGAAGATGACTCCAGCTTGGTAAACTCAAAAGAAGTTTAGGATGAACTGAAAAATCTAAAATTTCAAGATCTTCGAGATGAGACAACCGGTGAGATACGTCAGATATATTTGCTTGTAGATGTCGAGATTATCTTATTCAAGAAAGTCTATCTCAAAATGAATATCTGTGTCAAATATTGAGATAGTATCTTCGAGTTCAAAGAATTTGAGATATATTTCTAAAATAAATCTAAAGAAATTTAAAATAATACGGATGTGATATATTTTTTTCTCAAAGGTATTGGCAAGTGAGTCTTTTTTTTTTGTGTTAAAAAAAATGGGTCCTTTCGTTTTTTGTTTGTTTGTTTGCTTCTGTTCTCTTTGTGTGGATTTTTTTTGTTTGGCCTCATATTTTTCCAACTTTTTTTGCGATGTGCTTTTTTCCCTACGCCACAAATGATTTATCAACATGTTCCATTATAATTTCACCTGGTATTCTGTATTTACAATTATTTAGTGAACTGTCCACCACTAAAATATGCTCCTTATATGTGGGTATAAAGAGTCATAATAGTTGATACACTTGACTGGTGTTTTAAAATAATCAGGACGGATGAAACCGACTTAAAATGTCTGTATTCGCATCTTGATGCACCTGGATTCAAGACTAAAATCTGATTAGCCTGAGTACCGGCCAATCCATGATCCAATCATGAGTTGCAGTTAAAGTTTTCTAAAATAGCTCGAGGTTAATCCATCTCATCCTAGAATAGATCTCACCTAAGCCCACCCGCCTAACCTGTCTAACCCGACCAAAAAACTAAAAAAATCTATCTAAAATATTACTGTTTAATAATTTATTTAATTTTTAAAATAAATCAAAAAATATATATTTAACATTTTATTTTAATTTTTAATATTTCATTTGAATTTCTAGTTAATTTTTTTGAGTTATAAAATTTTACCCAAAAAATAAAGAAAAAGAAAAATTTTCATGAATTTTAATGGTTATATATTTTAAATATTTTCAATAATTATTTTGATGATTTTTAGAAATTTTATTTGGATTTATTTGAGTTATTTTAATTTTGAAAAATAACAGGCGGTCAAAAAAACCGAACCGGATCCGCTCTGCCTGTCGACCCGTCTGACCTATGATTCTAAAAAAAATCACAGTTGTGCCTTCTCAAAATCAATCTGTCTTAACTCATCCTATCTAACCCGTCTATGCATGCTAATCCGATCCAACCTGTCTGAGTTTGTACCGACCTATTCCACCCCATCCCATATTTAATAGGCGCATCTAACTAGATACATGTACTTCCCGACGTAACCGTACGCACAAAAAGAACTTAACGCAACTGAGAAACAAATGCATGGGGCTGAAGCATTTGGGGTGCAAACGGATCAAATATGGTTGGATAGTGATAAAAATCGTATTCATATTTGTGAATACGAATATGAACACGGATAGTTTTAGATATGAGGATCGGATATTAAATGGATACGAATACGAATTGGATAATACATGAATATGAATATGAATCCGGATATATTTTGGATACTAAATTAAAATATCATCAATTATAATTACATAATATTTTTCATGATAGATCACTAATTATAAAAATTAATTATCAATTATTATTATATTATCAGTGATTTAATCAATAATTATCATTACAAATTAGTCAAAAAAACTATAAAAATTAAAATATTAGTTAAAATATATCAAAAAATTATAAAAAATAAAATATAATGTCAAATTATATGTAAATTTAGTTGGAATTGTGATCTACATAAAAAATCCAATTGAAAAACATATAATGGACCTTTTATCCAAATATCCGAATTTCAAAAATATCCGGATCCGTATAATTATCCGTATTTGTATTCATATCCGTATCCGTATCCGGTTCCAAATTAAAAACCATATTCATAATCATATCCAACAAAAAATTATCCGTATCCATATTTATATCCGAAAATATTTGTATCTGAATATCCATATCCGCTATTATCCAAATACGAGTCCAGATATATACGGTTGGATAATATCCGATCAGTTTGTATCATTGTCAGCAAAAGCACGAGTGCTACTTTTCATATTCGTAAGCTTACGGATGAATTTGGTTAGCCACGAAAATATTTTCTCTCTGTTAGGTCTATCATATTAGTGTTGTTATGCAGGTTCGGTATTTGTGGATACTAGGTTCCATCTCCTGCTACCACTACTGAGGTACTAGAATATGGATTATAGGTTGTGGGAAAGTGTTATACAATCACATTCGTAAGTTCTGGAACCAGTTGTAGGGATTCGGAATGCCCAAATCCCATTAATGCTCAAGTTGCGGAAAGACCGTAGAACAAAAATTTACTTCTAGTTAAGTTAGGGATTAAAGTATGTCGGATAATAACCGAGAGTTACAGACATTTAATCCTTTACAAAAGACGGTAAAATATTATTTTACTTCTAACTTAAGCTTAGGGTTAAAGTGATGTGTCGGATGATTACCGAGAGATACACACCTCTTTAAACCTTTATTGATCTACTCCATGATTGATTTCTAAAATATTAATCTACTTAACAATTAAATAGATTAATATAAGATGTTATACCTCGCTTCCAAATTTCAATTGGAATGAAAATCGGCTTGTCTCGAGCACCAAACGTCCGATGCCTCCGTAGGTTATCCACCAGACTCGACTGAGAGCGGCTTCTTTCTTTTGCCAGAAATACCGTAAACCGCGGTTTTTCGCAAAAACACTATTCACCCGAGAAAAGATGAAATAGTACTATTCACGACTCACGGTAATTCTGTTTCACAAATGTGCAGAAATACCGCAACTTTCGTAAAAACACTATTCACCGATCCCGTGAATTTCGAAACAACCGTATACCGAGAGAGAAAGTAGAACCGATTTGGTGGAACTTTTCTCTCACCCTACCCCTCTATTTATAGAAAAAGTGGAATTGACAAATTACCAAAATGCCCTCATGAATAAGTAGGAGGTTTCAAAGTGAAAAGACCAAAATACCCTTAAAGTTCATCCAATTTACCAAAACGCCATTGGGCTTTTTGGCCAAATTACCGAAATACCCTTGGGCTTTTGGAAAAATTACCAAAATACCCTTGAGGTCGTCATGGGCTTTTCATGGGCCTTTTTGGGCTTTTTTTTTTGGGCTTTTTTTTTTTTCTGATTTTGGGCTTTTAATTATTAATTAAGACTTTAATTATAAATGGGCTTTGGCCCATAATTCAAATCCATAATTAACATTTTAAAATCCAAATAAAATATATATAATTGTCATCTACAATTATATTTTTCTCATTGTTGTTTCTAAATTTATATGATGTGTCCAACACTTTATTAATTCAATCGATTTTTGCTTCTTGTCATCTTTATATGACAAATATAATTATATCATATATAATTAATTATAACCATCTTATTATTAATTATAAACAATTCATAATTAATCAATAAGATTCTCCGATTAATTCCTATACTGTGTGACCCGACAGATCCGTGTTATGTTGGTAAATAGAGTTAAAACCGTTTTAACTTCTATAATCATAGGAGGAATCTGGCAGAATGCACTATGACCATCCAATTACATAGATGATGATGTACTGTACAATATCATGATCCAGTAAACTATTTACTTGTGTTTAATTCTTTTGTCTCATAGCTATCGATCAGTTTCAAGGTAGGTATGTGTCATCCTTGCAAACTTAATCTTTTCTTGATCCCGAGTAAATTATCAAATATAATTACTCTTGTAATTATACTTGCTAGCGTATAATATTACTCTATCAAGGGCCCATGATGCTATAACTCGTATAAAAATACGAGGGACAATAGTACTTTTGGCAAACCATCTCTTCCTCTGCATAAGTTATTTATACCGAAGAGCTACCTTTATAGCCACCTTTTATGGATAACGTTTGGTAGAAATCACACACATACATATCCTATATAAGAAAGATGAATACCTCATACTTTAGAATTTAATACTGAACGAAAACATTAATGACACGAACACAATTCCATTTAATGTTTCATTCGGGGTCTATCAAATACGATGTTCCTTGAACATCTATCTATGTGATTAAAATGACAACTCTTTGTCTATGGTCCAAAACTTGACCATCATTTAATCCACATACTAACCCGATAACGGTTAATTAGTGTTCCTGCTAATTACCTTGGTTAGTGACTTTTAAGAGTATATTCTATATTATGAAGTTTCATAATTCCAGTCATGAATTCAGAATGATTCATAAATTCAATAATACTCAAGGAAACAAAATATCGTTTAAATATCCAATTCATGAACAAAGCTTTATATAGCAAATTTATCGTATTATTGACTTCAAGATTATTACAAACTAACACCAGTTTATCAAGTGCGTGCTTATGAGCCGAGAATGTGCTGCCTGTAATTTAGCCAGAGCTCTAAGATTATACTTGTAAATTTCATTTTTTTTTCATTTCCTCTAGATCTTAGAATCGGGTCATTAATTTTCTTAAATTTTTTGTTCGATTTTTGTTTTCTTATATTAAACAATTTCAGATCACTGTGATAGTGTGCGACCCTTTTTCGCGCGCCGCCGCACCGCCGCCGGGCGATGGGTTCTGCGGAAGAAGGACACGGAGATCCCTCCCGAGCGTGCATCTGCTGGGTGTCGGCCGATTCTGCCGTTTAGAGATATTTGGATGCACATTCAGGGGGTTTTTTAGTGATTGTGAGTTCTTGTAGATTCCGGTGGGTGCAAGCCCCCACCGTTAATTACCCTGGGCTACGAACCTCGAGGCACCTCTGGATCTTTGAAAGAGAGAAGCAAATAGTATAGTTAAAAGATGGTCAAGTGGTCGTCTAAGTTTATAAAAAGGGGTCTACAGAAGATGAACCTACAAACAGATCGGTTCAATCTATGGAAGACAAACCTACAAACAGATCGGTTTTGTCTTATGGAGGACGAACCTACAAACAGATCGGTTCACTCCATGCCACCTCGAGATGTAACCTTACCAACAGACCAGGTTAATCTCTTCATAGGGGGCTTGAGGTGAGTCTACATACGATCGACTCGACCTCCGTTGATCTAGAAGATAAACCTACAAACGACCGGCTCAATCTTAACTAGTCAACAACCAATCACACAAAATACAACTCGAGGCACCGAGCCGGTTGATCTTGAGGTTGGTGAATCGGGAGAAGGGTGGATATGGCCCACGTGTTTCTTCTCACCGATCTTCTAGATCATGAATTCGAAGCACTAAGCCGATTCATAAACCTAGAAAACACAATTGCACACAATATTAAACCCGAAGCGCCGGGCCGCTTCAACATTGAGGCATGTGTTAGTGAAGGAACCTACCGCGAACGGTTCACATTCACCGTTTTGTGGATGAATCTACCTACGACCGATTCGATCTCACAGTCTCGGAAATGAGCCGGAGACAAACTCATCGACGGACGAGTTCGCCTTGCCGGCTACAAAAATGGTCATGAATTACTTGTTCATGACACCGAGTCATTAAGATGTCACTTCGCTCGGACATCGTAATGTTCTTCTTCTCCAAAGTCGACATATCTCTCCATGCTGATGTCGTAGCTTTGGTCATTCTTCAGCGAGTGTCAAGATGTTCTTGTCTCGACTAATCATTCTACATATTGCATTACTTGTGCAAAATTACTATGTTGCCCTACACCCCTTGTGTGAGCGTATTCAATCATGAGTTACTTGCTCATGGCAGCGAGTCATTAAGATGTCACCTATCTAGGACATCATAATGTTCTTCTTCTTCAGAGTCGACATATCTCTCCATGCTGATGTCGTAGCTTTGGTCATTCTTCAGCGAGCGTTGAGATGTTCTTGTCTCAACTAATCATTCTACGTGTTGCATTACTTGTGCAAAATTACTATGTTGCCCTACACCCCTTGTGTGAGCGTATTCAATCATGAGTTACTTGCTCATGGCAGCGAGTCATTAAGATGTCACCTATCTAGGACATCATAATGTTCTTCTTCCTCAGAGTCGACATACATCTCCATGTTAGTATCGTAGCTCTGGTTATTCTTCATCAAGTGTCGAGATGTTCTTGTCTCGACATGTTCCTTCATGTTGCTATCAAAGCCTTATTCATCTCACGTCAAGATGTTCTTGTCTCAACGTATCTTGTTATTCTTCATTAAGCGTCAAGATGTTCTTGTCTCGACATATCTTCTTGTATTGCTATTAAAACCTTAATCATCTCACGTCAAGATGTTCTTGTCTCGACATGTTCCTTCATGTTGCTATCAAAGCCTTATTCATCTCATGTCAAGATGTTCTGTCTCGACGTATCTTATTATTTTTTATCAAGTGTCAAGATGTTCTTGTCTCGACATATCTTCTTGTATTGCTATTAAAGCCTTAATCATCTCACGTCAAGATGTTCTTGTCTTGACTAATCATTCGAATGTTATATCGTGTGTGCAAATATTCTTACGTGGCTCTACACAAAGTCTATTATATAATATCTTCCATTATTATTATTTTTATAAAGATGCATTTATTTATTATTATTATTATTATTATTATTATTATATATATTTTTATTTCTTAAACTCTATTTATCTATGTAGAAAAATTACTTACAAAAATAATAGGAAAAGGGGTTAGCTAATAACTAGAATTTTATTTATATTTTTGGTATTTTTATAATAGCTAAAATAGAAGAATCTTATTTTTATTATTTCTAAACTCTATTTATTTTGTAGAAAATCACTTACAAAAATACTAGAAAAATGGCAATGATTTTTATTTATATTTTCAAAATGTTTATAATAGTCAAAGTAATAGGATCTTATTATTATATTCTATTATATTGAAATATTATTCATTATGTAAGAATCATTTACAAAATTAAAAGATGGTTAGCTATACTATTTTACTATTATTATTTTTTATTTTTTTTTTATATTTTATTTTTAATATCTATAATAGCTAAAAAGAGATCATTACTAATATTCTAACCTATTTATTATACTATTCATTATATCTATTTTCATTATTTCTACTTATTATCCATGGAAAAATATAAGATTTTTTTTTTTTTTTTTTTATTATTTGAAAATAGTCATAAGAGATGAAATTCATTATGCTTTTATTACAACTATTATTTTATTACATTTTATCCATCAAAAGTATTTTTATTATATATTTGTATAGAAATAACAAAAGAAATACAATTCATATTATAAAACTATATTATCATTCTTTATTATAAAAGAAAATGTATTTTACTATTTATTACCATAGTAGTATATTTTGTATATTTTGTTTTATTTATTTTTTTTATTATTCTTTTTACAGAAAATATAATATCTATTATTATTATTATTATTATTATTTTTATTTATCAAAGAATATAGCTAATCTCATTATTTATTATAGTATATTACTATTACTATTATTATTTCATGAAAAAATCACTTGAAAAATCACTAAAATATATCTAGTTATTATTTATGATTTTTATTTGTATTTTTGGGATTTTTATAGTATTTAAAATGACAAGTCAAAGCTAGGTCAACTATATCAATATATGTAATGTATTTTGCTTTTGAATTGTTTTATCATGATTATATTTTTAAAACTGGAATATTATTGTATAGAAAAATAGTATGAAAAATAAGGAAATTTTAGAAACAAATTTGAGTCAATTTGGAGTTCAGAACATTTTCAAATCATTTATTTACTCCATATTATCACTATTCTCGTTATTATTTAATTAACGGGCCTAATCTGGGCCGTCGATATATATTGAGATTAGTGCGCATCTTTCTAACTCTCTTCTTCATTTGGGCCGCCAGATTAGTTTGAGATACGTGTTTAATGGATCTACGCCGCATTAGTGCGTAGTTATTATTCAAATGTTTAAACATATCTGGGCCGTTTGATTTAATTAAGATGCGTGCTTAATATGTATAAGGCCCAGATCTTTCCTCGTTTAAATTTCCGAACTCCCGCCAGATCTTGTTCGTTAGATATTCTTCAAGATCGGTGGACGCTTCAAGAATCGTGCAGACAGGATCCCTTCAGTCTCTGACTCTCCGACGTATCAAGATCCGTGCTAGGTGGCGTTCCCGGCCGCCGGAGCTCCCTCTCTCCGATCGACGGTATCGACATCGTCTCACCGTGTAGAATTCATCCAAGCATCTGATCAAGAATCTATATAGCAATAGAGGTCGTACTATGGTACCGAATTGAGTTGCATCACTTGCTATCGCTACCGAATTGAATTCTTACCAAATTAGATCAGATTAATCGGAATTCTTGGCAATTACAGGTTTAATAAGCATCGCCTTAATATGTTATCATGATTTGAAGTGATTAGTTGACTCCTCTTGAGCTAATAATGGTGCAAGACCACCTCATCATTCATCAGTATACGGTACCGATTGGTACCGAGTCCTCTTTTGCCAAATTCAATAAACTTAATTAGTTTCTTCCATAATTACAAGATCAATAAGCGTCGCCTTGGTATATAGGTGTAATCGGGATGATTATAGGGTTTCTTGCGTGCTATTAACCTGATTGAAGCCATTGTGTATCATGAGTGTGCAAGACCGATTGGTACCGCTGCAATTCCTTCTCATTTTGAGATGTTTTCATATTCTATTAACCATTCTCGTGCCTAAAGGCTCACCCGTGACGTTGTTTGGGGCCAAAATGTGGTCACCGAGATGATGATCAATTAGAGCCAATTCACCTCCTGAACTTTATCGTAGATCTCGATTTGTGCTTTGAATCGCATTTCTTTGAAATTGCAAGAATTGACTCATCTATTCAATTATAATCATGCAACTAAGATGCTCAAAGGGTAGCAAGTTATTATCTTTCATCAATTAGACGAATATAAGCAAAGAAATCGATTAAAAAGAAGAAATCATAAAGGAACAGATGCAATATTATTTGAATTATGAAAAATCTTTATACCTGTGACTAATCCAGGCCTAAAGGCTCACCAATCACTTTGTGATTGGGCCAGTGGCTCACTGGATTCAGTCACTCATTATTGATTAGGATTATATGGAAAAAAGAACATGAAAGAATGTGGCAAAATAACAAGAATCAAGAACTAAATGAATTGATCATCCAATTGATCGTAAAACCTTCTAGATTTAGCTACAAGAGATGAATTACAAAGAAAAGCGCCAATCGAGTTAATGGACATATGAACAATTACCTCTAAACTTGAATAGTAATCCAAATCTGGTTAGCTTCGTGTAATCTCTCTATCTCTCTATAATTGGCGTTTAATAGTGAATGGATGCTTTCAATTACTCGCTAATGGATGTTTATGGATCTCTCGTGTATGCTAACGTTGTCGGATTTTCAGTTTATATAGGCTAATTAGGCCAATCAATCCCAATTGTGATTGGTTGGCTCCCTTCCACTCGGATTGCCACTTGATGCATCTCCACCCTTCATTACACTCGCTTGTATGGTCGAGATCAAGTTGTGCTTGTTGTGGAACTACAATAACCGTTTTCATTATCCTTTGACGTGCCGCGATTCTTTGACTCTATACTCTCAATTGCTCATGTGTTTCGACCGGTGAGCGGGCCCCGAGTTGCCAACACCTATTTAAACTCTTCACAACCTAGCTTGAACACTCGTTTCATTCATTTGTCACTTTAATTTCTCCAATCTCATTTTCGTTCCTAAGTTTCAATTCTTGGACAATTAGCATTTTATGCACCCGATTACTTCACCAATTCGTGTTTACTAGCATCGCTTGCCTAAGTGATCTTCTCAATCGTGCAATTTCACTTCCTGATCGCTTATTAGCCTCGCCACCTTGTCACCGTCTTCTCGGCGATCTTCGCTTTTCAACCCTTTTCTCACTCAATTGCCACATCAATTCACCTTTGCTGGCGTCGCCTTGCCTTAAAGACGCCGCTTTGTGACTCAATTTGACCTCCTGAGTATCAATTGATTCCCTTCCTTAATTCAATCTCGGTAATAATGTATTCTCACCTTTTGTTCACCTCTTTCTCATAATTGATCTAATAACACTTCTTGCCCTATCTCTCGATCATCGTTATTCTCTTAGATCACCTTCAACCATGGTAAGGCGTCGTGAAGGAAGAAAACGCGAGCCGCATCGGGACTCGGGTAATGGCGAGAAGAAGAAGGAGGGAGAGAGCTCCTTATCGCGCGTGGATGCGCCCAAGCATGCGTGAGCCAAAACGCGAAGAGAAGAAGAACGGAGACTCGACGCATCTAGACCAGGTTCATCTTCTTTTTATCTCTCGTTTTAAATTGAATTGCGCTGAATCAAGAGGTAGATTGAATAGACTCACTCACGCCTTTCATCTCATGCGCCTACTCATATTAACCTGACTACTGGGTCCCACATGTCAGATTTAGGCATTTCATTTAGCAGCTGATTAACATGATGATTAGGGTTAATAGGCTGAGGTGGCTCTGCCTGATTGGTTGATTGCTTATTAAACAAACCCTTAGTGTTAATGATCCGTGTATGATGTGGCTTTGTGATATAGTGCCACGTGGCACCTTGTGTGTTCGCTCCTGTACCAATCATAAGCGAGCCATCTGTCCCTCCTTGTACACACCGTATGATGACATGGCACCAGTGAGTGCATGCCATGTGGCATCCAAAGGGGCCCACTTGTCGGGCCGCCTTATAGCATAGTGGGATTCACAGCGGTGGTGAGGTGGACCAATAAGGGAAGGCCACATGGCAACGGGTCATTGAGGTGGCCTTATAGATGTCGCCATTTGTCCAAACCGTTGAATGAGGTGGTCGCTGATGTGGACCAATGGCCGATCGCCATGTGGCATAGGTGGGGCCCACTTGTCGTCCGTAGGGCTGGGCCCACATGGCCGAGGTGGACCAACGGGGTCTTGACACGTGGTACGAGGTGGCCCAATGAAATGTCGACACGTGTCACACCCTCTCTTCTCTCGATTCGGTATAGGTGTGCTTAGGATCCCCGCTTGCACCCGCATGTGTCTCTCGTCCCCGCATTGCACCCGCATGAACCCTCGATTGAATCTCACCTTTGATCACCCATTTATTCTCGCTTTTATCTTCCCTGAATTTATTTTAATAGCTCCACTTATCCAAAAATCATGAAAATTTCACCAAAAATCCCTAAATTCATGATGATCATCCCTGTAATTTTTAATTCCATTTTTACCCCTCCTTCTCTGAATTAAAAATTCTTTTATCCATAAAACCCTATTATTCCTTATGAATTAATCCCTGATCTCAATTATAGCTCTGTGTCTCTGCCAATTATCTTTCTCTTGCAGAAACCACCCTAACTAAATACCAATTAGACTTATATTGATATCCATTAGGGCTTGATTTGATCAAATGCCGACTACTTATCAAGCCAATTAATACAAATCTAGACTTGATCAAAGTGGTTGCTCCCACTTTGGCACCCGATCGCCTTGTGAAATTGACTTTCAATCCCTTAACATGAGGGTGACTTGATCAAAGAACCGACTACTTATCGAATTGACACAAATCAAAGCATGGTTAGGTGGTTGCTCACACCTTTGGCACCAGTGTCACCTTGAAAGCAAAATCACATTTGGAATTTCTTATAACTAGTTGCATCAAAATGCTAGCTTGGCATTGACATCATTTCATGTAGCATAGGGATTATACTGCTTCGACCCTTTCTAGGTTACTTCAAAGGCGATTTCTGTGGTTCAATTCGACCCCTTCAAAAGGTCACCGAGGCGCTGGGGCCCACCTCGCTGAAAATGGTCACATGGTGACTCATCAAACAAAGCTATGTTGTTAGATTCATCTACAAGGGACCGCTAGGTGGGTCCCACTTGTCGAGAAAATATAATCACATGGTGACACCCAAGAGGTCTCCTCTCTCCCTCGATCTTCTTGGTCACTCATGCGTCGAGTGGATAGAGAATAGCGGGGTATTTATACTCTTCACTTCATGCCCAAAGATTCCATCGTGGGACTAAAGGATTTGTTCCGGGTTAGGCAATGACCTCTCCCGATCAAATGGGCCATCTTTCCACCGCTTCTCTCTCTTCCCCCTTTCTTATGACTTATCATTAATCATCAATTTATTTTATTTATTCATTTATTCATCCTTGAAACTTTTCAAGGGTAAACAAAGAGCCACCCACCAAGACGAGTCTTGAACGCTCGAAAGGCTTGTCTTGGTGCATTATTCCTTATTATTCATCACTTCATTTCTCATGACGTCTTCTCTTCTTCTGTATTGTAGTTTCATCTCATGACGCCATTCCGCGTCGCCCCTTGAGTCATTATCATTCTTTTTACGAGGATCCTAGCGATTGGACTCCTCTCGTCTCGCCCATCCGAGCGACTCCTCGTCTACCCGCGAGGTGGCGGTTTATTCTTCGTGGATGATCGCCCTCATGACATCATGCCCTTCGGCCTCTAGCGTTGCTCTACGGCTCCTTTGACACATCTCCGGGCAAGGAGATTATCGATGGGGAGGCTCACGCTATGGACTATCGCTTCCCTTCATCACTCCTTTAGAGTGCCATGGATATCGCCTGAGTGGACCCGTATGTGCTCACGCGGGAGGGACTCGCTCAAAGCGAGCGGGATATATGACTCGGTTTTCTTGTCGATGTTTCATTATCATATCGACACACCCCCGACTACGGGCCTTTTGTGAGCGGTGGAACTATTCCACCAACACTTTGTTCATCGACGATCGGAGCCGACTCCGACCCTCCTGTAGATACAAAGAAGCTGACCGGCCGCCGATCTTCTGCCATTTCTATGACGAGTTCATGGTCTCACCCGCCGACTCGGGAGACCTCACTCGATTCCCGCCTTCTTTACAGAGGACTTATGAGATTTATTATCATCTACGGAGGGATATCCCGGTGTTCCATTCGACATTGGATCGCCTATTTCACCGATCGGTCCACACTCGCCCTACGGTTTGGCTTCCACCGAGATCCATTTGGTACAGTGCTCGCTCGAGATTCATCACGACGGCCCTATCCCATCTCAGGATACCCCGTGTTCACATGACGTGGGATCGGGAGACTTATTTGACAGCCTTTCATCTCTTGGTGGATTTGCTATTTCTTATTGCCTAGCTCCCCCGCATACACCATTCGCCTTCTTCGTTGTTCATTATGGCGAGCCCGATCGCGCGTGGCGACAGGATTTCTTTGGCCGTGCTCGTACCGGCCAACATTTATAGTGCCTCCGCGGTCCGACTTCATCTCGTAGTCCTTCACGCGCCGGGAGCCGATCCCGTGGCATCCGATTAGCGGATGGCTTCATTTGCATCGTCCGCTCATATGATCCCGCATGGCGGTCACGCTACAAGATCGTCTACCCTTATTGAGTGATCTAGTCGGGGCGCAGCCGGCTTCATTGACTCGTGAGGTCGCCCGTATAGATTCTTCAGAGTCGAGACCATCTCGCGCTTCTCTCGAGACAGATCGCGTCCGTGGCGCCTAGGGTTGCGACAAGATGGTAGTTGACGACAAAGCAGGTCCCCTCTTCTCGACTCTTCTAGCATCCGAGCCGTGCCTATTGATTTGGAGTACCCGATCGCCTTCGTCGTGGCTTTCTTCCTCTCGTATCGGGGCGATCATATGTTCATCGAGCCCTATTCGCCACATCGATGCGCACATCGCCTTGGCTTGATCGATATTCCCAAGCCGCCTCTTCTCCGCCCCTACATCATTGGCGGGCGATTTGGAGGGTATCGGATGGTGCTATACTCACCTCTTCCGACTAGGCATAGGCACTCGCTATCGATGGTATCCACCTCTAGGACTTCCACCTTCACGAGGCGTTATCGCAGTGGTATTATGAGACCATTCGCTCTTATCGTCGTATACTCCTCCGGTGGTCGTCCGAGTACATGTCCGCGAGATGGTCACCCTATTAGATGGCACCGTTTCGCGTGATCGCAGCCCTTTCCCGGTCATTGCCGCAGAGCCTGTCGACTTTCAGGGTTTAGACAGCCAGTTTTCTCATGCTCCTGTTAGGACCATCCTCACAGGTATGCTTCATCATCCCTTTAGGTTATTTCTTTCGATAAGCTTCATCTCATTTCGACCAATTCTCTTTTGATTCAGAGCTGGCTTATGAGTATGATCACGCGGAGCCTGGGTTCTCGGTCCCTCGTCCACGAGTAGTTGGCGTTCATTCTCAGCCACATGTCGAGCCACCGGCTCCAGCTACTATGGGGAGGGATCGAGACGGCGCCTCTCAGCCGTCTTCTCCATCTTCTTTTCCTTCTCCCACTCCGGGTGATTTTCTTTACTGACTCGCCTATCCTTATTCGGGCGCACTTCATTTACACCTCGATTAGGGTTTATTTTTCAGCTCATGGGACATCTCCCGTGGAGGCTACCCGAGACGACATCATAGCGCAGCGATCTATCGCGCGCTGCGAGCACTACTATTCCAGGGTTTTGCACCGACCTTGCCGTCGCAGTTCGTGTGCTTCATTTAATACCTAGTTGCCAAGCATGCACTAGTATTTTCATTCTTACATGTAGATTTTACAGACACTCGAGGCCGATGACATGGCATCTCCACACCGCCGAGTCTTTCTTCTACGACTGTCCCCCGCTCACCGTCGATCTTATTGGTGCTTACCGGGGATGGTGACTCCTTTGATGTGGTCCCGGGGCCGTGCTCACTCTTGCACGACCGCAGGAGGCTTCTTTAGAGCAGAGAGTCCATCGGGCCGTCGAGCCGCAGCGACGAGCCATTATTGATTGAGGGAGGGCCATCTCATGCTTCTTCATCTCCCGATGGGCGCCTCTCATGGCCACACAGAGATGGCGAGTCTCGACCGAGCGGGTTGCGCCGATTACGACTCGAGTTGGATGAGAGCGGTCGGTGGAGCACCTATTCCACGGCCCCGAGACGGGGTTCCGGCTAGCGAGGGTCTCGCCGAGCCTCATGCTTCTTCCGCACCTTATATTTCCTTTATCATTTGCCCGTATTTCACTTTTCCATGTACTCATTCTTTCTATTTTATTTTGTAGCCGGTCTCGTGCACCCGTAGGTCCTCCCGAGGCGACCGATATCCCCGCCCCCGATTCGATCCCCCCGCCGGCCTCAGCGACGAGGCGATAGGTTAGATCTTCTCTTTCTTCTATTTCTTCTTTGGTTATAACAATTTGTCTAACCCATTTATTTTACTTGCGAGATGTTTCATCGAGGATGTGCGCTCGCCTTGGCGCGGATGCACTCCGGATACCTTCTTCGAGGCTATCCGCTAGATTTCGAGATCTTGGACTCTCTCGCCCAAAGGGTTTCTCTTTTGACCGGTATGGGGCCGATGCGGGATACCATCGCGCCGCCTCTACTCATTGCACCTCGTCTCGAGAGCACTTTTATTTCTAGGAGGTGCGAGGAGTCGCTCAGTGGCTTACCAGATGCGAGCTCTCTCGTATATCGCACGAGTTGGAGATTCATGAGCTACGCAGTATTTGGAGGTCGCTCGACTCCATTATCTTCGCCGGCTCTCTTCTTGTGCCACTCTCCGCTCCATGGGAGTTAGTGGTGGGCCCGCTCGACCGCTCGTGCGGGGAGCTAGAGGACCGCGATTATCGCAGAGGGCTTCTCTCGACATTTGGCGGACGTCTCCCGAGTTGCGTATTCATTCGAGCGCCCGAGATAGTGCCTTCGCTCGCTTCTTGGACTTCGAAGCGCCTTCGAGGAGGATAGGCACTCCCTCCAGACTCATTTAGAGACTATTAGCACTGTGTTATTAGAGTTGGAGTCCCGCTTTTTGGGCCCATAGACTGCACTTTCATTTTTTCTTTCTCCTTTTCTTTTGCTACACTTGATATAGGATGCATTGACATTTATCATTTTGATCTCTTGTTGTGGATGATGCTTGCTTCTATTATTATCCTTTCATCGCTTCCTCTCAGCCGCGAGGAAGTATTTCATTGATTTCATGCCGTGCACCTTCAATCTTATCTCGCAAAAGCGCCTATTACAACCGCTTCATCCTTTCAGTTGTCTAAACATAATAAAAGGAAAATCTTACAACATCCTATTACATTCATTCTATGCATCATTTCTCTTTATTTATGGCAATACAAAACTCAAGTAACCGTGGTATTTTACGGATACCGAACCTCGTCTCGTATTGACCTCTAGGCCGGTGCAATAATAAACCCGTTTATCCCTTTATTACCGATGGATAAACTTACCGTATCAATTGGATTATGGATGCAATTGATAACACCATTTTGTGGATGCTCCTTGTATATTTAATTGACATTTATTTGTGGAAGCTCACCCACTCTCCTCATTTGTGCACCGTTGCGTGCGTAAGTGGAAACTCACTTTCACTCATCTCCACTCAATTTGTTTTGTGGGGGTACTACCCTCAAACATCCATCACGCATCCCCTGCGAGACAAGCTTTCATCGGGTAGGTCCGCTCTCCATGACCCGAGTCACTTCTTTAAGCGAGTTACTTTATTTGACACTGAGTGTCGGGTAAAAGCGTAAACCCTTATTCTGACCCCTCCATGATCTATTTTGGGATTAGAAACAGATCACGTCCTTGGGCGTGTGGTACTTTTGCGGATGAATGTACTCAACCTGGTTTTTTATATTTTGGCTACCCTCAAACATCCATCACGCATCCCTGCGAGACAGGCTTTCATCGGGTAGGTCCGTTCTCCATGACCTGGGTCACTTCTTTAAGCGAGCCGCTTTGTTTAACATGAAATGTCGGGTACAAGCGTAAACCCTTGGTCTGACCCCTTCATGATATGTCGTGGGATTATGACACACCATTTCTTCGGGCGTGTGGTGCTTTTACGGATGAATGCACCCAACCTGGCTTTGTATAACACTCATGGTGTCGGGGACAAAGGTGGCAACCCCTTATTGAAAAGATTTTATTATTTTTTTATTATCATTCATTTTTTTTTTATGAGTAGGAAAATAGGTTTTTTTATTGTTTTACATATATCCATTTATTTTATTAGAAGAAGGCAGATTTTTGGTTATTAGTGATACATGTTACTAATAGTACGAGAGTTATTTATTTATATGCCCTCGGAAGCGACTATTTACTAGCCACCAATTTGCTCGACCTATCCCTTGGCTTGCGCCGCGGGCGACCAATATGAGCAACTTTCGTCATTGGGCAACAGATAGTTTGAGGGACAAACTGCAAACCCTGCCCATTTTTGTGTTTATTCTGTATCAAATGGACAAACCCAGTGGTATTTGTATTATGAGCCCAAACACCAAAGCTCTCGCCTTACATTCTCACGTGGTTTTGGCGTTGTATTCCCTTATTCTATTTTTTATTTTTATAGGGCTAAATGTGTTTGTGTGGTTTTGGATTTTTGGATGCATTCTATTTACAGATGCACAAGTAGGGTTTTTGGGATTTTTATGCAAAAGTGGAGGTTAGACATGGGTTTGTGTTTCGTGCACGTGTGTGTAAACGAACACTTATTCCCTCCTTATTTATTTACAATAGATACTACTCGGTTGGCCTCGCTCCGGGCTATGTGTAGTACTTCTTCAGATATCGCCCATTAATCGGTGGCATGGGCCTTTCACCTTCATGATCTATGAGTTGGTATGCGCGCGCCTCGTATACCTTCTCAATTACATATGGCCCTTCCCAATTCGGGGGAGAATTTCGGCCGATGTGCCGCCAATAATCGGCCTTTTAAGGACAAGAACAAGCTCCCCTTGTTGAAATGCCCTGACTCGCGCCATTTTGTCATATGCCCTTGCCATTTTTGCCTGATATATTTCGAGGTTCTCGCTGGGCTATCAGCCTCTTCTCGTCCATGGCATCCAACTCGTCCAATCTAAGTTGTTGGCATTCGTCCATAGTCATATCATTTTGCATAGCCACCCGCAATGACGGTAGTTCCACCTCAAGAGGGAGAACGGCTTCAACCCCAAAAGCCAGAGAATACGGGGTAGCTTGCGTAGGTGTTCGGTATGTGGTCCGATAAGCCCATAATGCCTCCTGTAGACGATTATCCCAGTCTCGTTGGTTGCCGTCCACGGTCTTCTTCATGATATTTATTAGGGTTTTGTTAAAGGCTTCGCCAGGTGCCGTTGGCTCTCGGGTTATAAATGGACGAGAATCTCCAAATCAATATTAAATTGCTCCGCCAGGGCATAGACTTTGGAGCTCTTAAAGGCGTCCCATTATCGGATATTATCCGTTGCGGTGTACCGAATCGGTAAAGGATGTGCGTCTTGAAGAACTTAACCACATCGGATGCTTTAACTTCTTTAAGCGGGACGGCTTCACCCATTTTGTAAAGTAACTGTCGCGCCAGATGAACCTGACCTCTCGACGTCGGAGGGTCTATGGGCCCCACTATGTCCGTGCCCCACATATTAAATGGCCGGATGCTACCGTGGGGTGCAACGGGTTTGGCGCTTGATGTATAAAAGGGCCATGTATCTGACACATGCGGCACTTTTTCGCGTGCTCTTCACAATCAGCCACCATCGTGGGCCAATAATACCCCATTCGTTTGATCTTTAGCTTCATTTTTGGCCCAGACTGATGTGCTCCGCATAGTCCAGAATGAACTTCTTTCATAACCTGCTTGGCTTCATGCCCTGATACACATCTTAACCATAACTGATCATAAGACCTACGGTATAGCGTATTGCCCACATACGCATACCGTAGTACCCGCTTTCTTAGTTGATCAGCGATTCTTTTATCTTTGGGGAGGGTGCCATGCCGGAAGTATTCGATGAACTACTGCTCCAATCATCGTCTTCGCTTGTCATTGTTTCTTGGCATTCTACCTTTTCTAGCCCAAATGTTTTCATTTCTCGCATCATCTCGTTATTTGACACAATGATAATGGCCTCCTATCATGCGGACGATGATGTGGATTTCGCTCGTTTCGGTTCACCCACCTCCTTGGCGAGTTTGGCCAACGCATCCGCTTTCACCATTCACGGCCCTTGTGACCTTCTCAATGGACACGTACGGGATTTTCTTCATTAGTTCCATGGCCTTCTGGTGATATTGTATTAGTTCCGCTTTAAGACCTTGTATTCGCCGATTATTTGATTTATTATCACCGTGAATCCCCAAAGATGCGCACAAATTTGATTTCCACTCTAGTGATGCTCTCTAGTCCGGCGATGAGTGCCTCATACTCGCTTCATTATTTGTACATGGTTCGCTTAAAGCCGAGAGAATGTCGTATTATCCCGCCTTCCGGGTTACGAAGACTAGTCCCGCGCCCCGCACATTGGGACTCCCGGCCCGCAATTGGCTTGATTGAAGAAGCACCATCAAAGTACATCTCCCATATAGGACTTCCTTCTTCAATATGTAGAGTTTCCTCGTCGGGAAAGTCACATTTTAATGGGGAGTCATCTTGAATCGGTGTGCGACCAAGAAATCGCTAGTGCCGCCTTTATCGCCTTTTGCGGTGTATAGGTGATGTCAAACTCAGTGAGAATGATCGCCCACTTGGCCAGCCTCCCCGTTAGCATTGGCCGAGTCATCAGATATTTGAGAGGGTCCACCTTGGATATTAATATGATTTTATGGGCTAGCATGTAATGCCTCAATTTCTTCACCGCGAAAATTAGGGCTAAACAATGCTTCTCAATCGGTGAATACCCGTGTTCTGCCCCTACCATCATGCGGCTTAAGTAATATAGCGCATTTTGATTACCATCCTGGTTTTCTTGGGCCAATAGGGCTCCCAAGGATCCATCTAGGGCGGTCGTGTATAGAATAAGCTCCTTCCCGGGTATGGGCGCCGCCAATACTGGAGGGTTGAGTAAATAGGCCTTGATTTCTTCAAAGGCTCGTTGGCACTCACCGTCCCACTTAAACGGGATATTCTTCTTAGTTAGCCGGTGAAGGGTTGGATTTACCCGATAGGTTGGCTATGAACCGCCCGATATACGCCGCCGTTGCTCTTGCAAAGATCGCAATTGTTTTAAATTCTTTGGCGGGGATAGTTCGGCTATTGCTTTGATCTTGCCCGGTCTATCTCAATTCCCCGTGGCGTACTACAAACCCTAGAAATTTACCAGAAGATACCATGAATGCGCATTTCAACGGGTTTAATTTGAGCGCATGTTCTCTCAGGCGGTTGAAAACGACCTCAAGATATTGGAGGTGTTCTTCATATGACATGGCTTTGATGACTAGGTCGTCCACATAGCACTCTACTATCTTGTGGATTAGATCGTCGAATATTTTCGTCATCGCCCTTTGGTAGGTGGCTCCCGCATTTTTCAGCCCAAACGGCATGACTTTGTAACAATATATGCCAATCGGCGTGCGGAATGCCGTGTGCCTCTCATCTTCTGGCGCCATTTTGATTTGATTATAGCCCGCATAACCGTCCATGAAGGAGAAGACTTCATAGGAGGATGTATGATCAATTATGATTTCGGTTACTGGGAGCGGGAAATCATCTTTAGGGCACGCCTTGTTTAAGTCCCGAAAGTCCACGCAAATGCGGATCTGCCCATTTTTCTTCTTAACCGGGACAATGCTAGCCACCCATTCTGGCGTCTCTTCTTCCCGTATGAAGCCGGCGTCGATGAGTTTCTTTGTCTCCTCCACGACCTTTTCTTCGAGTTCTATTCTCATTCGCCTCGGCGCTTGTTTAATTGGCTTGAAGGTTGGATCAATTTTCAAGTAATGGACCGCCACGTTGGGATCTAATCCAGGCATTTCTTTATAACTCCAAGCGAAGCAGTCCATGTAGCTTTTAAGGAATGTCTTCAACCTGTCAGCCACCTCTTCCGGCAAAGACGCGCTTATGAAGGTTGGTCGTGGGTCTTCTTCCGTCCCCAAGTTAATTTCAGCTAACTCATCGACCGTATTAGGTTCCTTTTCTAGCTGTTTCAAAGCATTTTTCAGGACTGGGGTATTGTCCTCTTCTGTTTCATTATCCGGCATTTCAACAGAAGTCATGCAACAGCTTTCTTTCATACGGTACTCGTTGAGAGACCCCTCGAAGCATGCTGCGTCATCGCAGTTATACCCTAATCCCCGGGTGTATTTTATTTTACCATCCAGGCCCAGGACTTTATTCTGGCCGCCATTCCAGAGTTCATCGAAGCGCTTGGCCTCGGCCTTGGATATGTCTCTCAGACATTTTGCCTTTTTTGCTAGTTTATACAGCTCCTTTCCAAAGGGATGAGATGCAGCGTCATCGCTCGTTGCATTCTCCGATTCTTGTTCTATCACCCACTTCTTCCAAGCGTTGTGATCAGGGTTCTTCAGAGACTGGGTTGAATCGCTCTGATAGAAAATTATGGCCTTGTGGATGATAATCTTCCCTTTGAGGCGCTCTACCTTTGCCGGCACAACAAAGGTCTTCAGGGTTTGGATGTGGTTCACCTCCCTTGGTATAAGGTCTTTAAAATGCCTTTCAGGAACCACAGTAATCTCTAGCGCTGCCATCTCTTCTTCTATCCCAATATTCATGACCGAGTTGGAGCGGTAGATTTCTTTGATAGGCTTACGTCTCGCTACCTTAGGTTTACTAAGTACGGGAGTGTGCGAGATCGTATAAGCCACCCCTTTGCCCTTGTTATTCAGGTTATGCGGAGCTGGGTCTTGTTGAAAGCTCTTCGGGAGTTGGATCGTCCCGTTTCTATGCCCTTCTTCTATTAGGTCTTTGAATACCCAACATTCTTCAATTGTATGGCCCAGTATGCGATGATAAGGGCAGAATTCGCCTTCGCCGGCTCTTTCTATGTCTGTGGGTCTTTTACAGACGGGAAGTGTCAACCCACTCTTTAAGGCCTGCTCAAATATCCGAGCTGTTTTATTTCTCAGAAAAGAGTATGGTTTACTCTTCTTGACCTTGAGGGTTTGCATGACGGTCGGTTGCTTAGCTTTCGTTTCTTCCCCCTTTGATTCATCTACTATGACAATTACCCGTTTGCCGCTATCGGGTGCTTGTCTTTCGGGGTTCCCGGAACGGGGTTCGCTCGTCACTTCTTTGAGTAGCTCGGAGTTATAGATCGCGGTTTGCAGGTTTTCAATCATTACCATGATTTCATTGTGTTGCGTCTTGATATCCTGCATCGCTTCCCATTGTTCAGACACCTCTCTTCTATTATTTTCAACCTGGTGCCTTATTTCGTCGATCGCATTCCAAACGCGACCTTCAAAATTTTCCCGCCATGAGCGTTCTTCATTTATAGGCCTTGGCCTAACCGGGTTATCCCTTCCGCTACCGGGTCCCGTGTTGATCATATATGACTCCTCACTTTCATTGTCTGTCTCGGGCCCTTTATATGGCTTCTTGAGGATGTGATAGATGATCTCTTCGTCAGACTCCTCTTCCCAGGGTTGACGATCATGGCCAGACTCTTCTCCCGAGGTGGTATCGCCCGAATTGTTGGAATCTTCGGAATCTTCTCCCGAAGTTGCCTCTATGATCTGAATTTGAGGGGTGTTGGCAGGCTTAAAATTGAAGATTACCTCCTCTTCAGAATCACTTACATTTATTTCGCTCGGTGTTATTTGGGCCTTATACGTAGCCACCTGTTTGAAGCGGAAGGTTGCTTCTTCACTCGACTTTCTTCCGGGTCTTTGGGCTCGAGTGCCTCGGGGTTTAACATTAAATTTGACCTCTTCTTCTTCTCCAGATGAGGTATCAAATTTAGGGCCTTTATTGAAGGGTTTCTGACCTGCTTTTGTCATTGGCCGGCTCGGCGCCACGGCGGATTTAGGCAGAAAATACTAGGCGTCATTGAATTTAATCTCATGCACCCCGAATGGTTTGACATCTCCGTCAATTCTCTTTTGCTTACCATTCTCGATATATTTCAGGCATTGGTGCAGAGTAGAGGGTATGACCTGATTGCTATGAAGCCACGGGCGACCCAAAGAACGCCCGATAAGAGGTTTCAGCGTCAATGACATAGAATTTAGTAGGCGCTCTTAGGCTTCCGCATTGCAGGTTCAGAGTTATGGCTCCCAGGGCCTTTTGGGAGTTTTGATTGAAGCCATGAATAATCACCTTTTCATCAGATAGATTCTTCACATCTAAGGTGATGGTCTTTAGGGTTTTAAGCGGCATGATATTGATCGAAGACCCTGCGTCGACCAAGATGCGGCCAATCTTTTGCCCTCCGCAGTTTCCGGTAATGTATAGCGGGCGGTTATGGTCGACGGTGCCTATTAGGAGGTCATCATCTGTGAAATTTATACAGGCGGCCCGTTTGGCGGTGAATAGGGCTTCTTGCGTATTTTGCTCTACGAAGTATGACTTGTACTTCTCAGGATCTTGCAAGGCCTGAATTAGTACCTCCCTTAGGTCTTGTGACATCATCAATGCATCAAATATGCTTAATAGCGCTGGGATCTTACGCAGATGTGCCAACACATTGTATTCTTCACCCGTCGACCGGGTCTTTTCTGGGTTCTTGCTTGGATTCTCGACCTCTTTACCTTTATTCAGGGCCTTATCTTTTCCTTTATCGGAATCCTTGGGAGCCTGTCTCTCGGGTATATAAGTCCCGAACCGGAGCACGGCTTTGCATTCTTCGTTCTTAGTCCCAGAGGTGCTTGCCTCCCCTTCGTCATTCGGGAAGAACATCTCCTCTAATGTTGGCATATCTTCGTCGTGAGAAGAATATACCATGTTGCACGAAGCACCCCAGATTTCTTCGCTTTCTTCTTTGTCCATTTCTTCATTTATATTTTCTTTCTTTTGACCTAGGGTTAGCTTCTCCCAGTCTTCTTTGGAGATGAAATGTTGAAGGGTGATCGCCTCGGGACGGCCCTGCTCATATTCTTCAATCTTGCTCTTTCTGGACTTGTTGTTTCTATGCTTCTTTTTCTTCTTAAGAACCTGGCTTTGGCTCTGGTCCACCTTATAGTATACCTTGGGTTTTGGTGGGACCACTGGCGTGATATCGTCTTTCCATTTCATGCCAGGTTCTTTCTTGAGAGCTTTAAGCATTTTAATCGATTTCTTCGATAAGTGCGTAGTCCATTGTTCTTCTTGGTCTTCACTTAATTGGCCCGGGACTTTCTCTTCCTCATGAGAGATTGTGTTGGCCTGCTCATGGGCTGATGGGCTTTGCAAGAACCCTTTAGGTAAAGTAATTTCACCGTTTTTGTATGCCTTTTCGACCCAATCTTTGAAGACCCAAGAATCTTCAATTGAATGCCCTATTATTCGTGGTATGGGCGAGAGTTGGGTTCGTCCGATTTATCGGCATCTTCCGGCGTTCTTGGCGGCCTACAGGCAGGTTAAGCCGTTCTTCGGTGCCCTCTCTCCGAAGATTTGGGCAACTTTATCTTTTCGAAGGAGTACGGTTTAGATTTCTTTTGTTTGAGAGACTCAAAACTCCGTGAACTCCCTCCTGGATTGGGCCTGGGTCCCTTATTGTAATTGTTGCCATTTGTGCTACTGCTGCCGCCTTGGGTGTCTGCGTTGGCAACCATCTTGTCTTTCAACGAGGTGAATGCCACTTTAGTCTCGGCTCGGGCTCCTCGTTGCGGCCTATTATTCATAAAGTTCGGCACGGTGTGCGGTGACATCCTTTCCATATTGGATACCGATCTGAGCAAGTCTTTGAATGCGTTGACCTTCGTCACACCAAGAAGCATGCCCATCCACCCGTCAATGTTCTTCATGATTAGGTTGACGGCCTCATCTTCGGTTAATGTGCGGTCGCATTTGATGCTGAGGTTCCGCCATCTGTTGATAAAATCATCATTGACTCCCTTTCTTGGGTTTAGTGCTTGCCGGATCGGCTATGTTTATTTTGTCGATACCATGACAAACCGCGCCCGAACGAGTCCGCCATCTCGTCCCAGTCCCGATGTCGTTGTTTTCCAAATAATAATACCATTGGAAGGCGGTTCCCACCAGCTCGAGGGAATTGTCTTAACAACAAATGCGTCATTGCGCCCGTGTTGCCGCACGAAGCTACAAAGTGGGCCGTGTGTTGTTCGGGGTTCGGTCTTTATTGTCTTCCCCGAGAAGGTCCCGAAGCGGGGATCACATACCCTTTTGGATATTCTTCCAAGTCGTATATGGCGGGGTATGGATGTCCACGCTTTTTAACGGGAGGGATAGCGTATCCACCTCCAAATTATTTGCATTTGCTTTGGCAATCATGGCTTGAATCTCCTTCCGGGATATTCCCGTTGGTTCACCTCCACTTCTATTGTTCTCGTGTGGATGGGGTTTAGAATCGACAGTTGTTTTCCTTATGATTGCTTTTAGTACTTGTGGACCCTTCTTGACGAGAGCTACCAAATTTTGAAATTGGCATCTTGTGATTCTTGCAATGACTTGACCGCCTTAATCAATTCTTCATTTTGTTTTAGCATGGTAGCGATTAGCTCCCGTTGCCTAATCAGCTCTTCGTCTCGTGCCTCGATGTGGCCTTTTAGTATTTCTATTTCATCAATAGGCATCTCGGGACGTGTTTCAACGTCATCTTCATTGTCGAAGAGATCAGGGTTTTCGTTATGGTCTTCCCCTTCCCTCGCTTGTTGCCTTCGGGTTGACTCTCTTTGGGGGTCTCCTTTTCTACCATTATTTTTGTTAGTGTTTGTGACGTGAGCTTGATTAGGCGGAGACTGGTCATCCTGGACCATGTTCACCTCACCATCAGTGTCCGGATCAGTATCGTAGCTTATACTGATGGTATTGACTGAGAAGTGCTCTTCGTAGCGAGCGGTTCTTCTCTTCTTCTTTGTTTGGTCAGGGGCAGTTATTTTTAGACTATTGAGTGGTATTCTCGAGCCTAATCGGCTGAATACACTCTTCTGACCCAAGCGGCTAAACACGCTCTCGGACGGAGCGTTGGACCTGCCGGCCTTGCTGGGCTGGGTTTGAGACTGGGGTTTTATTGGTGGGAACCCTTTGGGACCCACACCTGCTGGGTGCTAGGTGTTGCCTTTAGTATAGACCTCCTTGTGTTCGGAGTGGAGGCAATGGCTTGCGGCTGAGCCATGCCTTGAGATTGGTTAGGGCGGGAGACGTATTGTCTCGACCTAGCGTTTTTAACGCTCTTCCTCTGTTTGAGGGCCCTGTGAGCCTTGTAGATGGCTTCTGCAGGGGTTTGAGATTTGTCCTGGCGGCGTTGAGGCCTTTGAGTTGGGTGAGGTGCGGGCTTAGGCACCTCCCATGCCCGGCGGAGCCGGCTCGTGGCCGAGTTCTTGGCCACTATTCGGAGAGCCGTGAATTTGTTAGAGATCGGGACACCGGCCTAGCCACCACCGGTTCTCGGTATGCATCCGGGCCCTCTTCCCGGACACTTGAGAGTTGCGCGCTTTGGGCCGCCGCCTTTGGGGCCGTCCTTGACGGCGCCTTCTCCTCTTTGGGGAGGCGTAGGAGAGGCCATGACGTTGTTTGAGATCCCCTTGGGAGTTAGGGTGATCGATTCTTCCTCCTCGTCCGGAATGGAGATCCGGACGGTCGCGGGAGTGATCGTGGCCACTGGAGCTGGGCCATAAATGGTAAGTTCTTGCGGGATGGTCCCGAAGAACATGAAGAGCTTGCCCTCTGGGCCCTGTGCAGGAGTGACGGTGTAGGGAGCGAGGTTGAAGTTTCCAAAGAATGCCATTTCCTGCAAAAACAAAAACACTTGAAAATTATTAGTCATTTTAGCACATAGAAGACCACTTGTATCTCTTAATTATTCTATTTGCCTCTCTCTTTCGTAGATAAGAGGAGAATCTAGGTCCCACCGGCGTGCTGCATCTGTGCGACCCTTTTCGCGCGCCGCCGCACCGCCGCCGGCGATGGGTTCTGCGGAAGAAGGACACGGAGATCCCTCCCGAGCGTGCATCTCTGCCGGGTGTCGGCCGATTCTGCCGTTTAGAGATATTTGGATGCACATTCGGGGGTTTTTTAGTGATTGTGAGTTCTTGTAGATTCCGTGGGCGCAAGCCCCCACCGTTAATTACCCCGGGCTACGAACCTCGAGGCACCTCTGGATCTTTGAAAGAGAGAAGCAAATAGTATAGTTAAAAGATGGTCAAGTGGTCGTCTAAGTTTATAAAAAGGGGTCTACGAAGATGAACCTACAAACAGACGGTTCAATCTATGGAAGACAAACCTACAAACAGACGGTTTGTCTTATGGAGGACGAACCTACAAACAGATCGGTTCACCCATGCCACCTCGAGATGTAACCTTACCAACGATGCACAGTTAATCTCTTCATAGGGGGCTTGAGGTGAGTCTACATACAGATCGACTCGACCTCCGTTGATCTAGAAGATAAACCTACAAACAGACCGGTTCAATCTTAACTAGTCAACAACCAATCACACAAAATACAACTCGAGGCACTGAGCCGGTTGATCTTGAGGTTGGTGAATCAGGAGAAGGGTGGATATGGCCCACGTGTTTCTTCTCACCGATCTTCTAGATCATGAATTCGAAGCACTAAGCCGATTCATAAACCTAGAAAACACAATTGCACACAATATTAAACCTGAAGCGCTGGGCCAGTTCAACATTGAGGCATGTGTTAGTGAAGGAACCTACCCGCGAACGGTTCACATTCACCGTTTTGTGGATGAATCTACCTACGCACCGATTCGATCTCACGGTCTCGGAAATGAGCCGGAGACAAACTCATCGACGGACGAGTTCGGTCTTGCCACTCAAATGGTCATGAATTACTTGTTCATGACACCGAGTCATTAAGATGTCACTTCGCTCGGACATCGTAATGTTCTTCTTCTCCAAAGTCGACATATCTCTCCATGCGATGTCGTAGCTTTGGTCATTCTTCACGAGTGTCAAGATGTTCTTGTCTCGACTAATCATTCTACATATTGCATTACTTGTGCAAAATTACTATGTTGCCCTACACCCCTTGTGTGAGCGTATTCAATCATGAGTTACTTGCTCATGGCGTGAGTCATTAAGATGTCACCTATCTAGGACATCATAATGTTCTTCTTCTTCAGAGTCGACATATCTCTCCATGCTGATGTCGTAGCTTTGGTCATTCTTCAGCGAGCGTTGAGATGTTCTTGTCTCAACTAATCATTCTACGTGTTGCATTACTTGTGCAAAATTACTATGTTGCCCTACACCCTTGTGTGAGCGTATTCAATCATGAGTTACTTGCTCATGGCGTGAGTCATTAAGATGTCACCTATCTAGGACATCATAATGTTCTTCTTCCTCGTAGTCGACATACATCTCCATGTTAGTATCGTAGCTCTGGTTATTCTTCATCAAGTGTCGAGATGTTCTTGTCTCGACATGTTCCTTCATGTTGCTATCAAAGCCTTATTCATCTCACGTCAAGATGTTCTTGTCTCAACGTATCTTGTTATTCTTCATTAAGCGTCAAGATGTTCTTGTCTCGACATATCTTCTTGTATTGCTATTAAAACCTTAATCATCTCACGTCAAGATGTTCTTGTCTCGACATGTTCCTTCATGTTGCTATCAAAGCCTTATTCATCTCATGTCAAGATGTTCCTGTCTCGACGTATCTTATTATTTTTTATCAAGTGTCAAGATGTTCTTGTCTCGACATATCTTCTTGTATTGCTATTAAAGCCTTAATCATCTCACGTCAAGATGTTCTTGTCTTGACTAATCATTCTGAATGTTATATCGTGTGTGCAAATATTCTTACGTGGCTCTACACAAAGTCTATTATATAATATCTTCCATTATTATTATTTTTATAAAGATGCATTTATTTATTATTATTATTATTATTATTATTATTATTATTATTATATATATTTTTATTTCTTAAACTCTATTTATCTATGTAGAAAAATTACTTACAAAAATAATAGGAAAAGGGGTTAGCTAATAACTAGAATTTTATTTATATTTTTGGTATTTTTATAATAGCTAAAATAGAAGAATCTTATTTTTATTATTTCTAAACTCTATTTATTTTGTAGAAAATCACTTACAAAAATACTAGAAAAATGGCAATGATTTTTATTTATATTTTCAAAATGTTTATAATAGTCAAAGTAATAGGATCTTATTATTATATTCTATTATATTGAAATATTATTCATTATGTAAGAATCATTTACAAAATTAAAAGATGGTTAGCTATACTATTTTACTATTATTATTATTATTATTTTTTATATTTTATTTTTAATATCTATAATAGCTAAAAAGAGATCATTACTAATATTCTAACCTATTTATTATACTATTCATTATATCTATTTTCATTATTTCTACTTATTATCCATGGAAAAATATAAGATTTTTTTTTTATTATTTGAAAATAGTCATAAGAGATGAAATTCATTATGCTTTTATTACAACTATTATTTTATTACATTTTATCCATCAAAAGTATTTTTATTATATATTTGTATAGAAATAACAAAAGAAATACAATTCATATTATAAAACTATATTATCATTCTTTATTATAAAAGAAAATGTATTTTACTATTTATTACCATAGTAGTATATTTTGTATATTTTGTTTTATTTATTTTTTTTATTATTCTTTTTACAGAAAATATAATATCTATTATTATTATTATTATTATTATTTTTATTTATCAAAGAATATAGCTAATCTCATTATTTATTATAGTATATTACTATTACTATTATTATTTCATGAAAAAATCACTTGAAAAATCACTAAAATATATCTAGTTATTATTTATGATTTTTATTTGTATTTTTGGGATTTTTATAGTATTTAAAATGACAAGTCAAAGCTAGGTCAACTATATCAATATATGTAATGTATTTTGCTTTTGAATTGTTTTATCATGATTATATTTTTAAAACTGGAATATTATTGTATAGAAAAATAGTATGAAAAATAAGGAAATTTTAGAAACAAATTTGAGTCAATTTGGAGTTCAGGAACATTTTCAAATCATTTATTTACTCCATATTATCACTATTCTGTTATTATTTAATTAATGGGCCTAATCTGGGCCGTCAGATATATATTGAGATTAGTGCGCATCTTTCTAACTCTCTTCTTCATTTGGGCCGCCAGATTAGTTTGAGATACGTGTTTAATGGATCTACGGCCCAGATTAGTGCAGAGTTATTATTCAAATGTTTAAACATATCTGGGACGTTTGATTTAATTAAGATGCGTGCTTAATATGTATAAGGCCCAGATCTTTCCTCGTTTAAATTTCCGAACTCCCGCCAGATCTTGTTCGTTAGATATTCTTCAAGATCGGTGGACGCTTCAAGAATCGTGCAGACAGGATCCCTTCAGTCTCTGACTCTCCGACGTATCAAGATCCGTGCTAGGTGGCGTTCCCGGCCGCCGGAGCTCCCTCTCTCCGATCAGATCGGTGTATTGACATCGTCTCACCGTGTAGAATTCATCTGAAGCATCTGATCAAGAATCTATATAGCAATAGAGGCTGTACTATGGTACCGAATTGAGTTGCATCACTTGGTATCGGTACAGAATTGAATTCTTACCAAATTAGATCAGATTAATCGGAATTCTTGGCAATTACAGGTTTAATAAGCATCGCCTTAATATGTTATCATGATTTGAAGTGATTAGTTGACTCCTCTTGAGCTAATAATGGTGCAAGACCACCTCATCATTCATCAGTATACAGTACCGATTGGTACCGAGTCGTCTTTTGCCAAATTCAATAAACTTAATTAGTTTCTTCCATAATTACAAGATCAATAAGCGTCGCCTTGGTATATAGGTGTAATATGGGATGATTATAGGGTTTCTTGCGTGCTATTAACCGGATTGAAGCCACTGTGTACTGCGAGTGTGCAGTACCGATTGGTACCGGTTGCAATTCCTTCTCATTTTGAGATGTTTTCGTATTCTATTAACCATTCTCAGGCCTAAAGGCTCACCCAGACGTTGCTGGGGCCAGTGGCTCGCTGAGATGATGATCAATTAGAGCCAATTCACCTCTGGAACTTTATCAGTATCTCGATTTGTGCTGGAATCAGTGCATTTCTTTGAAATTGCAAGAATTGACTCATCTATTCAATTATAATCATGCAACTAAGATGCTCAAAGGGTAGCAAGTTATTATCTTTCATCAATTAGACGAATATAAGCAAAGAAATCGATTAAAAAGAAGAAATCATAAAGGAACAGATGCAATATTATTTGAATTATGAAAAATCTTTATACCTGTGACTAATCCAGGCCTAAAGGCTCACCAATCACTTTGTGATTGGGCCAGTGGCTCACTGGATTCAGTCACTCATTATTGATTAGGATTATATGGAAAAAAGAACATGAAAGAATGTGGAAAAATAACAAGAATCAAGAACTAAATGAATTGATCATCCAATTGACTGTGTAAAACCTTCTAGATTTAGCTACAAGAGATGAATTACAAAGAAAAGCGCCAATTGAGTTAATGGACATATGAACAATTACCTCTAAACTTGAATAGTAATCCAAATCGGTTAGCTTCTGTGTAATCTCTCTATCTCTCTATAATTGGCGTTTAATAGTGAATGGATGCTTTCAATTACTCTGCTAATGGATGTTTATGGATCTCTGTGTATGCTACTGTTGCTGGATTTTCAGTTTATATAGGCTAATTAGGCCAATCAATCCCAATTGTGATTGGTTGGCTCTCTTCCACTCGGATTGCCAGCTTGGATGCATCTCCACCCTTCATTACACTCGCCTGTATGGTTGAGATCAAGTTGTGCTTGTTGTGGAACTACAATAACCGTTTTCTGTTATCCTTTGACTGTGCCGCGATTCTTTGACTCTATACTCTCAATTGCTCATGTGTTTCGACTGGTGAGTGGGCCCTGAGTTGCCAACACCTATTTAAACTCTTCACAGCTAGCTTGAACACTGTTTCATTCATTTGTCAGCTCTAATTTCTCCAATCTCATTTTCGTTCCGGTTTCAATTCTTGGACAATTAGCATTTTATGCACCCGATTACTTCACCAATTCGTGTTTACTAGCATCGCCTTGGCCCAAGTGATCTTCTCAATCGTGCAATTTCACTTCTGGATCGCCTATTAGGCCTGCCACCTTGTCACTGTCTTCGGCGATCTTCGGTTTTCAACCCTTTTCTCACTCAATTGCCACATCAATTCACCTTTGCCGGCGTCGCCTTGCCTTAAAGACGCTGCTTTGTGACTCAATTTGACCTCCGGAGTATCAATTGGATTCCCTTCCTTAATTCAATCTCGGGTAATAATGTATTCTCACCTTTTGTTCACCTCTTTCTCATAATTGATCTAATAACACTTCTTGCCCTATCTCTGATCATCGTTATTCTCTTAGATCACCTTCAACCATGGTAAGGCGTCAGGGAAGGAAGAAAACGCGAGCTGCATTGGACTCGGGTAATGGCGAGAAGAAGAAGGAGGGAGAGAGCTCCTTATCGCGCGTGGATGCGCCCGGCATGCGTGAGCCAAAACGCGAGAGAGAAAGAAGAACGAGAGACTCGACGCATCTAGACCAGGTTCATCTTCTTTTTATCTCTCGTTTTAAATTGAATTGCGCTGAATTGAAGAGGTAGATTGAATAGACTCAGCTCACAGCTTTCATCTCATGCGCCTACTCATATTAACCTGACTACTGGGTCCCACATGTCAGATTTAGGCATTTCATTTAGCAGCTGATTAACATGATGATTAGGGTTAATAGGCTGAGGTGGCTCTGCCTGATTGGTTGATTGCTTATTAAACAAACCCTTAGTGTTAATGATCTGTGTATGATGTGGCTTTGTGATATAGTGCCATGTGGCACCTTGTGTGTTGCCCTGTACCAATCATAAGGAGCCATCTGTCCCTCCTTGTACACACTGTATGATGACATGGCACCAGTGAGTGCATGCCATGTGGCATCCAGTGGGGCCCACTTGTCAGTCGCCTTATAGCATAGTGGGATTCACAGGTGGTGAGGTGGACCATAAGGGAAGGCCACATGGCATGGGGTTGTTGAGGTGGCCTTATAGCATGCCGCCATTTGTCCAAATTTGTTGAATGAGGTGGTGCGATGTGGACCAATGGCCGATCGCCATGTGGCATAGGTGGGGCCCACTTGTCGTCCGTAGGGGTGTGGGGCCCACATGGCCGAGGTGGACCAATGGGGTCTTCCGACACGTGGCATGAGGTGGCCCAATGAAATGTCGACACGTGTCACACCCTCTCTCTTCTCTCGATTCGGTATAGGTGTGCTTAGGATCCCCGTTGCACCCGTATGTGTCTCTCGTCCCATTGCACCCGCATGAACCCTTGATTGAATCTCGCCTTTGATCAGTCCATTTATTCTGTTTTTATCTTCCCTGAATTTATTTTAATAGCTCCACTTATCCAAAAATCATGAAAATTTCACCCAAAATCCCTAAATTCATGATGATCATCCCTGTAATTTTTAATTCCATTTTTACCCCTCCTTCTCTGAATTAAAAATTCTTTTATCCATAAAACCCTATTATTCCTTATGAATTAATCCCTGATCTCAATTATAGCTCTGTGTCTCTGCCAATTATCTTTCTCTTGCAGAAACCACCCTAACTAAATACCAATTAGACTTATATTGATATCCATTAGGGCTTGATTTGATCAAATGCTGACTACTTATCGAAGAATTAATACAAATCTAGACTTGATCAAAGTGGTTGCTCCCAGCTTTGCACCCGATCGGGCCTTGTGAAATTGACTTTCAATCCCTTAACATGAGGGTGACTTGATCAAAGAACCGACTACTTATCAAGAATTGACACAAATCAAAGCATGGTTAGGTGGTTGCTCATGAAATTGCTTGGCACCAGTCACCTTGAAAGCAAAATCACATTTGGAATTTCTTATAACTAGTTGCATCAAAATGCTAGCTTGGCATTGACATCATTTCATGTAGCATAGGGATTATACTGCTTCAGCTCCTTTCTAGGGTTAGCTTCAAAGGCAGATTTCTAGGGTTCAATTCTGACCCCCTTCAAAAGGTCACTGAGGTGTGGGGCCCACCTGTCAGTGAAAATGGTCACATGGTGACTCATCAAACAGGCTATGTTGTTAGATTCATCTACAAGGGACCGCTGGGGGTCCCACTTGTCGAGAAAATATAATCACATGGTGACACCCAAGAGGTCTCCTCTCTCCCTCGATCTTCTTGGGTGTCACTCATGCCGAGTGGATAGAGAATAGCGGGGTATTTATACTCTTCACTTCATGCCCAAAGCATTCCATTGTGGGACTAATGGATTTGTTCGGGGTTAGGCGCGACCTCCTCGATCATCGGTGGGCCATCTTTCCACGCTTTGCTCTCTCTCTCTCCCCTTTCTTATGACTTATCATTAATCATCAATTTATTTTATTTATTCATTTATTCATCCTTGAAACTTTTCAAGGGTAAACAGATAGTATAGGAGCTAGCTCACGCTCGTAGTAGGCATCATCCTCAAGAGCAGGATCTAATAGGCCTATGAGATGACGGGATACGTGTTAGATTTGATAAGAGTTTTTAGAGATTCGGGTTCAAAAGATTTAATTTTTAAGAGATGAGTCTGATCTTTATTAAATTCTTTGGACTCTAAGGACTAAGTAAAAAATGAATAAACGTCAATAGATAAGGGCTAAATATATTATGTTGATGATTATTGTTTACCCTTGAAAAATTTCAAGGATGAGTAGATGAATAAATGAAAATAAATTGATGATTAATGATAAATCATAAAAAGAGGGAAGAAGAGAAAGCAATGAAAAGATGGCCCACTAATCAGGAGAGGTCGCTGCCTAATCCCGGAATAAATCCATTAGTCCCACAAGGAAATGTCAGGGTGAGAAACAAGGATATAAATACTCCACCACCTCCTACTCATTCGAGGTGGTTGACCCTCGGGAGATTTCGGAGAGAGAAAATCTCCCGATGGGTCGCCATTTGATTACATTTTTCTCGACAAGTGGGACCCACATGGCAGCCTCCTTATGAGCAACTCCAATGACATGGACCTAGCCCATTTTCCTAAGAAAACTAATCAACCCTGAACAGAGGTTAAGCACTAATCCCACAAGAAAATCCTAAGTATGGAGCAAGGATATAAATACCCCGCCACCTCCTGCTCATTCGAGGTGGGCGACTCCCGAGGTTCCGGAGAGAGATCTCCCGAGGGTCACCATCCGATTACATTTTCACCGACGGGGGGCCCCACACCTCAGTGACCTATTAAAGGAGTCAGAATTGAACCCTGAGAATCTATCACTATAGCTAACCCTAGAAAGGAGCTGAAGCAGTATAATCCCTATGCTACATGAAATGATGTCAATGCCAAGCTAGCATTTTGATGCAACTAGTCATGAGAAATTTCAAATGTGATTTTGCTTTTAAGGCTGACCTGGTGCCAAAGCTGTGAGCAACCACCTAACCATGCTTTGATTTGTGTCAATTACTGATAAGTAGTCAGTTCTTTGACCAAGTCACCCTCATGTTAAGGGATTGAAAGTCAATTTCACGAGACTGATCAGGTACCAAAGCTGGGAGCAACCATCTGATCAAGTCTAGATTTGTATCAACTGTTGACATGTAATCAACTGTTGATCAGATCAAGCCCTAATGAATATCAATATAAGTCTAATTGGTATTTAGTTAGGGTGATTTCTGCAAGAGAGAGATAATTGGCAGAGACATTGAGCTACAAATGAAATCTGGGATTAATTCAGAAGAAATAACAGGGTTTATTTGACAAAAGAATTTTTAATTCAGAGAAGCAGGGGTAAAAATGGAATTAAAAATTACAGGGCTGATCATCATGAATTTAGGGATTTTTGGTGAAATTTTCATAATTTTTGGATAAGTGGAGATATTAAAATAAATTCAGGGAAGATAGAAGCAGAATAAATGTATTGATCAAGGGCTGAGATTCAATCAAGAGTTCACATGGGTGCAACTTGGAGATAGATGCACTGCTGGGTGCAATGTGGAGACAGGAAAGAGTGCAAATTCAAAAAAATCCAGTAACCATATTGATGCCACGTGGCGGCTATCTATTGGGCCAACTCAGCCGTGAAGAGCCACGTGGCACTCTCCTATTGGTCCACCTCAGCTGGGTGGGACCCACACCCCTACAGACCTGACAAGTGGGCCCCACCAGCATGCCACGTGGCAGGCTGCCGATCCGCCATGTCATATTATCAGAAGCCATGTGGCCTATTTGCATTGGTCCATGTCAGCAGCAAGTATAAAGAACACAGACACATGGCAAGCTATGACAAAGCCATCTCAGCATCATGAGACACATGGTAACATACTGTATAGCCACCTCATACAGCAGCTAGACAAGTGGCAGCATGCTATAAGGCCACCTCAACAGCCAAGTGCCATGTGGCCTTTCCCTATTGGTCCACTTCACCACTGTGGACCCCACTATACCATAAGATGACTGACAAGTGGGCCCCACTGGGTGCCATATGGCATGCACTCACTGGTGCCATGTCATCACACAGTGTGTACAAGGAGTGACAAATGACTTCTTATGATTGGTACAGGGCAGCACAAGGCGCCACATGGCATTACATCGCAGAGCCACATCATGCACCATTAACAGATCATTAGTATTAAGGGTTTGTTTAATAAAGCAATTAACCAATCAGGCAGAGCCACCTCAGCGTATTAACCCTAATCAACTGCTAATCAATCACTAAACCTTATGAGTGGGACCCAACGGTCAGAACAATGTGAGTAAGCACATGAATTAAAACTGTGAACCAAACCCATTCAATCTACCTATTCAGATCAATGCAGTTGAATTTAAACAAGGAAAAAAAGGAGGGTGAACCTGGTCTAGATGTTTCAACCCTCTCGCTTTCTTCTCCTCTCTCTGCGTTTTGGCGCATGAAGACCAAGCCCACCTATCCTGGTTGAGCACTCACCCCGCTCCTCTTCTCCTTCTTCCCTCGCGCGTGCAAGCTTGTCTCTTCCCATGGCGTCTCACCATTGTGAAAGCTTCAGAAATAGTTGACACGCATTAATGAATTGATTAGAGAGATTAGAACAAGGAATTAGCGATGAAAAGGAAATTAAGCAGTGAATTTACCTCAATTCAAGTTGAAACAGTACAAGCGCACTTCTATCGAATGTAACTGAGTGCTTCAAACCCCAAATTAAGCACTGGGATAGCTTCCTTGTGCTAAGGCGACGCCGATTGATAAGTGATTATGGAGCAATTGAGTCAAAAGAGGGTTCAAAGATCGGAAATTGCAAAAGCAAGAATAAAGAGATAGGCGCAATTGATACTTTAGGGATCAAATTGCCTTGCTAAGTGGCATCTCCGAGGTGAGGCGACATTAATGGAGGTGGATTAGCAAAGCAATTGAGTAGAAAGATCTGAGATTGATCAAAAGGAAAAGTGGAACAGAAACCCGATTTTTGAAATGGGTGAAATTCAATGAAATTGAGAGAGAGAAGATGCTAGCTATGGTGTAGAGACATTTAAATACGATGAGAGGGCCTGCTCACCCGTTGAAACACGTGCTCAATTGAAGTCAAATTGGTGCGTACGTCAAACCATAACGAAAAATCAACTAACTTGTCGAGGTGATTAGAAACAAACACAACGCATCTTAGTCGTTAATTGAAGTGAAATGGAGGGTGGAGATTCATCCAAGTTGGCAATCCAACCTAAAGGTGATTAACCAATCACAATTAAGAAGGTGGTCGATTCCATTCTATATAAACCAGAAAGAGAGACAGATGGAGTAGCTGAGAGAGAGAAAATAATACACACACCTTCATCAGTGATTAGCTATTGTAAAGAGAGAAAGAAATAAGGGAAATTAGCAAGAGAATTAGTCAATTGGTATATTCTACTCGGATAAAAGGTAATTGGGTCATGTTTTTCAATTCAACCGATATTTCTTGATATTTCTTCATCTGAGATTAGGCTTAGAACATTCAATTCATGTTTTCAAAATAGCTAATTGAATTGCTTTCTTCATTCTTGTTGCTTCTTGTTTGTCAATTTTTCTATTTTCTTTCTATTTCGCCATTTCTGTTAATAAAGTTATGATTGAATACTAGATTGATTATGAGAATAGCATCCAAATGAGCCACCGCCCAAACACAAAGTGTTTGGCGAGCCTTTGGCCCTGATTAATCAATAATAATGAGAATTTGTGATGAGATTACTTCGTTTCATCTTCATCGCCAAGGTAAATTGATCAATACTTTGTCGCAAACTCAACAGCCATTGGCCCTAGACTTGTCTAGGTGCGCCTCTAGGCCTGAGAAGCACTAATCGGACAAGAAAAGTCGATAGAAGATCATGACTTGTGCCAATTGGAGTTGGTACCAGTCGGTACCATGCTTTGCTAAGCAATGGAGAGCCTCAGTGCTGTCAAGAACGAAGCAGAAGCCCTCAGTTTACTCCAGATCATGTCTATGCATCAAGGCGATGTTTACCAGTCTTGCAATTATCAAGAATGTCAATCAATTTTGCTGAATTCGATCAAAAAAGCATTTCGATACCGATTGCAACTGATACATCAGTTAGCATTGCTGTGTGAAGCCTGTCACCGTATGGATCTCCGATCAAGAACCACAGAGAAGCTCACCAAAGTGAGACGATGCTAAGTCGCTGATCTGATCGGAAAAGGAGTGCTCCGGTCGCCGGGAACGCCATCCAACACAGATCTTGACGCATCGGGAAGATGGAGGCTGAGAGGATCTCCTTTGCACGATTATTGAAGCGTTCACTAATCTTTAGAGATTATTAGCGGATGAGATTTGTCAGGAGTTGAGGAAATTTAAATAAGAATAGATCTGGGCCATAGATCTATTAAATACACATCTCAAATGAATCTAACGGCCCAAGTACAAATAAGACATTTAAATAAATTATGCACTAATCTTGGCACAATCCAACGGCCCATATTAAATAGCGGAATTAAAATAAAAGGAGCCGGCCCAGTCCTCATATTGGGCTTATTCGCAGAAAAATAAGGAAATAAATAAATGAATAAACTCGGCCCATTCCAATTAAAGCCCATTAATTAATAACAGAATATTAAAATGAAATAGTAAATAAATCATTTGAAAATGTTCCTAAACTCCAAATTAACTCAAATTTGTTTCTAAAATTTCCTTATTTTTCATACTATTTTTCTATATGATAATATCCCAGTTTTAAAAATATAATCATATTGAAACAATTTAAAAGCAAAAGACATTACATATATTGATATATTTTACCTAGCTTTGACTTGTCATTTTAAATACTATAAAAATTCCAAAAATTCAAATAAAATCATGAATAATAATTAGATATATTTTTCTGATTTTTCAAGTGATTTTTCATGAAATAATAATGGCAATAGTAATATGCAATAATAGATAATGAGATTATCTCTATTCTTTGATAAAAAAAATAATAATAAATAATAATAGATATTATGTTAACATTTTCTGTAAAAAAAAAGTATAATAAAAATAAATAGCACAAAAATATACAAAATATATACTACCATGGTAATAGATAATAAATACATTTTCTTCTATAATAAAGAATAATAATAAAGTTTTATAATAAAATGAATTGTATTTCTTTTGTTATTTCTATACAAATATACAATAAAAATATTTTTGATGGATAAAATGCAATAAAAACAATAGTTGTAATAAAGAATATAATGAACTCCATCCCTTATGGCTATTTTCAAATAATAATGATAATAATAAAAATCTTATATTTTTCTATAGATAATAAATAGAAATAATAAAAAAAATATATAATGAAAACTGTAATAAATAGAATAGAATATTAATAATGATTTCTTTAGCTATTATAGATCCTAAAAATAAAAAAAATAATAATAAAAAAATAGAAATAATATAGCTAATCATCTTTTTGATTTGTAAATAATTTTTACATAACGAATAATGTTTCAACATAATGAAATATAATAATGAAATTCTATTACTTTTGCTATTATAAATATTTTAAAAATACAAATAAAAATCATAGCCATTTTATTTTCTAGTATTTTGTAAGTGATTTTCTACAAGATAAATAAAGCTTAGAAATAATAAAAAATAAGATTCTACTATTTTAGCTATTATAAAATCCCAAAATATAAATAAAATTCTAGTTAATAGCTAACCCATTTCCTATTATTTTTGATAGAAATAGATAGAGTTTAAAAATAATAAAAAAAAATAAATAATAATAATAAAAAAATAAATATAATAAATATAATAAATAAATTCATCTTTATAATAGAGACAATAATGGAAGATATTATGTAATAGGTTTTACATTTTTGGAGATAAACAAATATGCTCACACAAGGGGTGTGGAGCAACATGAGGATGTTTGCATACATGATATAACATTTAGAACGATTAGTCAGGACAGGAACATCTTGACGAAGAATAACTAAGGCTTTCGATAGCAATATGAGGAGATATGTCGAGACAAGAACATCTTGACGTTTGTTGAAGAATGACCAAAGCTGCGACATCAACATGGAGAGACATGTCGACTTTGAAGAAGAAGAACATTACGATGTCCGAGAGAAGTGACATCTTAATGACTCATCACCATAAGCAAGTAACTCATGACTAAATACGCTCACAGAAGGGGTGTAGGGCAACATAGTAATTTTGCACAAGTAATGCAACATATAGAATGATTAGTCGGGACAAGAACATCTTGACGCTCGCTGAAGAATGACCAAGACTGCGACATCAACATGAAGAGATATGTCGACTCCAAGAGATATGAACATTACGGTGTCCGAGAGAAGTGACATCTTAATGACTCGGTGTCATGAACAAGTAATTCATGACCATTTGAGCTAGTAAGACTGAACTCATCCGTCGATGAGTTTGTCTTCTGGTTCATCTCTCGAGATCGTGAGATTGAATCGTTCTGTAGTAGATTCATCCACAAAATAGTGAATGTGAACCGTTCTGTAGGTAGGTTCCTTCACTAACACATGCCTCGATGTTAAGCTGGCTCAGTGCTTCAGGTTTGACATTGTGTGTAATTGTGTTTCCTAGGTTTATGGATCGGCTTAGTGCTTCGAATTCATGATCTAGAAGATCGGTGAGAAGAAACACGTGGGTCATATCCACCCTTCTCCTGATTCACCAACCTCAAGATCAACCGGCTCAGTGCTTCGAGTTGTATTTTGTGTGATTGGTTGTTGACTAGTTAAGATTGAACCGTTCTGTAGTAGGTTTATCTTCTAGATCAACGGAGGTTGAGTCGTCCTGTAGTAGACTCACCTCAAGCCCTCGAAGAGATTAACTTTGATCCGTAGTAAGGTTATCTCTCGAGGTGGTATAGACTGAACCGATCTGTAGTAGGTTCGTCTTTCCATAGGATTAAGTAGGTTCATTTTCTAGATGAACCGAGGTCGAGTCGTTCTGTAGTAGACTCACCTCAAACCCCTTCAAAGAGATTAATCTGATCTGTAGTAAGGTTATCTCTTGAAGCGGTAAAGACTGAACCGATCTGTAGTAGGTTCGTCTTCCTTGGATTGACCCCTTTTTGCGAACACAGACGACCACTTGACCATCTTTTAACTATATTATTTGCTTCTCCCTTTCAAAGATCCAGAGGTGCCTCGAGGTTAGTAGCCCAGGGTAATTAACGGTGGGGGCTTGCGCCCACCGGAATCTACAAGAACTCACAATCACTAAAAAACCCCCTGAATGTGCATCCAAATCTCTCTAAACGGCAGAATCGGCCGGCACTTAGCAGATGCACGCTCGGGAGGGATCTCCGTGTCCTTCTTCCGCAACCCATCGCCCAGCGGCGGTGCGGAGCGCGCGAAAAAGGGTCGCACAGGATCTGGCACGCCCGGTGGGACCTAGATTCTCCTCTTATCTTTGAAAGAGAGAGGCAAATAGAATAGTTAAAAGATACAAGTGGTCTTCTATGCGCTAAAAATGACTAATAATTTTCAAGTATTTTTGTTTTGTAGGAAATGGCATTCTTCGGAAACTTCAACCTCGCTCCCTACACTGTCACTCCTGCACAGAGCCCAGAGGGCAAGCTCTTCATGTTCTTCGGGACTATCCCGCAAGAACTTACCATCTACAGCCCAGCTTCAGTGGCCACCTTCACTCCCGCAACCGTCCGGATCTCCATCCCGGACGAGGAGGAGGACTCGATTACCCTAACTCCCAAGGGTATCTCTAACAACATCATGGCCTCTCCTACTACCTCCCCAAAGAGGAGAAGGCGACCGTCCAAGAGGACAGCCCCAAAGGTCGCAGCCCAAACTGCCCGCAACTCTCAAGCATCCAGGAAGAGGGCCCTGGATGCATACCAAAACCAGCTGGTGGCTAGGCCAGCTATCCCAGTCTCTAACAAATTCACAGCTCTCCGCATAGTGGCCAAGAACTCGGCCACAGGCCAGCTCCGCCAGGCATGGGAGGTGCCTAAGCCCACACCTCGCCCAACTCAAAGGCCTCAGCGCCGCCAGGACAAGTCTCAAGCCCCTGCAGAAGCCATTTATAAGGCTCACAGGGCCCTCAAACAGAGGAAGAGCGTCAAGAACACTAGGTTGAGACAATACGTTTCCCACTCCGGCCAATCTCAAGACATGGCTCGGCCGCAAGCCATTGTCTCCACTCCACACCCGAGGAGGTTTACATCAAAGGCAACACCTAGCACCCAGCAGGTGTGGGTCCCAAAGGGTTCCCGGCCAACAAAACCCCAGTCTTAAGCCCAGCCCAGCAAGGCCGGCAGATCCAACGCTCCGTCCGAGAGCGTATTTAGCCGCCTAGGTCAGAAGAGTGTATTCAGCCGATTAGGCTCGAGAATACCACTCAATAGTTTGAAGATAACTGCCCCTGACCAAATGAAGAAGAAGAGAAGAACCGCTCGTTATGAAGAGCACTTCTCAGTCAACACCATCAGTATAAGCTACGATACTGATCCGGACACTGATGGTGAGGTGAACATGGTCCAGGACGACCAGTCCCCGCCTAATCAAGCTCACGTCACCAATACCAATAAAAATAATGGTAGAAAAGGGAGACTCCCTAAGAGAGTCAACCCCGAGGGCAACAGCAGGGAAGGGGAAGACCACAATGAAAACCCTGATCTCTTCGATAACGAAGATGACGTTGAAACACGTCTCGAAATGCCCATCGATGAAATAGAAATATTAAAAAGCCACATTGAGGCACGGGACGAAGAGCTGATTAGGCAACGGGAGCTAATCGCTACCATGCTAAAGCAGAATGAAGAATTGATTAAGGCGGTCAAATCCTTGCAAGAATCACAAGACACCAATTTCAAAGCTGGTAGCTCCCGTCAAGAAGGGGTCCACAGTACCAAAAGCAATCATAAAGAAAAATAACCCGTCAATTCTAAACCCCATCCACATAGAACAATAGAGGTGGAGGCTGAACCAACGAGAATATCCCGGAAAGAGATTCAAGCCATGATTGCCCAGCAAATGCAAATAGCTGGAGGTGGATACGCTATCCCTCCCGTTAAAAACTGTGGACATCCATACCCTGCCATATACGACTTGGAAGAATATCCTAAAGGGTATGTGATCCCCCGCTTCAGGACCTTCTCAGGGGAAGGTAATAAAGACCTGAACCCCGAACAACACCTAGCCCACTTTGTAGCCTCGTGCGGCAATACGGGCGGCAATGATGCACTGTTGTTAAGACAATTCCCTCAAAGCCTAGTGGGAACCGCCTTTCAATGGTATTATTCATTAGAAAACAACAGCATCAGGACTTGGGACGAGATGGCAGACTCGTTCAGGGCACGATTTGTCATGGTGTCTGATAAAATAAACATAGCCGATCTGGCAAGCACTAAACCCAAGAAAGGGGAGTCAATGACAGATTTTATCAATAGATGGCGGAACCTCAGCATCAAATGCGACCGCACATTAACTGAAGATGAGGCCGTCAACCTAATAATGAAAAACATTGACGGGTGGATGGGCATGCTTCTTGGTGTGACAAAGGTCAACACGTTCAAAGACTTGCTCAGATCGGTATCCAATATGGAAAGAATGTCACCGCACACCGTGCTGAACTTTATGAATAATAGACCACAACGAGGGGCCCGAGCTGAAACCAAAGTGGCATTCACCTCGTTAAAGGATAAGATGGTCGCCAACGCAGACACCCAAAGCGGCAGCAGTGACACAAATAGCAACAATTACAATAAAGGACCCAGGCCCAATCCAGGAGGGAGTTCACGGAGTTTTGAGTCCCTCAAACAAAAGAAATCTAAACCGTACTCCTTCAGGAGAGATAAAGTTGCCCAAATCTTCAGAGGGGCACTGAAGAACGGTCTAGCCCTACCGGCCAGTAAACGCCCAGAAGATGCCGATAAATCAGACGAACCCAACTTTTGCCCATACCACAGAGTACTAGGGCACTCAATTGAAGATTGCTGGGTCTTCAAAGATTGGGTCGAAAAGACGTACAAAAACGGTGAAATTACTTTACCCAAAGGGTTCTTGCAAAACCCATCGGCCCATGAACAGGCCAATATGATCTCTCACGAGGAAGAGAAGATCCCGGGCCAGTTAAGCGAAGATTAAGAAGAGCAATGGACTACGCACTTATCGAAGAAATCGATTAAAATGCTTAAAGCTCTTAAGAAAGAACCTGGCATGAAATGGAAAGACGATATCACGCCAGTGGTCCCACCAAAACCCAGGGTATATTATAAGGTGGACCAGAGCCAAGACCAGGTTCTTAAGAAGAGAAAGAAGCATAGAAACAACAAGTCCAGAAAGAACAAAATTGAAGAATACGAGCAGGGCAGTCCCTAGGCGATCACCCTTCAACACTTCATCTCCAAAGAAGACTGGGATAAGCTAACCCTAGGTCAAAAGAAATAAGATGCAGATGGAGAAATAAATAAAGAAGAAAGCGAAGAAATCTGGGGTGCTTCGTGCAACATGGTATATTCTTCTCACGACGAAGATATGCCAACTTTAGAGGAGATGTTCTTCCCAAATGACGAAGGAGAAGCAAGTACCTCTGGGACCAAGAACGAAGAATGCAAAGCTGTGCTCCGGTCCGGGACTTATATACCCGAGAGACAAGCTCCCAAAGAGTCCGATAAGGGAAAGGACAAGGCCCTGAATAAAAGTAAAGAGGCTGAGAACCCAAGCAAGAACCCAGAAAAGACCCGGTCGACGGGCGAAGAATATAATGTGTTGGCACATCTGCGCAAGATCCCAGCGTTATTAAGCATATTTGATGCATTGATGATGTCACAAGACCTAAGGGAGGTACTAATTCAAGCCTTGCAAGATCCCGAGAAGTACAAGTCATACTTTGTCGAGCAAAATATGCAAGAGGCCCTATTCACCGCCAAGTGGGCCGCCTGTATAAATTTCACAGACGACGACCTCCTAATAGGCACCGTCGACCATAACCGCCCGCTGTACATTACCGGAAATTGCGGAGGGCAAAAGATTGGTCGCATTTTGGTCGACGCAGGGTCTTCGATCAATATCATGCCGCTCAAAACCCTGAAGACCATCACCTTAGATGTGAAGAACCTATCTGACGAAAAGGTGATTATTCATGGCTTCAATCAAAACTCCCAAAAGGCCCTGGGAGCTATAACTCTGAACCTGCAGTGCGGAAGCCTAAAAGCGCCTACTAAATTCTATGTCATTGACGCTGAAACTTCTTATCGGGCGTTGCTGGGTCGCCGTGGCTTCACAAGATAACCGTGTCATACCCTCTACTCTGCACCAATGCCTGAAATATATTGAGAATGGTAAACAAAAGAGAATTGACGGAGATGTCAAACCATTCGGGGTGCATGAGATTAAATTCAATGACGCCTTGTATTTTCTCGCCTAAATCCGTGTGGCGCCGAGCCGACCAATAACAAAAGCGAGTCGAAACCCTTCAATAAAGGCCCTAAATTTGATACCTCATCCGGAGAAGAAGAAGAGGTCAAATTCAATATTAAACCCCGAGGTGCTCGAGCCCAAAGACCCTAAGAAGAAAGTCGGGTGAGGAAGCAACCTTCCGCTTCAAACAGGTGGCTACGTATAAGGCCCAAATAAAACCAAGCGAAATCAATGCAAGTGATTCTGAAGAGGAGGTCATTTTCAATTTTAAGCCTGCCAACACCCCTCAAATTCAGATCACAGAGGCAACTTCAGGAGAAGACTCCAAAGATTCCAACAATTCGGGCGATATTACCTCGGGGGAAGAATCTGGCCATGATCGTCAACCCTGGGAAGAGGAATCTGACGAAGAGATCATCTATCACATCCTCAAGAATCCATATAAAGGGCCCGAAACAGATAATGAAAGTGAGGAGTCATATATGATCAACACGGGATCCGGTAGCGGAAGGGATAACCCGGTTAGGCCGAGGCCTATGAATGAAGAACGCTCATGGCGGGAAAATTTCGAAGGTCGCGTCTGGAATGCGATCGACGAAATAAGGCACCAAGTTGAAAATAATAGAAGGGAGGTGTCTGAACAATGGGAAGTAATGCAGGATATCAAGACGCAACACAATGAGATCATGATAATGATTGAAAACCTGCAAACTACAATCTATAACTCCGAGCTACTTAAAGAAATGACGAGCGAACCCCGTTCCGAGACCCCCGAAAGACAAGCACCCGATAGCGGCAAACGGGTAATTGTCATAGTAGATGAATCAAAGGGGGAAGAAACGAAAGCTAAGCAATCGACCGTCATGCAAACCCTCAAGGTCAAGAAGAGTAAACCATACTCTTTCCTGAAAAATAAAACAGCTCGGATATTTGAGCAGGCCTTAAAGAGCGGATTGACACTCCCCGTTTGTAAATGACCCGCGGACATAGAAAGAGCCGGTGAAGGTGAATTCTGCCCTTATCATCGCATATTGGGCCATACAATTGAAGAATGTTGGGTATTCAAGGACCTTATAGAAGAAGGGCACAGAAACGGGACAATCCAACTCCCGAAGAGCTTTCAACAAGACCCAGCTCCGCACAACTCGAATAACAAAGGCAAAGGGGTTGCTTACACGATCTCGCACACTCCCATACCTAGCAAACCCAAAGTTGCGAGGCGTAAGCTGATCAAAGAAATCTACCGCTCCAACTCAGTTATGAACATTGAAATAGAAGAGGAGATGGCAGCGCTAGAGATTACTACGGTTCCCGAAAGGCATTTTAAAGACCTCATGCCAAGGGAAGTGAACCACATCCAAACCTTAAAAACCTTTGTTGTGCCGGCAAAGGTAGAGCGTATCAAAGGGAAAACTATCATTCACAAGGCTATCATTTTCTATCAGAGCGATTCGACTCAGTCTCTGAAGAACCCTGACCACAACACTTGGAAGAAGTGGGTGATAGAACAAGAATCGGAGAATGCAACGAGCGGTGACGCTGCATCTCATCCCTTTGGAAAGGAGTTTGTATAAAGCGGCAAAAAGGGCAAAATATCGAGAGACATATCCAAGGCGAGGCCAAGCGCTTCGATGAACTCGGAATGGCGGCGAAATAAGGTCCCGGGCCTGGATGGCAAAATAAAATACACCGGGGGTTAGGGTATAAGCTGCGATAACGCGCGTGTTTTGAGGGTCCCTCAACGGGTGCCGTATGGAAGAAAGCTTGTTGCATGACTTCGTTGAGATACGGATAATGAAACGAAGAGGACAATACCCCAGTCCTGAAAAATGCTTTGAAACAGCTAGAAAAGGAACCTAACACGGTCGATGAGTTAGCTGAAATTAATTTGGGGACGGAAGAAGACCCACGACCAACTTTCATAAGCGCGTCGTTACCAGAAGAGGTGGCTGACAGGTTGAAGATGTTCCTTAAAAACTATATGGACTGTTTTGCTTGGAGTTATAAAGAAATGTCTGGATTAGATCCCAACATAGCGGTCCATTACTTAAAAATTGATCCAACCTTCAAGCCGATTAAACAAGCGCCGAGGCGAATGAGAATAGAACTTGAAGAAAAGGTCGTGGAGGAAACGAAGAAACTCATCGACGCAGGCTTCATACGGGAAGAAGAAACGCCAGAATGGGTGGCTAGCATTGTCCCGGTTAAAAGAAAAATGGGCGGATCCGCATTTGTGTGGACTTTCGGGACTTAAACAAGGCGTGCCCTAAAGATGATTTCCCGCTCCCAGTAACTGAAATCATAATTGACCATACATCCTCCTATGAAGTCTTCTCCTTCATGGACGGTTATGCGGGCTATAATCAAATTAAAATGGCGCCAGAAGATGAAAGGCACACAGCCTTCCGCACGCCAATTGGCATCTATTGTTACAAAGTCATGCCGTTTGGGCTGAAAAATGCGGGAGCCACCTACCAACGGGCGATGATGAAAATATTCGACGATCTGATCCACAAGATAGTAGAATGTTATGTGGACGATCTGGTCATCAAAGCCATGTCATATGAAGAACACCTCCAATATCTTGAGGTCGTTTTCAACCGCCTGAGAGAACATGCGCTCAAATTAAACCCGTTGAAATGCGCATTTATGGTATCATCTGGTAAATTTTTAGGGTTTGTGGTACGCCACAGGGGAATTGAAATAGACCCGGGCAAGATTAAAGCGATCACTGAACTATTCCCGCCAAAGAATTTAAAACAATTGCGATCTTTGCAAGGGCAATTGGCGTACATCAGGCGGTTTATAGCCAACCTATCGGGTAAGATCCAACCCTTCACCCGGCTGACTAAGAAGAATATCCCGTTTAAATGGGATGGCGAGTGCCAGCGAGCCTTTGAAGAAATCAAGGCATATCTACTCAACCCTCCAGTATTGGCGGCGCCCATACCCGGGAAAGAACTCATTCTATATACAACCGCCCTGGATGGATCCTTGGGAGCTCTATTGGCACAAGAAAACCAGGATGGTAACCAAAATGCGCTATATTACTTAAGTCGCATGATGGTAGGGGCAGAACATGGGTATTCACCGATTGAGAAGCATTGTTTAGCCCTAATCTTCGCGGTGAAGAAATTGAGACATTACATGCTAGCTCATAAAATTATCTTAATATCCAAGGTGGACCCTCTCAAATATCTGATGACTCGGCCAATGTTGACGGGTAGATTGACCAAGTGAGCGATCATTCTCACCGAGTTTGACATCACCTACACACCGTAAAAGATGATCAAGGGGCAGGCGCTGGCAGATTTCCTGGCTGCACACCCGATTCAAGATGACTCCCCATTAAAATGTGATTTTCCCGACGAGGAAACCCTACATATTGAAGAAGGAAACCCTATATGGGAGTTGTACTTTGATGGTGCTTCATCGATCAAGCCGATCGCGGGCCCAGGAGTTCCAACTGTGCGAGCTGGCGCAGGACTAGTCTTCGTGACCCCGGAAGGCGGGATAATACGACATTCTCTAGCTTTAACTGAACCATGCACAAATAATGAAGCAGAGTATGAAGCGCTTATCGCCGGACTAGAGCTATCACTGGAGCTGGAAATCAAGGCTGTACGTATCTTTGGGGATTCACTGTAGGGATTCGGAATGCCCAAATCCCATTAATGCTCAAGCTGCGGAAAGACCGTAGAACAAAAATTTTACTTCTACTTAAGTTAGGGATTAAAGTATGTCGGATAATAACCGAGAGTTACAGACATTTAATCCTTTACAAAAGACGGTAAAATATTATTTTACTTCTAACTTAAGCTTAGGGTTAAAGTGATGTGTCGGATGATTACCGAGAGATACACACCTCTTTAAACCTTTATTGATCTACTCCATGATTGATTTCTAAAATATTAATCTACTTAACAATTAAATAGATTAATATAAGATGTTATACCTCGCTTCCAAATTTTAATTGGAATGAAAATCGGCTTGTCTCGGAGCACCAAACGTCTGATGCCTCTGTAGGTTATCCACCGGGACTAACCGAGAGAGCGGTTTATTTCTTTTGCCGAAATACGTAAACGCGGTTTTTCGCAAAAACACTATTCACCCGAGAAAAAGACGAAATAGTACTATTCACGACTCGCGATGAATTCTTTTCACAAATGTGCGAAATACATGACTTTCGTAAAAACACTATTCACCGATCCCGTGAATTACGAAACAACCGTATATCTTAGAGAGAAAGTAGAACGATTTGGTGGAACTTTTTCTCTCACCCTACCCTCTATTTATAGAAAAAATGGAATTGACAAATTACCAAAATGCCCTCGTGAATAGTAAGGAGGTTTCAAAGTGAAAAGACCAAAATACCCTTGAGGATGATGTCATGGATGATGTCATATATGATGTCATGGATGATGTCATATATGATGTCATGCATGATGTCATCTAAGATCCAAATTTACAAGTTTGCCATTGGGCTTTTGGCCAAATTACCGAAATACCCTTGGGCTTTTGGATTTTGGGCTTTTCTGATTTTGGGCTTTTAATTATTAATTAAGGCTTTAATTATTAATGGGCTTTTGGCCCATAATTCAAATCCATAATTAACATTTAAAATCCAAATCAAATATATATATAATTGTCATCTACAATTATATTTTTTTCTAAGGTTGTTGTTTCGGTAATTTATACGACGTGTCCAACACGTTATAAATTCATCGATTTTTGCTTCTTGTCATCTCTATGACAAATATAATTATATCATATATAATTAATTATAACCATCTTATTATTAATTATAAACAATTCATAATTAATCAATAAGATTCTCCGATTAACTCCTATACGGTGTGACCCGACGAGGATCCGTGTTATGTTGGTAAATAGAGTTAAAACCGTTTTAACTTCTATAATCATAGGAGGCATCGCGGCGAGAATGCACTATGACCATCCAATTACACGAGATGATGATGTACTGTACAATATCATGATCCAAGAAACTATTTACTTGTGTTTAATTCTTTTGTCTCATAGCTTTTATCGAGATCGCTTTCAAGGTAGGTATGTGTCATCCTTGCAAACTTAATCTTTTCTTGATCCTGAGTAAATTATCAAATATAATTACTCTTGTACTTATACTGCTAGCAGATAATCTTACTCTATCAAGGGGCCCAGTGATGCTATAACTCATATAGAAATATGAGGGACAATAGTACTTTTGGCAAACCATCTCTTCCTCCGTATAAGTTATGTATACCGAAGAGCTACCTTTATAGCCACCTTTTACGGATAACGTTTGGTAGAAATCACACACATACATATCTTATATAGGAAAGATGAATACCTCATACTTTAGAATTTAATACTGAACGAAAACATTAATGACACGAACACAATTCCATTTAATGTTTCATTCGGGGTCTATCAAATACGATGTTCCTAGAACATCTATTTATGTGATTAAAATAACAACTCTTTGTCTATGGTCTGTAAAACTTGACCATCATTTAATCCACATACTAACCTCATAACGGTTAATTAGTGTTCCTGCTAATTACCTTGGTTAGTGACTTTTAAGAGTATATTCTATATTATGAAGTTTCACAATTCCAGTCATGAACTCGGAATGATTCATAAATTCAATAATACTCAAGGAAACAAAATATCGTTTAAATATTCAATTCATGAACAAAGCTTTATATAACAAATTTATCGTATTATTGACTTCAAGATTATTACAAACTAACAATCTCCCACTTAAGCTTGGAGTCAATCATATTGAGCCATGCCTTATACAAATCTCTTTATTCTATAAATCTCTCAGATTTAAAGGAAAATCTCACAGCCAATCTCCTATGTGTCTCAAATCCATAGAAGATATGTGCAACTAGTGCTTGGCCTGAGGTAGAGATCTTACAAGTGGATCAGCTGTGTTGCCGACGGTGTCAATTTTACAAATCTTTACGTCGCCTCTATTTATGATTTTTCATATGAGGTGATAACGTCTGTGTAATCACTTACCACGAGCTCCGAGTCAGCACCGTAGATGAGAAACATATCCTTAGTTCTTCTTAAGTACTTAAAGATATTCTTTGCAGCATTCCAATGCTCCTAGCATGGATTAGCCTGATATCTACTCGTCACACTCCAAGCGTACGAGACATCAGGGCGAGTGCACAACATGGCGTACATGATAGAGCCAATAGCCGAAGCATATGGTACTCTACTCATTATGCTTTGCTCATCAGTTGTCAAAGGACACTGAGTCTTGCTAAGCTGTGCACCATGATTCATTGGCAGAAATCTTTTCTTAGAATTCTACGTGCTGAACCGATTCAGCACTTTATCAATGTATGTACTTTGACTTAATCCAATAAGTCTCTTAGATCTATCTCTATAGATCTTTATGCCTAGTATATAGACAGTCTCGCCCAAATCTTTCATTGAGAACACTTTCTTTAATGAAGATTTGGCTGATTGCAATAGGGGAATATTATTTCCCATTAAGAGTATATCGTCCACATAGAGGGTTAAAATAGCGATGACACTCCCACTAGTTTTCCTGTATACACAATGTTCTTCTTTGCATCTGACGAAGTCAAACTGTTTGACTTCTTCGTCAAATCAAAGATTCCAACTCCGTGATGCTTGCTTCATCCATAATGGATCCGAGAAGCTTGCATAACTTCCCAGCATTCTTTGGATCCTCAAAACTTATGGGCTGTATCATATACACGTCCTCTTCCAAATTTCCATTTAGGAAGACGGTTTTGACATCCATTTGCCATATTTCATAATCATGAAATATGATAATTGCTAGGAGCATCCGAATTGACTTAAACATAGCTACGGACGAAAAAGTTTCATCATAATCTACGTCGAGAATTTGCTTGAAACCTTTCGCTACTAGCCGTACTTTGTGAACAGTCATATTATCATCCATGCCTGTTTTTCTTTTAAAAAACCCACTTGTTAGCTATGGGTTTTACCCCACAAGTGGTGCAACCGGGTTCCAAACCTTGTTGTCATACATGGATTGTATTTCGGATCTCATGGCCTCCGACCATTTATCGAGTCGGGTCATCCATGCTTCCGCATAGGTCGGAGGATCTTCGGCATCAAATGCTTTGAGACTTCATGCGATCCCATGTACCTTTTAGGTGCACGGACAGTCCTATGTGACCTTCGTAGCACTTGTTCTTCAGGCTGTCGAACTTCATCCACATCAGTATGCGGATTTAGTTCTATTTCAACTTGCGTTGAAGTAGATGAGTTCGGGACTAGAACTTCTTCCACAACTATTTGTGGATTTCGTTCTTCCAAATGCTCATTAGCCGAAGAATCAAGTGGTGGGTTTATCTGATCAGTATCAGATATTGTATTGTGTGATGCATCTTGAATTTCTTCAAGTATTACATTACTCCCACTACTTCCTTTTGTGAGAAACTCTTTCTCCAAAAATATACCATGACGAGCAACAATTATCTTGTTCTCGGACTGATAATAGAAGTAATATCCTTTCGTTTCCTTAGGATACCCTACGAAAAAACATTTGTCAGCTTTGGGTCCAAGTTTGTCAGAAGTCGGACGTTTGACAAATACTTCGCAACCCCAAATTTTAAGATAAGACATATTTGGTACCTTACAAACCATAACTCATATGGAGTCTTTTCTACGACTTGGATGGAACCCTATTTATTGTTAGTGCGGCGAGTTTCTAGTGCGTGCCCCCAAAACATTTTTGGGAGTGTGGTATTACTCATCATGGAACGAACCATGTCTAACGAGTTCGATTCCTCCTCTCGAAACACTTAGTTCCATTGCGGCGTTCCGGAGGTGTGAGTTGTGAGACTATCCCACATTCTTTTAAGTACATTGTAAACTCATAACTTAAGTATTCGCCTCCACGGTCGTACCGTAAGGCCTTAATACTTTTATTCGATTGATTTTCTACTTCGGTCTTGAATTCCTTGAACTTTTCAAAGGATTCAGACTTATGTCTCATCAAATAGACATAACCATATCTACTGTAATCATCAGTAAACGTGATAAAGTAGCGATCACCATTTCTTGTACAAGTACTCATTGGTCCGCATACATCTGTGTGTATAAGGGCTAATAAGTCACTTGTCCTTTCGCCCTTCTTAGGGAAAGGTGTTTTGGTCATTTTTCCACGTAAACAAGATTCGCATGTGTTTATTGTTTCAATATTAAAATTACCAAGAAGTCCAACTTCATGTAACTTTTTGATGCGTTTCTCATTTATATGACCAAGACGACAATGCCACATGAAAGTCATACTTTCATGAGATGTTTTGAGTCGTTTGTTGATGTTAAATATGGGTTTATCAATTTCTAGTATATAAAGACCATTCATCATAAAAGATGATCCATAATATAACTCATCTTTGTATATAGAACAACTATTATCCTTTATAACAAAAGAGAAACCATTCATCTCTAAACATGAGATTGAAATTATGTTTCTAGAAATACTTGGAACAAAATATACATTTTCAAGTTCCATTACAAGCCCGCTAGGCAAATACAACTCTATACTTCCGATTTGTTACGGTACTGACTTGTGCTCCGTTTCCAACTCGGAGTTGTACTTCCTTATTACGTAGTTTCCTCCTATTCTTTAGTGCTGTATATTTGAACAAATATGAGCACATGATCCAGTATCCAATACCCAATCATAAATAGAGGTAACAACGTTAACTTCAATCATGAAAATACACGAGGTTGAAACTTTGGGAACTTTTCCGTCCTCAAATCCTCCGGATACTTAGGGCGAGTTCCTCCTCCAATGACCATTGCCTTGACAATAAAAGCAGTCAGAGGTAGAAGCTTTTGCCTTGGAAGTGTTCTGATTAGGAACCATCTTCCCTTTGCCTTTGTACTTAGGTGCCATTTTGGGAGTCGCTTTGCGTTTCATCTTTTTAATCTTCCTCGCACCTTCTTGGATCACGAGGATAGAAGAACTCTTCTTCATGTCCCCATCAGCGATCCTCAACATCCCTTGGAGCTCCTGCAAGCTCTTGTCCATTCCCAGCATATGATAATTCCTGATGAAATTAGAATAGCTAGGAGGAGAGAGTTCGGGATAACATCCGTAACAAACTCTTTGTTCAACGGACATTAAGCTTCTCCAACTGCTCAACATCGCTCGTCATACGGAGCATGTGAGTGTCAAGAGAGCTGCCCTCAGTCATCTTATGACTCAGCAGAGATTTAGTCACCTTAAATTTCTTGACCAATAAACTTTGTACATCAAGCTCATCTTCTTTGTGCTTGTTGTACATGGTGACTTCATTTCTTTGTGCGACCTCTGCGGTTTGTGCGAGGGATTGGTGTGTTAAGGACGTACTCGAGTTTCTCATGTCTTAGTATGAGCGCACGGAACGTATTAGTAAGAGTTTCTTTAGCCATGTGCTACAACGTAAAATGTAAAGATTTTTAGCTTTGTTCATGTAATGTTTTATTCCAAATAAAACTCCCACTACAAATTTGTTCTATTCCGTTTGTAGTTAGGACCAAGATCCCTATTTTCATTGATAATCAAGTTATCGTTGAATAACTCATTTATTAATTATCTTAGGTAAGCAACTCTTTGCTAATCACATCTCTATGTGATTCTTGGTTTCGCTAAACATCATATGTTTTAACGAAACTTTGCCCCAAACCAAAACTGTTTTGGAAATCATTGGTAAGTAACCTCACTCTATTTGATTCGTTATGTCGGACATAACCCTCGAAAATCAAAGGTAAAAGGTGACGCCTGCGAGTAGGTCACGTACGCGATGAACAATGGTATGCGAGGACGAGTAGGTAGGGCATATTACTTAATTTTTCGGGTTTAACATCGTAAGCGATCGGTTTGTTAAGCGACTTTAATCGAACTTACGAACACGTAAAAGATGTACGCGAGAAAGACCATTTGAAAGTTCCTTTTCCGATCTTTCTTTGACACAACATTCCTTCACGGTTTCTTAAAAATGATAAATCTAATTTACACATTTATAATTAGTCGATTTATTAAGCTAACTTTAAACGAGACTTATGAACACGTGAAAATACGTACGCCGAAAGACCATTGAAAGTTCCTTTTCCGAGTCTTTCTTTGACATAACATTCTTTCACGGTTCCTTAAAATGATAAATCTAATTTACACATTTATAATTAGTCGGTTTATTAAGTGACTTTAAACGAACTTATGAACACGTGAAAATACGTACGCCGGAAAGACCATTGAAAGTTCCTTTTCCAGTCTTTCTTTGACATAACATTCTTTCACGGTTCCTTAAAATGATAAATCTAATTTACTCATTTATTATCAAAGCGGTAAATCCAATTTACCGGCTCATACAAACATTTTGTATATATACATGAATCGATCACGTATATAACTACTATCTATCCAATAGAAGTAGCTTTGCATCTATGATAAGATACATTTCATATCAAAGCGATAAATCTAATTTACTTGCTCATACAAACATTTTGTATATATATATGTGAATCGATCACATATATAACTATCGATTCTCAATTCTTTATTTTGCAACTTCATCTTTGTTCTTTATTTATACGTAAAAAGCATATAAACATTTTATATGATTTCAAAACGATTAATTCCTTACAGTACGATAAAGTAATTTGATAACGTGACAAAGTTCCTTTTCGGCCGATTATCGGGACACGTAAAAGGGGCTCCCGGGAAAGATCGGGGTCACGAGGACCACTTTAAATTCAATCTTTCCTAGAACGAGAACCATCTCTTTCGGGTGTGGAGATCAACGACTCTTACTCGGGTACTTTATTGCTTCATCACATTCATAGATATACTTCTCATAACCAAAAGTTTTCGAAAAAGCAAAAGAGTTACATTTGCCATGCTTCGAAAGCGCAAAAGTAATTTGGTAACGTGACAAAGTTCCTTTTGGGCCGGTTATCGGGACACGTAAAAGGGCATGTCGGAAGAATACGAAGGTATCCACTTCCCATCTTTCTTTGACATCACCTTATCTTTTATGTGTGGAGATCAACGACTCTTACTTAGGTACTTTATTGCTTCATCACATTCTTAGATATACTTTAACACAATCGAAAGTTTTCGAAAAGAAAGCGTAAAGAAAGTATAAAGAAAGCTTAAATCTAATTTAACTTTCTTAGTCGACGACCAGAACCAAGAAAATCCAATTTTATTTGGTTTGGACTTTAAAGTACAAATCTAAGAATTAAGCCGATACGGGGTATATGCATCTTATTTGCATAAGATATAACCTTATAGAAAATCAATCGGCGGGAGAGCCTTTGCTACGATACCCTTGTAGGGATTCGGAATGCCCAAATCCCATTAATGCTCAAAATTGCGGAAAGACCGTAGAACAAAAATTTTACTTCTACTTAAGTTAGGGATTAAAGTATGTCGGATAATAGCAGAGAGTTACGGACATTTAATCCTTTACAAAAACGGTAAAATATTATTTTACTTCTAACTTAAGCTTAGGGTTAAAGTGATGTGTCGGATGATTACAGAGATACACACCTCTTTAAACCTTTATTGATCTACTCCATGATTGATTTCTAAAATATTAATCTACTTAACAATTAAATAGATTAATATAAGATGTTATACCTCGCTTCCAAATTTTAATTGGAATGAAAATCGGCTTGTCTCGGAGCACCAAACGTCGATGCCTCTGTAGGTTATCCACCGGGACTAATCGAGAGCGGTTTATTTCTTTTGCCGAAATACGTAAACGCGGTTTTTCGCAAAAACACTATTCACCCGAGAAAAAGACGAAATAGTACTATTCACGACTCGCGATGAATTCTGTTTCACAAATGTGCGAAATACCACAACTTTCGTAAAAACACTATTCACCGATCCGTGAATTACGAAACAACCGTATACGGGAGAGAGAAAGTAGAGCGATTTGGTGGAACTTTTTCTCTCACCCTACCCCTCTATTTATAGAAAAAATGGAATTGACAAATTACCAAAATGCCCTCGTGAATAGTAAGGAGGTTTCAAAGTGAAAAGACCAAAATACCCTTGAGGATGATGTCATGGATGATGTCATATATGATGTCATGGATGATGTCATATATGATGTCATGCATGATGTCATCTAAGATCCAAATTTACAAGTTTTCCATTGGGCTTTTGGCCAAATTACCGAAATACCCTTGGGCTTTTGGATTTTGGGCTTTTCTGATTTTGGGCTTTTAATTATTAATTAAGGCTTTAATTATTAATGGGCTTTTGGCCCATAATTCAAATCCATAATTAACATTTAAAATCCAAATCAAATATATATATAATTGTCATCTACAATTATATTTTTTTCTCGATTGTTGTTTCGTAATTTATACGACGTGTCCAACACGTTATAAATTCAATCGATTTTTGCTTCTTGTCATCTCTATGACAAATATAATTATATCATATATAATTAATTATAACCATCTTATTATTAATTATAAACAATTCATAATTAATCAATAAGATTCTCCGATTAACTCTATATACGGTGTGACCGACGACAGATCCGTGTTATGTTGGTAAATAGAGTTAAAACCGTTTTAACTTCTATAATCATAGGAGGCATCGGCGAGAATGCACTATGACCATCCAATTACACGAGATGATGATGTCTTGTACAATATCATGATCCGATAAACTATTTACTTGTGTTTAATTCTTTTGTCTCATATTTATCGGATCAGTTTCAAGGTAGGTATGTGTCATCCTTGCAAACTTAATCTTTTCTTGATCTGAGTAAATTATCAAATATAATTACTCTTGTACTTATCTTGCTAGCGAGATAATCTTACTCTATCAAGGGGCCCGGTGATGATGCTATAACTCATATAGAAATATGAGGGACAATAGTACTTTTGGCAAACCATCTCTTCCTCCGCATAAGTTATGTATACCGAAGAGCTACCTTTATAGCCACCTTTTACGGATAACGTTTGGTAGAAATCACACACATACATATCTTATATAGGAAAGATGAATACCTCATACTTTAGAATTTAATGCGAACGAAAACATTAATGACACGAACACATTCCATTTAATGTTTCATTCGGGGTCTATCAAATACGATGTTCCTAGAACATCTATTTATGTGATTAAAATAACAACTCTTTGTCTATGGTCTGTAAAACTTGACCATCATTTAATCCACATACTAATCTCATAACGGTTAATTAGTGTTCTGCTAATTACCTTGGTTAGTGACTTTTAAGAGTATATTCTATATTATGAAGTTTCACAATTCCAGTCATGAACTCGGAATGATTCATAAATTCAATAATACTCAAGGAAACAAAATATCGTTTAAATATTCAATTCATGAACAAAGCTTTATATAACAAATTTATCGTATTATTGACTTCAAGATTATTACAAACTAACATTCACAACTGATCATAAATCAAATAATTGGCGAATACAAAGTCCTAAAGCCGGAATTAATATAATATCACCAAAAGGCCATGGAATTAATGAAGAAAATCCCGTATGTGTCCATTGAGAAGGTCACGAGGGCTGTGAACGGTGAAGCAGATGCGTTGCCAAACTCGCCAAGGAGTTTGGGTGAACCAACGAGCCGTAAAATCCACATCATCGTCCGCAATAGAAGGCCATTATCATTGTGTCAGACGACAGATGATGCGAATAATGAAAATACTGGGCTAGGAAAGGTAGAATGCCAAGAAACAATGATAACTGAAGAAGATGATGATTGGAGACAGCCGTTCATTGAATATTTCCGGCATGGCACCCTCCCCAAAGACAAAAGAATCGCTGATCAACTAAGAAAGCGAGTACTACGATATGCGTATGTGGGCAATACGCTATACCGTAGGTCTTATGATCAGTTGTGGCTAAGATGCGTATTAGGGCCTGAAGCCGAGCAGGTTATGAAAGAAGTTCATTCCGGGCTATGCGGAGCACATCAGTCTGGGCCAAAAATGAAGTTAAAGATCAAACAGATGGGGTATTATTGGCCCACAATGGTGGCTGATTGTGAAGAGCACGCAAGGAAGTGCCGCATGTGCTAGATACATGGCCCTTTTATACATCAAGCGCCGAACCCGTTGCACCCCACGGTAGCATCCTGGCCATTTAATATATGGGGCACAGATATAGTGGGGCCCATAGACCCTCCTACGTCGAGAGGCCACCGATTCATCTTGGCGGCAACAGATTACTTTACTAAATGGGCTGAAGCCGTCCCACTCAAAGAAGTCAAGGCATCCGATGTGGTTAAGTTCTTCAAGACGCACATCCTTTACCGATTCGGTACCCCACAACGAATAATATCTGATAATGGAATGGCCTTCAAGAGCTCTAAAGTCTATGCCTTGGCGGAGCAATTTAACATTGATTGGAGATTCTCGTCCATTTATAACCCGAGAGCCAACGGCCTGGCTGAAGCCTTTAACAAAACCCTGATCAATATTATGAAAAAGACCGTAGACGGCAACCAACGAGACTGGGATAATCGTCTACAGGAGGCACTATGGGCTTATCGAACCACATACCGAACGCCTACGCAAGCTACCCCGTATTCTCTGGCTTTTGGGGTTGAAGTCGTTCTCCCTCTTGAGGTGGAATTACCATCATTGCGGGTGGCTATGCAAAACGATATGACCATGGATGAATGCCAACAACTCGGATTAGACGAGTTGGATGCCATGGACGAGAAGAGACGATAGAATGAGAACCTCGAAATATATCATGCAAAAATGGCAAGGGCATATGATAAAATGGCGCGAGTCAGGGCATTTCAACAAGGGGAGCTTGTTCTTGTCCTTAAGAGGCCGATCATTGGCCGGCACATCGGTCCAAAATTCTCTCCGAATTGGGAAGGGCCATATGTAATTGAGAAGGTATACGAGGCCGGCGCATACCAACTCATAGACCATGAAGGTGAAAGGCCCATGCCACCGATTAATGGGCGATATCTGAAGAAGTACTACACATAGCCCGGATCGGGGCCAACCGAGTAGTATCTATTGTAAATAAATAAGGGGAAAATAAGTGTTCGTTTACACACACGTACACGAAACACAAACCCATGTCTAACCTCCACTTTTGCATAAAATCCCAAAAACCCTACTTGTGCATTTGTAAATAGAATGCATCCAAAAATCCAAAACCACACAAACACATTTAGCCCTACAACAAAAATAAAAAATATATATAGAATAAGAGAATTCAACGCCAAAACCACGCGAGAATGTAAGGCGAGAGCTTTGGTGTTTGTGCTCATAATACAAATACCACTGGGTTTGTCCATTTGATACAGAATAAACACAAAAATGGGTAGGGTTTGCAGTTTGTCCCTCAAACTATCTGTTGCCCAATGACGAAAGTTGCTCATATTGGTCGCCCGCGGCGCAAGCCAAAGGATAGGTCGAGCAAATTGGTGGCTAGTAAATAGTCGCTTCCGAGGGCATATAAATAAATAACTCTCGTACTATTAGTAACATGTATCACTAATAACCAAAAATCTGCCTTCTTCTAATAAAATAAAAGGATATATAAGTAAAACAATAAAAACCTATTTTCCTTACTCATTGATAAAAAATAAAAAAAATATAATAAAATCTTTTCAATAAGGGGTTGCCACCTTTGTCCCCGACACCATAAGTGTTATACAAAGCCATGTTGGGTGCATTCATCCGTAAAAGCACCACACGCCCGAAGAAATGATGTGTCATAATCCCACGGCGCATCATGGAGGGGTCAGACCAAGGGTTTACGCTTGTACCCGACATTTCATGTTAAACAAAGCGGCTCGCTTAAAGAAGTGACTCGGTCATGGAGAGCGGACCTACCCGATGAAAGCTTTGTCTCGCGAGGATGCGTGATGGATGTTTGAGGGTAGCCAAAATATAAAAAACCGGGTTGGGTACATTCATCCGCAAAAGTACCACACGCCCAAGGAGGTGATCTGTTTCTAATCCCAAAATAGATCATGGAGGGGTCAGATTAAGGGTTTACGCTTTTGTCCGACATTCAGTGTCAAATAAAGTAATTCGCTTAAAGAAGTGACTCAGGTCATGGAGAGCGGACCTACCCGATGAAAGCCTATCTCGCAGGGATGCGTGATGGATGTTTGAGGGTAGTACCCCCACAAAACAAATTGAGTGGAGATGAGTGAATGTGAGTTTCCACTTCCGCACGCAACGGTGCATAAATGAGGAGAGTGGGTGAGCTTCCACAAATAAATGTCAACTAAATATACAAGGAGCATCCACAAAATGGTGTTATCAATTGCATCCATAATCCAATTGATAATGGTAAGTTTATCCATCAGTAATAAAGGGATAAACGGGTTTATTCTGTACCCGGCCTAGGGGTCAATACAGACAGGTTCGGTATCCGCAAAATACCACGGTTACCTAGAGTTTGTATTGTAATAAATAAGGAAAAACATGCATAGAACAAATGTAATAGGATATTGTAAAATTTTCCTTTTATTATGTTTAGACGCTGCGAAAGAATGAAGCGGTTGTAATTGGGCGCTTTTACAAATAAGATTGGAGGTGCACAGCGTGAAATCGATGAAAATATTCCCTCACGCTGCAGAGGAAGTGACGAAGGGATGATAATAAAGGCAAGCATCATCCATAACAAAGAGACAAATGCCAAAATATCCTGTATACAATAACAAGCATGGCAAAAAAGGGAGAAAAGAAAAAAATGAAAAGTACAGTCTATGGGCCCAAAAAGCGGGACTCCAACTCTAATAGCACAGTACTATTGGTCTCCAGATAAACATGGAGGGAGTGCCTATCCTCCTCCGAAGTCGCCTCGAAATCTAAGAACTGAGAGAAGACACTATCCCGGGCACTCGAGTGAATCTGCAGCTCCGGGAGACGTCCCGCGAGATGTCGAGAGAAGCCCTCTACTGATAATCTGTGGTCCTCTAGCTCCTGCACAAGTAGTCGAGCGGGCCCACCACTGACTCCCATAGAGCGAAGAGTGGCACAAGAAGAGAGCCGCTGAAGATAGCGGAGTCGAGCGGCCTCCAAGTGCCTGCGCAGCTCATGGATCTCCAACTCATGCTGGTATACGAGAGAGCTCGCACCCTGGTAAGCCCCGAGTAGCTCCTCACACCTCCTAGAAATGAAGGTACTCTCGAGACGAGGTGCAATGAGTAGAGCTGGCGCGATGGTATCCCGCATCAGCCTATACCAGTCAAAGGAGAAGCCATCGGGCAGAGAATCCAGGATCTCGAAATCTAGCGGATAGTCTCCGAAGAAGGTGTCTCGGAGTGCATCCGCCCGGCCGCGCCAAGAGCGAGCTTCACATCCCTCAATGTAACATCTGCAAATAAAATAAATGGGTTAGACAAATTGTTATAATCAAAGAAGAAATAGAAGGAAGAGAAGATCTAACCTATCGCCTCGTCGCCTGAGACCGGCGGGACTGAATCAGGGATAGGGATGTCGGTCGCCTCAGGAGGACCTACAGGTGCACCAGACCCGGCTACAAAATAAAAAAAGAAAGGCATAAATACATGAAAAAGTAAAATACAGGCAAATAACAAAGGAAATATAAGGTACCGGGAGAGGTATGAGGCTCAGTGAGACCCTCGCTAGCCGGGACCTCTGTCTCTGGGCTGTCGAATAGCTGCTCCACCAGCCAACTCTCATCCAACTCCGAGTCATAATCGACTGCAGCCCGCTCAATCGAGTCCTCCACTCGAGTATCTGATAAGACTCTGCCATCTATGGCCATGAGAGGCTGCCCATCGGGAGATGAAGAAGCATGAGATGGCCCTCCCTCGATCAATAATGGCTCGTCGCCTGCGGGCTCGACAGCCAATGGACTCTCCTGCTCTAAAGAAGCCTCCTCTGATCGTGCAAGAGTGAGCACCGGCCCCAGAACCACATCAAATGAGTCGCCATCTCCAGTGGGTACCAAAAAGATCGACGGTGAGGCAGGACCGTCGTAAAAGAAAGACTCCGAGCGGTGTGGAGATGCCATGTCATCGGCCTCAGGGCCTGTAAAATCTATATGTGAGGATGAAAATACTAGTGCATACTGGCAACTAAGTGTTAAATGAAGCACACGAACCTGCGACGGCAAGGTCAGTGCAAAACCCTGAGAGGGCAGTGCTCGCCGGCGCCGACGAATCTGCTACGATGTCATCTCGGGCAGCTTCTAAAGGAGATGTCCCACGAGCTGAAAAATAAACCTTAATCAGAGCTGTAAATGAAATGCGCCCGAATAAGGATAGGCGAGTCAGTAAAGAGAATCACCCGGAATGGGAGAAGGGAAAGAAGATAGGGAAGGCGGCTGAGAGGCGCCGTCTCGATCTCTCCCCATGGTGGCTGGAGCCGGTGGCTCAACATATGGCTGAGAATGAACGCCAACTACTCGTGGACGAGGGACCGAGAACCCGGGCTCCGCATGATCGTACTCATAAGCCAGCTCTGAATCAAAAGAGAATTGGTTGAGATGAGATGAGGCTTATCGAAAGGAAACAACCTAAAGGGATGATGAAGTATACCTGTGAGAATAGTCCTAACAGGAGCATGAGAAAATCGGTACATCCTAAACCCGAAAATCGACAGGCTGCGGCAATGGCGGAAAAGGGCTGCGATCACGCGAAACGGTGCCATCTAATAAAGGTGGTCATCTCGCGGACATGTACTCCGGACGACCACCGGAGGAGTATACGACTGATAAGAGCGAATAGCCTCATAATACCACTGCTGATAACGCCTCGTGAAGGTGGAAGCCCTAGAAGTGGATACCATCTGGTAGCGAGTGCCTGTGCCTAGTCGGAAGAGGTGAGTGTAACACCATCCGATACCCTCCAAATCGGCCGCCAGTGATATAGGGCGGAGAAGAGGCGCTGGAATATCCTGATCCAAGCCAAACTGATGTGCGCATCGATGTGGCGAATAGGGCTCGATGAACATATAATCGCCCAATCTGAGAGGAAGGAAGCCCTGACGAATGCTGATCAGGTACTCCAAGTCGATAGGCCTGGCTCGGATGCTAGAGGGGTCAGAAGAGGGGACTCTGCTGTCAATCACCATCCTGTCGGCAACCCTAGCTGTCCCACGGCCACCGATCTATCTCGAGAGAAGCGCGAGATGGTCTCGGCTCTGAAGAATCTATACCGAGCGACCTCCGGAGTCATGAAGGCGGCCGCACCCCGCCCAAGTCACTCGAAAAGGTAGGCGGTCTCGCGAGCGTAACCGCCATGCCGGGATCATATGAACCGGACCGGTGTAAATGGAGCCATCCGCTAATCGGATGCCATGGAATCAGCTCCTGGCACTGTGAGGGACTACGGGATGAAGTCAGACCGTGGAGACATCTGTAAATGTTGGCCAGTACAGGCACGGCCAAAGAAATCCTATCACCGCGTGCGATCAGGCTCGCCATGATGAACACCGAAGGCCGAATGGTGTATGCAGGGGAGCTAGGCAATAAGAAATAGCAGATCCACCAAGAGATAAAAGCTGTCAAATAAGTCTCCCGATCCATGTCATGTGAACACAGGGTATCCTGAGAAGGGATAGGGCCGTCATGATGAATCTCGAGCCGACCCTGTACCAAATGGATCTCTGGTGGAAGCCAAGCCCGTAGGGCGAGTATGGACCCGGTCGGTGAAATAGGCGATCCAATGTCTGAACGGAACTCCGGGATGCCCCCTCCGTAGATGATAATAGATCTCATAAGTTCTCTACAAAGAAGGCGGGAATCGAGTGAAGTCTCCCGAGTCAGCGGGTGAGACCATGAACTCGTCATAGAAATGGCCAAAGATCGGCAGCCCGGTCAACTGCTGTATCTCCAGGAGGGTCGGAGTCAGCTCCCGGTCATCGATGAACAAAGTGTTGGTGGAGTAGTTCCACCTCTCACAAAAGGCTCGTAGCCAGGGTGTGTCGATATGATAATGGAACATCGACAAAAAGACCGAGTCATATATCCCGGCTCGCCTGAGCAGAGTCCCCTCCCGCATGAGCATGTATCGGGTCCACTCTAGCTGATAGCCATGGCACTCTAAAGGAGTGATAAAGGGAGCAGTAGTCCATCTGTGAGCCTCCCCGTCAATAATCTCCTTGCCCAGGAGATGTGTCAACGGGGCCGTAGAGGCAACGCCTAAGGGCTGAAGGGGCATGATGGCATGAGGCTGATCATCTCTAAAGAATAAACCGCCGCCTCGCGGGTAGACAGAAGTCGCTCGGATGGCTGAGACGAGAGGAGTCCAATCACTAGGATCCTCGTAAAAAGAATGGTAGTGACTCGAGGGGCGACGCGGAATGGCGTCATGAGAAGAAACTACAATGCCCGAAGAAGAGAAGACGTCATGAGAAATGAAGAGATAAACGATAAGGAACAATGCACCAAGACAAGCCTTTCGAGCGTTCAAGGCTCGTCTTGGTGGGTGGCTCTTTGTTTACCCTTGAAAAATTTCAAGGATGAGTAGATGAATAAATGAAAATAAATTGATGATTAATGATAAATCATAAAAAGAGGGAAGAAGAGAAAGCAATGAAAAGATGGCCCACTAATCAGGAGAGGTCGCTGTCTAATCCCAGAATAAATCCATTAGTCCCACAAGAAAATGTCAGGGTGAGAGACAAGGATATAAATACTCCACCACCTCCTACTCATTCGAGGTGGTTGACCCTCGGGAGATTTCAGAGAGAGAAAATCTCCTGATGGGTCAGCCATTTGATTACATTTTTCCTGACAAGTGGGACCCACATGACAGTCCCTTATGAGCAGCTCCAATGACATGGACCTAGCCCATTTTGCTAAGAAAACTAATCAACCCGGAACAGAGGTTAAGCACTAATCCCACAAGGAAATCCTAAGTATGGAGCAAGGATATAAATACCCCGCCACCTCCTGCTCATTCGAGGTGGCTGACTCCCAGGAGGTTCCAGAGAGAGAGATCTCCCGAGGGGTCAGCCATCTGATTACATTTTCACTGACAGGTGGGCCCCACACCTCAGTGACCTATTAAAGGAGTCAGAATTGAACCCTGAGAATCTATCACTATAGCTAACCCTAGAAAGGAGCTGAAGCAGTATAATCCCTATGCTACATGAAATGATGTCAATGCCAAGCTAGCATTTTGATGCAACTAGTCATGAGAAATTTCAAATGTGATTTTGCTTTCAAGGTGACTGGTGCCAAAGTCATGTGAGCAACCACCTAACCATGCTTTGATTTGTGTCAATTATCGATAAGTAGTCGGTTCTTTGACCAAGTCACCCTCATGTTAAGGGATTGAAAGTCAATTTCACGAGACCGATCAAAGCCAAAGTCGGGAGCAACCATCGATCAAGTCTAGATTTGTATCAACTGTTGACATGTAATCAATCGTTGATCGATCAAGCCCTAATGAATATCAATATAAGTCTAATTGGTATTTAGTTAGGGTGGTTTCTGCAAGAGAGAGATAATTGGCAAAGACATTGAGCTACAAATGAAATCTGGGATTAATTCAGAAGAAATAACAGGGTTTATTTGACAAAAGAATTTTTAATTCAGAGAAGCAGGGGTAAAAATGGAATTAAAAATTACAGGGCTGATCATCATAAATTTAGGGATTTTTGGTGAAATTTTCATAATTTTTGGATAAGTGGAGATATTAAAATAAATTCAGGGAAGATAGAAGCAGAATAAATGTATTGATCAAGGGCTGAGATTCAATCAAGGGTTCACATGGGTGCAACTTGGAGATAGATGCACCTGCCTTGGGTGCAATGTGGAGACAGGAAAGAGTGCAAATTCAAAAAAATCCAAGTAACCATATTGATGCCACGTGGCGGCTATCTATTGGGCCAACTCACCAGTGAAGAGCCACGTGGCACTCTCCTATTAGTCCACCTCAATGGGTGGGACCCACACCCCTACGGACGACAAGTGGGCCCCACCAAAGATGCCACGTGGCGGTGCCCGATCCGCCATGTCATATTATCGAAGCCATGTGGCCTATTTGCATTGGTCCATGTCACAGGCAAGTATAAAGAACACGAGACACATGGCAAGCTATGACAAAGCCATCTCAAAGATCATGAGACACATGGCAACATATCGTATAGCCACCTCATACAAAGAGCTAGACAAGTGGCGGATGCTATAAGGCCACCTCAATGACCAAGTGCCATGTGGCCTTTCCCTATTGGTCCACTTCACCACCGTGGACCCCACTATACCATAAGATGACGACAAGTGGGCCCCACCGGGTGCCACATGGCATGCACTCACCGGTGCCATGTCATCACACAAAGGTGTGTACAAGGAGTGACAAATGGCTTCTTATGATTGGTACAGAAGGCGACAAGGCGCCACATGGCATTACATCGCGAGCCACATCATGCACCATTAACAGATCATTAGTATTAAGGGTTTGTTTAATAAAGCAATTAACCAATCAGGCAGAGCCACCTCAGCGTATTAACCCTAATCAACTGCTAATCAATCACTAAACCTTATGAGTGGGACCCAACGGTCAGAACAATGTGAGTAAGCACATGAATTAAAACTGTGAACCAAACCCATTCAATCTACCTATTCAGATCAATGCAGTTGAATTTAAACAAGGAAAAAAAGGAGGGTGAACCTGGTCTAGATGTTTCAACCCTCTGCTCTTCTCCTCTCCTGCGTTTTGGCGCATGAAGACCAAGCCCACCTATCCTGGTTGAGCACTCACCCCGCTCCCTCTTCTCCTTCTTCCCCTCGCGCGTGCAAGCTTGTCTCTTCCCATGGCGTCTCACCATTGTGAAAGCTTCAGAAATAGTTGACACGCATTAATGAATTGATTAGAGAGATTAGAACAAGGAATTAGCGATGAAAAGGAAATTAAGCAGTGAATTTACCTCAATTCAAGTTGAAACAGTACAAGCGCACTTCTATCGAATGTAACTGAGTGCTTCAAACCCCAAATTAAGCACTGGGATAGCTTCCTTGTGCTAAGGCGACGCCGATTGATAAGTGATTATGGAGCAATTGAGTCAAAAGAGGGTTCAAAGATCGGAAATTGTCAAAAGCAGTAACAAAGAGATAGGCGCAATTGATACTTTAGGGATCAAATTGCACTGCTAAGTGGCATCTCTGAGGTGAGGCGACATTAATGGAGGTGGATTAGCAAAGCAATTGAGTAGAAAGATCTGAGATTGATCAAAAGGAAAAGTGGAACAGAAACCCGGTTTTTGAAATGGGTGAAATTCAGTGAAATTGAGAGAGAGAAGATGCTAGCTATGGTGTAGAGACATTTAAATACGATGAGAGGGCCTGCTCACCCGTTGAAACACGTGCTCAATTGAAGTCAAATTAGGTGCGGCACAGTCAAACCATAACCGAAAATCAACTAACTTGTCAGAGGTGATTAGAAACAAACACAACTGCATCTTAGTCGTTAATTGAAGTGAAATGGAGGGTGGAGATTCATCCAAGTTGGCAATCCAACCTAAAGGTGATTAACCAATCACAATTAAGAAGGTGGTCGATTCCATTCTATATAAACCAGAAAGAGAGACAGATGGAGTAGCTGAGAGAGAGAAAATAATACACACACCTTCATCAGTGATTAGCTATTGTAAAGAGAGAAAGAAATAAGGGAAATTAGCAAGAGAATTAGTCAATTGGTATATTCTACTCGGATAAAAGGTAATTGGGTCATGTTTTTCAATTCAACCGATATTTCTTGATATTTCTTCATCTGAGATTAGGCTTAGAACATTCAATTCATGTTTTCAAAATAGCTAATTGAATTGCTTTCTTCATTCTTGTTGCTTCTTGTTTGTCAATTTTTCTATTTTCTTTCTATTTCGCCATTTCTGTTAATAAAGTTATGATTGAATACTAGATTGATTATGAGAATAGCATCCAGTGAGCCACTGGCCCAAACACAAAGTGTTTGGCGAGCCTTTAGGCCTGGATTAATCAATAATAATGAGAATTTGTGATGAGATTACTGTTTCATCTTCATCGCCAAGGTAAATTGATCAATACTGTCGCAAACTCAGCGAGCCATTGGCCCTAGACTTGTCTAGGTGCGCCTCTAGGCCTGAGAAGCACTAATCGGACAAGAAAAGTCGATAGAAGATCATGACTTGTGCCAATTGGAGTCGGTACCAGTCGGTACCATGCTTTGCTAAGCAATGGAGAGCCTCAGTGCTGTCAAGAACGAAGCAGAAGCCCTCAGTTTACTCTAGATCATGTCTATGCATCAAGGCGATGTTTACCAGTCTTGCAATTATCAAGAATGTCAATCAATTCTGCTGAATTCGATCAAAAAAGCATTTCGATACCGATTGCAACTGATACATCAGTTAGCATTGCTGTGTGAAGCCTGTCACCGTATGGATCTCCGATCAAGAACCACAGAGAAGCTCACCAAAGTGAGACGATGCTAAGTCGTGATCGATCGGAAAAGGAGTGCTCGGTCAGCCGGAACGCCATCCAACACAGATCTTGACGCATCGGGAAGATGGAGGCTGAGAGGATCTCCTTTGCACGATTATTGAAGCGTTCACTAATCTTTAGAGATTATTAGCGGATGAGATTTGTCAGGAGTTGAGGAAATTTAAATAAGAATAGATCTGGGCCATAGATCTATTAAATACACATCTCAAATGAATCTAACGGCCCAAGTACAAATAAGACATTTAAATAAATTATGCACTAATCTTGGCACAATCCAACGGCCCATATTAAATAGCGGAATTAAAATAAAAGGAGCCGGCCCAGTCCTCATATTGGGCTTATTCGCAGAAAAATAAGGAAATAAATAAATGAATAAACTCGGCCCATTCCAATTAAAGCCCATTAATTAATAACAGAATATTAAAATGAAATAGTAAATAAATCATTTAAAAATATTCCTAAACTCAAAATTAACTCAAATTTGTTTCTAAAATTTCCTTATTTTTCATACTATTTTTCTATATGATAATATCCCAGTTTTAAAAATATAATCATGTTGAAACAATTTAAAAGCAAAAGACATTACATATATTGATATATTTGACTTGTCATTTTAAATACTATAAAAATTCCAAAAATTCAAATAAAATCATGAATAATAATTAGATATATTTTTCTGATTTTTCAAGTGATTTTTCATGAAATAATAATGGCAATAGTAATATGCAATAATAGATAATGAGATTATCTCTATTCTTTGATAAAAAAATAATAATAAATAATAATAGATATTATGTTAACATTTTCTGTAAAAAAAAAGTATAATAAAAATAAATACCACAAAAATATACAAAATATATAATACCATGGTAATAGATAATAAATACATTTTCTTCTATAATAAAGAATAATAATAAAGTTTTATAATAAAATGAATTGTATTTCTTTTGTTATTTCTATACAAATATACAATAAAAATATTTTTGATGGATAAAATGCAATAAAAATAATAGTTGTAATAAAGAATATAATGAACTCCTTCCCTATGGCTATTTTCAAATAATAATGATAATAATAAAAATCTTATATTTTTCTATAGATAATAAATAGAAATAATAAAAAAAAATATAATGAAAACTGTAATAAATAGAATAGAATATTAATAATGATTTCTTTAGCTATTATAGATCCTAAAAATAAAAAAAAATAATAATAAAAAAATAGAAATAATATAGCTAATCATCTTTTTGATTTGTAAATAATTTTTACATAAGGAATAATGTTTCAACATAATGAAATATAATAATGAAATTCTATTACTTTTGCTATTATAAATATTTTAAAAATACAAATAAAAATCATAGCCATTTTATTTTCTAGTATTTTGTAAGTGATTTTCTACAAGATAAATAAAGCTTAGAAATAATAAAAAATAAGATTCTACTATTTTAGCTATTATAAAATCCCAAAATATAAATAAAATTCTAGTTAATAGCTAACCCATTTCCTATTATTTTTGATAGAAATAGATAGAGTTTAAAAATAATAAAAAAAAATAATAATAATAAAAATAATAATAATAATAATAAATATAATAAATAAATTCATCTTTATAATAGAGACAATAATGGAAGATATTATGTAATAGGTTTTACATTTTTGGAGATGAACAAATATGCTCACACAAGGGGTGTGGAGCAACATGAGGATGTTTGCATACATGATATAACATTTAGAACGATTAGTCAGGACAGGAACATCTTGACGAAGAATAACTGAGGCTTTCGATAGCAATATGAGGAGATATGTCGAGACAAGAACATCTTGACGTTTGTTGAAGAATGACCAAAGCTGCGACATCAACATGGAGAGACATGTCGACTTTGAAGAAGAAGAACATTACGATGTCCGAGAGAAGTGACATCTTAATGACTCATCACCATGAGCAAGTAACTCATGACTAAATACGCTCACACAAGGGGTGTAGGGCAACATAGTAATTTTGCACAAGTAATGCAACATATAGAATGATTAGTCGGGACAAGAACATCTTGACGCTCGCTGAAGAATGACCAAGACTGCGACATCAACATGAAGAGATATGTCGACTCCAAGAGATATGAACATTACGGTGTCCGAGAGAAGTGACATCTTAATGACTCGGTGTCATGAACAAGTAATTCATGACCATTTGAGCTAGTAAGACCGCTGAACTCATCCGTCGATGAGTTTGTCTTCGGTTCATCTCGAGATCGTGAGATTGAATCGTTCGTAGTAGATTCATCCACAAAACAGATGAATGTGAACCGTTACGTAGGTAGGTTCCTTCACTAACACATGCCTCGATGTTAAGGCGGCTCGGTGCTTCGATTTGACATTGTGTGTAATTGTGTTTTCTAGGTTTATGGATCGGCTTAGTGCTTCGAATTCATGATCTAGAAGATCGGTGAGAAGAAACACGTGGGTCATATCCACCCTTCTCCTGATTCACCAACCTCAAGATCAACCGGCTCAGTGCTTCGAGTTGTATTTTGTGTGATTGGTTGTTGACTAGTTAAGATTGAACCGTTCTGTAGTAGGTTTATCTTCTAGATCAACCGAGGTTGAGTCGTCCTGTAGTAGACTCACCTCAAGCCCCTCTGAAGAGATTAACCTGATCTGTAGTAAGGTTATCTCTCGAGGTGGTATAGATTGAACCGATCTGTAGTAGGTTCGTCTTTCCATAGGATTAAGTAGGTTCATTTTCTAGATCAACCGAGGTCGAGTCGTTCTATAGTAAACTCACCTCAAACCCCTTCAAAGAGATTAATCTGATCTGTAGTAAGGTTATCTCTTGAAGCGGTAAAGACTGAACCGATCTGTAGTAGGTTCGTCTTCCTTGGATTGACCCCTTTTGCGAACACAGACGACCACTTGACCATCTTTTAACTATATTATTTGCTTCTCCCTTTCAAAGATCCAGAGGTGCCTCGAGGTTAGTAGCCCAGGGTAATTAACGGTGGGGGCTTGCGCCCACCGGAATCTACAAGAACTCACAATCACTAAAAACCCCCTGAATGTGCATCCAAATATCTCTAAACGGCAGAATCAGCCGGCACTTAGCAGATGCACGCTCGGGAGGGATCTCCGTGTCCTTCTTCCGCAACCCATCGCCCAGCGGCGGTGCGGAGCGCGCGAAAAAGGGTCGCACAATTATATATTTTTTAATGATAATTTATATTTATATAAAAATATTAAATTATATTTTTCGATTTTAAAATTTTATTTTTTTTCAGTTTTTTTTTTTGAATTTTTTTATGCATAATTAATATATAATATAAAGTATTGAAAAAAAGTCCAAAATGATGGATTTTGATAAGGATCAAGTTTATTTTGATCAAAAAGATGAAGGTCAGAGCCTTTAAATTTTTTTAATCTGTTGGATTACATTGATCACGAGTTCGTGAGCTTTGTACAACGATTGGAGTTTGCTAAGAGCAAGAAAAAGAAAAGGTAAAAAGATGGACAGGTGAGAAAGAAGAAAGAAAACAAAAGACTAGAAAAAAGAAAAGAAATACAGAGAAAAGTTAAGGTCACAAGGTCAGAAGAAGGTTTACAAATGGATTATGAGCAGGGGCGAATGCACACTTGCCCAGGCGGGGGCAGTTGCCCCCCCTGAATTTTGAAAAATAATATTTTTCGGTAGTTTGCTCCCCCCCACCATGGATTGTCTGATTAATTTTGTTGAGAAAAAAATATTTAATATCATGTATAATGAAATAATTATGCAAATATATCAAAATATAAAGTTTTATAGACGAAAATTTTCTTCATCAACTTGATTATCTATTACTTTGAGCTTTATTATATTGTTATTTTTAATATATAAATGTTATTATTCTAATAATTTTTTTATTAGGTAAGAATATATATTAAATTATTATTTTTTTATTTAGTACCCGATTAGTTAATGGATTTAAACCCGATAATCTATTACAATCCAATATTTTCACCCCCTGACTAAAATCCTGCATCCGCCCCTGATCCTGAGTGTCATCATCGTGTGTTATGGTTGCTCTCTGAACCAGGATTGATATTCCATCATTATATCCCTTACTATTGCCATAGGTTTCTTATTTTCATCCCTAAATATTCTGGCACATCTTTCCCTCCATATGACAAAGCAAGTTACGATCTCCGATCTTCTCCAGTGTTTGTGCTGGCTCACGTCTAATATAGATTGGTATCGACCATTTCTATAAGGGGTGGAGATGGATCTATGATTTTGACTGACATCATGAATGTAAAAATATATTTCCTTGATGTATTGGCATTCTGCAAATAAATTGTGCACAGTCTCCTCCGCATTGTAGCACATGTGGCACACGTTGACCATTTTTCACCCTCGTTTCTTCAAGTTATCCATTGTGAGAATTGCATTTCTCAACATTAAGCATGTGAAAATCTGTACTCTAAGGGGCGCTTTTAATTTCCAAAGCTGGGATAGTGAGGACTTGATGCTTGGATAGTCTTGAATAAATCTATAATATGCGCTGGCTGTAAATTGCGTGCTGTGTGTCCATCGTATCTCATCTCTTCTATTTTGTAATTGTATGTGCTGATCTAAGCTGCCCTAGATGGTCTTGGATTTGCGAGGAATCTATGAAGAAAAGTAGACTCCATTGACCCGCATGATATATTTCTTCTACTGTACAGTTGTGCTACGTTGAATGCTGGTATAATGTCGGATACTTCATTTTAAGTGGGCACTCTAACAACCTATCTTCCTAGAACAACGTTCTTCTTTCATTTCCTACCTAGAATTCAATGAAACAGTAGAAGGATGCTTTTAGTTTTGCCACGTTTTGCTAGAAAAGCGATGCATGTTTGTTTTCTAAGGACTAAGTTAGATGGATCTATTTTTCTAAAAATTGAATTCGGCCTTTCAGAAATCTAGCTCTTACTATTAGAAAGAGTTGGACCGGATAAAAATTAAATTTTTTAAAGAATCAGCTAGATGAAGTTCAAAAATCGAGTCTTTACGAACTATGCCTAACTAGCAGTCAAAATTTGCTCGAGGTCCTTTTTGTCAAGGATAATGGACAAAATCGATGCCAAATCCAAAAGTCATTAAAAAAAACTATACATGAATATTCCATTCAAAATTAAGTTTATTTATATAATAGAGATATAAGTTACAACCATGAACTCCATAAGAACATGACAATTCAATGAAACATGCATGTAACAGATTAAAATGGTAAAATATAATATTTAAAACCATAATAGTTATGCCAAATTTGAACATGCGATCTGTTGCATATAATTCATGGGTAGATCTCAATGATTGACACGAACCCAACGGTATGGATGATATTGTAAGAAGTAAATGTTGCCTCTGTAAATATTTTGAGCCACTCATGCTCATCCCGTTCGGTTCCACCGGTTACTGTCATCATCAATAGATCAAACAACAGTTGCGGTTCTTTGGTTATCTTGTCGGAACTAGTGACTCTAGAAGTACCCCCCGGCTTCTCTTTAAAGAATTGTATCTTTGCACCGCTGCAATATCTTGACATGGTCCTCGTCAGACCAATAATATAGAATCCACTAGGATGACAAGTGTTTACCCTTGAAAGATATCAAGGATGAATAGATGAATAAATGAAAATAAAATTGATGATTAATGATAAATCATGAGAAGAGGGAATAAGAGAAAGCAATGAAAGATGGCCCACTAATCAGGAGAGGTCGCTGCTTAACCCCGGAACAAACCCATTAATCCCACAATGAAATATTAGGGTGAATGACGAGGATATAAATACCCCACCACCTCCTACTCATTCGAGGTGGGCGACCCTCGGGAGATTTAGGAAGAAAATCTCCGATGGGTCGACCATTTGATTACATTTTCTCTGACAAGTGGGACCCACCTGACAGTCCTTGTAGATGAATCTAACAACATAGCCTATTTGATAAGTCACCCATGTGACCATTTTCACTGACAGGTGGACCCCACACCTCAGTGACCTATTATAGGAGTCAGAGTTGAACCCTAGAAATCTGCCTTTGAAGCTAACCCTAGAAAGGAGCTGAAGCAGTATAATCCCTATGCTACATGAAATGATGTCAATGCCAAGCTAGCATTTTGATGCAACTAGTCATGAGAAATTCCAAATGTGATTTTGCTTTCAAGGTGACCTGGTGCCAAAGCTGTGAGCAACCACCTAACCATGCTTTAATTTGTGTCAATTCTTGATAAGTAGTCAGCTCTATGACCAAATTACCCTCATGTTAAGGGATTGAAAGTCAATTTCACAAGACTCGATCAGTGCCAAAGTTTGGGAGCAACCACCGATCAAGTCTAGATTTGTATTAATTGGCGATAAGTAGTCAACATTTGATCAAATCAAGCCCTAATGAATATCAATATAAGTCTAATTGGTATTTAGTTAGGGTGGTTTCTGCAAGAGAGAGATAATTGGCAGAGACACAGAGCTACAATTGAAATCAGGGATTAATTCATAAGGAATAATAGGGTTTTATGGACAAAAGAATTTTTAATTCAGAGAGACAGGGGTAAAAATGGAATTAAAAATTACAGGGATGATCATCATGAATTTAGGGATTTTTGGTGAAAATTTCATAATTTTTGGATAAGTGGAGCTATCAGAATAAATTCAGGAAGGGTAAAACAGATTAAAAATGGAAGATCAGAGGCTGAGATTCAATCAGGGGCTTATCTGGGTGCAATCTGGGGACAGAGACTCATCTGGGTGCAAACTGGGGATCCTAAACACGCATACACATAATCAGAAAAGAGAGAGGGTGTGACACGTGTCAGCAGTTCACTGGGCCACCTCATGCCACGTGTCGGCCACTCCATTGGTCCACCTCACCGTGTGGGCCCCCACCACCATACTAACGACATGTGGGCCCCACCAACATGCCACGTGGCAAGACCCGACAGAGCCCACCTCATCCCTACACTTGCCACATGGCGGCCACAAAGAAGACACCCTCACTCCCCATATGCCACATGGCAACTGTTAGCAAAACACCTCAAAGAGGCTACACTACAACTATTAACACATGGTCAGTATATCATTGGTCCAATTAGGCAACATGGGCCCCGGGGTGACACATGGCCCTTATTAACGAAGCCACCTCAGCATGGATTAATACTATAACAGATGATTAATGGATTGATTAAACAAGTGGACCTATCAGAGTGTGCCAAGTCAGATTGATTAAATCTAAGCAGGGAGTTAATTAATCCACAGCTGGACTAATGGGCCGAGATTCATATACTTACATGTGGGGCCCATTTGTCAGGTTTATGAATGTATAGCTCACACAGGCAATCATACACCAAGCTCATATACAGATTCAAACAGAAATTTAAATGAGAAAGAAAAGGGAATGTGCACTTGGCCTATCTGTGTTGCGCCTCTGACTGTGGGTCCCACCTAGCCGTGGACTTTGTGCGCCAGGCGCGCCTCCTTCCCTCTCTTCTCCTTCTCCCCTCCCTCTCTTTCTTCTTCTTCTCGTCGAGGCTGATGGCGCCATTAACGCTAATCAAGCTCTCCAAAGCTCGCAATTCCAATTCTTTCCAGTTAGAGATAGCCTGTACATAGGAGAGAAAGAGTGAGTGATCAGAATTTAAAAGTAGTAAGTGAATAGAGCAGTGAGGGAGGATGATCACCTCGGGTGATTAATGAAGAACTTTAATCCTTGGATCTAAACTCAAAATTGATGATGCATATCTCTTCCACTCACTTAGACGATGCTGTAAGTGTAAAAAGAAGCAATAATTAAGCATTAAATAAAAGCAATTGAGGTAAGGCGATGGAATCGGGCAAATGAAGAAAATTCAAAACCTTGCACTCTCAGCTTGAATTAGCAATGCTTGTAGCTTCTATGTGCCTACACGATGCCTCTTTGTTTACCCCTGAAAGGTTGAAGAAAGAAATACAAGAGAAAAAGCCAAGATCAAACCCTAAGAAGGAGCTGAAGCAGTATAATCCCTATGCTACATGAAATGATGTCAATGCCAAGCTAGCATTTTGATGCAACTAGTCATGAGAAATTCCAAAGGTGATTTTGCTTTCAAGGCTGACCTGGTGCCAAAGCTGTGAGCAACCACCTAACCATGCTTTAATTTGTGTCAATTCTTGATAAGTAAGTAGTCAGCTCTATGACCAAATTACCCTCATGTTAAGGGATTGAAAGTCAATTTCACAAGACCGATCAGTGCCAAAGTTTGGGAGCAACCACTTTGATCAAGTCTAGATTTGTATTAATTGCGATAAGTAGTCGCATTTGATCAAATCAAACCCTAATGAATATCAATATAAGTCTAATTGGTATTTAGTTAGGGTGGTTTCTGCAAAAGGAGATTTATTTGGCGAGAGACATTGAGCTACAACTGATAAATAGGGATTTTATAAGAATAAAACAGGGTTTTATTGATCATGGAATTTTTAGCACAAACAAACAGGGGTAAAAATGGAATATAAAAATACAGAGGTGATGATCATGAATTTAGAAAATTTTGGTGAAAATATCATGATTTTTGGATGAAGGGATCTATTAAAATTAATTGGAGAAAGGAAATCAGATAAATCCAAGGGTCAGGATTTGATCAAAGGCTTTTATGGGTGCAACTTGGAGCTGAAGAATCGCTTGGGTATAACCTGGAGATGCTAAACAAAGAAGAATCAATTTTGGCGCTGGGAGGGAATTATGAAAAGCAAAATACTGCATGCACTTGGTTTATTATAGTTGAGTCTTATTAAACCTGACATGTGGGGCCTAAACCCATGCGCCGAGTCTACCCGAGCTGCTCCATTCCCTCTCTTCATTTCTCTCGCTGACGAAAGGGGCCCACATAGACAGGGGATATGTCTCTTCCCCGCTGATGCACACCTCCATTATCAATTCGGATTTTGAACAGAAAAGAATCGAAAAATGGAAAGGGGGTCAATCAGTCATGAAAATCTACAAATGATATATCAATGGAAAGCTCTTGGTGAGGAGAATGTGTTAGAACAATTTATTTCCATTATGGTTCACTATGCATCACTCGCATGGGGGATGAAGTTGGCTCGGTCAAAATAGGGTGAGAGTAATCCAGCGCTTGAAGGCTTCAATTGATTAGTCACAGAGCGCTCTTTGAACTCACACGACACCAACTGGGGTCCCTGATCAGCTTCTGAAGGGATCCTATAGTGTACTTCACCAACTCATATTTTGCATCAGGAATGAGTTGCTTGAAATTGCCATTGAAACATCCTAATAATCAAACAACTATAGGGATCTAATCTCTGGTGTTAAGCTAAAGCCAATGAACCTCATAATTGAAGAAATTAACATAGAGGCAAGTGAAATTACATTGAAACTTCAAATTAGGTTTGAGATGAATTAATGGGTTTGGAGGCACAATTGGGATCCAAAAAAAGATTAAACAGTACAGAGGGAGTGCTGTGGTGATGTGTGGATAATCAGAAGGTTCTAGAAAATCCCAGAAGGAGGAAGGTTACATAAATGGTAGTTGGATGGCAAAATTGTAAATTCAACCAAAATGTAACAAACTGAAAACTGCCAATGCTTTCGGTTGAGATGAGTTAGTGACTGCCTCAGGGTGGTTCAGTAGACCACAAAGAGCACCAAGAGAGTGATTAAGCCACAAATCGAAGGACCAAGTGTAAATCAGCCAGAGGAATCTTAGAAGATCAATGAAGTTGCCAAACTACCAATTGAAGCTTCAAGTTACTCCTTTCAACAAGCACAGCGAGATCTCAGTCGCCAAATGAAATGAAATGGAGGGCCAAGATTAATCCAGATTGGCAATCCAGGTGAAAGATGATCAGCCAATCAGAATCAATTAAGTAGAAGATTAGAAGCCTATATAAACCTGAGGACCAATGGAAGCAAAGGGGGAGAAAAAACAGAAATAGATTTCTTTACAACTAGAAAGAGTAAGAAGAAAGCTATATACTGCCAGAGTTACCAGCAGAGAAGGAAAAAAGAGATTTGCTGTAATTGAGGCTAGATAGGTATAATCCCATTAGAGGCAGCCCAGTTTGTGAAGAAAATAGAGTATATCTGTGCTACAAGAGAGCAGTAATGAATTTCGCTCGGTACCAAGATTACAACCGGTACCGGGGATAGCACTGGCTCAGCCGATGACTTACTTCACCGATGTGTTCAATGAAAGTATCATTGTACTCACTTAGCCCTGGCGACGCTAACACCGTTGCCCGATCTCCGATCAGCAACTCCGATCATCGGGAAACCATCAACGCACGGATCTTGAAGGTTATTCAAATAAGGCAGTGAAGAAGCACCTTGACACGGGATTTAAAGCGAACGCACGAATCGTGAAGCAGTCCAACGAATAATACAGAAGCGCGAATTAAAGATTGAGGCAAAGCCACCCATCTCAGTTACGGGAATCTCAATGATCATCTGATGGCTTAAATCAAAGGTTATAAGCATGAAAGGCAGCCCGAGACAGTAATAACCGGCCCAATTTCAAGGATCAAATAAAAGATGTAATTTCGGCCTAGCTCAAGCCCAGACTTGGAGTAATTAATTCTGAAGATCCCAACAGAGAATAAATTTGGGCCTATTCGTAAAAATAATAAGCCCGGCCCAATTTATTAAACCCATTAGTTAAATAATAAACAGAATAGTGATGATATGGAGTAAATAAATCATTTGAAAATGCTTTTGAACTTCAAATTAGCTCAAATTTGTTTCTAAAGTTTCCTTATTTTTCATGTTATTTTTCTATACAATAATATTCTAGTTTTAAAAATATAATCATGATAAAACAATTTAAAAGCAAAAGACATTACCTATATTGATATGTTTGACCCAACTTTGACTTGTCATTTTAAATACTATAAAAATTCCAAAAATACAAATAAAATCATAAATAATAGTTAGATATATTTTACTGATTTTTCAAGTGATTTTCCATGAAATAATAATGATGATAGTAATATGCCATAATAAATAATGAGATTAGCTATATTCTTTGATAAATAAAAAAATAATAATAATAATAGATATTATATTGATATTTTCTGTAAAAAGAATAATAAAAATAAATAGCACAAAATATACGAAAAAATATACTACCATAGTAATAAATAGTAAAATACATTTTCTTTTATAATAAAGAATGATAATAGAGTTTTATAATATGAATTGTATTTCTTTTGTTATTTCTATACAAATATACAATAAAAATATTTTTGATGAATAAAATGCAATAAAAATAATAGTTATAATAAAAATATAATGAATTTCATTTCTTATGGCTATTTTCAACTAATAATAAACATTTTATACTTTTCTATAGATAATAAATAGAAATAATAAAAATAGATATAATGAATAGTATAATAAATAGAATAGAATATTAATAATGATTTCTTTTTGGCTATTAAAAAAAAATAATAATAAAAAATAATATAAAAATATATATAAATAAAAAATAATAATAATAAAAATAATATAGCTAACCATCTTTTGATTTTGTAAATAATTCTTACATAATGAATAGTATTACAATATAATAGAATATAATAATAAAATTCTATTACTTTGGCTATTATAAACATTTTAAAAATATAAATAAAAAATATAGCCATCTTATTTTCTATTATTTTTGTAAGTGATTTTCTACAAAATAAATAGAGTTTAGAAATAATAAAAAATAAAAATTCTACTATTTTAGCCATTATAAAATCCCAAAAATATAAATAGTTAAACCCTTTTCCTATTATTTTTGTAAATAATTTTCTACATAGATAAATAAAATTTAAAAATAAAAATAATAGTAATAATAATAATAATAATAATAATAATAATAATAAATAAATGCATCTTTATAATAAAGAATGATAATGAAAGATATTATATAATAGACTTTGTGTACTTTAGAAATGAATAAATATGCTCACATAAGGAGTGTAGAGCCATGTAAGAACATTTGCACACATGATATGATATTTAGAATGATTAGTCAAGACGAGAACATCTTGACGTAGGATGATTAAGGCTTTAATAGCAATATGAAGAAGATGCGTTGAGACAGGAACATCTTGACGTGAGAAGATTAAGGCTTTGATAGCAACATGAGAAGATACGTCGAGACAAGAACATCTCGACGCTCGATGAAGAATAGTAAGATACGTTGAGACAAGAACATCTTGACGTAGAATGATCAAGACTTCGATAACAATATGAGGAGACATGTCGAGACAGGAACATCTTGACGCTTAATGAAGAATAACCAGAGCTGCGACATCAACATGGAGATACATGTCGAATCTGAGGAAGAAGAACATTACGATGTCCTAGATAGGTGACATCTTAATGACTTACTGACATGAGCAAGTAACTCATGATTGAATACGCTCACACAAGGGGTGTAGGGCAACATGGTAATTTTGCACAAGTAATGCAACATATAGAATGATTAGTCGAGACGAGAACATCTTGACGCCCGCTGAAGAATGACCAAAGCCACGACATCAGCATGGAGAGATATGTCGACTTTGAAGAAGAAGAACATTACGATGTCCGAGCGAAGCGACATCTTAATGATTCGGTGTCATGAACAAGTAATTCATGACTATTTGAGCTAGCAAGACTGAACTCATCCGCCGATAAGTTCGTCTCCTGGTTCATTTCCCGAGACTGTGAGATTGAATCGGTGCACGTAGGTAGATTCATCCACAAAACAGTGAATGTGAACCGTTCGTAGGTAGGTTCCTTCACTAACACATGCCTCATGTTGAACGGCCCGCGCTTCAGGTTTGACATCGTGTGCAATTGTGTTTCCTAGGTTTATGAATCGGCTTAGTGCTTCGAATTCATGATCTAGAAGATCGGTGAGAAGAAACACGTGGGCCATATCCACCCTTCTCCCCGATTCACCAACCTCAAGATCAACCGCTCGGTGCTTTGAGTTGTATTTTGTGTGATTGGTCGTTGACTAGTTAAGATTGAACCGGTCTGTTTGTAGGTTTATCTTCTAGATCAACGGAGGTCGAGTCGATCCGTATGTAGACTCACCTCAAGCCCCCTATGAAGAGATTAACTCGGTCCGTAGGTAAGGTTACATCTCGAGGTGGCATAGACGAACCGATCTGTTTGTAGGTTCGTCTTCCATAGACAAAACCGATCTGTTTGTAGGTTTGTCTTTCCATAGATTGAACCGTCTGTTTGTAGGTTCATCTTCCGTAGACCCTTTTTATGAACTTAGATGACCACTTGACCATCTTTTAACTATACTATTTGCCTCTCTTTTCAAAGATCCAGAGGTGCCTCGAGGTTCGTAGCCCAGGGGTAATTAACGGTGGGGGCTTGCGCCCACCGAATCTACAAGAACTCACAATCACTAAAAACCCCCGAATGTGCATCCAAATATCTCTAAACGGCAGAATCGGCCGACACCCGCGACAGATGCACGCTCGGGAGGGATCTCCGTGTCCTTCTTCCGCAGACCCATCGCCGGCGGCGGCGCGCGCGCGCGAAAAAGGGTCGCACAGGATCTCGCACGCCCGGGGACATAGATTCTCCTCTTATCTCTGAAAGAGAGAGGCAAATAGAATAGTTAAGAGATACAAGTGGTCTTCTATGTGCTAAAATGACTAATGATTTTCAAGTGTTTTTGTTTTTGTAGGAAATGGCATACTTCGGCAACTTCAACCTCGCTCCCTACACCGTCACTCCTGCAAAGAGCCCAGAGGGCAAATTATTCATGTTCTTCGGGACCATCCCGCAAGAACTCACCATCTACGGCCCAGCTCCAGTGGCCACCTTCACTCCCGCGACCGTCCGGATCTCCATCCCGGACGAAGAGGAGGAATCGATCACCCTGACTCCCAAGGGGATCTCAAATAACGTCATGGCCTCTCCTACTACCTCCCCAAAGAGGAGAAGGCGATCGTCTAAGAAGACAGTCCCAAAGGCAGCAGCCCAAACTGCCCGTAACTCTCAAGCGTCCAGGAAGAGGGCCCTGGATGCATACCAGAACCAGCTGGTGGCTAGGCCAGCTATCCCAGTCTCCAATAAATTCACAGTTCCTCCGCATAGTGGCCAAGAACTCGGCCACGGGCCAACTCCGCCAGGCATGGGAGGTGCCTAAGCCCACACCTCGCCCAACTCAAAGGCCTCAGCGCCGCCAGGATAAGTCTCAAACCCCTGCAGAAGCCATCTATAAGGCTCACAGGGCCCTCAAACAGAGGAAGAGCGTTAGGAATGCTAGGTCGAGACGATACGTCTCCCGCTCCGGTCAATCTCAAGGCATGGCTCAGCCGCAAGCCATTGCCTCCACTCCAAATACAAAGAGGTCTATACCAAAGGCAACACCTAGCACCCAACAGGTGTGGGTCCCGAAGGGTTCCCAGCCAACAAAACCCCAGTCTCAAGTCCAGCCCAACAAGGCCGGCAAGTCTAACGCTCCGTCCGAGAGCGTATTCAACCGCTTAGGTCAAAAGAGTGTATTCAGCCGATTAGGCTCGAGAATACCACTCAACAACTTAGAAATAACCGCCCCTGACCAAGCAAAGAAGAAGAGAAGAACCGCTCGCTATGAAGAGCACTTCTCGACCAACACCATCGCATAAGCTACGATACGATCCGGATACATCGATGGAGAGGTGAATATGGTCCAGACGACCGGTCCCCCGCCTAATCAAGCTCACGTCACAAATACCAATAAAAATAATGGTAGAAAAGGGAGACCCCCCAAGAGAGTTAACCCCGAGGGCAACAGCAGGGAAGGGGAAGATCATAACGAAAACCCTGACTTCTTCGACAATGAAGATGACGTTGAAACACGTCCCGAGATGCCCATCGATGAAATTGAAATACTAAAAGGCCACATCGAGGCACGGGATGAAGAGCTGATTAGGCAACGGGAGCTAATTGCTACCATGCTAAAGCAAAACGAAGAATTGATTAAGGCAACAAAGTCGTTACAAGAATCACAAGACGCCAATTTCAAAGCCGGTAGCTCCCGTCAAGAAGGGGTCCACAAGTACCAAAAGCAATCATAAGGGAAAACAACTGTCGATTCTAAACCCCATCCACATAGAACAATAGATGTGGAGGTCGAACCAACGGAATATCCCGGAAAGAGATTCAAGCCATGATTGCCAAAGAATGCAGATAGCCGAGGTGGATACGCTATCCCTCCCGTCAAAAACTCGTGGACATCCATACCCCTGCCATATACGACTTAGAAGAATATCCTAAAGGGTATGTGATCCCCGCTTCAGACCTTCTCGGGGAAGGCAATAAAGACCTAAACCCCGAACAACACTCGGCCCACTTTGTAGCCTCGTGCGCGCAACACGGCGGCAATGATGCACCTTGTTGTTGAGACAATTCCCTCGAGCTTGGTGGGAACCGCTTTTCAATGGTACTATTCGGCTGTGGAAAACAACAAGATCGGGACCTGTGGACGAGATGGCGGACTCGTTCGGGGCGCGATTTGTCATGGTGTCGACAAGATAAACATAGCCGATCCGCAAGTACTAAACCTAAGAAAGGGGAGTCAATGACAGATTTTATCAATAGATGGCGGAACCTCAGCATTAAATGCGACCGCACATTAACCGAAGATGAGGCCGTCAACCTAATCATGAAAAACATTGACGGGTGGATGGGCATGCTTCTTGGTGTGACAAAGGTCAACACATTCAAAGACTTGCTCAGATCGGTATCTAATATGGAAAGGATGTCACCGCATACCGTGCCGAACTTTATGAATAATAGGCCGCAACGAGGAGCCCGAGCTGAAACCAAAGTGGCATTCACCTCGTTAAAAGATAAGATGGTCGCTAACGCAGACACCCAAGGCGCGGCGAAGTGGCACAAATGGCAACAATTACAATAAGGGACCCGAGGCCCAACCCGGGAGGAGTTCACGAGTTTTGAGTCCCTCAAACAAAAGAAATCTAAACCGTACTCCTTCGTAAGAGATAAAGTTGCCCAAATCTTCAGAGGGGCCCTGAAGAACGGTCTAACCCTGCCGGCCAGTAAACGCCCAGAAGATGCCGATAAATCGGACGAACCCAACTTTTGCCCATACCACAGAATAATAGGGCACTCAATTGAAGATTGCTGGGTCTTCAAAGATTGGGTCGAAAAGGCGTACAAAAATGGTGAAATTACTTTATCAAAAGGGTTCTTGCAAAGCCCATCAGCTCATGAACAGGCCAATATGATCTCTCACGAAGAAGAGAAAGTCCCGGGCCAGCTAAGCGAAGATCAAGAAGAGCAATGGACTACGCACCTATCGAAGAAATCGATTAAAATGCTTAAAGATCTTAAAAAAGAACCTGGCATGAGATGGAAAGACGATATTACACCAGTGGTCCCACCAAAACCCAGGGTATATTATAAGGTGGACCAGAGCCAAGACCAGGTCCTTAAGAAGAGAAAGAGGCATAGAAATAACAAGTCCAGAAAGAATAAAATTGAAGAGTACGAGCAGGGCAGTCCCGAAGCGATCACCCTTCAACATTTCATCTCCAAAGAAGACTGGGAGAAGCTAACCCTAGGTCAGAAGAAAGAAGATGCAGATGGAGAAATAAACAAAGAAGAAAGCGAAGAAATCTGGGGTGCTTCGTGCAACATGGTATACTCTTCTCACGACGAAGATATGCCAACATTAGAGGAGATGTTCTTCCCAAATGATGAAGGAGAAGCAAGCACCTCTGGGACCAAAAATGAAGAATGCAAAGCCGTGCTCCGGTCCGGGACTTATATACCTGAGAGACAAAGCTCCCAAGGATTCCGATAAAGGAAAAGATAAGGCCCAAAATAAAGGCAAAGAGGCTGAGAATCCAAGCAAGAACCCAGAAAGGACCCGGTCGACGGGCGAAGAGTATAATGTGTTGGCACATCTGCGTAAGATCCCAGCGCTATTAAGCATATTTGATGCGTTGATGATGTCACAAGACCTAAGGGAGGTACTAATCCAGGCCTTGCAAGATCCTGAGAAGTACAAGTCATACTTCACAGAGCAAAATATGCAAGAAGCCCTATTCACCGCCAAGCGGCCGCCCGTATAAATTTCACGTACGATGACCTCCTAATAGGCACCGTTGACCATAATCGCCCGCTATACATTATCGGAAATTGCGGAGGCGGAAGATTGGCGCATCTTGGTCGACGCAGTGGTCTTCGATCAATATTATGCCGCTTAAAACCCTAAAGACCATCACCTTAGATGTGAAGAACCTATCGATGAAAAGGTGATTATTCATGGCTTTAATCAAAACTCCCAAAAGGCCCTGGGAGCTATAACTCTGAACCTGCAATGCGGAAGCCTAAGAGCGCCTACTAAATTCTATGTTATTGACGCTGAAACCTCTTATCGGGCGTTGCTGGGTCGCCCGTGGCTTCACAGTAATCAGGTCATACCCTCTACTCTGCACCAATGCCTGAAATATATCGAGAATGGTAAGCAAAAGAGAATTGACGGAGATGTCAAGCCATTCGGGGTGCATGAGATTAAATTCAATGACGCCCAATATTTTCTGCCTAAATCCGCCGTGGCGCCAAGCCGGCCTATAACTAAAGCAGGTCAAAAACCCTTCAATAAAGGCCCTAAATTTGATACCTCATCTGGAGAAGAAAAAGAGGTCAAATTTAATATTAAACCCCGAGGTGCTCGAGCCCAAAGACCCGGAAGAAAGTCGGGTGAGGAAGCAACCTTCCGCTTCAAACAAAAAGTACGTATAAGGCCCAAATAAAACCGAGCGAAATCAATGCAAGTGATTCTCAAGAGGAGGTCATTTTCAATTTTAAGCCCGCCAACACCCTCAAATTCGGATCATAGAGGCAGCTTCAGGAGAAGACTCCGAAGATTCTAACAACTCGGGCGATACCACTTCGGGAGAAGAGTCTGGCCATGATCGTCAACCCTGGGAAGAGGAGTCTGACGAAGAGATCATCTATCACATCCTCAAGAAGCCATATAAAGGGTCCGAAACAGATAATGAAAGTGAGGAGTCATATATGATCAACACGGGACCCGGTAGCGGAAGGGATAACCCGGTTAGGCCGAGGCCTATAAATGAAGAACGCTCATGGCGGGAAAATTTCGAAGGTCGCGTCTGGAATGCGATCGATGAAATAAGACACCAAGTTGAAAATAATAGGAGGGAGGTGTCTGAACAATGGGAAGTGATGCAGGATATTAAAGTGCAACACAATGAAATCATGATAATGATTGAAAACCTGCAAACCGCAATCTATAACTCCGAGCTACTCAAAGAAGTGACGAGCGAACCCCGTTCCGGGACCCCCGAAAGGCAAGCACCCGATAGCGGCAAACGGGTAATTGTAATAGTAGATGAATTAAAAGGGGAAGAAACGAAAGCTAAAGAATCGACCGTCATGCAAACCCTCAAGGTCAAGAAGAGTAAACCATACTCTTTTCTGAAAAATAAAACAGCTCGGATATTTGAGCAGGCCCTAAAGAGCGGATTGACGCTTCCCATTTGCAAACGACCCGCAGACATAGAAAGAGCCGGTGAAGGCGAATTCTGCCCTTATCATCGCATATTGGGCCATACAATTGAAGAATGCTGGGTATTCAAAGACCTCATAGAAGAAGGGCATAGAAACGGGACAATCCAACTCCCGAAGAGCTTTCAACAAGACCCAGCTCCGCACAACTCGAATAGCAAAGGCAAAGGGGTTGCTTATACGATCTCGCACACTCCCGTACCTAGCAAACCTAAGGTTGCGAGACGTAAACCGATCAAAGAAATCTACCGCTCCAACTCAGTCATGAACATTGAGATAGAAGAGGAGATGGCAACGTTGGAGATTACTGTGGTTCCCGAAAGGCATTTTAAAGACCTTATACCAAGGGAAGTGAACCACATTCAAACCCTGAAAACCTTTGTTGTGCCGGCAAAGGTAGAGCGCATTAAAGGGAAAACTATCATCCACAAGGCTATAATTTTCTATCAGAGCGATTCAATCCAGTCTCTGAAGAACCCTGATCACAACACTTGGAAGAAGTGGGTGATAGAACAAGAATTGGAGAATGCAACGAGCGGTGACGCTGCATCTCATCCCTTTGAAAAGGAGCTGTATAAATTGGCAAAAAGGGCAAAATGTCTGAGAGACATATCCAAGGCCGAGGCCAAGCGCTTCAATGAACTCTGGAATGGCGGCCAGAATAAGGTCCTGGGCCTGGATGGCAAAATAAAATACACCCGGGGATTAGGGTATAACTGCGATGACGCAGCATGTTTTGAAGGATCTCTCAACGAGTACCGTATAGAAGAGAGCTGTTGCATGACTTCTGTTGAAGTGCTGGATAATGAAACAGAAGAAGACGATGCCCCGGTCCTGAAAAATGCTTTGAAACAGCTAGAAAAGGAGCCTAATACGGTCGATGAGTTAGCTGAAATTAATTTGGGGACGGAAGAAGACCCACGACCAACCTTCATAAGCGCGTCGTTACCGGAAGAGGTGGCTGACAGGTTGAAGACATTCCTTAAAAACTATATGGACTGCTTCGCTTGGAGTTATAAAGAAATGCCTGGATTAGATCCCAACGTGGCGGTCCATTACTTGAAAATTGATCCAACCTTCAAGCCGATTAAACAAGCGCCGAGGCGAATGAGAATAGAACTCGAAGAGAAGGTCGTGGAGGAGACAAAGAAACTCATCGACGCCAGCTTCATACGGGAAGAAGAGACGCCAGAATGGGTGGCTAGCATTGTCCCGGTTAAAAAGAAAAATGGGCAGATCCGCATTTGCGTGGACTTTCGGGACCTAAACAAGGCGTGCCCTAAAGATGATTTCCCGCTCCCAGTAACCGAAATTATAATTGACCATACCTCCTCTTATGAAGTCTTCTCCTTCATGGACGGTTATGCGGGCTATAATCAAATTAAAATGGCGCCAGAAGATGAGAGGCATACGGCATTCCGCACGCCGATTGGCATATATTGTTACAAAGTCATGCCGTTTGGGCTCAAAAATGCGGGAGCCACCTACCAACGGGCGATGACGAAGATATTTGACGATCTGATCCACAAGATAGTTGAGTGCTATGTGGACGACCTAGTCATCAAGGCCATGTCATATGAAGAACACCTCCAATACCTCGAGGTCGTTTTCAACCGCCTAAGAGAACATGCGCTCAAACTAAACCCGTTGAAATGCGCATTTATGGTATCATCTGGTAAATTTCTGGGGTTTGTGGTACGCCATAGGGGAATTGAGATAGACCCGGGCAAGATCAAAGCAATAACCGAACTATCCCCGCCAAAGAATTTAAAACAATTGCGATCCTTGCAAGGGCAATTGGCGTACATCAGGCGATTCATAGCCAATCTATCGGGTAAAATCCAACCCTTCACCCGGCTAACTAAGAAGAATATCCCGTTTAAGTGGGATGGCGAGTGCCAGCGAGCCTTCGAAGAAATCAAGGCATATCTACTCAACCCTCCAGTGTTGGCGGCGCCTATACCCGGGAAGGAACTTATTCTATACACGACCGCCCTGGATGGATCCTTGGGAGCTTTGTTGGCACAAGAAAACCAGGATGGTAATCAAAATACGCTATATTACTTAAGTCGCATGATGGTAGGGGCAGAACACGGGTATTCACCGATTGAGAAGCATTGTTTAGCCCTAATCTTCGCGGTGAAGAAATTGAGGCATTACATGCTAGCCCACAAAATCATATTAATATCCAAGGTAGATCCTCTCAAATACCTGATGACTCGGCCAATGCTGACGGGGAGGCTGGCCAAGTGGGCTATCATTCTCACCGAGTTTGACATCACATATACACCGCAAAAGGCGATAAAGGGGCAGGCGCTAGCAGATTTCTTGGCTGCACACCCGATTCAAGATGACTCCCCATTAAAATGTGACTTTCCTGATGAGGAAACTCTACATGTTGAAGAAGGAAGTCCTATATGGGAGATGTACTTTGATGGTGCTTCTTCAATCAAGCCAATCATGGGCCCAGGAGTCCCAACTGTGCGAGCTGGCGCAGGACTAGTCTTCGTAACCCCGGAAGGCGGGATAATACGACATTCTCTGGCTTTAACCGAACCATGCACAAATAATGAAGCAGTATGAGGCACTCATCGCCGACTAGAGCTATCACTTTGAGCCGGAAATCAAGGCTGTGCGTATCTTTGGGGATTCACAGCTGATAATAAATCAAATAATTGGCGAATACAAGGTCCTAAAGCCGGAACTAATACAATATCACCAAAAGGCCATGGAACTAATGAAGAAAATCCCATACGTGTCCATCGAGAAGGTCACGAGGGCCGTGAACGGTGAGGCAGATGCGTTGGCTAAACTCGCCAAGGAGCTGGGTGAACCAACAGAGCCGGAAATCCACATCATCGTCCGCAATAGAAGGCCGTTATCATTGTGTCAAACAACAGATGAGGCGAATAATGAAAATGCTTTGGGCGTAAAAGATAGAATGCCAAGAAACAATGATAATCGAAGAAGACGATGATTGGAGGCGCCCGTTCATCGAATATTTCCGGCATGGCACCCTCCCCAAGGATAAAAGGATAGCTGATCAACTAAGAAAGCGGGTACTACGGTATGCGTATGTGGGCAATACGCTATACCGTAGGTCTTATGATCAGTTATGGCTGAGATGTGTATCAAGGCCTGAAGCTGAGCAGGTTATGAAAGAAGTTCATTCCGGGCTATGCGGGGCACATCAGTCTGGGCCAAAAATGAAGTTAAAGATCAAGCGAATGGGATATTATTGGCCCACAATGGTGGCTGATTGTGAAGAGCACGCAAGGAAATGGCGCATGTGCCAGATACATGGCCCTTTTATACATCAAGCGCCAGACCCGTTGCACCCCACGGTAGCAACCTGGCCATTTAACATGTGGGGCACAGATATAGTGGGGCCCATAGACCCTCCTACGTCGAGAGGTCACCGGTTTATCCTGGCGGCGACAGATTACTTTACAAAATGGGCCGAGGCCGTTCCGCTTAAAGAAGTTAAAGCATCCGATGTGGTTAAGTTCTTCAAGACGCACATCCTTTACCGATTCGGCACACCGCAACGAATAATATCTGATAACGGGACAGCCTTCAAGAGCTCTAAAGTCTATGCCCTGGCAGAGCAATTTAACATTGATTGGAGATTCTCGTCCATTTACAACCCGAGAGCCAACGGCCTGGCCGAAGCCTTTAATAAAACCCTAATAAATATCATGAAGAAGACCGTGGACGGCAACCAACGAGACTGGGATAATCGTCTACAGGAGGCATTATGGGCTTATCGAACCACATACCGAACGCCTACGCAAGCTACCCCGTATTCTCTGGCTTTTGGGGTTGAAGCCGTCCTCCCTCTTGAGGTGGAACTACCGTCATTGCGGGTGGCTATGCAAAATGACATGACCATGGATGAATGCCAACAACTTAGATTGGACGAATTGGATGCCATGGACGAGAAGAGATTGATAGCCCAACAGAACCTTGAGATATATCAGGCAAAAATGGCAAGGGCATATGATAAAATGGCGCGAGTCAGGGCATTCCAACAAGGGGAGCTTGTTCTTGTTCTTAAGAGGCCGATCATTGGCCGGCACATCGGCCCGAAATTCTCTCCGAATTGGGAAGGGCCATATGTAATTGAGAAGGTATACGAAGGCGGCGCATACCAACTCATAGACCATGAAGGTGAAAGGCCCATGCCACCGATTAATGGGCGATATCTGAAGAAGTACTACACATAGCCCGGAGCGGGGCCAATCGAGTAGTATATATTGTAAATAAATAAGGAGGGAATAAGTGTTCGTTTACACACACGTGCACGAAACACAAACCCATGTCTAACCTCCACTTTTGCATAAAAATCCCAAAAACCCTACTTGTGCATCTGTAAATAGAATGCATCCAAAAATCCAAAACCACACAAACACATATAGCCCTATAAAAAAAAATATAAAGAATAAGAGAATTCAACGCCAAAACCACGCGAGAATGTAAGGCGAGAGCTTTGGTGTTTGGGCTCACAATACAAATACCACTGGGTTTGTTCATTTGATACAGAATAAACACAAAAATGGGCAGGATTTGCAGTTGTCCCTCAAACTATCTGTTGCCCAATGACGAAAGTTGCTCATATTGGTCGCCCGCGGCGCAAGCCAAGGGATAGGTCGAGCAAATTGGTGGCTAGTAAATAGTCGCTTCCGAGGGCATATAAATAAATAACTCTCGTACTATTAGTAACATGTATCATTAATAAACAAAAATTTGCCTTCTTCTGATAAAAATAAAAGGATATATAAGTAAAACAATAAAAACCTATTTCCCCTACTCATGAATAAAAAAAATGATAATAAAAATAATAAAACATTTTCAATAAGGGGTTGCCACCTTTGTCCCCGACACCATGAGTGTTATACAAAGCTAGGTTGGGTGCATTCATCCGTAAAAGCACCACACGCCCGATGAAAGCCTGTCTCGCAGGGATGCGTGATGGATATTTGAGGGTAGTACCCCACAAAACAAATTGAGTGGAGATGAGTGAACGTGAGTTTCCACTTTAGCACGCAACGGTGCACAAATGAGGGGAGAGTGAGTGAGCTTCCACAAATAAATATCAACTAAATATACAAGGGGCATCCACAAAATGGTGTTATCAATTGCATCCATAATCCAATTGATGCTTTGGTAAGTTTATCCATCGAATAAAGGGATAAATGGGTTTATTCTCATACCCGCCTAGAGGTCAATACGAGATGACATGTGTTCGTATCCGTAAAATACCACGATTACTTGAATTTGTATTGCAATAAATAAAGAGGAACATACATAGAATGAATGTAATAGAATGTTGTAAGATTTTCCTTTTATTATGTTTAGACGCTGCGAAAGAATGAAGCAGTTGTAATAGGGCGCTTTTACAAATAAGACTGGAGGTGCATAGCATGAAATCAATAAAATACTTCCTCGCGCTGCAGAGGAAGCGATGAAAGGATAATAATAGAGGCAAGTATCATCCACAACAAGAGATCAAAATGATAAATGTTAAGGCATCCTATATCAAGTATAGCAAAAGAAAAGGAGAAAAGAAGAAATGAAAAGTGCAGTCTATGGGCCCAAAAAGCGGGACTCCAACTCTAATAGCACAGTACTAATAGTCTCTAAATAAGCATGGAGGGAGTGCCTGTCCTCTTCGGAAGCTGCCTCGAAGTCCAAGAACTGAGCGAAGGCACTATCCCGGGCGCTCATGTGAATCTGCAGCTCTGGGAGACGTCCCGCTAGATGTCGAGAGAAGCCCTCTACCGATAATCTGTGGTCCTCTAGCTCCTGCACGAGCAGTCGAGCGGGCCCACCACTAACTCCCATGGAGCGGAGAGTGGCACAAGAAGAGAGCCGCTGAAGATAGTGGAGTCGAGCAGCCTCCAAATGCCTGCGTAGCTCATGAATCTCCAACTCGTGCTGATATACGAGAGAGCTCGCATCCTGGTAAGCCCCGAGTAGCTCCTCACACCTCCTGGAAATGAAAGTGCTCTCGAGACGAGGTGCAATGAGTAGAGCTGGCGCGATGGTATCCCGCATCAGCCTATACCAATCGAAAGAGAAGCCACCGGCGAGAGTCCAGGATCTCGAAATCTAGCGATAGCCCCGAAGAAGGTATCTCGAGTGCATCCGCCGCCGCGCCAAGGCGAGCCGCACATCCCTCGATGTAACATCTCGCAAGTAAAATAAATGGGTTAGACAAATTGTCATAACTAAAGAAGAAATAGAAGGAAGAGAAGATCTAACCTATCGCCTCGCCGCCCGAGACAAAGGGACCGAGTCGTGGATAGGGATGCCTGGCGCCTCGGAGGACCCGCAGTGTACCGACATCTCGCTACAAAAATAAAATGGAAAGCATAAATACATGAAAAATAAAATACGGCAAATGATAAAGGAAATATAAAGTACGGGAGAGGCCCGAGGCTCGTGAAACCCTCGCTAGCCGGAACCCCCGTCTCTGGGCTGTGGAATAGCTGCTCCACCAGCCAACTCTCATCCAACTCCGAGTCATAATCGACTGCAACCCGCTCAGTCGAGACTCTACCATCTGTGGTCATGAGAGGCTGCCCGTCGGGAGATGAAGAAGCATGAGATGGCCCTCCCTCGATCAGTAATGGCTCGTCGCCTGCGGGTTCGACAGCCAATGGACTCCCCTGCTCTAAAGAAGCCTCCTCTGATCGTACAAGAGTGAGCACTGGTCCCAGAACCACATCAAAGGAGTCACCATCCCCGGTAGGCACCAATAAGATCGACGGTGAGGCAGGACCGTCGTAAAAGAAAGGCTCCGAGCGGTGTGGAGATGCCATGTCATCGGCCTCAGGGTCTGTAAAATCTATATATGTAAGAATGAAATACTAGTGCATGCTAGCAACTAAGTATTAAATAAAGCACACGAACCTGCGACGGCAAGGTCGGTGCAAAACCCTGGAATAGCAAGCAGCTCGCAGCGCCGATAGATCCGCTATGATGTCGTCTCTGGGCAGCCTCCCACAGAGATGTCCCACAAGCTGAAAAATAAACCCTAATCGAGATGTAAATGAAGTGCGCCCGAGTAAAGATAGGCGAGTCAGTAAAGAAAATCACCCGGAGTGGGAGAAGGAAAAGAAGATGGAGAAGACGGCTGAGAGGCGCCGTCTCGATCTCTCCCCATGGTAGCTGGAGCCGGTGGCTCGACATATGGCTGAGAATGAACGCCAACTACTCGTGGACGAGGGACTGAGAACCCGGGCTCCGCGTGATCATACTCATAAGCCAGCTCTGAATTAAAGGAGAATTGGTCGAAATGAGATAAGACTTATCGAAAAGAAATAACCTAAAGGGATGATGAAGCATACCTGTGAGAATGGTCCTAACAGGAGCATGAAAAAACTGGCTGTCTAAACCCTGAAAGTCGACAGGCTCTGCGGCAATGGTCGGGAAAGGGCTGCGATCACGCGAAATGGTGCCATCTAATAGAGGCTGACCATCTCGCGGACATGTACTCCGGACGACCACCGGAGGAGTATACGACTGGTAAGAGCGAATGGTCTCATAATACCACTGCTGATAACGCCTCGTGAAGGTGGAAGTCCTAGAGGTGGATACCATCTGATAGCGAGTGCTTGTGCCTAGTCGGAAGAGGTGAGTGTAGCACCATCCGATACCCTCCAAATCGGCCGCCAGTGATATAGGGCGGAGAAGAGGCGCTGGAATATCCTGATCCAAGCCAAACTGATGTGCGCATCGATGTGGCGAATAAGGCTCGATGAACATATAATCGCCCAATCTGAGAGGAAGAAAGCCCTGACGAATACTGATCAGGTACTCCAAGTCGATAGGCCTGGCTCGAATGCTAGAAGAGTCAGAAGAGGGGACCCTGCTGTCAATCACCATCCTGTCAGCAACCCTAGCTGCCCCACGAGCCACTGATCTGTCTCGAGAGAAGCGCAGATGATCTCGACTCCTGAAGAATCTATAACGAGCAGTCTCCGGAGTCAATGAAGCCGGCTGCACCCCAGCTAAGTCACTCAATGAAGGTAGACGATCTCGTAGCGTGACCGCCATGCTGGGATCATATGAGCCGACCAATGCAAATGAAGCCATCCGCTAATCAAATGCCACGGGATCGCCTCCGGCACCGTGAAGGACTACGGGATGAAGTCAAACCGCGAGACACTCGTAGATGTTGGCCGACAGCACGCCAAAGAAATCCTGTCACCACGCGCGATCAGGCTCGCCATGATAAACACTGAAGGCCGAATGGTGTACGCGGGGGAGCTGGGTAATAAGAAATAGCAGATCCACCAAGAGATGAAAGCTGTCAAATAAGTCTCCCGATCCACGACATGTGAACACAGGGTATCCTGAGATGGGATAGGGCCGTCATGATGAATCTCGAGCCGACCTATACCAAATGGATCTCTGGTGGAAGCCAAACCCGTAGGGCGAGTATGGACCCGATCGGTGAAATAGGCGATCCAATGTCTGAACGGGACTCCGGGATGCCCCCTCCGTAAATGATGATAAATCTCATAAATCCTATGCAAAGAAGGCGGAAATCGAGTGAAGTCTCCCGAGTCAGCGGGTGAGACCATGAACTCGTCATAGAAATGACCGAAGATCGGCAGCCCGGTCAACTGCTGTATCTCTAGGAGGGTCGGAGTCAACTCCCGATCGTCGATGAATAGAGTGTTGGTGGAATAGTTCCACCTCTCACAAAAGGCCCGCAACTTCGGGGGTGTGTCGATATGATAATGGAACATCGACAAGAAAACCGAGTCATATATCCCGCCGCTCGAGCAGAGTCCCCTCCCGCATGAGCACATACCGGTCCACTCTAGCCGATATCCATGGCACTCTAAAGGAGTGATGAAGGGAGCGATGAGTCCATCCGTGAGCCTCCCCGTCGATAATCTCCTTGCCCGGGAGATGTGTCAAAGGAGCTGTAGAAGCGACGCCTAAGGGCTGAAGGGGTATGATATCATGAGGCTGATCATCCCTAAAGAATAAACCGCCGCCTCGCGGGTAGACAGGAGTCGCTCGGATGGATGAGACGAGAGGAGTCCAATCGCTAGGATCCTCATAAAAAGAATGGTAATGACTCAAGGGGCGACGCGGAATGGCGTCATGAGATGGAACTACAATACCCGAAGAAGAAAAGACGTCATGAGAAATGAAGAGATAAATGATAAGGAATAATGCACCAAGACAAGCCTTTCGAGCGTTCAAGGCTCGTCTTGGTGGGTGGCTCTTTGTTTACCCTTGAAAGATATCAAGGATGAATAGATGAATAAATGAAAATAAAATTGATGATTAATGATAAATCATGAGAAGAGGGAAGAAGAGAAAGCAATGAAAGATGGCCCACTAATCAGGAGAGGTCGCTGCTTAACCCCGGAACAAACCCATTAATCCCACAATGAAATATTAGGGTGAATGACGAGGATATAAATACCCCACCACCTCCTACTCATTCGAGGTGGCTGACCCTCGGGAGATTTAGGAGAGAGAAAATCTCCTGATGGGTCAGCCATTTGATTACATTTTCTCTAACAAGTGGGACCCACCTGACAGTCCCTTGTAGATGAATCTAACAACATAGCCTATTTGATAAGTCACCCATGTGACCATTTTCACTGACAGTGGACCCCACACCTCAACCGACCTATTATAGAGTCGAGTTGAACCCTAGAAATCGCCTTTGAAGCTAACTCTAGAAAGGAGTCAAGCAAGATAATCCCTATGCTACATGAAATGATGTCAATGCCAAGCTAGCATTTTGATGCAACTAGTCATGAGAAATTCCAAATGTGATTTTGCTTTCAAGTGACTCGGTGCCAAAGTCATGAGCAACCACCTAACCATGCTTTAATTTGTGTCAATTGTCCGATAAGTAGTCACTCTATGACCAAATTACCCTCATGTTAAGGGATTGAAAGTCAATTTCACAAGACTGATCAAAGTGCCAAAGCGGGAGCAACCACCGATCAAGTCTAGATTTGTATTAATTGGCTTGATAAGTAGTCAACATTTGATCAAATCAAGCCCTAATGAATATCAATATAAGTCTAATTGGTATTTAGTTAGGGTGGTTTCTGCAAGAGAGAGATAATTGCGTAGAGACACGTAGCTACAATTGAAATCGGGATTAATTCATAAGGAATAATAGGGTTTTATGGACAAAAGAATTTTTAATTCAGAGAGACAGGGGTAAAAATGGAATTAAAAATTACAGGGATGATCATCATGAATTTAGGGATTTTTGGTGAAAATTTCATAATTTTTGGATAAGTGGAGCTATCGAATAAATTCGGGAAGGGTAAAACATTAAAAATGGAAGATCGAGGCCGAGATTCAATCGTGGGCTTATCTCGGGTGCAACTGGGACAGAGACTCATCCGGGTGCAACCGGGGATCCTAAACACGCATACACATAATCGTAGAAGAGAGAGGGTGTGACACGTGTCGCCAGCTCACTTGGGCCACCTCACGCCACGTGTCGACCCCATCGGTCCACCTCGGCCGCGTGGGCCCCACCACCATACTAACCTGACATGTGGGCCCCACCAACATGCCACGTGGCAAGACCTGACAGCCCACCTCATCCCTACACTTGCCACATGGCAAACCACACAGCAGCACACCTCACTCCCCATATGCCACATGGCAGTCTGTTAGCAAAACACCTCAGCAGGCTACACTACAACTATTAACACATGGCTGTATATCATTGGTCCAATTAGGCAACATGGGCCCCAGGGGTGACACATGGCCCTTATTAACAGAAGCCACCTCAGCATGGATTAATACTATAACAGATGATTAATGGATTGATTAAACAAGTGGACTTATCAGAGTGTGCCAAGTCAGATTGATTAAATCTAAGCAGGGAGTTAATTAATCCACAGCTGGACTAATGGGCCGAGATTCATATACTTACATGTGGGGCCCATTTGTCAGGTTTATGAATGTATAGCTCACACAGGCAATCATACACCAAGCTCATATACAGATTCAAACAGAAATTTAAATGAGAAAGAAAAGGGAATGTGCACTGCCTATCTCGTGTTGCGCCTCGATCGCGGTCCCACCTAGCCGTGGACTTTGTGCGCCAGCGCGCTCCTTCCCTCTCTTCTCCTTCTCCCTCCCTCTCTTTCTTCTTCTTCTCGCCGAGGCTGATGGCGCCATTAACGCTAATCAAGCTCTCCAAAGCTCGCAATTCCAATTCTTTCCAGTTAGAGATAGCCTGTACATAGGAGAGAAAGAGTGAGTGATCAGAATTTAAAAGTAGTAAGTGAATAGAGCAGTGAGGGAGGATGATCACCTCGGGTGATTAATGAAGAACTTTAATCCTTGGATCTAAACTCAAAATTGATGATGCATATCTCTTCCACTCACTTAGACGATGCTGTAAGTGTAAAAAGAAGCAATAATTAAGCATTAAATAAAAGCAATTGAGGTAAGGCGATGGAATCGGGCAAATGGAGAAAATTCAAAACCTTGCACTCTCAGCTTGAATTAGCAATGCTTGTAGCTTCTATGTGCCTACACGATGCCTCTTAAGTGATGAAGATTGTCAATTAAACGATGGAGATGTGACTTGAGCCAAGAGGTGGAATCGGGTAATAAAGCTTTGAGCTTTGGAAGAAGATAACAATGGCAGAAAGCAGAAGGGTGCCTTAGATGCATTAGAATGAGTATATATAGTATGTTTAGATGCTCTAGAAGGTTCTAGCAACAGATGAGATGTGAGTCAAACATAGTCAACAGTGAAAGGAATAAGCTTTGGATTCTTTGAGTGGGACCCACATCGCAACAGAATGGATAACAGAATCAAAAGACCATGTTCATAGGCCAAGGGAGTCCAATTGCTGGTGCATGAGTGGTGTACAGCTCTAACCCCTTTGATACACCCTTTATTGGCTATATAAACCCCTAAACCATGGAGAAAGAACACACAAGACAGCAAAGCAAGAGAGAGAAAAGAGATTTTAGATTGCATATAGAGTTTAGAGAGAGAGAAAGAGCAAGAAGAAGCAAGAATCCAGAAGAGAATTTTGATAAGATCGATTGATCTCAGTTTTAACTTGAGAACTCGATCTATTTGCTTCAATTGTTTGCTTAAAGGTAAATTCTATGCTTTAATCTCTGTTAATTAGAAGTTAGCAAGTCCAATTTTTGGAGATTATGAAGGAATGGTGTAATTACAGTCGGATTTTGAATATCAGCACAATATTGTGCTGTGTGCTGAATTTCTTCAATTTCTATTGATTTTCTTTGGATTTTCTTCTTTCTTTTATGGGTTACAAGGTCAGTAAGAATGTATCTTTCATTTTCTTTGATTAATTTCATCTGAAACACGATGAATTACACTGTCAATTCGATTGATCTCAGTATTATACTTGAGAACTCGATGACAGTGAAATTCTTCATCTAATTTCTCACTTTCACATCTTAATTACCTTAGTTGTCATGCATATCATGTAAATTCATGTCTGTATATTCATTTTAAATCGATTGATCTCAGTTTTAACTTGAGAACTCGATTAATTCGAAGATAATTCACTGAGTATCGTGTTCCGTTAACAGAATTGAGCTATGAATCGGAAATTAGAAGGAATAGTGAATAGATTCAAGCAAATTCTAATCCAAATAGATGTCATAAGTATTGTTGATTGTGTTGATACCAATATTAATTGATAAATAACAAAAATATGAGATGGATTGTGACCGGTACTGACTGTTTCCATTGCACTTCGACAACTATCCTAAGTAATGGAGTTATAGACCAATTTGAATCGTTCTAATCATGTTAGAAAGCATTTACATGTATATACGATGCTAATTGTGTGCTTAATTGTTGTAAAAGACGATCAATTGCTTTGAATTTACGAGATATGAAATTCGGTACCGACTGGTACCAAATTAACTCATCCGACAGTGGTATACATCATGATTCACCGGATAGATCGTCGATCAGACGCTATAGAATGATTCTCCATGGTAATACGACACTAGGGCAGTTGCCTGATCGGAGGAAGATGGCCGCAATCGCCGGCGCTGCCAATGGCACGAATCTTGGAGCTCATATTGACTGGAGAGTCAGAGAATCACGGCAGCACGGATATTGATGCGTGTGTGAATCTTGAAGAGATCGAACGTGTGAAATAAAGCGCCGTATTAAATAAAGATGCGGATATGAATCTGGGCCGTCCATCTAATACAAATCAATCTTGAAGCAAATCCGGCGGCCCAAATAAGAATAAAGTTAAATAAAAGATAGGCGCTGATCTCGATATAGATCTGGCGGCCCATATTAAACCCATTAATTAAATAATAACAGAATAGTGATAATATAGAGTAAATAAATCATTTGGAAATGCTCCTGAACTCCAAATTGACTCAAATTTGTTTCTAAAGTTTCCTTATTTTTCATACTATTTTTCTATACAATAATATTTCAGTTTTAAAAATATAATCATGATAAAACAATTTAAAAGCAAAAGACATTACCTTTATTGATATGTTTGACCTTGCTTTGACTTGTCATTTTAAATACTATAAAAATTCCAAAAATACAAATAAAAATCATAAATAATAACTAGATATATTTTAGTGATTTCTCAAGTGATTTTCCATGAAATAATAATGATGATAGTAATATGCCATAATAAATAAAGAGATTAGCTATATTCTTTGATAAATAAAGAAATATGAATAATAATGGATATTATGTTAATATTTTCTGCAAAAATAATAAAAAAATAAATAGCACAAAATATACAAAAATATATACTATCATAATAATAAATAGTAAATACATTTCCTTTTTTAATAAAGAATGATAATATAGTTTTATAATAAAATGAATTGCATTTCTTTTGTTATTTCTATACAAATATACAATAAAAATATTTTTGATGAATAAAATGAAATAAAATAATAGTTGTAATAAAAATATAATAAATTTCATCTCTTATGGCTATTTTCAACTAATAATAAAAAATATTATACTTTTCTATAGATAATAAATAGAAATAATAAAAAATAATAATAATGAATAGTATAATAAATAAGGTAGAATATTAATAATGATTTCTTTTTTTAGTTATTATAGATTTTAAAAAAAATAAAAAATAAAATAAAAATAATAATACAAAATAATATAGCTAACCATCTTTTGATTTTGTAAATAATTCTTACATAATGAATAGTGTTCTCACATAATAGAATATAATAATAAAATTCTATTACTTTGGCTATTATAAACATTTTGAAAACATAAATAAAAATCATTGCCATTTTATTTTCTATTATTTTTGTAAGTGATTTTCTACAAAATAAATAGAGTTTAGAAATAATAAGAATAAAATTCTACTATTCTAGCTATTATAAAAAATCCCAAAAATATAAATGAAATTCTAGTTAATAGCTAACCCCTTTTCCTATTATTTTGTAAATAATTTTTCTACATAGATAAACAGAGTTTAAAAATAAAAATAATAATAATAATAATAATAATAATAATAATGAATAAATTCATTTTCATAATAAAAATAATAATGGAAAGTATTATGTAATAGACTTTTTACATTTTAAAGATGAATAAAAATGCCCACACAAGGAGTGTAGAGCCACATGAGAATATCTGCACACATGATATAACCTTTAGAACGATTAGTCAGGACGAGAACATCTTGACATAGAATGATGAAGGCTTTGATAGCAACATAAGAGGATATGTCGAGACAAGAACATCTTGACATTTGATGAAGAATAATAAGATACGTCGAGACAGGAACATTTTGACGTAGGATGATTAAGGCTTCGATAGCAACATGAAGAGATACGTCGAGACAGGAACATCTTGACGTTTGATGAAGAATAACCAGAGCTGCGATATCAACATGGAGATATATGTCAACTCTGAGGAAGAAGAACATTACGATGTCCTAGAGAGGTGACATCTTAATGACCCACTACCATGAGCAAGTAACTCATGATTGAATACGCTCACACAAGGGGTGTAGGGCAACATAGTAATTTTGCAAAAGTAATGCAATATGTGGAATGATTAGTCGAGACAAGAACATCTTGACGCTCGCTGAAGAATGACCAAAGACACGACATCAGCATGGAGAGATATGTCGACTTTGAAGAAGAAGAACATTTATGATGTCTGAGAGAGGTGACATCTTAATGACTCGGTGTCATGAACAAGTAATTCATGACCATTTGAGCTAGCAAGATTGAACTCATCCGTCGATAAGTTCGTCTCCTGGCTTATTTCCCGAGACTGTGAGATTGAATCGTTCTGTAGTAGATTCATCCACAAAACAGTGAATGTGAATCATTCTGTAGGTAGGTTCCTTCACTAACACATGCCTCAATGTTGAACTGGCTCAGCGCTTCAGGTTTGACATTGTGTGTAATTGTGTTTCCTAGGTTTATGGATCCGCCTAGTGCATGGAATCCATGATCTAGAAGATCGGCGAGAAGTACCATGTGGGTTATATCCACCCTTCTCCTAGTTCACCAACCTCAAGATCAACCGGCTCAGCGCTTCGAGTTGTATTTTGTGTGATTGGTTGTTGACTAGTTAAGATTGAACCTTTCGTAGTAGGTTTATCTTCTAGATCAACGAGGTCGAGTCGTTACGTATGTAGACTCACCTTAAGCCCCTCTCGAAGAGATTAACCTGGTCTGTAAGTAAGGTTACATCTCGAGGTGGCATAGATCGAACCGATCCGTTTGTAGGTTCGTCTTCCATAGGATAAAACCGATCTGTTTGTAGGTTTGTCTTCCATAGATTGAACCGATCTGTTTGTAGGTTCGTCTTCCATAGGGTTAAATAAAGACTGAACCGATCTGTTTGTAGGTTCGTCTTCCATGGACCCCTTTTTATGAACCTAGACGACCACTTGACCATCTTTTAACTATACTATTTGCTTCTCTCTTTCAAAGATCCAGAGGTGCCTCGAGGTTAGTAGCCCAGGGTAATTAACGGTGGGGGCTTGCGCCCACCGGAATCTATAAGAACTCACAATCACTAAAAAACCCCCTGAATGTGCATCCAAATATCTCTAAACGGCAGAATCGGCCGACACCCAGCAGATGCACGCTCGGGAGGGATCTCCGTGTCCTTCTTCCGCGAAACCATCGCCCAGCGGCGGTGCGGCGGCGCGCGAAAAAGGGTCGCACAACAAGTTATAAAAATATAAAAGTACACAGTGATATAAGGAATTAAATTAGAAAATACAACTTGTTAAGTGATTAATTGAAAAAAAAAACTAAAATAGTCTAAATAAGGATATGTGATAAGAACTGATAAGGGAAAAATGAGAACAAAGCAAACAGATGCTGATAATTGCTAGCCATATTGATAATTGATATAGTTTAAGGTTTAATTGCTTTTGCACATGTGCTACAATGCGGAGGAGACTGTGCATAATTTATTTGACTTAAATAAATTGTGCACAGTCTCCTCCGCATTGTGCACAGTCTCCTCCTGCAGGTCAGCATGGATATGCTTTTGCACTTTATCTTCATTTTCAATGCTGAATAGATGTGCCACTACTATCTCACTCCCTCTTCTCCTCTCCTTCTTATCATCAATAGCTCCTTCACATAACTTCACCTTTGCCACTTCCACTTGTACTTGTAGTTTAATGTATGCCCCTGGTGATTGAATTATATGCTTCTCTTCCCCCAGTCTGTCCTCATGGGACCTATCTATGTAAGCTAATCAATATCCAACATCATGTCATACCCTTGTACATCTAACACCCTCACATTCTTTTCAAATTTATGACCTTGTATCTTAAAGTTCAAGGCCTCACATTACATGTTAGTTACCATCTTGGCTCCATTGGCCACTGTCACTATCATTGGAGTAGTTTGCACCAATCTAAACCCTTTTTTATTCAGTACCAAGGGATTAACAAAAGAGTGAGTGCGGTCGCTATCCAATAATACACTTATAGATATTTTATTAATTTCACCTTTGAACTTCATGATTTTCACTGCCTTGCTTTGCTTAGTATTGAACATTTACACTACAACCTCTTCAATGTTGGCTGCCAACTCATTCAACATTTCTTCCTTGTTACTGTCATCTTCTGACTCAATTTGGCCATCTTTCTATATTTCAATTGAGTTTAAAAGCCTAGATATGCATTTGTGCCCCAAGAAATACTTTTCATCACACTTGTGACATAGCCCCAGAGCTCTTTTGTGTTCATAAGTTGTATTACTCCCATTGTACCCTTGTGGACCCCCTTTTGTATGGCACCAATTCAGTACTAGTAGGGAACCGCCTTCTTTCTTGCTCTGAATGAACTTCCTCTTGTTAGAGGGGTATTTTGATAATTGTTAAGGCTTATTTACCCCTTTGTACCTCTTTTGTCGCCCTTCAATGCTCAACTCTTTTTTGTATGCAAAATTAAAAACTTCATTCAATCTTTTTGGGTTCAGAATCTCCACTAAATAACTAATCTCCCCCTTAAAGCCACTAATGAACCCTTATATAAAAATTTCTTCATTTAAATGGGAATCATAATGTAACAAACTTGCCCTCATCCTTCCATACTTCTTAATGTACTACTCCTCTATTGTACCAATATGGTAGAGCCTTTTGAACTCTTCTATAGATGCTTGTGTATAGCTAATCTGATCCTTACATTTACTTCTTTCATCAGTAGATCCCAAGGGGGTGATTGATTGACTACTATTAGGGTTATTTACCACTCATTCATCTCCTTAGAAAAATGAAGTATCGCCGTCCTTGTTTTATACCCTTCTGATATTTGGTACATCTCAAAGTAGAATTCATAATTTAATTTCCATTCTAACGGGTCCCCCCATCATATCTTGGAAAGTCAATTCTAGACAACCTATAATTATTTGCATTATGTCGCTAGTTTTGTCTTCTCTCTATTTCTCTCATAAAGTCTAGTCCCCAATTGTACTCTTCCTCATTAATCCTGAAACTCTCCTCACTTGGAGTTCATGGATACCAGGCACCCCTTTGCCTATCCCCACTATCACTTTTCTCTATTCTTGTACCACTATTAGGATTATCACTTTCATCATTTTCATTATTTGGGGTTGTTGTTTAATTTATGGGTTGTGTACTGCTCTGGCCTGTTTTCACAATTAGTTCTTTACTTGTGTGATGTTTTGCTAATCTTTCAACTAATACCTCCAATCTACTAAGTCTCTCTTCTGATTTTTTTTTTTTGGAATGTTGTCATCCTCTTACTGTTCTCATGCATTTCTTCAGCCATTTTCTCAACTTGCCCCATTAACGCCTCCACCATGGCCTCCTAACTAGCACTTCTAGTTGCTAACCATATCGATAATTGATATATTTTAGGGATTAATTACATCCCAAAAAATCCCCACAAATAACTGCATTCTAATCCTTATATAGTCTAGCAACGGTACAAAATAAAAAATAAAATAAAAAGGTGGAATCAGACTATTCTAACAAACATCCCAGAACCGTCCCTGCGGCCAGCTCACGCCTTCACTTAGTGACTTCTTCCTCCGCTTGGGCTTCTTTCTTCTTCCTTGGCACATCTGCTTGGCCTAGCACTACATTAGCCTCCATTTGGCTCTTGACCAAGTCAATTACTTTAACAATCTCCAGCGATTCAAACTCCCCGGCTGCTAATTCCAGCTAAGCAGCAGACATAGCTGTATAAATATGAAAATTCATAGCTGTATAAATATGAAAATTATTTTTGTTTTACCTTTAGAAGAACAACACTGTAGGAGGGATATACTCAAACATGTCATTGGTAACGAACTTCACTTTTTCATTATTTGGAAAATCGCTCGCCAAATGAGTAAGTTCTAAAATAATACACTTGACATGGAAGAAGTTATCAGCAATCACTTTTGAAATTGTACCTGTATCGCCTGCCATATCGACCAATGACTTTATTCCCTTAAAAATTTCAGCGCCATCTTTAACAATGACATCAGTAAACAAGCAAGAGCCGCTTACCATAACATCATTAAGAAATTTGCTCGTCTCAGCATTGCGGCTTGTCCATTACCATAGGTTGACACCATGTGCCAATTCAAATGGCGTAAGTTTTTTTTTCTCTTGTTTGAACCAATCACCAATACAGAAATAAGATCTCTGCATAACATCTTGCAAATTAAGACGAGCAATAAGCAACAAGTTCAAGAACTCCACGTTACTATTTGTTACTAGTCATGATAGAGGTATTAAGTCATAGACCGCCTCTAAACCGGGACTCACAATATGCTCATGAAAGAAGTCAAAATAATTCATTAACTGCATGAGGCGATGGTCAAAATAATTCATTAACTGCAACAACTAAGGTTTCTTTGATGGAGGAAGTGACAAAGTAGAGTGGAACTAGCTGAGGGTCATGAGCTTATCATGTTTTTATATTGCATCAACGATGCAATATAGAACATATTTGTTATGGGGTGGATATAGATTTTTAACTGAGTGCTCATTAAGCGGATTGTAATAATTTGTTGGCTTTAATCTCACTAGCTAATTTTGTGTGAAATAAAAAGTTAATAATTTAATAATTTTTTATCTAACCAAATGTTATTAAAATAATAATATTTTATATATTAAAAATAATAAAAAAGTTAAATTTAAAATAATAGACAATCAAGTTACTTATATAATTTTTTTATTATTCACGATATTAAATATTTTTTTCTCAAAAAAAGTAACTAAATAATTTTGGAGATCAAATATTAGCTAAATTTAGAGGGTTAAAAGCTAAATTTAGAGAGTTAAATTGGCAAAAATATAATCCAAAAATAATATTTTTCAAAATTGAGGAAATCGATTGAATCTCTGGCCTAATGGAGATTCGTCCTTGTATATGATGTTAAAAACGCAAACTATAATTTTAAAACCCAGCCGAAATAATTTATATACAAGTTGGGAGATAATTTTGACCACAACTAAACTTTAGCTAGATTAGAAACATTTTTGTCTTCAGAACCACATATTTGCGAAACAAGTTTGGGTCGCATGTGGCCCGGGATAGTAGGTTGTCTGCTACGAGGTCCTGAGCACGATTCAGTTTTTTTAGTCGGTTTCAGAGATTTTTTTTACTTCTTCAAATTTAGTAAAATTGGGTCAGGATATAGTTTTGACTTATTGTAATTTATCTAAGGTAATAAAACACTCTCCCCATTGTCAAAAAAAAAATCTAACATTCATTTCCAAGTGCATCGTACTTCTGCCGCATCCGTTTGTATGTTATTTTTGATGAATATTATTGGAGGAGATTTCGATTGATCTCTCAATGTTATATACTTTTCTCAGTCATTTTTGCCCTTTTGTTTACTCAAGTATACATCAAAGATATACTAATTTAGTTTATGAGTTATATTTAATTCAATTTAATCATATATAATTTGTTTTATATTTTAGATGATTTTTTTGAAATTATATACTAATTATACTGATAAAATTCTAACAAACATAAAATTATGAATCGATCAAAATATGGCAACTACAAATTTAATTGACCTTCAAGAAATATGTGTTGTTGCCTTAGCGTTGCATGCATGTTAATTTGTTTTCCTTACTGCAGTTCAAATCATCACAATTTCATTCATCCAGACCTTTATTTTATTTTATTTTTAAACGGAGGCGATTGCCATATCGGTATTTTATTAAATAATAGAAAATTACAAGATTAAGTTTTTAAACTTTTCAAACATACCACATCATCATTTTTTCTCCATTAGTTTTATTTATATCTCTTCCTTTTTCTAAATCTAAGGGTTCATGTAAAATAGTCTTTTCCTCATTGAAAATAATGCATGTATTAACTCTTAAAATGATTTATCTTTTTTATATGATCCTTTATAAATTATTATGTATTTAATTATATTATTTATTATTATAATAATTATTATTATCATTGTCATTATTATTTAACATTTAAAAATATTATATCTAAATTTTTTAATGTCAAAATTTATTAAATATATTTAAAATTTTATATTGTTAATTACTCATTTGAGAACTATATTAACATGACGAAATCCGAATTACAGCGTTAGTATTCATAAGATATGTACAATCAGAAAGGACCAGAAATGACCTAAGCAATTCTTATTAATAAATAAACTGAAGCGAAAAAAGAAATCATGTTCCAATTTTTTTGTAATAATTAAAAATAACAAAATGGTATGAGTACCCTAAGAAATATCACTCATAGCTTTGATGGAATTTCAAACTTGGCTTCAGCTGCCTTGGATCAAGTTTTAAACTCGATCCCATTTGTTTTACAACATTTATATATTTTGATTAATTTTTTGTTTATTATTTTTATAATTTTTAATACTTATTTAGTTATTTATTATTTTATTATTTATTATAAATAAATGTAGTTAGAAAATAACAAGTAAAAAATTATAAAAAATAATGAATTAAATTAAATATACATATTTATTATAAACTAATATATATATATATATATATATATATATATATATATAATGAACTAGAGTGTATTTTATTATTACATATTGTTGTAATTTCATAATGTTACAATAATTAAAACATTATGTCAAATGATATTATGTTGAATTATTTTTTCAATGATTTAGCTTTGTTTTTAATTGATTGTTTAATTTTTTTAATATTTTTATTTCATTCGACACATCCGATCAAACAAATGGAGCCGAGTTCGGTAGATAAAATTAAAATCTGAGCATAGTTCAATAGATAAAATGGAGGCGATCAAACAAATGAAGCCAAGTTCGGTAGATAAAACTGAAATCTGAGCATAGTTAGATAGATAAAATGGAGCCGATTTAATAATGGAGCTGAGTTCGGTAGATAAAATTAAAATCTGAGAATATCTTCAAATAGTTATAACTTTCGAAAAAACTCGATCGAATGAGATCTGCGACCAAAACTAAGATCCGCTAACCGCTAATGTCGTTATAGCAACTTTTGGGGGCAAAAAAACTCATCTGAGGTCTCAAAACCTGTTTGAAATTTTACAAACATAATAAACAAGCATATTTTTTTGTAGTTCATTATTTTTATTGAATGTATATTTATTCTAGTTTATAATAAATTTGAATACTTAAACATGTGTATTTATTCTAGTTGATTATTTTTTATAATTTTTGTCTTGTGAATTTGAAAATATATATAATTATTGAATACACAAGAATATCATATCTAACATATTACTAAACACAACAAAATAATATCATACTTCTAGCTATATTTTTACTAAAATAAATAATTAAATATAATAAAATAACTAAATAAACTATTAAAAACTAGAAAATAGTAAATAAATAAGCTAAATTGGGATTGTGATGTGCCTACGGAAATGACATGTTTGGTTTACATCGGACAACCCTCGGTTCAGGATACGGCCCGGAAATTTTGAGGCCCAATTGAAGGTGCTTGAGCTAGTTACCACCTTTTTTATTATTTTTTATTTATTTATGTTAGTGCTATACTACTATGAACATGCCGTACTTAATTAATTAAACTGAAACTTTTTTGTGACAGCATGTATATCAGAGCTAATGCAAGCGGCCGGCGGGTAAGCAGGCCTGGGTTTTAATTTGAAATATAACTATCAAAGTACCTTTTTTTTTTCCTAGTTCGCTGTGTGGAAATATAATCTAAATAAATGTTAGTTGTGCCTAGACTAAAAAAGTTTTTTTTTTTTATCTTTTTATTCATTTAGTGCTAGATTAGTTAAATTCATGGATTCCCTCATAGCCGAGCTCAACCGCACTTCTTCCAGACCAGATCCAGCAGAAATTCCCAACTTTCACCTTCATACTTTGTTAACTTGATGAAGTTACCACCTTCCAATTAAAATGGACATTAGTACGACCATATGAGGCAAGCCTTTTGAATTTATAGGCAATTCAATATAATCAAACAACTCTACAAAAAATGATTCCTGCAAGTTATGTATGGGGATGGCCTACGGGCCACGGGTTGATTTATGATTAATTAGTACTTATAATTTTCTTAAAAGCAGCTGCAGTGGGTGATGACTCACCTTTAGAGGCATGGATTCACTTAAGATCACCTTCCCCCAATAAATTTTATAAATTTGTAAGATATTTAAATTTGAAAAGGGGAAATTAAGAAACATACACTTGCCCGTGTCTTAACTCCTAACACCAATAACTTTAAGAGGAGGTACAAGACAAATACCAAATGCTGCCTACTGTCACCAGTATGCAGCAATCCACCAGCAAGAAATTTACGCACAACTATAAAAAAAGAATATTGAACTCCATTTATTACAAACTGGAAACTCGTTAAGATTTAAACACACTTAATTATATATCAAACATTTCAACAAACGAACTCCCAAAACCGGTCACAACTCGTGTATGCTTCACATACCAGAACTGCTGTTCCACCTTAGACAACATTGATTTGATCTGCTTGCGCCACTTGGTGCTATGTTTTAAAATGAGAGATAATCATTGCAGAAAATTAAATGATAATGTGAATTCTTATTCACAACTAAAGATCCTGGATGTCTCATCTTGGCCAGGGGATCTATTCTCTAATATCAGGTGTTTGTGGATGTGTGAATCTGTTAAAAGAGAAGGGATGGATAAAATAAGCTTTCTTACTATTAGACATTATTATATCTTTCTTGCTCACAAAACAACAGAATACAACTCTTTATATAGACTAAACATCTAAGAAGACTCTAGAAATTCGTAATAAAAATATATAATAAAAATAGAATTCTAAACAGCACCCTTTCAGCTGACCCTTGTCCACTAAAATTATCATAACTCTCTGTAGGGAACTCCAAACGACTTGAAATTTAAACCATTAGAAACTAGACTTCAATAGTTTTTCATCCATAGGTCATACACTAAATTCCACATCCAATTTGTCACTTCAAATACTATCATTAATCAGCCTTAAAATTCTGCCAAAGTGCTGAAGCCAAAGAGTCTCCCTTTATTTTCTAATTTATTTAACTTTAATACTAAAATTAAGTTTATATTTCAACACCCCTCTTAAACTTAATTTTTTTTCATCCTTCATGCCAATCATCATTGAAGTTCTTCATAACTCGTAGCGAATAGCGACGTTACTCATTGACGGCTTCTTCTCGATTCTTTGATCTAGGAAATTCAAAAAATCAATCGTGGTTTCATTTCATATGCCATCCAATTTGCCTGACTCTTCAGGTCATGTATATGTGAGATTCACACCCACACCGCGGCTCCACACCGTATTTTTTCATGTGGCTCCACACCACATCTTCTCATAGTCTTCACACACTTCCAACAAAACATATCATAATGTTGCTAGTTCTCTTATCCTGGCACTCATTGCACAGGCTATCATGAGTCATTGCTCATATCGGCTTCACTCACCGATTCTTCGAAGACCACTGACAAAAACTTCACCACGCTTTTGTAACATTCGCTGCTTCATACATAACTCTCATCATTGACAAATTTTTTTTCTTACAATATCTCTAAAACTATCTCCACTCTTTTCTTTTTTTTCTCCTCTTTTTTAACACATGATATTTTTTTTATTTTTCCAACACTTTTTCTTTTCTCACAAAAAATAAAATAAGGAGATTCAATTTTTTTTCAATGCTCCTAACAACACAGAAAAACTCATATACTAAAATAAACTCAGAAAACACTCTTAACACTTAACTTTCTTTAAAATAAAAATCGAGACTCACCATATTTTTTTTTCTTCAACATCTCTTTTTTTTTTCTTTTTCTTTTTCTTTTTCTTCGCCATGGTAGATCTCTCTTGATCGACTGAACCTGGCTCTGATACCACTTTGTTATAATATGATATATCTCGGTGGAAGGAAGAGAGAATAATTCTGAAATTTCTTTCTATTCAAACTATATCTTCTATTTCTCTTACACTTTTTCTCTTCTCTCTTGCCTTCTTACAACAGAATACAAGTCTATTTATAGTCTTAGAAATGACTCATAAAATTCGTAATAAAAATATATAATAAAAACAGAATTCTAAACAGCACCTTTTCAGCTGACCCTTGTCCACTAAAATTATCATAACTCTCTGTAGGGAACTCCAAACGACTTGAAATTTAAACCATTAGAAATTAGACTTCAATAGATTTTCATCCATAGGTATACACTAAATTCCACATCCATTTGCTCCTACAAATACTATCATTAATCAGCCTTAAAATTCTGTCAAAGTGCTGAAGCCAAAGAGTAGTAGTTGCACCAGCAATATTTTCAAAGCCCGACTCATCAACGGTACGGAACAACATGTATAGTGCCGCCTTATCCTTTGATCGCGCCTCTTTCAACGCCTTATTTTGTTGGTTTGATTGCTCATTCTCCTCATAATACCCTTCTTGACCACGGCCTCTACCACTGTAACAATTTTCTCGACTTCCACGGCAACACCCTCTTTTTTCGGGTTTTTTTTTTCTTCATATTTTTCCGACATCTCTCTTTTTTTTCTTCTTTCTTCTTCTTCTTTTTCTTTTTCTTTTTTTTTTCTTCTTTTTTTTTTGATAATGATGGATAAAATAAGATTTATTTCTATTAAACACTATTATATCTTTCTTGCTCACAAAATAACAGAATACAACTCTTTATATAGACTAAACATCTAAGAAGACTCTAAAAATTCGTAATAAAAACATATAATAAAAACAGAATTCTAAACAGCACCCTTTCAGCTGATCCTTGTCCACTAAAATCGTCATAACTCTCTGTAAAAAACTCCAAACGACTTGAAATTTAAACCATTGGAAACTAGACTTCAATAGCTTTTCATCCATAGGTCATACACTAAATTCCACGTCCATTTTGCCCCTTCAAATACTATCATTAATCAGCCTTAAAATTCTATCAAAGTGCTAAAGCCAAATAGTCTCCCTTTATTTTCTAATTTATTTAACTTTAATACTAAAATTAAGTTTATATTTCAACAGAACCATCCGCCGTGGCCCAGGGATGCACCGTTTCTTTGGACCGTGCAAGATTTCAAGTCTCGTCTCAACTTCTTTCATTGTGGGTCTATCTTCCCCTTTTAACGTCAAGCACATCTGCGCAAGGTTGGCAACAGCTTCAATTTTTGATAAATTTTCCTCCTCCGTTATTTCTGTGTCCAGAATTTCAGTGAGGTTGTTTTCTCTTGAAGCTGTACAAAAGTATGAAGCTAAATTTTAAGCTTCTTGTAGTCTAGAACTGAAAACCGACTTTTTTCTTGTCAGTAATTCGGCTAGAATAACACCAAAGCTATAAACATCACTCTTCTCTGTCAATCTGCCAGTGTAATACCCGCAAGTTCCTTGCACAACTGTAGTTATGCCAGTTTGGTCAATTTGAATTGATCTTGAAGCTCCAAAATCGGACACCTTTGCTGTTAAATAATCATCTAGCAATACATTGCTCGACTTGATATCTCGATGGAACACTGATATGGAAGCAGTAGAATGAAGATGTGCTAGAGCTCTAGCAATCTCCAACATAACCCTAAATCTATCCTCCCATGAAAGGAAGTGATAGCCTCCAACATGAAGGTGATCAAAAAGTGTCCCATTTGAAATGAATTCGTAAACCAGTAGGGGTACTTCGGACTCCAAGCAGCAACCATAAAGTTTCACCACATTTCTGTGGTCAATTTGGGAAAGAATAACAACTTCATTTATGAATTCATTGATTTCTCTTTGTATTACAATTTGGGACCGTTTGATGGCAACAACACGCTGATCTGACAAGATGCCCTTGTAAACTATGCCATGGCCACCATGACCAATGACGCGTGTCTGGTCAAATTTATTTGTTGCCTTCTCAAGCTCTTCTAAGGTGAAGATTTTTAGTCTTTCACTGGAGTCTCTGTTTGAAGAAATGAGTTGTTGCAACAAAAGCCCATGGTTTTGTTTGAACAATCTTTCCCTGATAATTTTCTTTCTTCTCTTTTTAGTCCTCTTTATGAAAATATGCACGATTTGAACTATAACAAGTAGGCCAATTCCCGTTCCAATTCCAGTTAGGATTGTCAATTCTGGGTATGAAGAAAATATGAAAGGTCAAAGATGATTCTTCACAAAAAGAAAAATATATTAGTGGAGCCAATATTTTTTATGAATAATTATAACATACAATCTTTTGATATCTTAAAAACATCAATCAAACTAAAAATAAAACATTAACAATTTATTTAAGTGAATAGCGACAAGCTTTTAGATTAGTGGAAAATTAAACAACGTGAAATACCCAAAGGTCTGATCTCGGGAGTCTAAATTTGAGAGGGTGTAATAGTTAGACGATATTTGAAATTTTTGATATCTATAATTCTGAATTGAATTTTATTTCTAGTCTATCTGTGAAGAAATACAGTCTTGTTTGTTATTTTCTGTCAACTCAAGCCGAAGCTAAACTAGCTACTTAGGTACTTGCATCGTCCACATAAAAAATGTCTTTATTAGCTTGCTGTGTCATTTTGGTGTATTTCTCAATTCCAGGAGACTAATTCAATCCCAATTGTTGCTGATTTAACGGCAAGTAGAATTGATCTATCCTGCTGGTTGATTTTTATAATATGACATTAATTATGACTAATTAGATGCTATAATCTATACTATTATATAAAGTAGCTAAGAATTAAATGGGAACTTTTTTTATCATTTCTTTCAAATTTTTTATATCCCAAAATACCCCTCATCTAATAATTGACATTAATTTTGACTAATCAGATGAACACAATAACGTCCATTATTTTGTATTATTCTCCACTTCTTTACCATATAAAAGGAAATAAATTAAAGATTGAGAGAAATTATACCAGATTATATCTGATATAGCATCTGTAATTGATTTTTTTCATATTAGAATGATGTATATATTATTATGTGATATTTTTTATATTTAAATAAAAAAATTTGCTGCAACGTACAGCTAGTAAAAAATAAAGCACATACCATTATTTTTTTTTCACAATAGTTGGTTTTATAATATGACATTATGACTACTTAAGTGCGCCGTATAAAAAATGAAGCACATGCCATTGATTTTGTTCACAATATTCATCATACACTTGGTATTAGTTGTGTACATGCCATTAATTACGTGCGGGGTGTAAAAAATAAGGCACATGCCATTAATTTTGTTCACAATAGTCATTATACACTTGATATTAGTTGTGTACCTCTAGCCATCTTAGCCCCTAATGGGATGCATGCCCCATTTGCTGTATCATAGATTCGTGTGCCTCCTGGACAAATGCAATAGTAGCTTCCTGGTGTATTTACGCATTTCCCAGAAGAGCATGTGGAATTATCTTGACATTCATCAATGTCTGCAAAGAAATAGAAAAAGTATGTGGTAAAAAGCCAATGTGTAGAACTAGTTTGTGCCACGTAATGTGTCTATTGACTGTTTAATCAGAGTAAAACAATGACTCGCCAAATTGTAAATATCTTTTTAATGTTCTCTGTTTTTATTTTAATATCTTTTGAATGTTCTCTGTTATATTTTATCTTCTTTACTCTTTACATATTGTACCACTTGATCATTTCTTCGTGATCATTGAATGAAATTTGAGTTTGACTCTTATTTTTTTTGTCAAAGGAATTAAAAAAGGGATAAAATTGTAATCAATTTGTACTCAATAAAGGAAAAGATATACATCGACAAGGGCCATTGAAACTACCAAAAATATCAATAACAACAATAAATGATAAATTAAACCGAAAAAACTGTATTTCAGATAAAGTATTCTGACCTTGGCAGCCATCCGGTAGATAAGGATTGCCTTGGTACCCACTTGAACAGTTACAGAAGTAACCCGCACCATTTGTTGAGTCGATACATGTGCTATTATTGCTCACACATGCATAGCTGCTCGAATTGGCCTGAGCAACTTCACATTTTTCTGTTCCTATGGACCAGTCGAGTACAACAGGCACCGTACCATCATGTGCCGACCAGAAATCAATTGTAGAAATATAAGAAGTACTGAAGTTGAAACTATCTGTCGCCATTATCACTGCATAACTACAGGGGCTAAAATCCCGAACCTGAGAACTGTTGTAATTTTTGTCGAAGGAAATTTGATAGTAGTTAATACCAGATGGAAGTGCGGTCTGGCAGCAGCCATTCCCAGAGCATGAATCATTAGTTAGGCTCTCCTCATTGTAGCAGGTAGAAACACAACCTGTGCGATAAGGTACTCCTTTGTAGTCCCACATTTCATTGAATGCAAGTGTCTGACACCCAATTACTGTATACATATTGTGGAGGTTGGATAACGTGGAGGATGAGCCTAATTTCTGCCACCAAGTGTCCCGGTAAGAACTATTGTCTGAATCGTTGTAGCATTGCCATGATATATGGTTGTACATTCTAGCTTGAGCAGTCGATAGTGTGATGTTCATCACCTCTAAGTTGCCACTAAATGGGATCATTCCCCCAGCTGTAATGTTACAAGTGATCTCAAAGCCGCCTATGTCAAGGAAGCAATTGCTACCAATACCAAATGGGTAAGGTATGTCTACAGCACCACACTTTTCCTGGCAGCCAGGCTTTGCAATACTTTGGCTTTCTGCGGCCTCTGGAATAGAGAGAAGAACAATTTGGATAACCAATAAGAACCATGCCATGGACTGATGCATGCCTGCGTTGTGGTATCCTATCGCCTCTCGATTTTGTAGGATCAGATGTCTAATTAAATGTTTATTAGAAGAAGGTTCCCACGTCTCTTGTACTGGGAGAAGAGAGTACAAACCTTAATTGATATCATCATTTCCGATAAGCGTCTTTTATTTGTTTTCGCAACAAGTGTCGTCATCATTGCATCACATCTATAAATGAATTGGTCAAGTTAAGAGCAAGATCCATGGACCCCCTTGAATATTTTCGTTAATTATTGCTAAATTGACTTCGATGCAACTAGCTTGTGGCCAATCAAATATATAATTTTTTAATTATTTGACAGAACTAACTTTTTTTATTTAAACTTCAAGAGGATTCCCCAGTACACAAACACATATTACCGTTGGACTATTATGGAATGTCGGATTATGTATCCGACACTAATATAAAACACTGATGTAACGGAAAAAAAAAACTGACACTAAATATGATAATTAGTGTCAATTTTTTATAAATATTGGACATTAATGTGGTAATCCATGTCAGATTTTTATAAAAATTTGACACTGAATGTGATAGTTAGTGTCGAATTGTTAAAAAATAAAGCCAATATTACATGTGATAATTAATGTCAAATTCTTATAAAAATCCTATACAATGTTATAATTAGTGTGAGATTTTTATAAAAAAATTGACACTAATTGTGATAATTAGTACCCAAATTTTATAAAAATTCTACAGTAAATATTAACATTGAAAAAATGATCGTAATTAGCATGGGACTTTTCTTAAAAATTCCACGCTAATTATCATAATTAATGTTGAAAATTTACAAAATTCTCTTGCTAATTGCTATTTTTTTTAAGAAAAAAAGAAATAACGAACGTCATTTAAAAAAAACTGATGGAATTTCTTACATAATCAATTAAACAATCAAAATTTGTGTAGTCAGCAATAACACTTAAAAAGCATGAGAAAATAAATTATCAATACACATGAGCCAATAATATGAATCGTACACAACTACAAATAAAAAAGAACTAAAATACAACTGATATGATGAACACAAATGAAAAAAAATTCTTATAGTTTCTGAAAAAAAAAGAAAAATAATGGAAATAAAATTCAGAAGCTTCAAACGAGTTTTGAGATATCAAATGACATTTTCTGTCCTTGAAAAATGCCACCATGTGCTCTACCTGATGGAACTTTTTTTTATCTGATCTCAACCTTTTTGTGACTGTATAGTAAATCAAGATCTGAATTTTCAATCAAAAGTTACAGTCCTTTGATATTGATGTGTTCGAATTTTGATTGCCTTCAGATCTCGTCTCCTTTTTTCTTCTCTCTCTTGTCTCTCTTTTCTTAATCGGAGTTTAAAAATGGATAGAAGGAGAATATGAAGTAGAATGAGAGAATATTATATATTGGGAGTTTTATTTGATTAGTAGTATTAGATAGAGTAGAGAATGGATGGTGGATATAATAAGAATTCATAATTCGTGATTGTCTTGTTTCTGGATTCTTTTGGTTGGAAGTTGGAACTTTTACAGTCTGATCTATTAAATATTTGACAATAGTTGGAATCTTAAATTTTTTTAATACAAATAAGAGGAAAAACAATCTAGGTTGGATTTTTACAATTAATATCTGATTTTCAACAAACATCTGACACTAAATTGATTAGTATTGATTTTTCAATAGAAATTTGATCTAATTTAGGTACAAAAATTTGTTACAACATTTAATAATAATATTGGTTTATAAAATTTTAGTTTTCAATATATTTCATATATATTGTTGCTCATTAATTAATGATCTATTTCATAATATTTGAGTTCATTAGTTATTGATTCACCGCTGATCAGTAAATTTCTAATTGGACAGTGTATATGTACTTGAGATTTGATTGAATGGTCTATATAATATTAAAAATATGTAAAAAATTATAGAAATGGTATTTCAGTATATTTAAACACATGATATGGTTAGATTTTGTAGATATAGTTAAAATCATTTAAGTTATAGTTAAGCAACAGAGATGACATTATTTGTGAAAGAATGAAATTGCTCATGTATTTTCTAAAATCTATCAATTCAAGTGTTAGATAAAATAATTATGTTGAAATTTTTTCATCACATTTGAAGTTGATATGATAATTGATCTAATGAAATAAAGAAATACCAACCAACAGTTTGAATGAAATTACTTTATGATTGAAGCTTTATCAATTGTAAAATAGAAAGAAATATTGGGCTATGGTAGTTTATCGATTCCTGATTAGTTTTAACAAAAATTGCCATATAAATATCATATATATGTCAAGTATCATAATTTTAAATTGAACAATTACTATTGAAAAAACACAATTAGAGTCCGACTTTTATAAAAATCTGTTAGAGATTGAAATCTCAAATTTTGAATAAAAAAAGGTTGGAAAACTTTATATTTGACACTAATTTTTCAACTACCAAAATCGACATCTATTTTCACACTTTTAGTGTCGTTTTTTATAAAAAAAAAAGATTTGAAAGTAAAATTTACAAACTCATTAGTGTCGATTTTTCATAAAATTATTCTATTTATTGTTTACTTTTAATGGTAGTTTATTATAAAAATATGACAATAATAAGTCAACAAATTTTAGTGTTGTCGATTTTGTTGTAATTACAATATGGAGTGGGGATCCATTGACAATGAGTTATTTTGACAACCTTGACAATAGACCTCTAAATAAATATAAAAAATATTATAAATGTGTCCTTCTACGTTTAGATTGATGTTCATTCAAATTTCATATAATTTCATTATCGTTTGATAGTCCATCAAAGACCGTTAAATTGAAACCGTTGTAAATTACATGAAAATTTGATGGTCTTTGATGAACTATCAAATGATAATTAAATTATATGAAATTTGAATGATCATCAATCTATAGATAGAAAAACACATATATAATTTTTTTTTATTTTTATGATTTTTTTTATATTTATTTATAGGTCCGTTATGAAGGTTGTCAAAATAACCCATTGTCAACCGATCCCTTCTCTACAATATCATATCTTTAGTGTCACATGTTTTAATAGTTCGACACTAATAGAGCTACGCTGAATGTCCTTTATGGACTAGTGACTTCTTTTACCAATAAATGAGCAGGTTTGAATTCTTCCCTAAAAATACGACTGCACCTCTCTCTCCATAGCACAAAACATAGGATTAAGATGACTTCCCTTATCTTGAACTCGACCCTCGTATCAATCATGAGTTGCTGCATCGTGAGATTATGGAATTTTTTAAATTCAGACTCGTTATTGAGAACCTTCTGAGCACCAATGTTAGCAATTCAGAAAAGAAAGTGCAATCATTGAAAAGATGATTCGCAGTCTCTCCTTGTTGTTTGCACATATAACATATCTCCGGCAATTGCCAACCTCTTTTTTTTTTTTAAATTGTCCGCTATTAGAATATTATCTTGGCTCATTATCGAAGCAAAAATTTCATCCTTGGGGGCACTTTGACCTTCCAGATGTGCTTGATATTTAAATCAATAATTGGCCCAGTCTTGATGAACTTGTAAAATGATTTGCAAGAAAATTTTCCACTGTCTTCTTGTTTCCACAGTGCTCTATCCGATTGATTTGTTAACCAACGGAGCGTAAATTTTCACTCAACCTGAGTAACTCTTCACAGAAGCAATATTTTTAATTATCTAGCATCTAAATTGCATATTTCATATTTAATTGCAAGTACGACCCAACAATTTAAGAATCCGGACGACTTAATTCGAAGGCTGTTATAACTTTTCTATCTATTTTTGTTGTATTTCTTTATATTTTTTAGGTTGAATTTGCAATATCTTTTTATCTTTCTTAAGACCAAAATCTCTTGAGACAAAACTTCTATAAATATTTATTAATTATAAATTAAAAAAAAGATAAGGGTCCGATGTTTATCTTTACGAAAAAATTTAAAAAATAAACAAAGGTGTCTGATTTGCTGCGTTCGGAAAGGTCCGATCGAGCTCAAGAGAGCATCCGAGATTTTTCTCGAGTATAGGATGGAAATGAGAGATGATCTTAAAAACTAAAAAGTCAGTCTATGTCTATCTTTAAACATGACTGTCATTAGTTCGGAGAGTTTTTTTTTAGAAAGAGTGTTCAAGCAAGAAAAAAAATTCTCATTTTTTTTTTTGAAAAAACGCATGTCTATCATTTCAAACAAGCATTAATTATTCATGTATACCAAGAAAAAAATGATTAAATGCACACATATTATCTAAATACCAATCCCAATATACACTATAGCTTGCATAAAAACATGAGATTTTCCTCAAAAAAAAAAACATGCGGTTCAAATTCTGATGACCGGTTAATAGATATAAGATGACGTTGTGAATTTTGAGGATTGACTCATTGTTCTTTGTAAAGACAAACAGGAGAGAAGAAGGAGATTGTTGATAATTGTAAAATGAGTTTTTTTTTATTGTCTCAGAGTTGTACATGTCCTTAAATAGATTATGTGCCTTTTCTAATTACAATCTTCTTGAATGTTCTAGAAATAGTTATAACTAACTAATCATTAATTACATTATATCTGTAACTAACAAAGGTTCTTGAATTGCTTTGAAGATCTGATCTTTTGTGCTTGAATTTCATGTAATCTCTGTGCTGTATCTGTAATGTACTCATATGTTAATACACCCCCCTCAAGCTGATGTGATCTGAATCACATTTAGCTTGCGCCTTAGAAATTGAAAATGAGGCAGTGTAGAGGTCTAGTCATGCAATCAGCTAGTTGGTCTTTAGAGCACACAAATTTAACCAACAAGTTATTTGAAACAACTCGTTCACGAACAAAACCTCTTTTTTATTTTTTAAATTGTCCGCTATTAGAATATTATTTAATTATAAATTAAAAAAAAAGATAAGGGTCTGATGTTTATCTTTACGAAAAAATTTAAAAAATGAACAAAGGTGTCTGATTTGCTGCGTTTGGAATGGTCCGATCGAGCTCAAGAGAGCATCCGAGATTTTTCTCGAGTATAGGACGGAAATGAGAGATGATCTTAAAAACTAAAAAGTCAGTCTATGTCTATCTTTAAACATGGTTGTCATTAGTTCGGAGATTTTTTATGACTTATTATTAAAAACTTTTATTTTTGACAAAGGAATAGAGATCAGGCTTTTATTTTCAATTATTAAGAAAATAAAAAATATTACATGATAAAAGAAAGGAAAAATAAAATAAAGTTCTTAAATAATTTCTCCTGTATACAATAAATACAAATAGTTCATTTTTCTATCAAAACTAGAAGTTCTTAATTTCATTTTTCTCCTTTTTTTTGTCTACCTTCTATTAAAAAATGATGACCAATTCGTCCTTTTCTTTTTTGTAAGAACTCAGTTTCTACACAATTAAATGACTTGCGAGTTGCGACTAATCAAGAAACAGAAAGGAACAAAACGTAAGAGAAAAAAATGTTTTGAAACGTCTTTTGTATTTTTCTCTTTAATCAGCTTGTACTACATCCAATCAAACTGATGTATTATTATTCAATAATAGACAACACAAAACTTGTAATAATATGTACATTCTTTATTCTTTTTTGAGTAGGTAAGTGAATACCTAGCGTAAAAGTTCATTAAAGGGAAAAGAAGTCTGTACACGTTATATTTTCAAGTCAAAAGAAAAAAAAACGTGGTAAGAAAACTGATGAACCAAAAAACGTGGTAAGAAGTCTGTACACGTTATTTTATTTCTCAAGCAATAAAAACTCAATACCTACGTATTTATGTTGAATTATCTTAGAAGGAGAAAAAAATATACCTTTTAAAAAAAACTGATGAACCGTTGAAAAAATATACCTTTTAAAAACTGATGAACCAAAAATTTCCTTGATTATGGGTCGCATATATGCAGAGCAGCATGTGAACCGTTGGATTTCTCGTGATTCGAGTCAGCACTAATATCTTTGGTGTCATCGATTTTAATATTCTGACATTAATGTCATTTCTGGATCATTGATTAATCTGTATCGATTATTTCATTATGACTTATTTTTAAAATTTTAACAATCTTTAAATTTTAAAAATTAATCTTTGATTCGGTATCAGATATTGTAGATATGATTTCTATAATGCATGTATTATATAAATTAAAATGATCATAAGATTTAGTTTCTACATAGATAATTTGAAAAATAAAGGTTCTTGACGTAATAATTTATCTTCAAACAAAATTTTACATGAAAAATAGACCGTACATTAATTAGTTTATCAGTGTACCCAATTATGTATGCTTAAATTCATTTTGAATTACCAAATTATTTAAATTTATTTAAAGCATCCTATGAAGCGACATTTTTAATTATCCTCATCTAAATTGCATATTTACATGTCGTCCGACCCGACAATTTAAGAATCCGCAGAATTTTATATTATTTTTCATATATTTAGTACAGCCACTCAATCCCTTTCCGTTCTTTCTTTTTCCCGTTTCTTGATAGTTCACGACAACAAAAAAATCTATCTGATAATGGTTGTTTATCAAATTTAATAATGATTATTGAAGCGTTATTAAAGGGAATGTTAGAAAATGTCTAAGTAATTATTATCAAATCTCGTTATCAAATTACACCTTTAGAATTATTTTTTAAATTAACCTTTAGCAATGGTTCTGAACCCAAAATCGTTCTTATTTACACCTTTAACAATGGATCTTGCACAAAAACGTTGCTAAAAGTCAATTAATTTTTTTTACAAATTTAATTTTCTATACAATTAATCATACAGTGAAAAAAATATATATTTAATAAACAATACATACATCTTGCTCTTGTAGTAATATGAAAACTTATAATTTATAAAAATAAAAAAACAAAAAAAATTTAGAACTTTAAATAAATTTTAAATGCGTTTTTGAGTTTGAAGATGAGTATTTTTGGTCTTGAAAATGATCATAACAATATAAGCAATTAACTCTATAAATCTCATCATAAGTTTTTTATGGCCGCGTAGTATACCTCAATTAGAGTTTCTTATCCAAAGTTATGGTTGGTTAAAGTTGAGATAGCCGGATTTCAATTTTTATTTCTTCTGTCTCTCTTATTTTTTTTCTTCTTTCTCTCTTTGTTTCTCGTCTCTCTTTTAATGTATGAAAACATATGACAATGAGTTGGTAATCCATGGGTTTTTATTTTTTTATTTTAATTTTTTGATCGTTGGATTGACATGAACAAATGGTGTGATGGAAAAAATCTGACAATTCGTGGGAACAAATATTATTGGTGGAGATAGATTTGTTAGTGCCAAAGAGTAAAATAAATATTTAACAACGGTTATCTGATCAAAATCATTGATAAATAGAGTAAAAAATATATATGAAAAATGAACGCACCCATTTAATAACGGTTCTTTCAAAGAACCGTTGCCAATATAGTAAAAAAAAGGAAAAATTCACACACCATTTAACAACTGTTCCTTCAAGAAATCGTTGCTAAATGTTGTATTTAACAACAATTCCTTAAAAGAACCGTTGTTAAATGAGTGTGCAGTTTTTTGATCTTCTTTGGCTCTATTTTAATAACGTTTCTTTATTAAAAACTTTGTTAAAGAAGTTATTAATATTTTAATAATGTCACTGAGTCGTTCTATCAATGAATTTAATCTATAACCATTATTAAAGTGGTATTGTCTAAGATCATTTTTGTTGTAGTGGTTTATATTGCGTTGATTATGGTAGTAGTATAGATAAAAAACCAATATACAATGTTTAGGGGAAAATATTTCATATTTTTAAAAACTGATAAGACACATGAAAAAAAAGTAGAAAGAGCATCTGCATCACGTATTATTTTGACGTGGTGCTATATGAATCTGACGGCTGCGCTGCACTTCACGGAACAATACAGAAAACATTAAAGAAAATACTTTACTGCGAAAATTTTCATTTGAAGGCTTAAAACTTTTCCAACTATTTTTGATGTATTTCTTTATATTTTTTAGGTTAAATTTACAGTATCTTTTTATCTTGAGACAAAACTTTTATAAATATTTATTAGTTATAAATTTTGAAAAGATAAGGGTCCGATGTTTATCATTACTAAAAAAAATAAGGGGTCTGATTTACTGCGTTGGGAGAGTTCCGAGCAGAAGATAGCATCTGAGATTTTTCTCAAGTGCAGGACGGAAAGGAGAGGTGATCTTAAAATCTACAAAGAGTCAGACGATTCTATCTTTAATTACATGGTTGTCATGAGTTTGGAGAATTTTTGTTTTAGAAAGTGAGTGTTCAAGAAAAAAAATCGAAGCAATTAGATTAACCTCACTGTGATATCATCGGCTAATGCCAATTTTTAGAATATTCAAGCTCTAAGCGGGAAACAGAGCGTGAAGATTTTGTCAAAACTCAACGATTATTAATTGCCAATTCTTAATATCGTTTTGCCAGTTGCGCGCTGTCCACTCTCTTGGAAAATGAGAGGAGTTTAATTTTCATAACTTATTGAATTTGACTAATATTATTATTAAATCTGTACTTCTGAATTATTGCCCCAAGGTCAGATTAAAAGTACACTATTGGGTATTGGGATAACCAAATTATACATGCATGCCTCGCTGAAGTAGTGAGCAGTCGATTTAATATATTTGGGTTTAAAGGACGAACAGCAATGGCAGTTTGTCGACGTGGGCCATGCACATGCTTTAATTGGGTGATCATGACCCGGCTTGAACTGGAAGGGGTCGGCATATCACGTGTTAGAGACCGAAGCTCTTATTTTCATTTATTAATAAAACACAAAATATTACATAAAAGAAAGGAAAAACAAAATAAAGTTCCTACTGATTGCTGTTGTATACAATAGAAATAAATGAAAGCAATACAAATAGTTCATTTTCTATCAAAACAAAAGTTCTTTCATTTATGTCCTTTTTTCCGGATAATTTTACATTTGTCATTCTTTCAAAAAGTTTAAAACAAAATGTCTTTCCATCTAAATTGTTCAAATAAAATACGGACCTTTTCTTCCCCACTTCTCCCTTCACCCATATATTACCCCCTTCTTTTACATTCCATCTAAAAGTAATTACAATATGCTTTCAAAATCATGTATGAATTTTTTTAATGATAATATGTATATATTATCAAAAATATATAGTTCTTGCCATTCGAGTGTAATTTAGTATGAACAATTCACAAAAAAAAATGAAATTTGTTTTTAAAATAAAATTTTAACATGTGATATATAATATACAATATGTAGATAATTACTCTCACTCACAGTATATGTACATATGTACCTAGAAAAATATTTATAAGTCAAAAACCTATATAGTTTAATCGTTGAATATATCAAATTTTACAGTTTTTAATGAAAATAATTATTAGTAAATTAATATTATTAAAAATAAGAGTGAGAAACGGATAAGTTCAAAAATACGAATAGCAACGCGCCACTGGCAGTGGCGCGCTCATTGCGCGTTTGAATTTACGAAACGCGCCACTGTCAGTGGTGCGTTTCCTCTTTTTTTTTACGAAACGCGCCACTGGCAGTGACGCGTTTCCTTCTTATATATACAAAACGCGCGCAGACGCAAGTGAGATGGAGGCGTTGCACGGGGTTTGGACGAAACGCGCCACTGGCAGTGGCGCGCTGCCATTCGTATATTTGAAATTTTATGAATCCCCACCTGTCGGGTCAATCTGCTGCGGATCAATTTCTGCTCGCAATCGAGACCCGAACTATGGTCAACCGGCTCTAAACTCAGACTGTCCAACCATTTTTTTTTTATTTTGGTCCTCTCTAATCCTGCCTAGCATAATCTATGGTCTGATCCAAACCGCTCCATGTACTCAGCTTAACCCGTGGTCTAGACAAAACCGGTCCGCCCGTCCAAATCAGCTATTATTTTTTATGAACTATCAAACGTTAATAAAATTATATAAAATTTGATGGGCTATCAATCTATATATAAAAAAAATGTATCTATAATTTTTTTTAAAATTTATTAAATATTTTTAAAATTTAAAAATAGGACCTACTATTACTCAAAAATAATAGCAGATTTGCATCCCTGTCACCCACCGTAAGCTTTTTATGTAAATTCAAACGACTACAGTTCTTCTACTTTTAGCTGCTAAAGCCCATGCATTATGGTATATTGGTATCCGAATTATCCATGATGTGGATGTTACAAAAAATACAGACTATTCAAAACTACTGACTCAGTATTATCACATTTAGTAATATTATGAAAGCACGCCTCTAAAATTTAATTGTCCGATTATTTATATTTTCACACTTTTCACACTTTCAAGTTACTTTTTTTTTATCTTAGTTTTAAATTTATTATCGCAATTATGAGCACGCCATTATAAGTAAACATCTTCTCTTGGATATTCAAGGTACCGAGCGTCAAAATCTGCTGCTCGTAAAAGAAACGAACAGAATCATGTTGGTTGAGATCAGACAGTTTACAAAAGTGTTGCTCGTTCCTAAATGCTTCTCGAGATTTACATTTATATTTTTCAAAATGCTTTTTATCACTGAATTTACAAAAAGTGTTGCTCGTTACTTTTACGAGCAGCAGATTCTGACTCAAGTACTGAAGCAATACAACGGAGATGGAGCACCTTATGGACTGGGAGACTAGATAATCTTAGATCAGTCAATGCCTTTCTAGAAGAAGGCCTTGTCAGTCATTGTTGCTTCTTCCAAAGATATTCAATCAACTCATAAATCATTGATGTTAAATGTTACCATTCGGAAACTCAAACTATTGACCCGGTATATAAATTTCATTATTGGGCTTCACCATCAACTTGGACCCACTAAAATTTGAGTTATTTGTCGCTTATTAAAAGTTCAACGTATTATACACGATACCTAACTATCGAAGTACGATTTCTTAAATTCGTGAGATTTTTAAATAATAATTGGAATTCCATGTCACTGTTTTACAACAAAGAGATAGAGTTGTAAAATAACCCGTCCGGATCAGATTCAATCCGTGTAACTCGTGACCGCGACCCGTCCTACCCCGACCCGTGGCTAAATTCGTCAGACTCATGACCCGTTAGAACCGATGGGTCTAGCACAGACGCGAATAGAAAATTTTGAAAAAAACCCGTGCTAGACCCGACCCGACCCGCCCCGCCCCCCAACCCGTGCCCGATTCGATCCGGAAAATCCGAGAATCCAACCCGTCTGACCTGATCCACTTTACCCGTTAAACCCGACCCGTTAAATCATTCATGTTAAATGTTACCATTCGGAAACTCAAACTATTGACCCGGTATAAAATTTATAATTTCATTATTGGGCTTAACCATCAACTTGGACCCACTAAAATTTGAGTTATTTGTCGCTTATTAAAAGTTCAACGTATTATACACGATACCTAACTATCGAAGTACGATTTCTTAAATTCGTGAGATTTTTAAATAATAATTGGAATTGCATGTCACTGTTTTACAACAAAGAGATAGAGTTGTAAAATAACTCGTCCGCATCAGACTCAACCCGCGTAACTTGTGGCCGCCCCGTCCTACCCCGATTCGTGGTCAAATTCGTCAGACCCATGACCCGTTAGAACCGGCGGGTCTAGCACAGACGTGAACAGAAAATTTTGAAAAAAACCCGTGCTAGACCCGATCCGTCCCGACCCGACCCGCCCCGCCCGACCCAACCCGTGATAACCCGTGCCCGACCTGATCCTAAAAATCCGAGAATCCAACCCGTCTAACCCGATCCACTTTACCCGTTAAACCCGACCTGGGAACCGGCTGGAATTCAAAAAAAATAAAAAAAAATTCCAAAAAATTCAAAATCATAATTCAATTTTTTTTCTTTAAATACAACCACATTTCATCTCATATCCTCACAAAAATAACTTCATTTTATCTCTCTTCTAAATTCTTCAAACAAAACTCTCTCTCGTTAATTCGTTAATCATTAGATATTAACAATTCTCTAATTATATTATTATAGTAATTTTATTGAATTATCCAGAAAAAAAATCAAAAATATTTATATTAGTGTTATTTTGTTATTATTGTCTATTTAGTATTCGTTATATTATCTCTCGTTAATTCGTTTTAAAGTTTCGGGCTTTCGGCAATCTTTCGATTCCGACAAAAAAATATTAGTTATTAGTGTATATTATATTTTATAATTTATATTTTGTAATTAGTTTATATTTTTTTAGTAATTAATTTTTTAAATATATATTTGCATTCTTTTTTTGCCATTCGTTTCTTTTAATTAGCTTTTATTAGATTCTTTATTTTTTTGTAATTAGTTATATTTTTAATTTATCATAATAAGTTCTTTTTTATAGAACATTCTTTAAAAATTAATTTTTCAAATAAATATTTACATTCTTTATTTTTTATTATTTATTTATTTTAATTAGTTTTTGAAATATATATTTACATTTTTGCCATTCATTTCTTTTAATTAGTTTTTATTAGATTCTTTATTTTTTCATAATTAGTAATATTTTTAATTTATAATAATTATTTCTTTTTTATAGAACATTCTTTAATAATTAATTTTTTAAATAAATATTTATATTCTTTATTTTTTTTTATCATTAGTTTCTTTTAATTAGTTTTTTGTTGTATTCTTTATTTTTTATTACATTTTTTATTTTTTATTACATTCTTTATTTCATTAGTTGTATTTTTAATTTGTAATAATTAATTCTTTTTTAAACCACCCCATTTCATTAAAAAAAATTAATATTTTTTTAGTAATATCAAATGACATCTCCCAATCCCTCTCATGTCGAAGAAATGACACATCAGTTGAGCGTTGAAATTTTTGGTGAAGAAATATAATGTTCTAACCCTCTGAACCTATACTTTCACCAAAATCCTAACCCTCCTCATTCTTATTATCAACAAATTACATCACAACAATATTATCTATCACAACCGCATGTTGATCTTAAGTACAACCCGCAAATCACTTCCTTTAGTGCCGGACAAGGTTCGACCTTATATCCGCCAAGTTCTAATCAATATCCGCAAAAGCTTCCAATATCCCTCAAGTTTCCAATATAATACCGATATAACAACTAGTGTTGGACTTCCACCGCTACATCCAATGAGTGCGGGATGTTCCACACCAACACCCAACTCAAGTGTCCTGGAATCCCCAGTCGAATGCAGAGCTGACAAGAGAAGGAAGAAATCTCCCCCAACTTATGATGTACCTTGGTAGCGCTATTACGAATAAATTTTAGGTCATGACGGTGTTCTAATAAATGCACGATGGAAGGTGAGTAATTGCAAAACTTCATATAATTATGTAATAAAAAATGGTTTAAGTCAATTTAAAAAATATGCCGATAAACACATAGAAAAAAATGAAGAACCCCAAAAAAGACCCGATATTCGTATGGTACAAAGTTGTTTGAACTCGGACGGTACTAAAACACTTGCTAAATATGATGAAAAAAGAATACTAAGTGAGTTTGCTCGATTCATATCGAAAAAAATAACCAATAAGTATGGCGTATTGTACCCATTTTGTCCGATTGGTAATTAGAGATTGTGGTCAACCATTATACAAAAGATTCCATCATAACAAAATGGTATATGAGTTAAAAAAAATAATATGTTGAATGAAAAAGTGAATTATTGATGAGAATGATGAAGTTGCTAAAATGGGCAAAGATACTGTGATCTTACCGTGAGCTATACTGTCATGTATTAATTCCTTCACGTGATATGTGAGGAAAGTGAATAAAATGTAAATAATACATTAAATTTATCAAATTCACGAATAATATGCGTATTAAATGAAAAGTCGTGAATATAGCCGAATAAATTTAATCTGATGGACGTTGGACCTCCCTCCAACATCATAGCCAGTATTATTATTGTATTATTTCTCTTTTAGTTGTTATGTATAGAATCGCATGGAATAACTACTGGTGTGATCTAAAAGAAAAAAAGATATCTATTGGAATTGAAGTTGAAGTGAGAGAGACTGAAATTCAGACATTGTCCCCTTAAAATTAAGCCGTGTTACCTTAACGAAGGGCAAGTGGCCCGAGCTACCTGCCTCTTTTCCTCCAATCCTTGATAATTTTGAATGTTAATTGTTTCTTCGGCCTATAGGCAGAGGAAAACTGTTGTTATGGGTCAATAGCAATGAACAAACTCAGCATTGTTATTGAACCAAGAATCAGACCTAGTTGGGCCTACAGTGTAGTAGGGAATTTCTATAATATCCATGGATGACTTCAAATGGATATAGCTTGTTTTGGTACTGTTAATGTAATTAGCTGATTTTTAGTCTACAAGTCTACACTGTCGGATGTGATATTTTTTCTCAAAGGCGTCGGTCAAATGAGTCCGTTTTTTTTTGTTAAAAAAAAATGGTTCCTTTCCTTTTCTGTTTGTTTGCTTCTCTTCTCTCTGTGTGGTCTTTTTTTGTTTGGTCTCATTCTCATGCTTCCCACTTTTTGCTGCGATGTGCATTTTCCTGGCGCCACAAAGGATTTGGTCTCATTCTCATGCTTCCCACTTTTTGCTGCGATGTGCATTTTCCTGGCACCACAAAGGATTTGGTCTCATTCTCATGCTTCCCACTTTTTGCTGCGATGTGCATTTTCCTGGCGCCACAAAGGATCTATCAACGTGTACTGATAATTTATACTGATATTCTATATCTACAACTTCTTAATGGGAAGGGATCCCTTGACAATAGTTATCTTTACAATTTTGATAATGCAATTTTTCAATAAATACAAAAGAAATTTTTAACTAAATATAAAAAATAAATAATGAATTATCAAACGATAATGAAATTGCATAAATTTGAATGACCATCAATATATAACTATAATAATATGTACATAGAGTAAGAATATGGTGCTTCACAAAACACAAAATCTCTTGTGCTTCGTGTCCGTATCTCGAATTTGAAAGTTCAAACAGCCAATTCAAACTGTTGAACATGATCTTCATATTGAACTATCTTTGGAGATCAAAATTTATATATTTTTTTGAATTTTTTTGCTATTTTTTATATGGGTACAAAAAACGCTAGTTTTGGATGGTATAGAAATCGTTAGATCAACAAATTTTGTACCAATTTAAAAAATAGCAAAAAATTAAAAAATATATATATAATTTGATATTCAATGATATTTCAATATGAAGATGATGTTCAATGGTTTGGATCGACCGTTTAAACTTATAAATTCGAGATACAGATACAAAGTACGAAAAATTTTGTGCTTCGCGAAACGCCATAGCCTCACTCTATGTGTGTGTGTGTGTATATATATATATATTTACTCTATATGAGTAATGCTATGGTGCTTCGCGAAGCAAAAAAATTTTTGTGCTTCGCGTCCGTATCTCAAATTTAAAAGTTCAAACGGCCGATCCAAACCGTTGAGCATCATCTTCATATTGAAATATCCTTGGAGATCAAATTTTATATTTTTTTGATATTTTTTAGATGGGTATAAAGTCGCTTGTTTTGGATGGTGCAGAAATCTTTAGATCAACAAACTTTGTACTCATCTAAAAAATATCAAAAAAATTCAAAAAAATATAAAATTTGATCTCCAAGGATATTTCAATATGAAGATGATGTTCAACGTTTGGATCGACCGTTTGAACTTTTAAATTCGAGATACGGACGCGAAGCACAAAACATTTTTTGCTTCGCGAAGCACCATAGCATTACTCTATATATATATATATATATATATATATATATATATATATATATAATTTTTGATAAGGATCCCTTGCTTTTCATAATTCAACATCTGAACTGTCCTTTCTTATATCGACGGTGTTATTCTATGTCATATTTCAGATCAAGATTTACACCCATTACATCAGGCCCCACTGTTTCTTTTGCTTCTTCCTCACCCATTGGCCATCGTACGATGTCCATTCTCTCTTTTTTCTTTTACTTCATCGTTCAATGTCTAGCTTGCTCGAGGATAAGCTCTCCATTTAGAGATGTTTCTCAGTGGCACCTCTTTTTATTGACGGATAGATGCGAAGGCTATCCGAGGTTAAGGCGGCTATGAATAATGTCACATAATCACTTTTTTTTTTATGTAAAAATTGTCACACAATCACTTGAATCAACTTTTTTTTCTATATTTTGTCTTCTTTTTATAACGAACACGATAAAAAATGTTGTTCCCATGGAAAAATTAGCAGGCTTGAACTCAATTTTTTATTTTTTTTTAACTTGTGCTGGGAATGTGATGTTGGTGAAATTCAATTCTTTTCTTATATCATTTATTTTTTAGGGGGCGAACAGGAGAAAAGTATCCCCACTACAAGAAAGTGTCGCATTTACATCCGGAAAGGGTCAATTGCATCTGCACTTTTTTATTAGCATCAGCAACAAAAATTTCCTTCCTCGAAATTTTGATTTGCACATATTGTATTAGAAATGCTGATGCAACTATATATTTATATCTGATTTGCGGATGCAAGTAAATGTAGTAATTTTTTTTTCTGAAAATGAATAGGAGGAGACGCACTAAAATGTTGATGCACATCAGTACTACATTAGTTCTCGCAGATGCAAATAAATATGATATTTTTTTCATCAGCTTAACAGATGCAAATAAATTCCCTCCAGTTGGCGCTGATTTTTTTCCCCCGAAAATTCTACGAAGACGAAACATCGCCAAACCTTAAAATTTGATCAAGCGGTCGATATACAAGACGAAACATCGCCAAACCTTAAAACCGTCTTTTATACCCCACTTCCTTCTCGCTGCCTCTCTCATCGCGAACCCTAAATGCGCCGCATTCAACGCGCTATCTTTGCCACTTCTCTCTCTGCGATTCGCAAACCTACACGCGCCCACAGACTAAAGTCATGTTCATCGACGCACAACCCTTGGCCACCACTGGTTGGCTCCTCCAGACCCACGATGGGCGAGAAAAGAAACCCTCCCTTTGCTCTCGTCGACACTTTGCCTCCCTCTACTCCTGTCGACGGTGCTGCTCTGCCTCTCTTCACTCTTATTTTGACTTTGCCTACGTTGATCTGTAGCTATTGTCAGCGAGTTCTTTGGTGAGTTATCAGATCCGCTTTTCTTTTCTTTTATCAGTTCTTTGTGAGTTCTTTGGTCAGCGAGTTCTTTGGTGAGCTATTGTCAGATACGATTTTACTTGCTCACAATTAATATGCTTGAGTGTATGAGTTCCAATAAATTTGAATTTCTTTTTGTTGTGCAGCTAGACAGTAAGGAACTTTCATCTAGAGAAGATGATTTACGGTGGACAGCTAGACAGCTAGACAGAAGATTATTTTTTGTGACTATTCTTCTTTCATTTTCTTACTGAACATAAAAATTTCTGTATTGTACCAGTATCAACTAACTAGTACATTTTACAAACAAATTATGTAATTATAAGGATAGTTGTATAAAATTCTGAGATGAATTAATATTTCCAGGTTTGCTGTTGTTTCCATTTCTGAGATGAATTAATAATGAAAGACATCATCTGTTATTAGATGCAAATAAAAGAAGAAATTATCATATTAACATATGCTAATATCAATAATTACATCAGTATTATGCTTGTAAAAAACTAATATTTGCATCTGTCTTTCCTGATGTAATAAAATGCTGATGCAAATAAAAAATCGGATGCAATTGATTATCACCATCAAGCGTATTTACATCTGCGTTTTGCATCAGCTTTCGGATGCTAAAAACTTTTAGCATAAACCTACTGATGTAAATATGGTTGTTTACCCTTGAAAGATATCAAGGATGAATAGATGAATAAATGAAAATAAAGTTGATGATTAATGATAAATCATGAGAAGAGGGAAGAAGAGAAAGCAATGAAAGATGGCCCACTAATCAGGAGAGGTCGCTGCTTAACCCCGGAACAAATCCATTAATCGCACAATGAAATATTAGGGTGAATGACGAGGATATAAATACCCCACCACCTCCTACTCTTTCGATGTGGCTGACCCTCGGGAGATTTCAGAGAGAGAAAATCTCCTGATGGGTCAGCCATTTGATTATATTTTCTCTGACAAGTGGGACCCACCTGGCAGTCCCTTGTAGATAAATCTAACAACATAGCCTATCTGATGAGTCATTCATGTGACCATTTTCACTGACAGGTGGACCCCACACCTCAGTGACCTATTGAAGGAGTCAGAATTGAACCCTAAAAATCTGCCTTTGGAGCTAACCCTAGAAAGGAGGCGAAGCAAGATAATCCCTATGCTACATGAAATGATGTCAATGCCAAGCTAGCATTTTGATGCAACTAGTCATGAGAAATTCCAAATGTGATTTTGCTTTCAAGGTGACTGGTGCCAAAGTCATGCGAGCAACCACCTAACCATGCTTTGATTTGTGTCAATTCTTGATAAGTAGTCGGTTCTTTGATCAAGTCACCCTCATGTTAAGGGATTGAAAGTCAATTTCACAAGACTGATCAGTGCCAAAGCTGGGAGCAACCACCTGATTAAGTCTAGATTTGTATTAATTGCTGATAAGTAGTCAGCATTTGATCAAATCAAGCCCTAATGAATATCAATATAAGTCTAATTGGTATTTAGTTGGGGTGGTTTTTGCAATAGGGAGATAATTGGCAGAGACATTGAGCTACAAATGAGATCAGGGATTAATTCAGAAGGAATAATAGGGTTTTATGGATAAAAGAATTTTTTAATTCAGAGAAGGAAGGGTAAAAATGGAATTAAAAATTACAGGGGTGATTATCATGATTTTAGGGATTTTTGGTGAAATTTTCATGATTTTTGGATAAGTGGAGCTATTAAAATAAATTCAGGGAAAATAAAGGCAGAATAAATGAATTAATCAAAGGCTGAGATTTGATCAGAGCAGTTCTGGGTGCAAGTTGGGGATAACAGCAGCTCTGGGTACAAACTGGGTGCAAGAAACACAGAAGGAATAAAATAAGAGAAGAGAGAGGGTGTGCCACGTGGCGGCCTCTCGTTAGGCCATGTCGTGAGTGGGCCCCACCCCCGGTATGAGTCGGCGACATGTGGGCCCCACCTTAGTGCCACGTGGCGGATAACCGGTGGGCCACCTCACCACCCTAGTGCCACATGGCTTTACACCACGGGGCCACTTCACCCTCCCGGTGCCACACGGCAATACCATGGCATCACACCTCAACACTTCGGTGCCGTATGGCGGTGACCGACTATGCCACATCACGGGGGACTAAGCCACATGGCACTACACTACGAGCCACCTCGGCATGCTATAACGATGATTAATAGATTGATTAAACAAGTGGACCTATCGGGGTGTGCCAAGTCGATTAATTAGATTTAAGCGAGAGAATTAATCAATCCACAATTTGGACTAATGGTAGAGATTCATATACTTACATGTGGGGCCCATTTGTCGGGTTTATGAATGTATAGCTCACACGGGCAATCATACACCAAGCCCATATGCGATTCAAACAAATTTAAATCGAGAAAGAAAAGAGAATGTGCACTTTGCCTTTATCGTGTTTGCGCCGATCATTGTGTCCCACTTAGTTTGTGGACTTTGTGCGCCAGCGCACCTCCTTCCCTCTCTTCTCCTTCACCCCTCCCTCTCTTTCTCCTTCTTCTTGCCGAGGCTGATGGCGCCATTAACTCCAATTGAGTTCTCTAGAGCTTAAAGCTTCGAATTCCTTATAGCCAGAGGTAATCCATGCATAGGAGAGAAAGGGTGAGCACTCGAAATTAAAAAAGAATAAGTGAATAGAGCAGTGAAAGAGGATGATCACCTCGGGTGATTAATGAAGAACTTTAATCCTTGGATCTAAACTCAAAATTGATGATGCATATCTCTTCCACTCACTTAGACGATGCTTGTAAGTGTAAAAAGAAGCAATAATTAAGCATTAAATAAAAGCAATTGAGATAAGGTGATGGAATCGGGCAAATAGAGAAAATTCAAAACCTTGCACTCTCAGCTTGAATTAGCAATGCTTGTAGCTTCTATGTGCCTACACGATGCCTCTTAAGTGATGAAGATTGTCAATTAAACGATGGAGATGTGACTTGAGCCAAGAGGTGGAATCGGGTAATAAAGCTTTGAGCTTTGGAAGAAAATAACAATGGCAAAAGCGAGAAGGGTGCCTCAAATGCACTAGAATGAGTATATATAGTATGTTTAGATGCTCTAGAAGGTTCTAGCAACAGATAAGAGGTGAGTCAAACATGGTCAACGATCAAAGGAATAAGCTTTGGATTCTTTGAATAAGGGCCCACAACATAACAGAAACGATAACGAAAGCAAAGACCATGTTTATAGGCCAGGGCAAGTTAATTGATGGTGTTTAGAGGGTGTATGGCTTTAACTCCTTTGGTGCACCATTTCAATTGCCTATATAACCCGATTAACAGCACAAACATAGACACACGCAAGAATAGAGCATAGGCATACCTTTTACAGTGAATAGTGAAGGTAAGAGAGCAAGAACAGGAAGAAGAAGTAATAGAATCGATTGATCTCAGTTGTAAACTTGAGAACTCGATTGAATTTCTTCAATCCTTCAAGAAGAGAGGTCTGTCACTCTTGGATCACAGTCAATTAGTGATTTGGAAGCTTGATTTGTGATAATTCAAAAGAAAGGTATGTAATTCAAACTTCTATTGGAATAACAGTATAATCTTCAGTGAATTTTCTATCTTTTCTTTTGATTTTCACTTTTCTACTCTTTTCTTTGTGAATTGCTTGATTTGATCCTTATATTTGCTTCATTTCTTGAGTGAATCTTGATCACAGAGGTTGTAATTGAGCTGGTTAAATCGATTGATCTCGGTTAAAACCTGAGAACTCGATACCAGTAGGGATTCTTGATTTGATTCTTTGTTTAAACGTCAAATTCATCTCAGTCTGTGTTTGTATCTTATGTATTCAAGGTCGTAGTGTTGTTCAAAGTCGATTGATCTCAGTTCCAACTTGAGAACTCGACTGAATTCATGATCTTCAACGTGTTATCGCGTCGTACCAGTTCAATCTAGTTCCAGACTTGAGATTAGGGAAAATTGCATGCATAATTGGATATAGCTTAGTTATAATTGTTATTATGAAGCCTATTAAGTGCATAAGTCGCATTGAAAGTGGATGAGTAGTCGGAATTTTGAGTGAAAGATGATCGGTATCGGGCGATGCTGCACTGTGTCAATTCCATTAGCTCATAATGTAATTATCATCCAAATTAGATATGTAATCTCAGCTTGATTCCTATAGACACGTTAAACGATGCATTATCAACTCTGAATTGCCAAAAAACATCGTTAAATTTGGTTATAACTCGTGTCCATACCTTCGATGTGAATCGCACCATGTACTCAGAGTAGCATTTGTCAAGTATGATTCATTGGGTCAATTTGAGCTACAATAATCATGTTAATTCGTGCCAACATACATAAACGATGCAAACAGGGCATTTAATTGTACAAAGTATTGATCAATTCCATTGAATTTCTAAGAATTGAGATTCGGTACCGATTGGTACCAAATCGACCCATCTGGCATTGATATACCATGTGATTCACCGCATAGATCATTAATCAAACGTCGTAGAATAACTCCTTACGGCAAGACGACCCTGAGGTAGTCGCCTGATCGGAGGGAGATGGCCGCAGTCGCCGGCGCAATGGCACGAATCTTAGAACTCATGTTGACCGGGGAGTCAGAGAATCGCGGCAGCACGGGTATTGATGCGTATGTGTGAATCTTGAAGAGATCGAGCGATAGAAATAAAAGCACTGTTTTAGATAAAGATATAGAATGAATCTGGGCCTTACATCTCATGGGGTTTAATCTTGAAGTGAATCTGACGGCCCAAATAAGAATAAAGTTAAATGAAAGATAGGCGCTAATCTTGATACAGATCTGGTGGCCCATATTAAGCCCATTAATTAAATAATAACAGAACACTGATTATATATAATGAATAAATGATTTGAAAATGCTCCTGAACTCCAAATTGACTCAAATTTGTTTCTAAAATTTCCTTATTTTTCATACTATTTTTTTATACAATAATATTCCAGTTTTAAAAATATAATCATGATAAAACAATTTAAAAGCAAAAGACATCACCTATATTGATATGTTTGACCTTGCTTTGACTTGTCATTTTAAATACTATAAAAATCCCAAAAATACAAATAAAAATCATAAATAATAACTAGATATATTTTAGTGATTTTTCAAGTGATTTTCCATTAAATAATAATGATGATAGTAATATGCCATAATAAATAATGAGATTAGCTATATTCTTTGATAAATAAAAAAAATAATAATAATGAATAATGATAGATGTTATGTTAATATTTTCTGTAAAAAGAATAATAAAAATAAATAGCACAAAATATGCAAAAAAAAATATACTACCATGGTAATAAATAGTAAAATACATTTTCTTTTATAATAAAGAATGATAATATAGTTTTATAATATGAATTGTATTTCTTTTGTTATTTCTATACAAATATATACAATAAAAATACTTTTGATGAATAAAATATAATAAAAATAATAGTTGTAATAGAAATATAATGAATTTCATCTCTTATAGCTATTTTCAACTAATAATAATAAAAAAAATCTTATACTTTTATATGGATAATAAATAGAAATAATAAAAATATATATATATATATATAATGAATAGTATAATAAATAGGATAGGATATTAATAATGATTTCTTTTTAGCTATTATAGATTTTAAAAATAAAAAAATAAAAAAATAATAATAATAATAATAAAAAAAATAATATAGCTAACCATCTTTTGATTTTGTAAATAATTCCTACATAATGAATAGTGTTTCAACATAATAGAATATAATAATAAAATCCTATTACTTTGGTTATTATAAACATTTTGAAAATACAAATAAAAATCATAGCCATTTTATTTTCTATTATTTTGTAAATAATTTTTCTACATAGATAAATAGAGTTTAAAAAAATAAAAATAATAATAATAATAATAAAATATAATAATAATAATAATAATAATGAATAAATTCATTTTCATAATAAAAATAATAATGGAAAGTATTATGTAATAGACTTTGAAGATGAATAAAAATGCTCACATAAGGAGTGTAGAGCCACATAAGAATATTTGCACACATGATATAACATTTAGAATGATTAGTCAAGACGAGAACATCTTGACGGAGGATAAATAAGGTTGCAACGACAACACGAAAAGATGCGTTGAGACAAGAACATCTTGACGTAGGATGATTAAGGCTTCGATAGCAATATGAAGAGGATATGTCAAGACAAGAACATCTTGACGCAAAATGATGAGGGCTTTGATAGCAACATGAGAAGATACGTCGAGACAAGAACATCTCGACACTTGATGAAGAATAATAAGATACGTTGAGACAAGAACATCTTGACGTAGAATGACTAAGGCTTTGATAGCAACATGAGGGAATATGTCGAGACAGGAACATCTTGACGTTTTGATGAAGAATAACCAGAGCTACGATATTAACATGGAGATATATGTCAACTCTGAAGAAGAAGAACATTATGATGTCCTAGATAGGTGACATCTTAATGACTCACTGCCATGAGCAAGTAACTCATGATTGAATACGCTCACACAAGGGGTGTAGGGCAACATAGTAATTTTGCACAAGTAATACAACATATAGAATGATTAGTCGAGACAAGAACATCTTGACGCTCGCTGAAGAATGACCAAAGCTACGACATCAGCATGGAGAGATATGTCGACTTTGAAGAAGAAGAACATTACGATGTCCGAGTGAAGCGACATCTTAATGACTCGGTGTCATGAACAAGTAATCCATGACCATTTGAGCTAGCAAGACTGGACTCATCCGTCGATAATTTCGTCTCCTGGCTCATTTCCTGAGACTGTGAGATCGAATCGTTCTGTAGGTAGATTCATCCACAAAACAGTGAATGTGAACCGTTCTGTAGGTAGGTTCCTTCACTAGCACATGCCTCAATGTTGAATTGGCCCAGCGCTTCAGGTTTGACATTGTGTGTAATTGTGTTTCCTAGGTTTATGAATCGGCTTAGTGCTTCGAATTCATGATCTAGAAGATCAGTGAGAAGAAACACGTGGGCCATATCCACCCTTCTCCTGATTCACCAACCTCAAGATCAACCGGCTCAGTGCTTCGAGTTGTATTTTGTGTGATTGGTTGTTGACTAGTTAAGATTGAACCGATCTGTTTGTAGGTTTATCTTCTAGATCAACGGAGGTCGAGTCGTTCTGTATGTAGACTCACCTCAAGCCCCTCTAAAGAGATTAACTCCGGTCGTAGGTAAGGTTACATCTCGAGGTGCATAGACTGAACCGATCTGTTTGTAGGTTCGTCTTCCATAGGACAAAACCGATCTGTTTGTAGGTTTGTCTTCCATAGATTGAACCGATCTGTTTGTAGGTTCGTCTTCCATAGGGTTAAATAAAGATTGAACCGATCTGTTTGTAGGTTCATCTTCCATGGACCCCTTTTTTTTATGAACCTAGACGACCACTTGACCATCTTTTAACTATACTATTTGCTTCTCTCTTTCAAAGATCCGGAGGTGCCTCGAGGTTAGTAGCCCAGGGTAATTAACGGTGGGGGCTTGCGCCACCGAATCTACAAGAACTCACAATCACTAAAAACCCCCGAATGTGCATCCAAATATCTCTAAACGGCAGAATCGGCCGACACCCATCGATGCACGCTCGGGAGGGATCTCCGTGTCCTTCTTCCGTGAACCCATCGCCCAGCGGCGGTGCGGCGGCGCGCGAAAAAGGGTCGCACAGGATCTGGCACGCCCGGTGGGACTATCAAAATAAACTCAGGGAACATAAGATTTTGGATGCATATCTAGGGGGATCTCCGTGTCCTTCTTCCGCGAGCCCATCGCCCAGCGGCGGTGCGGCGGCGCGCGAAAAAGGGTCGCACGGATCTGGCACGCCCGGTGGGACCTAGATTCTCCTTTTATCTCTGAAAGAGAGAGGCAAATAGAATAGTTAAGAGATACAAGTGGTCTTCTATGTGCTAAAATGACTAATAATTTTCAAGTATTTTTGTTTTTGCAGGAAATGGCATACTTTGGAAACTTCAACCTCGCTCCCTACACCGTCACACCTGCACAAAGCCCAGAGGGCAAGCTCTTCATGTTCTTCGGGACCATCCCGCAAGAACTCACCATCTACGGCCCAGCTCCAGTGGCCACGATCACTCCTGCGACCGTCCGGATCTCCATCCCGGACGAAGAGGAGGAGTCGATCACCCTGACTCCCAAGGGAATCTCCAATAATGTCATGGCCTCTCCTACTACCTCCCCAAAGAGGAGAAGGCGACTGTCTAAGAGGACAGCCCCAAAGGTCGCAGCCCGAACTGCCCGCGACTCTCAAGCATCCAGGAAGAGGGCCCTGGATGCATACCAAAATCAGCTGGTGGCTAGGCCAGCTATCCCAGTCTCCAACAAATTCACGGCACTCCGTATAGTGGCCAAGAAGTCGGCCACAGGCCAGCTCCGCCAGGCATGGGAGGTGCCTAAGCCCACACCTCGCCCAACTCAAAGGCCTCAGCGCCGCCAGGATAAGTCTCAAACCCCTGCAGAAGCCATCTATAAGGCTCACAGGGCCCTCAAACAGAAGAGAAGCGTTAAAAACGCTAGGTCGAGATGATACGTCTCCCGCCCCGATCAATTTCAAGGCATGGCTCAGCCGCAAGCCATTGTCTCCACTCCGAACACAAGGAGGTCTATACCAAAGGCAACACCTAGCACCCAGCAGGTGTGGGTCCCGAAGGGTTCCCAGCCAACAAAACCCCAGTCTCAAGCCCAGCCCAGTAAGGCCGGCAGGTCCAACGCTCCGTCCAAGAGCGTGTTCAGCCGTCTAGGTCAGAAGAGTGTATTCAGCCGATTAGGCTCAAGAATACCACTCAATAACCTGAAAATAACTGCTCCTGACCAAACAAAAAAGAAGAGAAGAACCGCTCGTTATGAAGAGCACTTCTCAGTCAACACCATCGGTATAAGCTACGACACTGACCCGGATACTGATGGAGAGGTGAACATGGTCCAGGATGACCAGTCTCCGCCTAATCAAGCTCACGTCACCAATACCAACAAAAATAATGGTAGAAAAGGGAGACCTCCCAAGAGAGCCAACCCCGAAGGCAACAGCAGGGAAGGGGAAGACCACAACGAAAACCCTGATCTCTTCGATAATGAAGATGACGTTGAAACACGTCCCGAAATGCCTATCGATGAAATAGAAATATTAAAAGGCCACATCGAGGCACGGGATGAAGAGCTGATTAGGCAACGGGAGCTAATCGCTACCATGCTGAAGCAGAACGAAGAATTGATTAAGGCGGTCAAATCATTGCAAGAATCACAAGACGCCAATTTCAAAGCTGGTAGCTCCCGTCAAGAAGGGGTCCACAAGACCAAAAGCAATCATAAGGGAAAACAACTGTCGATTCTAAACCCCATCCACATAGAACCATAGAAGTGGAGGCCGAACCAACGGGAATATTCCTAAAGAGATTCAAGCCATGATTGCCCAAAGAATGCAAATAGGCCGGAGGTGGATACGCTATCCCTCCCGTCAAAAACTGTGGACATCCATACCCTGCCATATACGACTTGGAAGAATATCCTAAAGGGTATGTGATTCCCCGCTTCAGGACCTTCTCTGGGGAAGGCAATAAAGACCTGAACCCTGAACAACACCTGGCCCACTTTGTGGCCTCATGCGGCAACACGGGCGGCAATGATGCACTGTTGTTAAGACAATTCCCTCAGAGCTTGGTGGGAACCGCTTTCCAATGGTATTATTCATTAGAAAACAACAGTATCAGGACCTGGGATGAGATGGCAGACTCGTTCAGGGCGCGATTTGTCATGGTGTCTGACAAAATAAACATAGCCGATCTGGCAAGCACTAAACCCAAGAAAGGGGAGTCAATGACAGATTTTATCAATAGATGGCGGAACCTCAGCATCAAATGCGACCGCACATTGACCGAAGATGAGGCCGTCAACCTAATCATGAAGAACATTGACGGGTGGATGGGCATGCTTCTTGGTGTGACAAAGGTCAACACGTTCAAGGACTTGCTCAGATCGGTATCTAACATGGAAAGGATGTCACCGCACACCGTGCCGAACTTTATGAATAATAGGCCGCAACGAGGAGCCCGAGCCGAAACCAAAGTGGCATTCACCTCGCTAAAAGATAAGATGGTCGCCAACGCAGACACCCAAAGCGGCGACGATGGCACAAATGGTAATAATTACAATAAGGGACCCAGGCCCAATTCAGGAGGGAGTTCACGGAGTTTTGAGTCCCTCAAACAAAAGAAATCTAAACCGTACTCCTTCAGAAGAGATAAAGTTGCCCAAATCTTCAGAGGGGCACTGAAGAATGGTCGACCTGTAGCCGCCGATAAATGCCGGAAGATGCCGATAAATCGGACGAACCCAACTTTTGCCCATACCACAGAATAATAGGGCACTCAATTGAAGATTGCTGAGTCTTCAAAGATTGGGTCGAGAAGACGTATAAAAATGGTGAAATTACTTTACCAAAAGGGTTCTTGCAAAGCCCATCAGCCCATGAACAGGCCAACACGATCTCTCATGAGGAAGAGAAAGTCCCGGGCCAGTCATGCGAAGACCAGGAAGAACAATGGACTACGCACCTATCGAAGAAATCAATTAAAATGCTTAAAGCCCTTAAGAAAGAACCTGGCATGAAATGGAAAGACAATATCACGCCAGTGGTCCCACCAAAACCCAGGGTATATTATAAGGTGGACCAGAGCCAAGACCAGGTTCTTAAGAAGAAAAAGAAGCATAGAAACAACAAGTCCAGAAAGAACAAAATTGAAGAATATGAGCAGGGCAGTCCCGAGGTGATCACCCTCTAACATTTCATCTCCAAAGAAGACTGGGAGAAGCTAACCCTAGGTCAAAAGGAAGAAAATATAAATGAAGAAATAGACAAAAAAGAAAGCGAAGAGATCTGAGGTGCTTCGTGCAATATGGTATATTCTTCTCACGACGAAGATATGCCAACATTAGAGGAGATGTTCTTCCCAAATGACGAAGGAGAAGCAAGCACCTCTGGGACCAAGAATGAAGAGTGCAAAGCCGTGCTCCGGTCCGGGACTTATATACCTGAGAGACAAGCTCCCAAGGATTCCGATAAAGGAAAGGATAAGGCCTTGAATAAAGGTAAAGAGGTCGAGAACCTAAGCAAGAACCCAGAAAGGACCCGGCCGACGGGCGAAGAATATAATGTGTTGACACATCTACGTAAGATTCCAGCGCTATTAAGCATATTTGACGCGTTGATGATGTCACAAGACCTAAGGGAGGTACTAATCCAGGCCTTGCAAGATCCCGAGAAGTACAAGTCATACTTCATAGAGCAAAATATGCAAGAAGCCCTATTCACCGCCAAACGGGCCGCTCATAAATTTCACGTACGATGACCTCCTAATAGGCACCGTTGACCACAATCGCCCGCTATACATTACCGGAAACTGCGGAGGGCAAAAGATTGGCCGCATCTTGGTCGACGCAGGGTCTTCGATCAATATCATGCCGCTCAAAACCCTAAAGACCATCACCTTAGATGTGAAGAACCTATCTGACGAAAAGGTGATTATTCATGGTTTTAATCAAAACTCCCAAAAGGCCCTGGGAGCTATAACTCTGAACCTGCAATGCGGAAGTCTAAAAGCGCCTACTAAATTCTATGTCATTGACGCTGAAACCTCTTATCGGGCGTTGCTGGGTCGCCCATGGCTTCACAAAGAATCGTGTCATACCTCTACTCTGCACCAATGCCTGAAATATATTGAGAATGGTAAGCAAAAGAGAATTGATGGAGATGTCAAGCCATTCGGGGTGCATGAGATTAAGTTCAATGACGCCCAATATTTTCTGCCTAAATCCGCCGTGGCGCCAAGCCGGCCAATAACAAAAGCAGGTCAGAAATCTTTCAATAAAAGCCCTAAATTTGATACCTCATCTGGAGAAGAAGAAGAGGTCAAATTTAATATTAAACCCCGAGGCGCTCGAGCTCAAAGACCCGGAAGAAAGTCGGGTGAAGAAGCAATCTTCCGCTTCAAACAGGTGGCTACGTATAAGGCCCAAATAAAACCGAGTGAAATAAATGCAAGTGATTCTGAAGAGGAGGTCATTTTCAATTTTAAGCCTGCCAACACCCCTCAAATTCAGATCATAGAGGCAACTTCAGAAGAAAACTCTGAAGATTCCAACAACTCGGGCGATACCACCTCGGGAGAAGAATCTGGCCATGATCGTCAACCCTGGGAAGAGGAGTCTGACGAAGAGATCATCTATCACATCCTCAAGAAGCCATATAAAGGGCCCGAAACAGATAATGAAAGTGAGGAGTCATATATGATCAACACGGGATCCGGTGGCGGAAGGGATAACCCGGTTAGGCCAAGGCCTATAAATGAAGAACGCTCATGGCGGGAAAATTTTGAAGGTCGCGTCTGGAATGCGATCGACGAAATAAGGCACCAGGTTGAAAATAATAGAAGAGAGGTGTCTGAACAATGGGAAGTGATGCAGGATATTAAGGTGCAACACAATGAAATCATGATAATGATTGAAAACCTGCAAACCGCGATCTATAACTCCGAGCTACTCAAAGAAGTGACGAGCGAACTCCATTCCGGGACCCCCGAAAGACAAGCACCCGATAGCGGCAAACGGGTAATTGTCATAGTAGATGAATCAAAAGGGGAAGAAATGAAAACCAAGCAGTCGACCGTCATGCAAACCCTCAAGGTCAAGAAGAGTAAACCATACTCTTTCCTGAAAAATAAAACAGCTCGGATATTTGAGCAGGCCTTAAAGAGCGGATTGACACTTCCCGTCTGCAAACGACCCGCAGACATAGAAAGAGCTGGTGAAGGCGAATTTTGCCCTTATCATCGCATATTGGGCCATACAATTGAAGAATGCTGGGTATTCAAAGACCTAATAGAAGAAGGGCATAGAAACGGGACGATCCAACTCCCGAAGAGTTTTCAACAAGACCCAGCTCCGCACAACTCGAATAACAAGGGCAAAGGGGTGGCTTATACGATCTCGCACACTACTGTACCTAGCAAACCTAAGGTTGCGAGACGAAAGCCGATCAAAGAAATCTACCGCTCCAACTCGCTTATGAACATTGAGATAGAAGAAGAGATGGCGCGCTAGAGATTACTTGTGGTTCTGAAAGGCATTTTAAAGACCTCATACCAAGGGAAGTGAACCACATCCAAACCCCGAAGACCTTTATCAAGTGCGGCAGCGGTAGAGCGCATCAAAGGGAAAACTATCATCCACAAGGCTATCATTTTCTATCAGAGCGATTCAACCCAGTCTCTGAAGAACCCTGACCACAACACTTGGAAAAAGTGGGTGATAGAACAAGAATCGGAGAATGCAACGAGCGATGATGCTGCATCTCATCCCTTTGGAAAAGAGCTGTATAAATTGGCAAAAAGGGCAAAATGTCTGAGAGACATATCCAAGGCCGAGGCCAAGCATTTCGATGAACTCTGGAATGGCGGCCAGAATAAGGTCCCGGGCCTGGATGGTAAAATAAAATACACCCGGGGGTTAGGGTATAACTGCGATGACGCAGCATGTCTTGAGGGGTCCCTCAACGGGTACCGTATGGAAGAAAGCTGTTGCATGACTTCTGTTGAGATGATAGATGATGAAATAGAAGAGGACAATACCCCGGTCCTGAAAAATGCTTTGAAGCAGCTAGAAAAGGAACCTAACACGGTCGATGAGTTAGCTGAAATTAATTTGGGGACGGAAGAAGACCCACGACCAACTTTCATAAGCGCGTCGTTACCAAAAGAGGTGGCTGACAGATTGAAGATGTTCCTTAAAAACTATATGGATTGCTTCGCTTGGAGTTATAAAGAAATGCCTGGATTAGATCCCAACGTAGCGGTTCATTACTTGAAAATTGATCCAACCTTCAAGCCGATTAAACAAGCGCCGAGGCGAATGAGAATAGAACTCGAAGAAAAGGTCGTGGAGGAAATAAAGAAACTCATCGACGCAGGCTTCATACGGAAAGAAGAGACGCTAGAATGGGTGGCTAGCATTGTCCCGGTTAAAAAGAAAAATGGGCAGATCCGCATTTGTGTGGACTTTCGGGACTTAAACAAGGCGTGCCCTAAAGATGATTTCCCGCTCCCAGTAACCGAAATCATAATTGACCATACATCCTCTTATGAAGTCTTCTCCTTCATGGACGGTTATGCGGGCTATAATCAAATCAAAATGGCGCCAGAAGATGAGAGGCATACGGCATTCCGCACGTCGATTGGCATATATTGTTACAAAGTCATGCCGTTTGGGCTCAAAAATGCGGGAGCCACCTACCAACGGGCGATGACGAAGATATTTGACGATCTGATCCACAAGATAGTAGAATGCTATGTGGACGATTTAGTCATCAAGGCCATGTCATATGAAGAACACCTCCAATATCTTGAGGTCGTTTTCAACCGCCTGAGAGAACATGCGCTCAAACTAAACCCGTTGAAATGCGCGTTCATGGTATCATCTGGTAAATTTCTGGGGTTTGTGGTACGCCATAGGGGAATTGAAATAGACCCGGGTAAGATCAAAGCAATCACTGAACTATCCCCGCCGAAGAATTTAAAACAATTACGATCTTTGCAAGGGCAATTGGCGTACATCAGGCGGTTTATAGCCAATCTATCGGGTAAAATCCAACCCTTCACCCGGCTGACTAAGAAGAATATCCCGTTTAAGTGGGATGGCGAGTGCCAGCGAGCCTTTGAAGAAATCAAGGCCTATCTACTCAATCCTCCAGTATTGGCGGCGCCCATACCCGGGAAGGAACTTATTCTATACACGACCGCCCTGGATGGATCCTTGGGAGCCCTATTGGCACAAGAAAACCAGGATGGTAATCAAAACGCGCTATATTACTTAAGTCGTATGATGGTAGGGGCAGAACATGGGTATTCGCCGATTGAAAAGCATTGTTTAGCCCTAATCTTCGCGGTGAAGAAATTGAGGCACTACATGCTAGCCCACAAAATCATTTTAATATCCAAGATGGACCCTCTCAAATATCTGATGACTCGGCCAATGCTGACGGGGAGGCTGGCCAAATGGGCGATCATTCTCACCGAGTTTGACATCACCTATACACCGCAAAAGGCGATAAAGGGGCAAGCGCTAGCAGATTTCCTGGCTGCACACCCGATTCAAGATGACTCCCCATTAAAATGTGACTTTCCTGATGAGGAAACTCTGCATGTTGAAGAAGGAAGTCCTATATGGGAGATGTACTTTGATGGTGCCTCGTCGATCAAGCCGATCGCGGGCCCGGGAGTTCCAACTGTGCGAGCCGGCGCAGATTAGTCTTCGTAACCCCGGAAGGCGGGATAATACGACATTCTCTAGCTTTAACCGAACCATGTACAAATAATGAAGCGAGTATGAGGCACTCATCGCCGGACTAGAGCTATCACTCGGAGCCGGAAATCAAGGTCGTGCGTATCTTTGGGATTCACAAATGATAATAAATCAAATAATTGGCGAATATAAGGTTTTGAAGCGGAACTAATACAATATCACCAGAAGGCCATGGAACTAATGAAGAAAATCCCGTACGTGTCCATTGAGAAGGTCACGAGGGTTGTGAATGGTGAAGCAGATGCGTTGGCCAAACTCGCCAAAGAACTGGGTGAACCAACAGAGCCGGAAATCCACATCATCGTTCGTAATAGAAGGCCATTATCATTGTGTCAGACGATAGATAATGCGAATAATGAAAATACTGGGCTAGAAAAGGTAGAATGCCAAGAAACAATGATAACTGAAGAAGACGATGATTGGAGACAACCGTTCATCGAATATTTCCGGCGTGGCACCCTCCCCAAGGATAAAAGAATAGCTGATCAACTAAGAAAGCGGGTACTACGGTATGCGTATGTGGGCAATACGCTATACCGGAGGTCTTATGATCAGTTGTGGCTAAGATGTGTATCAGGGCCTGAAGCTAAGCGGGGTTATGAAAGAAGTTCATTCCGGACTATGCGGAGCACATCAGTCTGGGCCAAAAATGAAGTTAAAGATCAAGCGAATGGGATATTATTGGCCCACGATGGTGGCTGATTGTGAAGAGCACGCAAGGAAGTGCCGCATGTGCCAGATACACGGCCCTTTTATACATCAAGCGCCAAACCCGTTGCACCCCACGGTAGCATCCTGACCATTTAATATGTGGGGCACAGACATAGTGGGACCCATAGACCCTCCGACGTCGAGAGGTCACCGGTTTATCCTGGCGGCGACGGATTATTTTACAAAATGGGCTGAAGCCATCCCACTCAAAGAAGTTAAAGCATCCGATGTGGTTAAATTTTTTAAGATGCACATCCTCTACCGATTCGGTACACCACAACGAATAATATCTGATAATGGAACAGCCTTCAAAAGCTCCAAAGTCTATGCCCTGGCGGAGCAATTTAATATCGATTGGAGATTCTCGTCCATTTATAACCCGAGAGCCAACGGCCTGGCCGAAGCCTTTAATAAAACTCTAATAAATATCATGAAAAAGACCGTGGACGGCAACCAACGAGACTGGGATAATCGTCTACAGGAGGCATTATGGGCTTATCAGACCACGTACCGAACACCTACGTAAGCTACCCCGTATTCTCTGGCTTTTGGGGTTGAAGCCGTTCTCCCTCTTGAAGTGGAATTACCGTCATTGCGGGTGGCTATGCAAAATGATATGACCATGGATGAATGCCAACAACTCAGATTGGACGAGTTGGATGCCATGGACGAGAAGAGATTAATAGCCCAGCAGAACCTCGAAATATATCAGGCAAAAATGGCAAGGGCATATGACAAGATGGCGCGAGTCAGGGCATTTCAACAAGGGGAGCTTGTTCTTGTTCTTAAGAGGCCGATCATTGGCCGGCACATCGGCCCAAAATTCTCTCCGAATTGGGAAGGGCCATATGTAATTGAGAAGGTATACGAGGGCGGCGCATACCAACTCATAGACCATGAAGGTGAAAGGCCCATGCCACCGATTAATGGGCGATATCTGAAGAAGTACTACACATAGCCCGAAGCGGGGCCAATCGAGTAGTATCCATTGTAAATAAATAAGGAGGGAATAAGCGTTCGTTTACACACACGTGCACGAAACACAAACCCATATCTAACCTCCACTTTTGCATAAAATTCCAAAAACCCTACTTGCGCATCTGTAAATAGAATGCATCCAAAAATCCAAAACCACACAAATACATTTAGCCCTATAAAAATAAAAAATATAGAATAAGAGAATTCAACGCCAAAACCACGCGAGAATGTAAGGCGAGAGCCTTGGTGTTTGGGCTCATAATACAAATACCACTGGGTTTGTCCATTTGATACGAATAAACACAAAAATGGGCGGGGTTTGCGCTTGTCCCTCAAACTATCACGTTGCCCAATGACGAAAGTTGCTCATATTGGTCGCCGCGCGCGCCAAGCCAAGGGATAGGTCGAGCAAATTGGTGGCTAGTAAGTAGTCGCTTCCGAGGGCATATGAATAAATAACTCTCGTACTATTAGTAACATGTATTACTAATAACAAAAAATCTGCTCTCTTCTGATAAAATAAAAGGATATATATATGTAAAACAATAAAAACCTATTTTCCTACTCATAAAAAAAATGATAATAAAAAAATAATAAAATCTTTTCAATAAGGGGTTGCCACCTTTGTCCCCGACACCACGAGTGTTATACAAAGCCAGGTTGGGTGCATTCATCCGTAAAAGCACCACACACCCGAAGAAATGGTGTGTCATAATCCCACGACATATCATGGAGGGGTCGATCAAGGGTTTACGCTTGTACCCGACATTTCATGTTAAACAAAGCGCTCGCTTAAAGAAGTGACCCGTGTCATGGAGAGCGGACCTACCCGATGAAAGCCTTGTCTCGCGAGGATGCGTGATGGATGTTTGAGGGTAGCCAAAATATAAAAAAAAAACAGGTTGGGTACATTCATCCGCAAAAGTACCACACGCCCAAGGAGGTGGTCTGTTTCTAATCCCAAAATAGATCATGGAGGGGTCAGACTAAGGGTTTATGCTTTTACCCGACATTCAATGTCAAATAAAGTAATTCGCTTAAAGAAGTGACTCAGGTCATGGAGAGCGGACCTACCCGATGAAAGCCTGTCTCGCAGGGATGCGTGATGGATGTTTGAGGGTAGTACCCCCACAAAACAAATTGAGTGGAGATGAGTGAATGTGAGTTTCCACTTCCGCACGCAACGGTGCATAAATGAGGGGAGAGTGGGTGAGCTTCCACAAAATAAATATCAATTAAAGATACAAGAAGCATCCACAAAATGGTGTTATCAATTGCATCCATAATCCAATTGATACTGGTAAGTTTATCCATCAATAATAAAGGGATAAACAGGTTTATTCTGTACCCGGCCTAGAGGTCAATACAGACAGGTTTGGTATCCGTAAAATACCACGGTTACTTGAGTTTTGTATTGCCATGAATAAAGAGAAATGATGTATAGAATGAATGTAATAGGATGTTATAAGATTTTTTCCTTTTATTATGTTTAGACGCTGCGAAAGGATGAAGCAGTTGTAATAGGGCGCTTTTGCAAATAAGATTGGAGGTGCACAGCATGAATGAATGAAATATTTCCTCGCGCTGCAGAGGAAGCGATGAAGGGATAATAATAAAGGCAAGCATCATCCACAACAAGAGATCAAAATGATAAATGTTAAGGCATCCTATATCAAGTATAGTAAAAGAAAAGGAGAAAGAAAAAAATGAAAGTGCAGTCTATGGGCCCAAAAAGCGGGACTCCAACTCTAATAGCACAGTGCTAATAGTCTCTAAATGAGTATGGAGGGAGTGCCTATCCTCCTCCGAAGCTGCCTCGAAGTCCAAGAACTGAGCGAAGGCACTATCTCGGGCGCTCGAATGAATCTGCAACTCCGGGAGACGTCCCGCTAAATGTCGAGAGAAGCCCTCCACTGATGATCTATGGTCCTCTAGCTCCTGCACGAGCAGTCGAGCGAGCGAGCCCACCACCGACTCCCATGGAGCGGAGAGTGGCACAAGAAGAGAGCCGCTGAAGATAGTGGAGTCGAGCAGCCTCCAAATGCCTGCGTAGCTCATGAATCTCCAACTCGTGCTGATATACGAGAGAGCTCGCATCCTGGTAAATCCTGAGCAGCTCCTCACACCTCCTGGAAATGAAAGTGCTCTCGAGACGAGGTGCAATGAGTAGAGCTGGCGCGATGGTATCCCGCATCAGCCCATACCAATCAAAAGAGAAGCCACTGGGTAGAGAATCTAGGATCTCGAAATCTAGCGGATAGCCCCCGAAGAAGGTGTCTCGGAGTGCATCCGCCAGCGCGGCCAAGGCAAGCTGCACATCCCTCGATGTAACATCTGCAAGTAAAATAAATGGGTTAGACAAATTGTTATAACCAAAGAAGAAATAGAAGGAAGAGAAGATCTAACCTATCGCCTCGTCGCTGAGACAGCGCGATCGGGAGTCGTCGGGGATAGGGATGTCGGTCGCCTCGGGAGGACCGCAGTGTACCGGACCCGCTACAAAATAAAATGGAAAGCATAAATACATGAAAAATAAAATATGGGCAAATGATAAAGGAAATATAAAGTACCGGGAGAGGCCTGAGGCTCTGTGAAACCCTCGCTAGCCGGAACCCCCGTCTCTGGGCTGTGGAATAGCTGCTCCACCAGCCAACTCTCATCCAACTCCGAGTCATAATCGACTGCAACCCGCTCAGTCGAGACTCTACCATCTGTGGTCATGAGAGGTGCCCGTCGGGAGATGAAGAAGCATGAGATGGCCCTCCTCGATCGCAATGGCTCGTCGCTGCGGGTTCGACGACCCAATGGACTCCCCCGCTCTAAAGAAGCCTCCTCTGATCGTACAAGAGTGAGCACTGGTCCCAGAACCACATCAAAGGAGTCACCATCCCCGGTAGGCACCAATAAGATCGACGGTGAGGCAGGACCGTCGTAAAAGAAAGGCTCCGAGCGGTGTGGAGATGCCATGTCATCGGCCTCAGGGTCTGTAAAATCTACATGTAAGAATGAAAATACTAGTGCATGCTAGCAACTAAGTATTAAATAAAGCACACGAACCTGCGACGGCAAGGTCGGTGCAAAACCCTGGAATAGCAGTGCTCGCAGGCGCCGATAGATCTGCTATGATGTCGTCTCGGGCGGCCTCCACAGGAGATGTCCCACAAACTGAAAAATAAACCCTAATCAGAGATGTAAATGAAGTGCGCTCGAGTAAAGATAGGCGAGTCAAGAAAGAAAATCACCCGGAGTGGGAGAAGGAAAAGAAGATGGAGAAGACGGCCGAGAGGCGCCGTCTCGATCTCTCCCCATGGTAGGCTGGAGCCGGTGGCTCAACATGTGGGCGAGAATGAATGCCAACTACTCGTGGACGAGGACCGAGAACCCGGCTCCGCGTGATCATACTCATAAGCCGCTCTCCGAATCAAAGAAGAATTGGTCGAAATGAGATGAGGCTTATCGAAAAGAAATAACCTAAAGGGATGATGAAGCATACCGTGAGAATGGTCCTAACAGGGAGCATGAGAAAACCTACTGCCTAAACCCCGAAAGTCAACAGCTCGCGCAATGGCCGGAAAGGGCCGCGATCACGCGAAACGGTGCCATCTAATAGAGGTCGGCCATCTCGCGGACATGTACTCCGGACGACCACCGGAGGAGTATACGACCGGTAAGAGCGAATGGTCTCATAATACCACCGCCGATAACGCCTCGTGAAGGTGGAAGTCCTGAGGTGGATACCATCCGATAGCGAGTGCCCGTGCCTAGTCGGAAGAGGTGAGTGTAGCACCATCCGATACCCTCCAAATCGCCCGCCAATGATGTAGGGGCGGAGAAGAGGCGCCGGAATATCCCGATCCAAGCCAAACCGATGTGCGCATCGATGTGGCGAATAGGGCTCGATGAACATATAATCGCCCAATCCGAGAGGAAGAAAGCCCGACGAATACCGATCGGTACTCCAAGTCGATAGGCCCGGCTCGAATGCTAGAAGAGTCAGAAGAGGGGACCCTGCTGTCAATCACCATCCCGTCGAACCCTAGCCGCCCCACGGCCACCGATCCGTGTCTCGAGAGAAGCGCAGATGGTCTCGGCTCCTAAAGAATCTATACCGAGCAGCCCTCCTGGAGTCAATGAAGCGGGCCGCACCCGGCCTAAGTCACTCATAAGGGTAGACGATCTCGTAGCGTGACCGCCATACCGGGATCATATGAGCCAGACCAGTGTAAATGGAGCCATCCGCTAATCAGATGCCACGGGATCAGCTCCTGGCACTGTGAAGGACTACGAGATGAAGTCAAACCGCGGAGACATCTATAAATGTTGGCCAGTACAGGCACGGCCAAAGAAATCCTGTTGCCACGCGCGATCAGGCTCGCCATAATGAACACCGAAGGTCGAATGGTGTATGCGGGGGAGCTAGGTAATAAGAAATAAGAGATCCACCAAGAGATGAAAGTCACAAATAAGTCTCCCGATCCACGACATGTGAACACGGGGTATCCCGAGATGGGATAGGGCCGTCATGATGAATCTCGAGCCGACCTGTACCAAATGGATCTCTGGTGGAAGCCAAACCCGTAGGGCGAGTATGGACCCGATCGGTGAAATAGGCGATCCAATGTCTGAACGGAACTCCGGGATGCCCCCTCCGTAAATGATGATAAATCTCATAAATCCTATGCAAAGAAGGCGGGAATCGAGTGAAGTCTCCCGAGTCAGCGGGTGAGACCATGAACTCGTCATAGAAATGGCCGAAGATCGGCAGCCCGGTCAACTGCTGTATCTCTAGGAGGGTCGGAGTCAGCTCCCGATCGTCGATGAACAAAGTGTTGGTGGAATAGTTCCACCTCTCACAAAAGGCTCGTAGCCAGGGTGTGTCGATATGGTAATGGAACATCGACAAGAAAACTGAGTCATATATCCCGGCTCGCCTGAGCAGAGCCCCCTCCCGCATGAGCATATACCGGGTCCACTCTACCGATATCCATGGCACTCTAAGGGAGTGATGAAAGGGGCGATGGTCCATCTCGTGAGCCTCCTCAAATCAATAATCTCCTTGCCCGGAGATGTGTCAAAGGAGTCAGAAAGCAACGCCAAGGGGGTGAAGGGGCATGATGTCATGCGGGCGATCATCCCTAAAAATAAACCGCCGCCTCGCGGGTAGACAGGAGTCGCTCGGATGGGCGAGACGAGAGGAGTCCAATCGCTAGGATCCTCATAAAAAATGAATGATAATGACTCAAGGGGCGACGCGGAATGGCGTCATGAGAAAGAACTACAATACCCGAAGAAGAAAAGACGTCATGAGAAATGAAGTGATGAATAATAAGGAATAATGCACCAAGACAAGCCTTTCGAGTGTTCAAGACTCGTCTTGGTGGGTGGCTCTTTGTTTACCCTTGAAAGATATCAAGGATGAATAGATGAATAAATGAAAATAAAGTTGATGATTAATGATAAATCATGAGAAGAGGGAAGAAGAAGAGAAAGCAATGAAAGATGGCCCACTAATCGGGAGAGGTCGTCGCTTAACCCCGAACAAATCCATTAATCCCACAATGAAATATTAGGGTGAATGACGAGGATATAAATACCCCACCACCTCCTACTCTTTCGAGGTGGGCGACCTCGGGAGATTTCGAGAGAGAAAATCTCCGATGGGTCGCCATTTGATTATATTTTCTCTCGACAAGTGGGACCCACTGGCGGTCCCTTGTAGATAAATCTAACAACATAGCCTATCTCGATGAGTCATTCATGTGACCATTTTCACCGACAAAGCGGACCCCACACCTCAAATGACCTATCAAGGAGTCGAATTGAACCCTAAAAATCTGCTTTGGAGCTAACCCTAGAAAGGAGTCAAGCAAGATAATCCCTATGCTACATGAAATGATGTCAATGCCAAGCTAGCATTTTGATGCAACTAGTCATGAGAAATTCCAAATGTGATTTTGCTTTCAAGGTCGACCAGGTGCCAAAGTCGCGAGCAACCACCTAACCATGCTTTGATTTGTGTCAATTATCGATAAGTAGTCGGTTCTTTGATCAAGTCACCCTCATGTTAAGGGATTGAAAGTCAATTTCACAAGACTCGATCAAAGTGCAAAGCCGGAGCAACCACTTTGATTAAGTCTAGATTTGTATTAATTGGCGATAAGTAGTCGCATTTGATCAAATCAAGCCCTAATGAATATCAATATAAGTCTAATTGGTATTTAGTTGGGGTGGTTTCTACAATAGGGAGATAATTGGCAGAGACATTGAGCTACAAATGAGATCAGGGATTAATTCAGAAGGAATAATAGGGTTTTATGGATAAAAGAATTTTTTAATTCAGAGAAGGAAGGGTAAAAATGGAATTAAAAATTACAGGGGTGATTATCATGATTTTAGGGATTTTTGGTGAAATTTTCATGATTTTTGGATAAGTGGAGCTATTAAAATAAATTCAGGGAAAATAAAGGCAGAATAAATGAATTAATCAAAGGCTGAGATTTGATCGTAGCAGCGATTCGGGTGCAAGTTGGGGATAACAAAGCTACTGGGGTACAAACTGGGTGCAAGAAACACAGAAGGAATAAAATAAGAGAAGAGAGAGGGTGTGCCACGTGGCAGCCTCTCATTGGGCCATGTCAGCAAGTGGGCCCCACCCTGGTATGAGTCACTGACATGTGGGCCCCACCTTAGTGCCACGTGGCAGATAACCAGTGGGCCACCTCACCACCCTAGTGCCACATGGCTTTACACCACAGGGCCACTTCACCCTCCCAGTGCCACATGGCAATACCATGGCATCACACCTCAACACTTCAGTGCCATATGGCAGCTGACCATTGGTGCCACATCACAGGGGACTAAGCCACATGGCACTACACTACAGAGCCACCTCAGCATGCTATAACAGATGATTAATAGATTGATTAAACAAGTGGACCTATCGGGGTGTGCCAAGTCAGATTAATTAGATTTAAGCAGAGAATTAATCAATCCACAAATTTACTAATGGGCCGAGATTCATATACTTACATGTGGGGCCCATTTGTCAGGTTTATGAATGTATAGCTCACACAGGCAATCATACACCAAGCCCATATGCAGATTCAAACAGAAATTTAAATGAGAAAGAAAAGAGAATGTGCACTTGGCCTATCTGTGTTGCGCCCCTGACTGTGGGTCCCACCTAGCTGTGGACTTTGTGCGCCAGGCGCACCTCCTTCCCTCTCTTCTCCTTCACCCCTCCCTCTCTTTCTCCTTCTTCTTGCCGAGGCTGATGGCGCCATTAACTCCAATTGAGTTCTCTAGAGCTTAAAGCTTCGAATTCCTTATAGCCGAGGTAATCCATGCATAGGAGAGAAAGGGTGAGCACTCGAAATTAAAAAAGAATAAGTGAATAGAAATAGTGAAAGAGGATGATCATCACTCGGGTGATTAATGAAGAACTTTAATCCTTGGATCTAAACTCAAAATTGATGATGCATATCTCTTCCACTCACTTAGACGATGTTGTAAGTGTAAAAAGAAGCAATAATTAAGCATTAAATAAAAGCAATTGAGATAAGGTGATGGAATCGGGCAAATAGAGAAAATTCAAAACCTTGCACTCTCAGCTTGAATTAGCAATGCTTGTAGCTTCTATGTGCCTACACGATGCCTCTTAAGTGATGAAGATTGTCAATTAAACGATGGAGATGTGACTTGAGCCAAGAGGTGGAATCGGGTAATAAAGCTTTGAGCTTTGGAAGAAAATAACAATGGCAGAAAGCAGAAGGGTGCCTCAAATGCACTAGAATGAGTATATATAGTATGTTTAGATGCTCTAGAAGGTTCTAGCAACAGATAAGAGGTGAGTCAAACATGGTCAACAGTCAAAGGAATAAGCTTTGGATTCTTTGAATAAGGGCCCACAACATAACGTAAGCAATAATGTAAAAGCAAAGACCATGTTTATAGGCCGGGGCAAGTTAATTAATTGATGGTGTTTAGAGGGTGTATGGCTTTAAGTCCTTTGGTGCACCATTTCAATTGCCTATATAACCCGATTAACAAAGACAAACATAGACACACGCAAGAATAGAGCATAGGCATATCTTTTACAGTGAATAGTGAAGGTAAGAGAGCAAGAACAGAAAGAAGAAGTAATAGAATCGATTGATCTCAGTTGCAAACTTGAGAACTCGATTGAATTTCTTCAATCCTTCAAGAAGAGAGGTCTGTCACTCTTGGATCACAGTCAATTAGTGATTTGGAAGCTTGATTTGTGATAATTCAAAAGAAAGGTATGTAATTCAAACTTCTATTGGAATAACAAAGTATAATCTTCAGTGAATTTTCTATCTTTTCTTTTGATTTTCACTTTTCTACTCTTTTCTTTGTGAATTGCTTGATTTGATCCTTATATTTGCTTCATTTCTTGAGTGAATCTTGATCACGAGAGGTTGTAATTGAGTTTGGTTAAATCGATTGATCTCGGTTAAAACTCGAGAACTCGATACCGATAGGGATTCTTGATTTGATTCTTTGTTTAAACGTCAAATTCATCTCGACTGTGTTTGTATCTTATGTATTCAAGGTCGTAGTGTTGTTCAAAGTCGATTGATCTCGGTTCCAACTTGAGAACTCGATCGAATTCATGATCTTCAACGTGTTATCGCGTCGTACCGCTTCAATCTAGTTCCGACTTGAGATTAGGGAAAATTGCATGCATAATTGGATATAGCTCGGTTATAATTGTTATTATGAAGCCTATTAAGTGCATAAGTCGCATTGAAAGTGGATGAGTAGTCGAATTTTGAGTGAAAGATGATCGGTATCGGCGATGTTTGCATCGTGTCAATTCCATTAGCTCATAATGTAATTATCATCCAAATTAGATATGTAATCTCAAATTGATTCCTATGACACGTTAAACGATGCATTATCAACTCTGAATTGCCAAAAAACATCGTTAAATTTGGTTATAACTCGTGTCCATACCTTCGGTACCGAACTGCACCACTGTACTCCGAGTAGCATTTGTCAAGTATGATTCATTGGGTCAATTTGAGCTACAATAATCATGTTAATTCGTGCCAACATACATAAACGATGCAAACAGGGCATTTAATTGTACAAAGTATTGATCAATTCCATTGAATTTCTAAGAATTGAGATTCGGTACCGATTGGTACCAAATCGACCCATCTGGCATTGATATACCATGTGATTCACCGCATAGATCATTAATCAAACGTCGTAGAATAACTCCTTACGGCAAGACGACCCTGAGGCAGTCGCCTGATCGGAGGGAGATGGCCGCAGTCGCCGGCGCTGCCAATGGCACGAATCTTGGAACTCATGTTGACCGGAGTCGAGAATCGCGCAAAGACGGTATTGATGCGTTTGTGTGAATCTTGAAGAGATCGAGCGATAGAAATAAAAGCACCGTTTTTTAGATAAAGATATAGAATGAATCTGGGCCTTACATCTCATGGGGTTTAATCTTGAAGTGAATCTGACGGCCCAAATAAGAATAAAGTTAAATGAAAGATAGGCGCTAATCTTGATACAGATCTGGTGGCCCATATTAAGCCCATTAATTAAATAATAACAGAACACTGATTATATATAATGAATAAATGATTTGAAAATGCTCCTGAACTCCAAATTGACTCAAATTTGTTTCTAAAATTTCCTTATTTTTCATACTATTTTTTTATACAATAATATTCCAGTTTTAAAAATATAATCATGATAAAACAATTTAAAAGCAAAAGACATCACCTATATTGATATGTTTGACCTTGCTTTGACTTGTCATTTTAAATACTATAAAAATCCCAAAAATACAAATAAAAATCATAAATAATAACTAGATATATTTTAGTGATTTTTCAAGTGATTTTCCATTAAATAATAATGATGATAGTAATATGCCATAATAAATAATGAGATTAGCTATATTCTTTGATAAATAAAAAAAATAATAATAATGAATAATGATAGATGTTATGTTAATATTTTCTGTAAAAAGAATAATAAAAATAAATAGCACAAAATATGCAAAAAAAAATATACTACCATGGTAATAAATAGTAAAATACATTTTCTTTTATAATAAAGAATGATAATATAGTTTTATAATATGAATTGTATTTTTTTTGTTATTTCTATACAAATATATACAATAAAAATACTTTTGATGAATAAAATGTAATAAAAATAATAGTTGTAATAGAAATATAATGAATTTCATCTCTTATAGCTATTTTCAACTAATAATAATAAAAAAAAATCTTATACTTTTATATGGATAATAAATAGAAATAATAAAAATATATATATATATATATATATATATATAATGAATAGTATAATAAATAGGATAGGATATTAATAATGATTTCTTTTTAGCTATTATAGATTTTAAAAATAAAAAAATAAAAAAATAATAATAATAATAATAAAAAAAATAATATAGTTTATTTACACCTAAAATTTGGGAATAATTCAGAAAAAATATAAATTGGGTCAAGCCTGAGAGGCCCAGTTCCTGAGCATATCCATAAAGACCAAGAAGATCCCAGAGAAATCCAGAAGTGGAAAGAAAATTGATAAAAATGAGCAATTCTCAGAAATTGACAAAGTGTCAAAGCCCCGAGAATTCAGATTGAAAATCTCATCAAAATTCTAATTTTGAAAATTTAAATTTTATGAGAGAATCATGTTGTCCATAAAATTTAGAATTTACATATATCATTTGATATTTTTGGAATTACGAATTTGGGAAATAAAAAAATATCAATTAATTGGGCATAAAAAATTGATATATAATCAAGAGGGAAATGGTCAATAAAAATTACCACAAAATCAAGCACGATTTATAGAATTTTTGGACAAAATTTGATGATTTTTGGACAAAGAAAACATTCAAGAAAAATTCAGATACCAAAATCATGTCCAATTTTAATTAAAATTCAAAGGGGTTGTTCATTTAATTCGCGAGCCAAAGTTCAATGGCCCACATGTTAGCAAAGTCAGTACCCTTGGTTTACAATTATAAGTTACGTTCCTAGTTCATCTAGTTCAAGAAACAAAGGAAAGATGAGGTGTGAGCTTGTTCTTTGTGAACCAAAGCATTTTTAGTGGAATGGTTCACACGAACCAAGTCTAAGCAAATGAAGGGATTAAATTTTAAGCCTTTCCTCCTCCCTCTCGATCTTGCCTTGTTTTCTCCAGATTTTACTTCTCTGACATGATGGAGAAAATGGTGATGCTTAAAATACTTGGAATTAAACTAAACCCTCATATGGTTAAAAATCCTTCACCAAGGAGAGACCAACGGAGCAATCAATTTCTGATTTAAAGCACTGTGTAGCACTCACGCTAGAGGAGAAATTAGCTCGGCCAAGAGGTGAGTAGAGCAACCTGGTGCATGAAATATCGAAATGATGCCTCGGAGAGCTTCACATGAATTCTACAACACTTGACAAGATGTCAATTTGATGCAAATAACACTAGTTTGACAGGATCACCTATGTGCCGTCGGGTGAGAATTTGGTAATATGAGTCTAAAACTGAAAGGCCGAATTTAGACTCTATTTCAACCTTGTAACGATTATTTGACATGATAACAGGCTTAGAAGGGCCTGCAATGCATGAAATCCAAGTTCACTAGTCATGTCTTTGCATACCCGGGAAAATGACAAAATAGCATTGGATGCCTCCAAGGGCACTGGGAGCATCTGCAACCGAATGAACACGTGTAATGTTGTGGTTGGACGATGTTCTAACTGAAGGAATCTTTTGGAGCGTTGTTGGAGTAGGATTAAAATCTAAACTGCACCTTGGCACAGCAGACACCACATCTTCTCTCTACTTAAAGGCACCTCTACCTCCAGATCAGACCCCCAGAAACCCAGACCCTCTCTACCTCTCTGCCATAGTATTCACACCAGATATACCCTGTGCAAAGAAAGAGATAAAAAGAAGCCTAAAGAAAAATAAAAAACAAAGCCTGAGATCTACATCTAAACCAAGATTTCTCCATTTCCTCCAAAAATTAGGCATAGGTAGATTTTCACTATGTAATCTTTGATACAAAACCGCATTAGAGCTTGTACATACAAATTTTGAGCAATGAAATGAATGTTGATGCATGATACTGATATTTCTTTTTCTTACTGTCTTGGAGCTTATAGTTTGATTTTTATTTTATTTTTTTTTTTTTATTTTATTTTTCTTCTTGCTGGCTCATATCTACATTCTAAGTATGATTGAGTGTTAGATAGAGTTGAGCAACGCATTTAAATGTTCAAAGATCAATGAATCCATTGTATATGTGAGAATCAGCTCTTGAGAAAGCTGAAAACGTGATAAAATGATGAAATGGATGAGATCTGTTTGAAGCCCCTCTAAACCTTCATATTCTATAGATATCAATTATATGAATCAATAGATGTTGATTTTGCATTTTTTTTATGCTCCTATGAAAAGTTATGCTATTTTTCAGTTAGAAATAACAAAAAAAATACTATTTACAGATCTGTCCATGACAGAAAAAGCTTCAAAAACAAAATATCAAAATATTTTAAAAATTCTTAGAAAACTAGGACATGTTCTTAACTCCTGTGTCTTTGAATCTATTCAAAAATATTTGTATGTTATATTCGAAAATTTAAAATAAACTCGGAGTCAAAGCTAGTTTGACTTTCTGCTTCTCTGTTTTCTGCTTCTTTTCTGTTTCTTTTCTGTTTTTTGTTTCTTTTTCGATTTTAACCCCTTTAATCTCTATTTTCTTGCTATATATTCAGGTTAGGGTCTTGTATTAAGAGTTATAATAAATATAGTTATTAGAAATATAATAGTAGTTATTATTAATAATAGGATAATATAAAAGCTCTTTGGAACCTTGGTGCCGGCTTGACCGAGCTGTGAGTGTCGGGTTACAAAGTTCTATAATGCTAGTGCCGGCTTGAAAAAGCTGTGTGTGTTAGCCTTTCTAAAATAAAAATGAAATACTTTATCTAAAGAGTTTAATTAAGGTTCTTCTTTAAGAATAAATCATGAAACTCTTTAAAATCTTGGTGCCGGTTCGAAAGGACTGTGTGTGTCGGATTTTTAGAGCAACATGATACTGGTTTTAACATTTAAAAACTCAACAATTAGATTTATAAACTAGTTTGGAGATTATAAGTATGCATTCATGAATATTACAAGTCCTTTTGTAAATATTATAAAAGTTTGGATCTCTTTGTAAAAAAAAACATCTTTAAACCCATACTTAGTATAAATGGAGTAATATTACAGTTTTAATAATGTTCTATAAAAAAAAACGCATAAGCTCTTTTGCTAGTATAAAGATAGCCGAAAATTGATTATTTTACTGTTTTTCCTTCAAAAACTATTTTAGAATCTATTTAATATTATCTTAAATAAAATTTATCAACATACATAAATTTACTATAAGTATTTTATTTAATAATCCTTTAATCTTGTTTAAATCTCTTTATAAACAGATCTTCTAAAATCCCAAAAATACCCTCCAATTTCTCTTTTACTGGCAGCAGTAAAAAGATCTAATAAACTGTAGCGATCTATGAATTTGATATATATATTTTATTTTATATTCTTATTCCTCATAAAGACTAGAGCTTAACTGTAAATGTTGAGATAAAAATATGAAGCTTTGAGTACCTAAATACCTTAATTACTCCCAGCTGTCCATTAATTACAGTTTTAACTCTTTAGTCAAAATCACTTAAAACTTAACCAAAATAGTGTCAAATAAAAAAGTTTCAAAAATGAAAGTTATTTTAAATTACCTAATGTGTCTTACTGTCATTTTGTCCCAGTATGTTATTCAGAAACGTTTTCATAAAAAAACCCAAAATTTCACTAATTTGTATCCTTCTCTTAAAAGTTACAAAAACTACATTTAAGTTGGACTTTTCTGCAAATGTGACATATATATTTTATTTTATATTCTGAAACTAAGTTATAAATAATGTCTAGCTACAAATTTTGAGGTAAAATATTAGATTTTAAATATTCGAAATGATAAAGGGTTTTATTGACCACTATTTTCCAATTTTGACTCATATGCAAATTAGTTCATTCAATCTTGTTTAAAGGTGTTTAAAATAAAATTTCCTTCTGCTATTTAAATACCATTTCATATGAATTCGATATTTATGAAATTTCTACAGTAAAGTTATAAAGTAACCCCTACTTTTAGTTCAATCTTTACTCTATTAATCACACCCATAAAAATTTAAATTACAATAAAAATCATTAATGTAAATAATTCTCCTAGAAGTTTTATAAAACAATATCATCGGCCAAAGTAAAAAAAAACGGATTAAATAAGTAAGCTAAGTCAGCTCTTTGAAATTAAGTTTGCAAATTAAATATTAGATTCGGTCTATATAGATGGAATCAGCCCATAAAAAAATAAATATAATAAAAGAGGCTCAAACCCGTAAATAAAGAAAGTAATGAGTCAGCCCATTAACCATAGACAAATAAAAGGCCCCAAAATAATTAAAAATCCAAAATAAAAATCTGCAAATAATCAAAATATAAATAAGATGAATTATTTCAAAACCTTCCCAAACTCCAAATTAAACGAAATTTATTTTTAAATTATTCATACCTTATATAGAACTTTATACAAACAAAATATTTAGTTTTCATAAAAATAAAATATAAAATAATAAATAGATTCTTAATTAATAAATAATTCCTAAAAAAAAATATATATATATATATATTAATTACTGTAGATATTCACAATCATAAATATTTATCTTCATAATAATGATAATTTCTTTTAAATAATAAACAGAAGTAAACATATATGAATAAAAAAAGAGAGTGAAGTTCATCTTTGATTAAATAAATTCATAAATACATAATGATTCTTTTAATTCGCAAATGATTTTAAATAAAATATATATATAAAAAAATTTAAAACCTTTTACTAAAAATAGGAAAAATAATAAATGACCTTAAAATTCTTTTCTCATAAATATAAACGAAAACAAAATTATTCTCAAATAAATGAAGTAATTCAAAAAAAATAAAATTCTCCTTTTAAATAAATGAAATAAATAAAATAAATTATAAATATCTTCTAAAAAAATATAGTAAAAATTTAAATTAATTAAATATTAAATTCAATTTTTAAGTTATGAACTCACAAAATATTCTAGATTTCATAATTCAAAAAAAAATCCATTTAAGGCAATAAAGTGATTTAAATCTCATCCGCTCTTATGATAAATAAACCTAATAAAACATATAAAATTCAGATTTATTACCCAGGTTATAAGATGACAAATACGTCAAATTTCATAATTTGGAAGATCAGTAAAAAACCATTAAGTGACCCAAATCTCATCGGTTTCCTGATAAGAAAAATCTAATAAAGCCTAAAACGCTTAGATTTTAAATACCTAGGTTGTAGGTTGGCATAGCGCTTCAAACTTTACAATTTAGAAGATCAATTAAATGACTAAGTGATCCAAATCTCACCCATTTTTCTGATAATTAAACCTAATAAAGCCCAAAACGCTCAGGTTTACATTGCCTGGATTATGAGCTAGCATAGTTTCATAATCTGGAAGATTGGTAAGACAGCTTAAGTGACCCAAATCTCACATGTTCCCGATAAATCAAACCTAACAAAGCCCAAAACGCTCGAGTTTTTAAACATCCTAAATTATAAACTCATAGGGTTTCATGATTTAGAAGATCGATAAGATAATTAAGTGGACCAAATTCACCATCTTCTGATAATTGAATCTATAAGGTATAAGAACACCCAGATTCACCAGTCTCGTATTACGGTTTGAGCTACCACACAGTTCATTAAAACAACAAAACCAAGGATAATCATCGTTGATTAGTTCTCGTTACTCAAAATGACCTATTTAATTGATTTTATTTATATTCTAATTTTTTTTTTCTTCTTAGCATCGAAGGTCCCTAGGGTTCATAGCCCAGGTAATTAACGATGAGGGCTTGCGCTCACTGGAACAATAAAGTTCCCACAATCACTAAAAAAAAAGCCTTTGGATGTATAATCCTAAAAATAAATACATAAATATACATCGAGGGTGGTACCGTGTCCTTCTTCCGCCGTTCTCACCGATTCTTTTCCCGAGTGAGGAGAGGCGCGAAAAAGGGTCGCACAGATCGCACGCCGGTGGGACCTTGTTTTCCTTCCGTTCACTAAGAAGAAAAGGAATAGAACATAAATAAAATAAAATAAGTCATTATTAAATAATCATGAGTAACTAATTGAAATTGGAGTTTGTTTGTGTTTGCGGGAAATGGCGTTCTTCAAAGAACGACTTGAACTCCAACGTCAACAACAAGATGGTTCCTCTTCCGATGAGCTTTGCTCAGGATGCTCTAGGAAGGAACTACTTCTTCGTTGGGACGATTCCTCAAATCCCGACGATACCACAGCCTGCTGCAATGGCTCCTATTATGGTCACTCCAATTCCGCAACCACTTCAAGCCGTGGAAGAGGATGATGAATGCTGCTTCTACCTCACTGAGAAGGGCATTCGTAATAACATAATGGGAACTCCTCCTCAACCTCAAAAGAAAAGCATGTCATATCGGAGAAGGATGGCTGCGGCATCATCCTCCCGCCCGTGCCGCGTCGGCGCCTCACAACATGCCCCAAGGCTCAATAAGAAAAGAGCTTTGGAACAATATCAGGATCAACTGGTGGCTAGGCCACCTGTCCCGGTGGCTAACTCATTCTCACCACTGAGGGTGGTAAGGAACAACTCTCACACGGGTCAAATACGCCGTGTTTGGGAGGTTCCACAACCACGACCCCAAAAAGCTCAAGTGCATGGAGGTAGACCAAAGCCTCCTGCCTCTACCAATGCCATCTACCAGGCGCACAAAGCCATGAAGGAAAGAAAACAACGAAGGTGGCAACGAAGGACGGATGAACATATCCAACAAGCTCCTATCCCAGGTTCGGGAATCAGAAAGACCCGGCTAATATTCCCCAACCACGGGGAGCGAATCGTCTACGCTCCCCGAGAATCAGGGAAGCAGTTTAAACCTAGGCCTCATAAGATGAAACAAGTGTGGGTTCCAAAGGGAAGTTCTTCTCAACAGGCACACGAGGACTTTCAAGAGAGTGTGTTCAACAGATTGGGACATAGGGTCAGATCTGGACCACCATCTGTGAATAAAAATCTAGTCATAACTACGTCAAACTCAAGTCGTAAAAAACGACGAGTGGTAGAACTAGCTGAGCAACACTTCTCAGTATACATGGCCCACGTAGGAGTCGATGATTATGAATAAGATGATGTTCCAAAAGATATCACGAATGTGTTCTTTGAACCAGATCTCGCGAGGGCCCATGTTATAGTAACAAGGGGTAATAGTAGAAGTACTAACCCGGAGATGGAACACACGGCTATCAAAGAAAATGAAAGAGGCCGTCAAGAAGACCCTAACAAAGAAGATGATGAAGTTAGTGATTCAGAGACAGCTAATCCCGATTATTTGCTGAAAGTTCATTTAAAGCTACAGGAACAACAAATCGCGGTACAACAAAAAGAAATAAAAGAACTTAAGAAACAAAATGATGAAATATTCAAGATGATGCAGTCCATGCAGGCCTTCATGATGGGAGGTAAGGTCGCGTCAAATGAAAACCCAAAAGGAAAACCCGAAGAGGTGAAAGACGATAATGAAATAGAAGAAAGGCCGAGTACAAGTACTAGAAGGCAGTATAAAGAGGTAAACCGCTCCAATGAGAACACTTCTCGAATGCATGATCATCAAAGCATAACCAAGAAAGAGGTGCAAGAGTTGGTCAGACAACAAATACAAATGATTGGGGGAGGATACATACCTACACCCGCAAGGAGATGTGGAAGACCCTATCCTGCATTTTACGATCAGGTTGATTACCCAAAAGGGTACGTTATCCCAAAATTCAAGTCCTTTTCTGGCGATGGTACAAGGGATGTAAACCCAGATCAACACTTGGCACATTTTATTGCCTCATGTGGAAATACGGGAGGTATTGATGCCCTTCTACTACGACAATTCCCTCAAAGTTTAACTGGGACTGCATTTCAATGGTACTACTCATTAGAAAATGATAGTATCGGTACATGGGATGAAATGGTCGATGCCTTCAGAGCCAAATTTGCCGTTATGATCGATACGACAAACCTAGTGGATTTAGCAAATGTGAAGCCCAATCCCAGTGAAAAGATGTCAGAATATATCGCCAGATGGAGAAATCTGAGCGTTAAGTGTGATCACAAACTAACGCAAGAAGAGGCCGTTGAGTTTATACTCAGAAACATCTCCAAAGAAATGAAGCCTTATTTAAGTGTTACGTCGATCTGCACTTATCATGATTTGATCAAAAGTGTGGCCAGACTCGAGGAGACATTACATCCAAAAATGGAAGATGGTGCCTTGGCGTCCCGACCCCAAAGAAGTGGGAAAGTCAACACCCGAATAGCTTACATCCCCAACAGAAATAATGGGGTGGCCAACACGAACACAACAAACAACACCGGCATGAACAACAACGGTGGAAATAAGCAAATGATTGACAAGCCAATGATGGAAGGAGGTTCTAGACTCATCATCACAACTTTGAAAGAAAAGAAGAGTAAACCTTACTCCTTTCGTAGAGATCGAGTGACTAAAATTTTCATTGATTCATTGAAGAACAGACTTCAATTGCCTGAGTGCAAGCGTCCGGCAGATATGGGGAAATCTGACGATCCAAACTACTGTCCATACCACAGAATATTGGGACATACCATCGAAGATTGTTGGGTGTTTAAGGATTGGGTGGAAAGAAAATACCGAGAGGGAGAAATCGCTCTACCAAAAAGCATCCTGCAGGACCCAGCGTCCCATGAACAGTCTAATCATGTCTTCTGCCAGGAAGAGAAGGTGGATAATGATGAAAAACCTTGGGTAGTGCACTTATCCAAAAAAGTGAAGAAATTGCTCAAATCCCTTCAAAAGGAACCTAGCATAAAATGGAGAAATGAGGTTACACCCGTCGTACCTTCTCAGCCCAAAGAAACAAAAGTATTTTATAAGAAGAACGAAGGTAGTAAAAAGAAGAAGAATAGGAAATCAGCCAAGCAAACAGACATATAAAAGTATGTAGACGCTCTCGAAGAGTATAACCACAGTAACCGATACCAGCCATCCTACGAGATTATATCCCGAAGAAAGTCTGGGATAAGTTGATGGGAATTCCCGATGAAGAAGAAAAACATGTCAAAGCAACCAGCAAAGGGAAAAAGAAAATAGTCGAAGAAGAAGAAGAAGACATTGAAAAAGTAGAAGTTGAGACAATAGACTCTAATTATGAAGATGATGATGAAAACATATGGGGTGAGGCTTGTCTAATGATAAGCCACATTGATTTCTGTGATTATGAAGCATGTGACATGGTAGTTCATGATGTCGAATCTGAAGAAGAGAACTTCTCGTCATTGAGAAAACGCTTTTGTCCTAAAGAAGAAGGAGAAACAAGCAAGCCTAAAACCGTAAACTGTAAAGTTGTATTGCGATCAGGCGCTCAAATTCCCGAAAGACAAGCTCCGAAGGAAGCAAGTAGAGGGAAAGATAAGGCTTTGGAAAAGAACAAGGATATTAATCCTATCGACAAGCCAAGTGATAAGGCAAGGTTGGTAGCAGAAGAATATAATATTATGGCTCATTTGCGAAAGATACCTGCGCTTCTCAGTGTCTTTGACGCATTAATGATGTCGCAAGAGTTACGAGATGTGCTGATTTGTGCATTACAGAATCCCGAACAGTATAAATCATACTTCGCAGACAAAAGCCTACAAGAAGCCCTCTACATTAGCGGCCGTATGGCCGGTATCAACTTCACTGATGAAGATTTACTGATAGGAACTGCTGACCATAACCGGCCTCTGTTTATCACTGGAGAATGCGAAGGGCAAAGACTCAATCGCATACTGATAGATGCGGGATCATCTATCAACATCATGCCCCTCATAACATTGAAAACACTGGCGTTAAATATTAAATTATTGTCAAATGAAAAGGTAACCATCCACGGGTTTAATCAGAATTCTCAAAGAGCGTTGGGCGCTGTTAACCTCGCCTTGAATTTTGGGGCGTTAAAAACTGAGGCAAAATTCTACATAATAGATGCTGATACATCATACAAGGCTCTATTAGGTCGTCCATGACTACATGAACACCGCATGGTGGCTTCAACCCTTCACCAGTGTATAAAATACGTGAAGGATGGAAAACAAAGAAGAATAAATGGTGATATTAGGCCCTTTGGCGTACATGAAGTCAAGTACGAAGAGGCAAGATATTTTAACCTATCAGAAAAGACAAGGTTGAGCGAGCCAAATAGGAGGAAGCTTGAAACCCAGACAAAACAAGTGCAGAAAGCAATACCTACCTTAGCAAAATCCATGTCGATTATCCCAAAGGGTAAAGGAAAAGAGCGAGAGATAGTCAAGCCTCTTGTTGAACCAGTTTATGATACGTCATCAGACGAAAATGAGAGGATAATGTTTTACCATAAATCGGTGGCTATGTCTAACAATGCACTGTATTGGGAGCATCATCGAGTGACGATTCGGCTAAGGAAGAAGTAATATTCTATCCAAATAAAGCTCGAGTCACATCCCCATTTTAGGAGCATCAACCGATGAAAGCTCGGAAGCAAACGAAGAATCAAGTGATAGCCGAAAAGCGACGAACCACTTCGAAGATTCTCGAGAATCGAATATGAAGAATCGAGGAAGAAGTGATATACCGAGTCCTAAGATGAGGAATGACACAAGTGATGAAGGTGAAGAGTCATTACAAGTTAATCAAGACAAAAAGAGAACCATCGGGATAGCTAAGAACACAAGCAAAATTAAAAATGAAGGATTTAATTGTAATATGATGAGTGATTTGTCTAAGAATCAAGATTTTGCTGTCATAAGTGGAAAAAGAGAGGAAGAATATTATCTTGAACTTCCGACTGAAGAAATGAGACCAAAGAATAACTCAACCATTAGAAAAGTAGAAGACGACAATGCTACATGTTTCACTGTCATCTGCACTTGCACACAGGAAGGATGCTCCTGTGAAAGGGATGTCGAAAGAAGAATAAAAATTGAAAAAAGAAGACATTCCAATATCGATTATCCGAAAGAAGTTATAAAGATAGAGGACAGTGAAGATGAAGATGCTCCTATACAAATTATAGAGATAATCGATCTAGACAGTGATGAAGCAAGTGGATCAGGGACCGCACCGCTTGCAATGTGTTATTCATTCTATGAAGGTCTAACAGTTAAAATATTTGAGCTTTGGTGTGCTCGGGGGTTCGATGTCCCTAAAGTTGGCAAAGCTAAGAGACAAAATATTAACTTAGCTATGAGGCCGATTATTGTTGGTACCACCAAATTGCTTGCCATAATACTAGGGATTGTGTAATTTTTAAAAATCTAGTCCGGACTAAATATGAAGCAGAGAATTTGATATACCCGAGCACTTTATCGGACTCCGTGTGAATTGGTGCCAACGAAGAAGACGTAGAAAAGGACATACTTGTGCATCGTTTCCCGTAAAGGAAAAGACTTCATTGGGAAACTTTTAGAAGACAAAAATGCGGAGAATTCACTGTTTTTACAGTTTCCTGCAGCTCTGAAGAAGAAAATTTAATGGGTAATCTTGGAACAAAATCAATCCCGAGCATATCTAGTAAGGTATCAGCACCTGCAATAGACAATAATGAAGAAATCATCTTCGATCTGAGGTCAACCTCTCGTGATATCCCGATATTGGGAGTCTCAACTGATGAGGAAGATCACAGTGAATCAGAGACATGTGGAGGAACTGACAATTTAGAAGATGAGGTGATTCATAGAATAAACACCATTAAAATCAGTAGTGATGAAGAAGACGAGGCATCACTGGCAATTGAAAAGGTCCCAGAAAATTGCTACAAAGACCTTACACCTCGGGAAGTCAATCAAGTACAAGTCTTACGTACTTTCATAGTACCCCCAAAAGAAGAAAAATCCCAAGGTAAAATAATTAGGCATAAGCCTATCATATTTTACAGAAGTGAGTTAACCAACGATGATCATCAGAAAGATGGATGGAAAGAATGGGATGATGAAGATAACATTCTTAATAAAGAAGAAGTGCAGATTGAAACCTCTCAATATTATGGGAGAAAGGTGCGAAAGTTGGCCAGGAAGGCTAAACTCCCAAAGTCAATTCCGAGATCACAAATGGAGAATTTTGAAAAGCTTTGGAGAGGCTCTTTCAAACAAGTGATGGGTTTGGATGGGAAAATGAAGAGTTCAAGAGGTTTAGGATATGAATCCGACAAAAATCTTTTAAGCCCTGAAGAAGCATGCAAATAATTCTTTGAGTGCCACATGGTGTCATGCGATGAAACACCTGTAGAAGAAAAGGAAGATGATGAAGTCTCACCAATAATCCAGAATGCAAAGAAAGAAATGGAAAGGACCCCAAATACTATCGATGACTTAGTAGAAATTAACCTGGGAAGTGAAGAGAATCCTAAACCCACTTTCATCAGTGCATCTCTCGCACCGGAAGAAAGTGAAAGGCTAAAAAGGCTACTCCTAGAATATGTTGACTGTTTCGCGTGGAGTTATGAAGAGATGCCCGGTTTAGACCCGCAAGTTGCAGTTCACCAATTGAAAATTGATTCTGAGGCTAAACCCATAAAGCAAGCACCTCGACGAATGAGAATAGAGCTTGAAGAAAAAGTGGTTGAAGAAACAAAGAAGTTGATTAAAGTTGGCTTTATCCGGGAAGAAGAAACCCCAGAATGGGTGGCTAGCATAGTTCCCGTTAAAAGAAAAACGACAAATACGCATATGTGTTGATTTTCGAGATCTTAATAAGGCATGTCCGAAAGATGATTTTCCGTTACCAGTCACGGAAATCATCATTGATCATACTTCATCATATGAAGTGTTCTCATTTATGGATGGATATGCGGGATACAACCAAATCAAGATGGCGGCCGAAGATGAGAAACACACGGCCTTTCGTACCCCAATCGGTATCTATTGTTATACAGTTATGCCTTTTGGACTCAAAAATGCGGGTGCCACATATCACCGGGCCATGACTAAAATATTCGATGATCTCATACATAAGATTGTCGAGTGTTATGTAGATGACTTGGTTGTGAAAGCCATGTCAATAGAAGAACACCTCAACCATTTGAAAGTGGTATTTGATAGGTTGAGGTTGCATTCACTCAAGCTGAATCCTCTGAAGTGTACTTTCATGGTATCATCAGGGAAGTTTCTGGGTTTCATTGTACGCCACCGAGGCATTGAAATCGACCCAGGCAAAATCAAAGCAATTTTGGAACTACCTCCTCCTAAGAACCTTAAAGGTTTACGCTCACTGCAGGGACAGTTAGCGTATATTCGACGCTTCATAGCAAACTTATCTGGAAAAATTCAACCTTTTACTAGACTTACGAAGAAGGATGTCCCATTCAAATGGGACTTAAACTGCCAAAAGGCGCTTGACAAAGATTAAAGAATACCCGCTAACCCTCCCGTTTTGGCAAAGACCAATCCCGGGAAAGGGTTAATCTTGTATACAACTGCCTTAGAAGGGTCTTTGGGTGCCCTTCTAGCCCAAGAGAACGAGCAAGGGAAAGAAAATGCCTTATATTACCTCAGTCGAATGATGGTAGGAGCTGAGCATGGGTACACACCCATTGAGAAGCATTGTCTGGCCTTAATTTTCGCCGCTAAGAAATTGGGACATTACATGATTTCTCATCGAATAATCCTTATATCAAAGGTGGATCCGCTTAAATACCTAATGACGAGGCCTATGCTCATAGGGAGACTGGCTAAGTGGGCAATTATATTGACAGAATTTGACATCACATGTGTACCACAAAAGGCAATCAAGGGGCAAGCATTGGCGGACTTCTTGGCAGCACATCCAATTCCAGACGATTCGCCCTTATCGTGTGATTTCCCAGATGAAGAAGTCATGAATATCCAGCAAGATAATCCCGTATGGGAAATGTATTTTGATGGAGCGTCATCAATAAGGCCACTCCCGGGACCTGGTATTCCTACAATTCGGGCAGGGATAGGTCTAGTGTTTGTCACCCTAGAAGGTGGCATTGCAAGACATGCGCTAGCATTAATGGAACCATGCACCAATAATGAGGCTGAATATGAAGCCTTGATAACTGGCCTTGAGATGGCTATCGATTTAGAAATCAAATGCTTACATGTTTTCGGTGATTCACAATTGATTATAAATCAAGTTACAGGGAAATACAAAGTGTTGAAACCAGAATTGGTACAATACTACCAAAAAGCGATAGAGTTAGTGAAGCAAATACCTGAAGTCATCTTCAATAAAATCACAAGAGCCGCAAATGGCAGAGCAGATGCCCTCGCAAAGGTAGCTAAGGAGTTAAGCGAACCTGATTTGCATGAAATTCATCTAACCATTAGAAGTCGACAACCATTATCTATGTGCTTCACTAAAGAAGATGATGACTATTTTGCTGAAGTAGAAGATGTATGTTATTTGGATAAAAGCTCAGACCAAATAAACACGTTGGTGGCTAATTCTGAGAAGGATGATTGGAGATGGCCTTTCATCGATTACCTCAAGCAAGGTACTCTTCCAAAAGAGAAAGCAGTAGGAGACCAGATAAAGAAGCGAGTTCTCCGATTTGTGTATTTAAATGACACCCTTTACAGGAGATCATTTGACCAATTATGGTTGCGATGCATCTCCTACCAAGAAGCCGAGCAAGTAATGAAGGAAGTTCATTCTGGCTTATGTGGTGCCCACCAGTCTGGACCAAAGATGCGCCTCAAGATCAAGAGAATGGGGTACTACTGGCCAACGATGGTGGCTGACTGTGAAGATCATGCTAAGAGATGCCACATGTGCCAAATTCATGGCCCGTTCATACATTAGTCACCAAGCCCACTACATCCTACAGTGTCGTCATGGCCGTTCAGCATTTGGGGCACAGATATAGTAGGACCAATTGACCCACCCACTTCGAAAGGACACAAGTATATTCTCGCCACGACGGATTATTTCACAAAATGGGCGGAGGCAATTTCATTTAAAGAGGTCAAGGCTTCAGATGTGGTCAGGTTTTTCAAAACCTATGTGCTATACCGATTCGGTACTCCAAGAAGGATTATATCTGATAATGGGACAGCATTTAAGAACGCTAAAATATATGCTTTGGCGGAACGTTTTAAAATCGACTAGAGATACTCCTCAATTTATAACCCAAGAGCCAATGGGTTGGCGGAAGCGTTCAATAAAACCCTGATCAACATCATGAAGAAAACGGTCGAAGGAAATCAACACGATTGGGATAATAAACTCTTAGAGGCGCTTTGGGCTTACAGAACCACATACAGAACCCCAACGCAAGCAACGCCGTATTCTCTCGTATTTGGAGTCGAGGCAATTTTACCATTGGAAGTAGAGTTACCATCTTTAAGGGTGGCTATGCAAACAGAAATGACTTTGGAGGAACATCGTAAACTCAGCCGGATGAGTTAGATGCGATGAATGAGAAAAGATTAATAGCTCAACAAAATCTGAGCTTTACCAGTGCAAAAATGGCGAAAACATATGATAAAATGGTTCGCCTAAGAACATTCCTAGAAGGAGAATTGGTATTAGTAGATCGAAAAGACCGATAATCGGTAGACATGTGGGTCTAAGTTCTCCCCAAATTGGGAAGGACCATATGTCATTGAGAAAGTATATGAGGCGGGTGCATATCAACTCATCGATCACAAAGGGAATAGGCTTTTACCACCAATTAGTGGGAGATACCTCAAGAAGTACTACGCTTAAGCCTTCCAAATCCAATAACGTAAAATAAAATAAAATAAAATAAAGGCTTAAAAAAAAGCCCATCGTGTGCATAAAATAAGAGGCTTTAAAGAAGCCCAGAATAAAGATTATGTACAGCCTAGAGATAAAAATGAAATAAAGATTTAATAAGCGGGTTGCTAATAAAGAATTATATTAGAGGGTTTCAAGGAGTTTACAAAACCCGAATAAGAGGCTTTAAGAAGCCCACAATAAAGTTGAATAAAGACTTTAACAAGTTTGAGAAGTAGCTTGAAACAAAACCAAGTAGATAGACGACAAGTCAGACAAAATGAAAGGGCGTGAGTATCAAGGTCATAACCTAACAAAGGTGCACAGCTAAAACCCCAAATAGGAAAGCTGTCAAAAAGTAAAACAAACCCAATATGGGTACGAGGTTAAAACCAAGAAAATGGAAAACCTCCATAATCAAACTGAGGGAAGTCAAAAAATTAAAGGCTAAAACCCCAAATCGGAAAGCCGCGAAGACCAAATTAAACTCAGTTTGAATCTAAGGCGAAACCACACGATGGAAAGCCGAGAAGGTGGCTAGGGTGTTTGGGCCCATAATACGAACACCACTGGGTTTGTCTATTTGATCCAGAATAAATATAAAAATAGACAGGGTTTACAGTTTGTCTCTTAAACTATCTGTATCGCCCAATGAAGAATGTTGCTCAATAATGATCGCCTACGGTGAAAACCAAAGGATAGGTCGAGCAAATTGGTGGCTGAATAGTCGCTTCTGAGGGTATCTCTTTTTATAAATAATATTTGTATATAAATAAAATATAGTAGTAGTAATAAAATAATATTTTACTATAGAATAAAAAATTTTCTTTTTTTTTTTAGAAATGGGGTTGTCATCTTTGTCTCTGACACCAAGGTGTTATACAAAGCAGGTTGGGTGCATTTATCCGTAAAAGCACCACACGCCCGAAGAAGGTTCCATTCTTATCCAAAATGGATCACTGAGGGGTCAGATCAAGAGTTTATGCTTTTACTTGACACTTTGTGTTAAATAAAGTAATTCGTTCGAAGAAGTGGTTCTTTCCATGGAGAACAAATCTACCCAATGAAAGCCTATCTCACAGGGATGTGTGATGGATGTTTGAGGGTAGAATTCCCACCAAACAAATTGAATGGAGATGAGTGACGGTGAGTTTCCACTTTTACACAGAAGGTGCATAAATGAGAGGAGAGTGTGTGATCTTCCCCTTATAAACAATATATATGCAAAAAGTTCACAAAATGGTGTTGTCAATTGAATCCATAATCCAATTGACACTGGCAAGTTTATCCGTCAGTAATAAAAGGATAAACGGGTTTATTCTGTACCTGGCCTAAAGGTCAATACAGATAGGATTGATATCCTTAAAATACCATGATCCAACCATGAAGTAATATCAAAAGACACTGATCAAGAAGAGATGTTGGTTGAGCAAACAAGCAAACAATAGGTGTACTAGAAGAGAAGACCCTCGTCAAACTGTGCATATGAGCAAGCAAGCTACAAGCATATCAGAAATGAAGAAGGGCGAAGATTCAACAAAGGTCAAGCAAAGGAAAGATCTCCTAAGGATTAAAAAAGAAGAATTGGTGTGGGTTGAAATTTCTTAGAGGATCTTAGATAAATAAAATACCAGAAGGTGACACAAAGAGGTAGATGAACATGAATAGGAAGGAAAAAGAAAGCTTTGTCGAAGATCCTATCGAAGATTCAAGTCCGAAACCTCTACATAAGCATTAGAAGAAGTGAGAAAAAGTACCGATTTCGATGCACCAAAGCAGGCCCTTCAATCTCTCAAGTGCTCACGACCTGCTTTGGTGGGTGGCTCTTTGTTTACACCTAAAATTTGGGAATAATTCAGAAAAAATATAAATTGGGTCAAGCCCGAGAGGCCCAGTTCCTGAGCATATCCATAAAGACCAAGAAGATCCCAGAGAAATCCAGAAGTGGAAAGAAAATTGATAAAAATGAGCAATTCTCAGAAATTGACAAAGTGTCAAAGCCCCGAGAATTCAGATTGAAAATCTCATCAAAATTCTAATTTTGAAAATTTAAATTTTATGAGAGAATCATGTTGTCCATAAAATTTAGAATTTACATATATCATTTGATATTTTTGGAATTACAGAATTTGGGGAAATAAAAAAATATCAATTAATTGGGCATAAAAAATTGATATATAATCAAGAGGGAAATGGTCAATAAAAATTACCACAAAATCAAGCACGATTTATAGAATTTTTGGACAAAATTTGATGATTTTTGGACAAAGAAAACATTCAAGAAAAATTCAGATACCAAAATCATGTCCAATTTTAATTAAAATTCAAAGGGGTTGTTCATTTAATTCGCGAGCCAAAGTTCAATGGCCCACATGTTAGCAAAGTCAGTACCCTTGGTTTACAATTATAAGTTACGTTCCTAGTTCATCTAGTTAAAGAAACAAAGGAAAGATGAGGTGTGAGCTTGTTCTTTGTGAACCAAAGCATTTTTAGTGGAATGGTTCACACGAACCAAGTCTAAGCAAATGAAGGGATTAAATTTTAAGCCTTTCCTCCTCCCTCTCGATCTTGCCTTGTTTTCTCCAGATTTTACTTCTCTGACATGATGGAGAAAATGGTGATGCTTAAAATACTTGGAATTAAACTAAACCCTCATATGGTTAAAAATCCTTCACCAAGGAGAGACCAACGGAGCAATCAATTTCTGATTTAAAGCACTGTGTAGCACTCACGCTAGAGGAGAAATTAGCTCGGCCAAGAGGTGAGTAGAGCAACCTGGTGCATGAAATATCGAAATGATGCCTCGGAGAGCTTCACATGAATTCTACAACACTTGACAAGATGTCAATTTGATGCAAATAACACTAGTTTGACAGGATCACCTATGTGCCGTCGGGTGAGAATTTGGTAATATGAGTCTAAAACTGAAAGGCCGAATTTAGACTCTATTTCAACCTTGTAACGATTATTTGACATGATAACAGGCTTAGAAGGGCCTGCAATGCATGAAATCCAAGTTCACTAGTCATGTCTTTGCATACCCGGGAAAATGACAAAATAGCATTGGATGCCTCCAAGGGCACTGGGAGCATCTGCAACCGAATGAACACGTGTAATGTTGTGGTTGGACGATGTTCTAACTGAAGGAATCTTTTGGAGCGTTGTTGGAGTAGGATTAAAATCTAAACTGCACCTTGGCACAGCAGACACCACATCTTCTCTCTACTTAAAGGCACCTCTACCTCCAGATCAGACCCCCAGAAACCCAGACCCTCTCTACCTCTCTGCCATAGTATTCACACCAGATATACCCTGTGCAAAGAAAGAGATAAAAAGAAGAGCCTAAAGAAAAATAAAAAACAAAGCCTGAGATCTACATCTAAACCAAGATTTCTCCATTTCCTCCAAAAATTAGGCATAGGTAGATTTTCACTATGTAATCTTTGATACAAAACCGCATTAGAGCTTGTACATACAAATTTTGAGCAATGAAATGAATGTTGATGCATGATACTGATATTTCTTTTTCTTACTGTCTTGGAGCTTATAGTTTGATTTTTATTTATTTTTTTTTTTTATTTTATTTTTCTTCTTGCTGGCTCATATCTACATTCTAAGTATGATTGAGTGTTAGATAGAGTTGAGCAACGCATTTAAATGTTCAAAGATCAATGAATCCATTGTATATGTGAGAATCAGCTCTTGAGAAAGCTGAAAACGTGATAAAATGATGAAATGGATGAGATCTGTTTGAAGCCCCTCTAAACCTTCATATTCTATAGATATCAATTATATGAATCAATAGATGTTGATTTTGCATTTTTTTTATGCTCCTATGAAAAGTTATGCTATTTTTCAGTTAGAAATAACAAAAAAAATACTATTTACAGATCTATCCATGACAGAAAAAGCTTCAAAAGCTTCAAAAACAAAATATCAAAATATTTTAAAAATTCTTAGAAAACTAGGACATGTTCTTAACTCCTGTGTCTTTGAATCTATTCAAAAATATTTGTATGTTATATTCAAAAATTTAAAATAAACTCGGAGTCAAAGCTAGTTTGACTTTCTGCTTCTCTGTTTTCTGCTTCTTTTCTGTTTCTTTTCTGTTTTTTGTTTCTTTTTCGATTTTAACCCCTTTAATCTCTATTTTCTTGCTATATATTCAGGTTAGGGTCTTGTATTAAGAGTTATAATAAATATAGTTATTAGAAATATAATAGTAGTTATTATTAATAATAGGATAATATAAAAGCTCTTTGGAACCTTGGTGCCGGCTTGACCGAGCTGTGAGTGTCGGGTTACAAAGTTCTATAATGCTAGTGCCGGCTTGAAAAAGCTGTGTGTGTTAGCCTTTCTAAAATAAAAATGAAATACTTTATCTAAAGAGTTTAATTAAGGTTCTTCTTTAAGAATAAATCATGAAACTCTTTAAAATCTTGGTGCCGGTTCGAAAGGACTGTGTGTGTCGGATTTTTAGAGCAACATGATACTGGTTTTAACATTTAAAAACTCAACAATTAGATTTATAAACTAGTTTGGAGATTATAAGTATGCATTCATGAATATTACAAGTCCTTTTGTAAATATTATAAAAGTTTGGATCTCTTTGTAAAAAAAACATCTTTAAACCCATACTTAGTATAAATGGAGTAATATTACAGTTTTAATAATGTTCTATAAAAAAAACGCATAAGCTCTTTTGCTAGTATAAAGATAGCCGAAAATTGATTATTTTACTGTTTTTCCTTCAAAAACTATTTTAGAATCTATTTAATATTATCTTAAATAAAATTTATCAACATACATAAATTTACTATAAGTATTTTCTTTAATAATCCTTTAATCTTGTTTAAATCTCTTTATAAACAGATCTTCTAAAATCCCAAAAATACCCTCCAATTTCTCTTTTACTGGCAGCAGTAAAAAGATCTAATAAACTGTAGCGATCTATGAATTTGATATATATATTTTATTTTATATTCTTATTCCTCATAAAGACTAGAGCTTAACTGTAAATGTTGAGATAAAAATATGAAGCTTTGAGTACCTAAATACCTTAATTACTCCCAGCTGTCCATTAATTACAGTTTTAACTCTTTAGTCAAAATCACTTAAAACTTAACCAAAATAGTGTCAAATAAAAAAGTTTCAAAAATGAAAGTTATTTTAAATTACCTAATGTGTCTTACTGTCATTTTGTCCCAGTATGTTATTCAGAAACGTTTTCATAAAAAAACCCAAAATTTCACTAATTTGTATCCTTCTCTTAAAAGTTACAAAAACTACATTTAAGTTGGACTTTTCTGCAAATGTGACATATATATTTTATTTTATATTCTGAAACTAAGTTATAAATAATGTCTAGCTACAAATTTTGAGGTAAAATATTAGATTTTAAATATTCGAAATGATAAAGGGTTTTATTGACCACTATTTTCCAATTTTGACTCATATGCAAATTAGTTCATTCAATCTTGTTTAAAGGTGTTTAAAATAAAATTTCCTTCTGCTATTTAAATACCATTTCATATGAATTCGATATTTATGAAATTTCTACAGTAAAGTTATAAAGTAACCCCTACTTTTAGTTCAATCTTTACTCTATTAATCACACCCATAAAAATTTAAATTACAATAAAAATCATTAATGTAAATAATTCTCCTAGAAGTTTTATAAAACAATATCATCGGCCAAAGTAAAAAAAACGGATTAAATAAGTAAGCTAAGTCAGCTCTTTGAAATTAAGTTTGCAAATTAAATATTAGATTCGGTCTATATAGATGGAATCAGCCCATAAAAAAATAAATATAATAAAAGAGGCTCAAACCCGTAAATAAAGAAAGTAATGAGTCAGCCCATTAACCATAGACAAATAAAAGGCCCCAAAATAATTAAAAATCCAAAATAAAAATCTGCAAATAATCAAAATATAAATAAGATGAATTATTTCAAAACCTTCCCAAACTCCAAATTAAACGAAATTTATTTTTAAATTATTCATACCTTATATAGAACTTTATACAAACAAAATATTTAGTTTTCATAAAAATAAAATATAAAATAATAAATAGATTCTTAATTAATAAATAATTCCTAAATATATATATATATATATATATATATTAATTACTGTAGATATTCACAATCATAAATATTTATCTTCATAATAATTATAATTTCTTTTAAATAATAAACAGAAGTAAACGTATATGAATAAAAAAAGAGAGTGAAGTTCATCTTTGATTAAATAAATTCATAAATACATAATGATTCTTTTAATTCGCAAATGATTTTAAATAAAATATATATATAAAAAAATTTAAAACCTTTTACTAAAAATAGGAAAAATAATAAATGACCTTAAAATTCTTTTCTCATAAATATAAACGAAAACAAAATTATTCTCAAATAAATGAAGTAATTCAAAAAAAATAAAATTCTCCTTTTAAATAAATGAAATAAATAAAATAAATTATAAATATCTTCTAAAAAAAATATAGTAAAAATTTAAATTAATTAAATATTAAATTCAATTTTTAAGTTATGAACTCACAAAATATTCTAGATTTCATAATTCAAAAAAAAATCCATTTAAGGCAATAAAGTGATTTAAATCTCATCCGCTCTTATGATAAATAAACCTAATAAAACATATAAAATTCAGATTTATTACCCAGGTTATAAGATGACAGCGCGTCAAATTTCATAATTTGGAAGATCAGTAAAAAACCATTAAGTGACCCAAATCTCATCGGTTTCCTGATAAGAAAAATCTAATAAAGCCTAAAACGCTTAGATTTTAAATACCTTGGTTGTAGGTTGGCATAGCGCTTCAAACTTTACAATTTAGAAGATCAATTAAATGACTAAGTGATCCAAATCTCACCCATTTTTCTGATAATTAAACCTAATAAAGCCCAAAACGCTCAGGTTTACATTGCCCGGATTATGAGCTAGCATAGTTTCATAATCTGGAAGATTGGTAAGACAGTTAAGTGACCCAAATCTCACATGTTCCCGATAAATCAAACCTAACAAAGCCCAAAACGCTCAGGTTTAAACATCCTAAATTATAAACTCATAGGGTTTCATGATTTAGAAGATCGGTAAGATAATTAAGTGGACCAAATTCACCATCTTCTCGATAATTGAATCTATAAGGTATAAGAACACCCAGATTCACCAGTCTCGTATTACGGTTTGAGCTACCACACAGGTTCATTAAAACAACAAAACCAAGGATAATCATCGTTGATTAGTTCTCGTTACTCAAAATGACCTATTTAATTGATTTTATTTATATTCTAATTTTTTTCTTCTTAGCATCGAAGGTCCCTAGGGTTCATAGCCCAGGGGTAATTAACGATGAGGGCTTGCGCTCACCGGAACAATAAAGTTCCCACAATCACTAAAAAAAAGCCTTTGGATGTATAATCCTAAAAATAAATACATAAATATACATCTGAGGGTGGTACCGTGTCCTTCTTCCGCCGTTCTCACCAGATTCTTTTCCCGAGTGAGGAGAGGCGCGAAAAAGGGTCGCACAATAGCTAACCATCTTTTGATTTTGTAAATAATTCCTACATAATGAATAGTGTTTCAACATAATAGAATATAATAATAAAATCCTATTACTTTGGTTATTATAAACATTTTGAAAATACAAATAAAAATCATAGCCATTTTATTTTCTATTATTTTTTTTTTGCAAGTGATTTTCTACAAAATAAATAGAGTTTAGAAATAATAAAAATAAAATTCTACTATTTTAGCTATTATAAAAATCCCAAAAATATAAATGAAACTCTAGATAATAGCTAATCCCCTTTTCCTATTATTTTGTAAATAATTTTTCTACATAGATAAATAGAGTTTAAAAAAATAAAAATAATAATAATAATAATAATAATAAAATATAATAATAATAATAATAATAATGAATAAATTCATTTTCATAATAAAAATAATAATGGAAAGTATTATGTAATAGACTTTGAAGATGAATAAAAATGCTCACATAAGGAGTGTAGAGCCACATAAGAATATTTGCACACATGATATAACATTTAGAATGATTAGTCAAGACGAGAACATCTTGACGGAGGATAAATAAGGTTGCAACGACAACACGAAAAGATGTGTTGAGACAAGAACATCTTGACGTAGGATGATTAAGGCTTCGATAGCAATATGAAGAGGATATGTCAAGACAAGAACATCTTGACGCAAAATGATGAGGGCTTTGATAGCAACATGAGAAGATACGTCGAGACAAGAACATCTCGACACTTGATGAAGAATAATAAGATACGTTAAGACAAGAACATCTTGACGTAGAATGACTAAGGCTTTGATAGCAACATGAGGGAATATATCGAGACAGGAACATCTTGACGTTTTGATGAAGAATAACCGAGCTACGATATTAACATGGAGATATATGTCAACTCGAAGAAGAAGAACATTATGATGTCCTAGATAGGTGACATCTTAATGACTCACTGCCATGAGCAAGTAACTCATGATTGAATACGCTCACACAAGGGGTGTAGGGCAACATAGTAATTTTGCACAAGTAATACAACATATAGAATGATTAGTCGAGATAAGAACATCTTGACGCTCGCTGAAGAATGACCAAAGCTACGACATCAGCATGGAGAGATATGTCGACTTTGAAGAAGAAGAACATTACGATGTCCGAGTGAAGCGACATCTTAATGACTCGGTGTCATGAACAAGTAATCCATGACCATTTGAGCTAGCAAGACTGGACTCATCCGTCGATAAGTTCGTCTCCTGGCTCATTTCCCGAGACTGTGAGATCGAATCGTTCTGTAGGTAGATTCATCCACAAAACAGTGAATGTGAACCGTTCTGCAGTAGGTTCCTTCACTAACACATGCCTCAATGTTGAATTGGCCCAAATAGCTTCAGGTTTGACATTGTGTGTAATTGTGTTTCCTAGGTTTATGAATCGGCTTAGTGCTTCGAATTCATGATCTAGAAGATCAGTGAGAAGAAACACGTGGGCCATATCCACCCTTCTCCTGATTCACCAACCTCAAGATCAACCGGCTCAGTGCTTCGAGTTGTATTTTGTGTGATTGGTTGTTGACTAGTTAAGATTGAACCGATCTGTTTGTAGGTTTATCTTCTAGATCAACGGAGGTCGAGTCGTTCGTATGTAGACTCACCTCAAGCCCTCTAAAGAGATTAACCCGGTCCGTAGGTAAGGTTACATCTCGAGGTGGCATAAATCGAACCGATCTGTTTGTAGGTTCGTCTTCCATAGGACAAAACCGATCTGTTTGTAGGTTTGTCTTCCATAGATTGAACCGATCTGTTTGTAGGTTCGTCTTCCATAGGGTTAAATAAAGATTGAACCAATCTGTTTGTAGGTTCATCTTCCATGGACCCCTTTTTTTTATGAACCTAGACGACCACTTGACCATCTTTTAACTATACTATTTGCTTCTCTCTTTCAAAGATCCAGAGGTGCCTCGAGGTTAGTAGCCCAGGGTAATTAACGGTGGGGGCTTGCGCCCACCGGAATCTACAAGAACTCACAATCACTAAAAACCCCCTGAATGTGCATCCAAATATCTCTAAACGGCAGAATCGGCCGACACCCATCGATGCACGCTCGGGAGGGATCTCCGTGTCCTTCTTCCGCGAACCCATCGCCCAGCGGCGGTGCGGCGGCGCGCGAAAAAGGGTCGCACAGATCTCGACACGCCGGTGGGACTATCAAAATAAACTCAGGGAACATAAGATTTTGGATGCATATCTAGGGGGATCTCCGTGTCCTTCTTCCGCGAGCCCATCGCCCAGCGGCGGTGCGGCGGCGCGCGAAAAAGGGTCGCACAATGGTTTATTGCATCTGATCTGTCAGATGTTAGTGCGACACTCTCCTGTAGTGCCCTGACCTTACCTTCGTGACAATATGCTCTAAATATGTGGGTATAAAAAGAGTCTGTCGGAATCATTGTTACTCTTAACGCATCTAACTAGATACATGCACTTACCGACGTAACCGTACGCACAAAAAAACTTCACGCACCTGAGAAACAAATGCGTGGGACCGACGCATTTAACATATTTCGTGCACTTACTGTGTCGTAGTCAGCAAAAGCGTGAGTGGTACTTTTTCATATTCATAAGCTTAGGGACTAGTTTAGTTGGCCACGAAAATATTTACATTTTGTCAAGTCTATCATATTAGCTGTTATGCAAGTTCGGTTTTTGTCGATACTAGGTTCCATTTTTGTCACCACACCACTATTGACTACAGAGGTAATAGGTATTAGAATATGAATTATAGGTTCGTGCTTAGGAGGCGGGGATAGGACTGCCTGTAATGTGGCCAGAGCTCTAAGATTATACTTGTAAATTCCATTTTCTCTAGATCTTATAATTGGATTATTGATTTTCTTAAATTTTTTGTTCGATTTTTATTTTTTCTTATATTAAACAATTCAGATCACTGTGGACAGTATGGGAGGTAGCTCACTCTCGCGGTCAGAATTTGCTGGGGGTCCTTTTTGTCAGGGACAGTGGACGAAATCGATGCCAAATCAAAAAGTCATTTAAAAAAAAAACTGTACAGTAATATTCCATTCAAAATTAAGTTTATTTATATAATAGAGATACAAGTTACATCCATGAACTCCATAGAACATGGCAATTCAATGAAACATGCGTGCAACCCATTAAAATGGTAACATAAAATATTTAAAACCAGAACAGTTATGCCAAATTTGCGATCCGTCGCTTATAATTCATGGGTAGATCTCAATGATCGACATGAACCCAATGGTATGGATTATCTTATAAGAAGTAAATCCTGCCTCTGTAAATATTTTGCTCCACTCATGCTCATCCCGCTCGGTTCCTCCAGTTACAGTCATCATCAATAGATCAAACAACAACTGTGGTTCCTTTGTTATCTTGTCGGAACTAGTCAATCCGACTACTGACTCTAGAAGTAACACTTTCCCTCCGACTTCTCTTGGAGGAATTGCATCTTTGCACCGCCGCAATATCTTGACGCAGTCCTCGTCAGACCAACAATGTAGGACCCACTAGGATGACAAGTTATGAAAATATACAAGTACACGGTGACATAAGGAATTAATTTAGAAAATGTAGTTGTATAAATATGAAAATTGTTTTAGTTTTACCTTTAGGAGAACAACATCTGCAGGAGGGATATACTCAAACATGTCACCAGTAATGAACTTCACCTTTTCATTATTTGGAAAATCACCCGCCAAATGAGGAAGTTCTAAAACAGTACACTTGACATGGGAGAAGTTGTCAGCGATCACTTTTGAAATTGCACCTGTACCGCCTGCTACATCCACTAATGATTTTATTCCCTTGAATATTTCAGCGCCATCTTTAACAATGACATCAGTAAACAAGCAAGAGCTGCTTACCATAGCATCATTAAAAGCTTTGTTTGTCTCAGCATTGCGGCTTGCCCATTGCCATAGGTTGACACCATGTGCCAATTCAAATGGCGTAAGTTTTTCCTCTTGTTTGAACCAATCACCAATACAGAAATAAGATCTCTGTATAACATCTTGCAAATTAAGACGAGCAAGTGGCAACAAGTTCAAGAACTCCATGTTACTATTTGTTACAATTCGTGATAGAGGCGTTAAGTCATAGACTGCCTCTGAACCGAGACTCGCATCATGCTCTTGAAAGAAGCCAAAATAATTCATTAACCGCATGAGACGACACAAGTAAGGTTTCTTTGAGGGAGGAAGGGACAAAGAAGAGTGCAGTTGGCTGAGAGTCATGGGTTTACCGTGTTTACATATTGCATCAACTATGCCGAGATCTAAAACACATTTGAGAGACATGGATTTATGAAAGCTGAATAATAGTTTCCATAGCTCAGTAACAGCTTCGAATTGGTTGTTATCCATGATTTTTAGTTTTTAGAATTCGATGTGCTTTCCCCGAACACTTCCTCTTCTCCTTTTATAGGGGATCATTTAGAACATATTTGATAAGGACTGATGTAAGAAAGATTCTAAGTGTGTAGGACATATTTCAGAGATAAAGAAATAAACATTTTAAGTGTGTAGGAAAATACTGAAAATAGTGTTCAAAATTTTCATGAAGAAAATATTCCTACTCCCTAAAGAATAGTCAAGAAAGAGTTATCGTTTGAGTCGAAATGAGGGAGAACATAATATTTACTCTGTACTTGTAAAAGATCATGAAGAAATATTTAAAGATAAACAAAGAGCATGAAACTTGGTTACGACACATGAGATTTGAATATCTGGAGTACAGTGACCTCAGCAATCTTGTCAAGAGCATTCGTTTGAGTAACAAGAGGCGCACAATTAATATTATGTACATAAAATATTTTTTAAGATGAATAAATATTATAGAATAATAACAAGAGTTATAATGTTATAAAAAGTATAAGAATGATGATGATAATAGTAATATATTATTGTTATTATTGTTATTATTATTATTATTATTAATGATAATGTTCATTAAATATTTAACTTAAGTTAAAGTATGTTTTAATATTGCAGTGCAATATGAAAAAAAATACTTGTCGAACTGATAAGAATGACTTGATTATCATTATAGGAATATTCATATACGCATGTCTAAATCAGTTATATTGATTTTGGATCGGTAATACTAAAATGCGTTGAACCTATATAAAACTTTAAATAATATTGTTTAGCCTTATTCTATTTATCTGTATACAATTTAAATAATTAATATTTTTTAGCCTTAGTTTATTAAATATGCTCTATTTTTTTGTGTTACATGCCATTTTACTATGAATTTTGAAGATTGCATGACGCATTGATCATTATTCAGATCTTAAAATAGAGCTAGCAGCCTATATAAGAACTAAATGACAAAAAAAATAATATTATGTGTATTGAGTTGGTCTAAAACTTGGCAGATGTCACCGTTAAGCAATCAAAAACTTTACTTGAAAGAAAAATGAATATAACAAAGTCCAAAAATGACCGCTTCAGCTTGCTTTTTTCTGCCCTTAGTCACAAAGAAGCGTACCAAGCGCTCGCCTCAAGAACCTCGCCCACTTCTTCATTATAAAAGCGCTCATTCAATCTTGTTGCGCTTGTGCGCTTAAGCACAAGAGGCTTGCGCCTCTTGACTGCCATGGTGTTGGGTGTACTTTCTCAATAAGAAATTAGAGGCGTTTGAGATTTTTAAGAAGTTCAAAATTATGGTGGAAAGAATAATGGAAAAGAATATCTGATCTTTGAGATCGGACATATATGAAAAATATTTATTTAATGAGTTTAAGTTGTACCTTGAGAATCAAGGGATTCATAGGTACCTGAAAACATCATTTACACCACAGTAGAATGTCGTTGTAGAGAGAAAAAATTGAATAATTCTTGATATGATGAGATCAATGATCAAAATTAAGAAAATGTTGAAGTAATTTTGAGTCAGAATTGTACAGTGTGTGGTATACATACAGATCTATGCCTGCATGTGCTGCTTGAGAATAAAACCCCAAAGAACTTCGGTGTGATAATAAGTTGAATGTTGCACATCTCAAATTATTTAGAAGCATAAAGTATGAGAAAATCTCAGATACAAAGAGAACCAAACTCGAAAATAAAAGTAGAAAGTATGTTTTTATTAGATACAATGAGAAGTCGGAGACATATGTTCTATAATTCGTTCGAAAAGAAACTCATGATCCATATAGGTATCAAGCTGAATGAAAAAAGCTTTCTAGGACTAGAAGAACTAACAAAAAGAGCTAATAAATAAGAAAGACGAGATCATACTCTCAGTTTGAGATGATGAAGTCTTGAGTTCGAAAAAGTTCGAAGAATACTCCAGCTTGGTAAACTCAAAAGAAGTTAAGGATGAACTGAAAAATCTAAAATTTCAAGATCTTCGAGATGAGACAATCAGTGAGATACGTCTGATATATTTACAAGCAGATGTCAGATATTGAGATAATATCTTCGAGTTTAAAAAATTTGAGATATATTTCTAAAACAAATCTAAAGGAATTTAAAATAATACGGATGTGATTTTTTTTTTCTCAAAGGTATTGTCAAGTGAGTCTTTTTTTTTGTGTTAAAAAATGGGTCCTTTCGTTTTTGTTTGTTTGTTTGTTTGCTTCTGTTCTCTTTGTGTGGCTTTTTTTTTGGTTTGGCTTCATATTTTTCCAACTTTTGTTGCGATGTGCTTCTTCCCTACACCACAAACGATTTATCAACATGTGCCATTATAATTTCACCTGGTATTCTGTATTTAATTTTTGAATGAACTGTCCACCACTAAAATATCCTCCTTATATGTGGGTATAAAGAGTCAGAATCGTTGATACACTTGACTGGTGTTTTAAAATAATCCGGATGGATCAAATCTGATTTGAAAAATCTGTATTCGTATCTTGATCCGCCTCGATCCAAGACTAAAATCTAATTAGCCTGAGTACCGACTAATCCATGATCCAACCACAAGTTACAACCAAACTTTTCTAAAATAGCCCGAGGTTAATCCATCCCATCGTAGAATAGATCCGACTTGCCTAACCTGTCTAACCCGACCAAAAAATCTATCCAAAATATTACCGTTTAACAATTTATTTGATTTTTTTGCCAATTTATTTAATTTTTAAATCAAAAATATATATATTTAACATTTTATTCAATTTCATATTAGTTTCTCATTTTATTTTAAGTTAGATCATTTTGTTTTAATTTTTAATATTTCATTTGAGTTTCTAGTTAATTTTTTTGAGTTATAAAAATTTACCCAAAGAAAAAGAAAAATTTTCATGAATTTTAATGGTTACATATTTTAAATATTTTCAATAATTAGTTTGATGATTTTCAAAAATTTTGAAAATTTATTTCAATTTGTTTGAGTTACTTTAATTTTGAAAAATAACAGACGGTCAAAAAAATCAAACCGGATCCGCTTCGCATTGTTGACCCATCTGACCCATAATCCTAAAATAAATCGCAGCTTGCACCCTCTCAAAATCAACCCACCTTAACTCATCATATCTAACCCGTCTAAACATCCTATCCTGATCCGACCTGTCTGAGTTTGAACTGACCTATTTGACCCCATCCTTATTTAATAGGTGCATCTAATTAGATATGTGTACTTCCCAACGTAACCGTACGCACAAAAAAACTTAACGCAACTGAGAAACAAATGCATGGGGCCGAATCATTTAGCATATTTTGTGCGCATACAGTTTGAAATACACTAGGGCTATAAACTAATTAAATTCAAATGAATTAGCTTATGTTCGAATTTAATTTTAAACTATTTTGAACTAGTTTGATTCAAAATAGATAGACAATTTCAAACTCAAATCATAATTCAAAAATTTAATTTGTTAAATGTTCAAACTGTTCAATTCAATTCGTAGATAGTTCAAAATTAAATTAGAAAATAAATAAATTTCATACTAGAATGACAAAACTAGATACAAAATGTTATGTAGTTCATACTCCATACCATATAAGCAAATTTATCATAGTCCATACAATAAAATTAATAAATTTTATATAAATTCACTACCTAATCGTATATCTGACGATCTAGAACTTCTCAAGATTCGATCTAAATGAACACATTCGAACAAACTATGGTCAGTTTGGGTTTGTGATTCGATTCGTAATTAATTTCGAACTAAATTTGAACAAATAAATTTTAAATTTTTTTAAATCAAATTCGAACAAATTATAAATTATGATTTGTTTTTGCAGCCTTAAAATAAACTGATGTTTATATTGTATCATTGTCAGCAAAAGCATGAGTGCTGCTTTTCATATTCGTAAGCTTACGGTCGAATTTGGTTAGCCACGAAAATATTTTCTTTCTGTCAGGTCTATCATATTAGTGCTGTTATGCAGGTTCGGTATTTGTGGATACTAGGTTCCATCTCCTGCTACCAATGAGGTACTAGAATATGGATTATAGGTTGTGGGAAAGTGTTATACAATCACATTCGTAAGTTCTGGAACCAGTTTATCACGTGCGTCTTATTCGATTAAATAAGACTTTTACTCGGTCCTTAGAGTCCGAAAATTTTGATAAAAATTAATTCATCTCTTAAAAATTAAATTTTTTAAATCCGAATCTCTAAAAACTCTTATCAAATCTAACACTTATCCCGTCATCTCATAGGCCTATTAGGTCCTGTTTTTGAGAATGATGCCTACTACGAGCGTGAGCTTGCTCCCATACTATCACAGTGATGTGAAATAGTTTAATATAAGAAAACAAAAATCGAACAAAAAATTATATATTTTTTAATGTTAATATTTTTGATGATTATATATTTTTAATGTTAATTTATATTTATATAAAAATATTAAATTATATTTTTCGGTTTTAGAATTTTATTTTTTCAGTTTTTTTTGAATTTTTTTATGCATAATTAATATATAATATAAAGTATTGAAAAAAAGTCTTAAATGATGGATTTTGATAAGGAACAAGTTTTTTTTTTATCGAAAAGATGAAGGTCAGAGCCTTCAAATTTTTTTAATCATTGGATTATATTGACCACAAGTTCGTGAGTTTTGTACAACAGATTGGAGTTTGCTAAGAGCAAGAAAAAAAAGGTAAAAAGATAGACAGTGAGAAAGAAGAAAGAAAACAAAAAACAAAAAAAAAAAAAAGAAATACAAAGAAGAGTTAAGGTCACAAGGTCAAAAGAAGGTTTACAAATGGATCCTAAGCGTCATCATCGTGTGTTATGGTTGCTCTCTGAACCAGCATTGATATTCCATCATTATATCCCTTACTATTGTCATAAGTTCCTTATTTTCGTCCCTAAATATTCTGGCACATCCTTCCCTCCATATGACAAAGCAAGTCACGATCTTCAATCTTCTCCAGTGTTTGTTCTGGCTCACGTCTAATATAGATTTGTTTCGACCATTTCTATAAGGGGTGGAGATAGATCTATGGTTTTGAATGACATCATGAATGTAAAAGCGTATTTCCTTAATGTATTGACATTCTGCAAATAAATTGTGCACAATCTCCTCCGCATTGTAGCAAATGTGGCACATGTTGATCATTTGCCATCCTCGTTTCTTCAAGTTATCCACTGTGAGAATTGCATTTCTCAACATTAAGCATGTGAAGATCTGTACTCTAGGGGGCGCTTTTAATTTCCAAAGCTAGGATAGCGAGGACTTGATGCTTGGATAGTCTTGAATAAATCTATAATATGCGCTGGGTGTAATCTGCGTGTTGTGTGTCCATCGTATCTCATCTCTTCTATTTTGTAATTGTATGTGCTGAAGAGCTGATCTAAGTTGCCCTAGTTGGTCTTGGATTTGTGAGAAATCTATGAAGAAAAGTAGACTCCATTGACCCCCATGATAAATTTCTTCTTCTGTACAGTTGTGCTGCGTTGAATGCTTGTATAATGCCGGATACTTCAGTTTAAGTGGGCACTCCAACAATCAATCTTCCTAGAACAACGTTCTCCTTCCATTGCCTACCTAGAATTCAATGGAATAGTAGAAGGATGCTTTTAGTTTTGCCACGTTTCGCAAGAAAAGCGATGCATGTCTGTTTTCTAAGGACCAAGTTAGATGGATCTGTTTTTCTTAAAATTGAATTCGACCTTTTAGAAATCTAGCTCTTACTATTAGAAAGAGTCGGACCGAATAAAAATTAATTTTTTTAAAGAATCAGCTAGATAAAGTTCAAAGATCAAGTCCTTACGAATTATGCCTAACGAGCAGTCAAAATTTGCTCGAGGTCCTTTTGTAGGGTTTTGGAATGCCCAAATCCCGTTAATGCTCAACCTACGAAAAGACCGTAGAACAAAAATTTTACTTCACTTAAGTTAGGGATTAAAGTATGTCAGATGATTAACGAGAGATATACACATTTAATCCTTTATAAAAGATAGTAAAATATTATTTTACTTCTAACTTAAGCTTAGGGTTAAAGTGGTATGTCGAATGATTACCGAGAGATACACACCTCTTTAAACCTTTATTGATTTCTAAAATATTAATCTATTTAACAATTAAATAGATTAATATAAGATATTATACCTCGCTTCCAAATTTCAATTGGAATGAAAATCGGCTTATCTCGGAGCACCAAACGTCTGATGCCTATGTAGGTTATCCACCAGGACTGACCAGAGAGTGGCTTATTTCTTTTGCCAAAAATACCGTAAATCGCGGTTTCTCGTAACAACACTATTCACCGAGAAAAAGATGAAATAGTACTATTCACGACTCGTAGTTATTTTGTTTCACAAATATGCAGAAATACCGCAACTTTCATAAAAATACTATTCACCGATCCCGTGAATTTTGAAACAACCATATACCGAGAGAGATAAAGTAGAATTGATTTGGTGTGTCTCTCTCTCACCCCACCCCTCTATTTATAGAAAATATGAGATTGCTAAATTACCAAACTACCCTCATGAATAGTATGGAGGTTCCAAAGTGAAAAGACCAAAATACCCTTAAAGTTAATCTAATTTACCAAAATGCCATTGGGCTTTTAGCCAAATTACCGAAAAACCCTTGGGATTTTGGAAAAATTACCAAAATACCTTTTTGAGGCTGCATGGGCTTTTCATGGGCCTTTTTGGGTTTTTTCAATTTTGGGTTTTTTAGGCTTTTAATTATTAATTAAGGATTTAATTATAAATGGGCTTTCAATCCAAAATTTAAATCCATAATTAACATTTAAAATCCAAATCAAATATATATATAATTATCATGTATAATTATATTTTTCTCGGTTGTTGTTTTGATAAATTTATACAACGTGTCCAACACGTTATAAATTTAATTTGATTTTTTCTTCTTGTCATCTCTATGACAAATATAATTTAATTATATCATATATAATTAATTATAACCATATTATTATTAACTATAAATTATTTATAATTAATCAATAAGATTCTCTGATTAACTCCTATACGGTGTGACCCGACAAAATCTGTGTTATGTTCGTAAATAGAGTTAAAACCGTTTTAACTTCTATAATCATAGGAGACATCTGACAGAATGCACTATGACTAGCCAATTACACAGATGATGCTGTACTGTACAATATCATGATCCGATAAACTATTTACTTATGTTTAATTCTTTTGTCTCATAGCTATCAGATCAGTTTCAAGGTAGGTATGTGTCATCCTTGTAAATTTAATATTTTCTTGATCCTGAGTAAATTATCAAATATAATTACTCTTGTTATTATATTACTAGCAGATAATCTTACTCTATCAAGGAGCCAAATGATGCTATAACTCATAAAGAAATACGAGGGACAATAGTACTTTTGGCAAACCATCTCTTCCTCCGCATAAGTTATGTATACCGAAGAGCTACCTTTATAGCCACCTTTTACGGATAACGTTTGGTAGAAATCACACACATACATATCTTATGTAGGAAAGATAAATACCTCATACTTTAGAAATTAACACTGAACGAAAATATTAATGATACGAACACAAATTTCATTTAATATTTCATTCGGGGTCTATAAAATACGATGTTCTTAGAACATCTATTTATGTGATTAAAATGATAACTCTTTGTCTATGGTCTGTAAAACTTGACCATCATTTAATCCACATACTAACCTGATAGCGGCTAATTAGTGTTCCTACTAATTACCTCGGTTAGTGACTTTTAAGAGTATATACTACATTATGAAGTTTCACAATTCCAATCATGAACTCGGAATAATTCATAAATTCAATAATACTCATGGAAATAAAATATTATTTAAATATCCAATTCATGAACAAACCTTTATATAACAAATTTATCATATTATTGACTTCAAGATTATTACAAACTAACACTTTTTGTCAAGGACAATGGTCAGAATCAATGCCAAATCCAAAAGTCATTTAAAAAAAACTATACATGAATATTCCATTCAAAATTAAGTTTATTTATATAATAGAGATACAAGTTACAACCATGAACTCCATAGAACATGACAATTCAATGAAACATGCGTGCAACATATTAAAATGGTAAAATATAATATTTAAAACCATAATAGTTATGCCAAATTTGAATATGCGATATGTCGCATATAATTCATGGGTAAATCTCAATGATTGACACGAACCCAACTAGTATGGATGATATTGTAAGAAGTAAATGTTGCCTCTGTAAATATTTTGAGCCACTCATGCTCATGCCGCTTTGCCCACCTTTCATCGTCATCATCAATAGATCAAACAACAAATGTGATTCTTTGGTTATCTTGTCGGAACAAATAATATTATGTTGAATTATTTGTTCAATGATTTAGTTGTTTTTAATTAATTGTTTATTTTTTCCAATATTTTATTTCATTCGACACATCCGATCAACCAAATGGAGTCGAGTTCGGAAGACAAATTGATATCTAAGCATAGAAAACTCTCATCAAGATGTGACATGCGATTACGGAAAGCTCGCAATGAGATCTATAGGACTAACCGTTAATGCCGTTATGGCAATTTTTGGGGCCAAACAAACTCATCTTAAGTCTCAAAATGTGTTTGAAATTTTAAAAACATAATAAACGTGCATATTTTTTGCAGTTCATTATTTTTATTGAATGTATATTTATTCTAGTTCATAATAAATATGAATACTGAATACATAATAAGAAAACATAAACATGTGTATTTATTCTAGTTGATCATTTTTATAAATTTTTCTCTTCTGAATTTCAAAATACATATTATTATTGAATACACAAC